>CM026324.1:5003333-6254166 GCA_014843725.1 Amphicarpaea edgeworthii | reverse complement strand
AGCTCAGCGGTGGTGTTTGAAGTAAAACCACAATTGCCCATATAACCCGTGATCCAATTGCTTGCAAAATCTCGTAGAACGCCACCAAAACCTAACAAACCAGGATTATCAAAGGAACTACCATTCGTATTGATCTTGATGTAGTTTTGCGGAGGAGGTTCCCAGTTAACCAGTATCCTATCTATTGAGGATGAGCTGGTCGAACTGGTCGAGCTTGTCCCTTTGGCTAGATGTAAAAGAGAACTTATCTGATTATGCATATACTAGTCTGGCCAAACTATATCGTTAAAAACCACTTCATTCCTCACATGCCAAATCATCCAACAAGTGATACCGAATAAGAGCTGAAAATTTCCTTGAATATTACTTCTGAGCGAGTATGCAGCATCATCAATGAAGAAATTAAGACCATACTACAATCGGATGTATTCCTACACCTTACATGCATAGGGACAATCGCGAAGGATGTGAATCCATGTTTCATTGGCATCTTCACACCTGCAACAAGAAGAATCAGTAGTAATATGCTGCATGAAGCGGAAAGAGTTAGTAGGAAGACTCCCTCTATAGGTGAGCCAAATAAAGTGTTTAACATTCTCAGGTAGCTTGGACTTCCACGAACTCAGCACAGGTAAGATGAAAAGTAGGCTCTCGGCTCAACCACGCATAGGCGGACTTGATATCATACCTTCCCGAGCTAGATGCACTCCACCTAATAATATCCGGCATAGAAGGATTAAGAAACAAGTACGGAAGGGTGTTCCGAATGTCTTGGGGCAAGGTTGTAATAATGACATCAAACTGCCAATAGCCATCAAAATAGACATCCTTAACACGTAATTGCATGTCCCTTTCATGGACCTCATCTACCATGCCATACAATGGTCCCTCCTCTAACCAAGGATCAAACCAAAAGGAGCAATCCCCATCTCCAATCCTAAACGTGAAACTTTGTTTGAGATGAGATAAGGCTTTCATGATAGAGGACCAAACATACGAGCTGCTTGTGGAATTCTTAAGGTGAAGAATATTCTTTTGGCCAATATATTTCGCATATAGTAAGCGAACCCATAACTTATCCTTGCCGTGTAAAAGATCCCACACATGCTTGCCAAGTAGGGAAATGTTAGCTTGGCAACATCGACGAATGTCCAAACCTCCTTTGGCACGAGTTTTAGAGATCATAGACCAATCTACCCAATGATTGTGATTCCCTCCCCAGATGAAGCACCTTAATTTAAAGTCAATTTTATTGCAAATTCCCTCCGGGATCCATAGGTTTTGCATAGAGTAGGAGGGGATAGCAGATATAACTGACATAGCCAAAGTTACTCTGCCAGCACGGCTAAGGAGTTGGCCCTTCCAACCTGCAATGCGGCTATTGACACGGTTTGTAAGGGAGGCAAAATCTGCCTTAGTGGTCCTACCTACCAAGAGAGGAAATGTCAAGTATCTGCCTAGATTATGAGTGTGTTGGAACTCTAATATAGTGGCGAATTGCTGGATTTTGCTACGTGGAACATTCTTAGAGACAAAGAACTTAGATTTCTGACTATTGACTTTCAAGCCAGAAGCAAGACAAAATAGACGGATAACATCCTAGACCAATTGCACTTGATTTGCTAACGCCTTAGTGAACAACATGCAATCATTGGCAAAAAATAAATGTGATATCTTAGGGCCACCTCTGGAGATCGTAACTAGTTGCCAATCCCCACTACTCACTTTCTCTTGAATGAGAAGTGCTAGCTTCTCCATGCATAGCAGAAAGAGATAAGGTGACATTGGGTCTCCCTGATGAAGATCACGTCTCGGCGAGAAAGAGGGCAATCTCTCATTATTCCATTTTAAGGACAAGGACGTAGTAGTAGTGTAGTTCATAACCAAATCTATTGTGCAGTCCGGAAACCCAAATTCCTTCAAGAGTCAATCTCAAGAAGCTCCAATCAACCCTATCATAGGCTTTTTCAAAATCAATCTTGAACATAACATATCCAGTCTTTCCAGTCTTCTTATGCATACTATGAACAATCTCTTGGGCGATGATGACATTATCACAAGTTTCCCTCTTGGGGATGAAGCTACTTTGAAGGGGACTAATGATAGAATCTAGGTGTAGTCAAAGACGATTCACTAGGACCTTGGAGACCAATTTGAATAGAACATTACAAACACTGATCGGTCTGAAGTCCCTGATGGACGTGATTCTCTGACTTAGGAATGAGAACTATCAAAGTGTTAGTCATTTGGGATGGGACAACAGTTGTGGCAAAAATCTCAGTTACCATGCGTGTAATATCATCCTTGATATGTGACCAGAAGGTTCTGAAAAATATAAGTTGAAATCCGTCTGGTCCAGGGCTTTGTAAGGGTTCATGCTAAAGAGAGCATCCTTCACTTCTCGTAATGTGACGGTAGCGACTAGACCGAGGGAGACATGATCTTCTAATTGAGAAACATGCACTAGCTGTAAGCAATTGGGAAGACATCTAGCAGTAGATTGGAAGAGACCTTGGTAGAACGACTTCTTTCTTAATAAGGGATGCATCAGTACACCAAATATTATCGATAAATAGACCATAAATGTTATTCTTAACCGTATGAGTATGAAAGAATTTGGTATTCAATGAGATTGATCATACACAAATTATTATTATTATTATTATTGGAAAAAAATTATGAAAAATGAGAAGAAGCAACAACTATTAATCAAGAAGAAAAATATCTGGCGCTTCCCGCTATTATCATAGTATTATTATCTTGTAACCGTATCCTACTGAAGAAGAAGCCTCAAACACTGAAAAAATCACTACTTGCGGCCATGGAACCTCTTCACTTGCATCTCCAGGGCCACCCCGCCGCCCAATTCCGGCCTGACACCGACAAAATCCGCCGCCGGCTCATCAAAAAGGGCGTCGCCGACCCATCTCCGAAGATCGTCCACACTCTCCGCAATAAGGAAATCCAAAAGCACAACCGGAAGCTGAAGGCCCAGCCCCCTCCCCCGCTCAACCCAGCCCAGGCCCAGGCCCAGGCGGAAGAGCAGCACTTCGAAACCATCAAACGCGAGTTCCGGAGAGTAATGGCGGGGAAGCCCTGGGAGGGGATTCAGAAGGCCGAGTTTTTGGAGAAGGCAGGTAGAGAAAAGGAGTGCGGAGGACTGAGGCTTAGAAGAGAGAGCTTGACGGAGCTTAAGGAGATGTTCGAGGCGCGGAAGATGGATGAAGTGAAGTGGGTTTTTGATGCTGACCTTGAAATTGGCGAGGCTTGGTTCGATGAAAGGTATGGGGGAAGGGGCAAGACTCGGAATCGCAGCGAGGCTGAGGTTATAAGGTTTCTCGTTGATAGGTGACTTCTTTCACGCTCAATCTCGTTCATTAAGGACCTGTTTGTTTCGGTAAACTTTATCCATAATAAACTTCTAGGACAAGAAAAAATGAATAGAGAGTTTCTGCATTAGTTAAATTGTAGAAACTCTCTCATATAGCTTCTTTGAAAGATTAAGATGAGAGAGTTTCTACAAATTAGCTAATGAGGAGTTAAGTTTAGCTTATGGAGAAACGCTTCTTATTTTCTTCTCTTAGATGTCCTTGAGAACCTTATCCAAACATGCTCTAAATTGTTTTGCCCCAGGAATTGCCTCAACTTAATAATATCTTGGCTAGGACATCATTTGGATCCTATTTATACTTTTATATTAGTCCATGTAAGTAAGAAAATTCAAAAAGAACTAAAGAAGACTCTAGTCCAAAATCGTGTATGTAAGGACTAAGGTGATAGGAAGTAGTTGAGTTGATAGATTGATTAGGTTCGTTTCGGGTACAATCTCTTTGATTAATTGAATAAACCATCGATTTAATTACTAAAGTGCCACCCACATCTATGCTAAATAGTCCTTAAACTACCCCTTTGGTTGATATACTTTACTAACATTAAGCGACTGATTTGAAAAAATTTTAAACACTTGAGGAGCTTGGTAGCATGATTTCTAATACTCCTGAGACTACTTTATATAATTTCATTAGTTTAAGGACTATTTAGGAGAGAGAGTGAGAGAGTGATACTTCAGAGACCAAATTGATGGTTTATTTTTAATTAATTTGTTTTTGCTGGGAACCCCATCAACGTAATAATATCTTTGTTAACCAATGGGGATGTTATTTGGATGTAGGCTGAGTGATAGGGAGATTACTATGAAGGATTGGAAGTTTTCAAGGATGATGAAGATGTCGGGATTGCCATTTACAGAGGGACAGTTATTGAGGATTGTGGAGCTGCTTGGTTTTAAACATTGTTGGAAGCAAGCTCTTGCTGTGGTTCAATGGGTGTACAATTATAAGGATCACAGGAAGTTTCAAAGCAGGTGAGTTTAGATATTTGTCTTGGCCAACTGCCTTTGTTTTCTAAGGCTCCTTGAGGAATCTGTGTTGTGTGCAGTTTTAAATTTTGGAGGAAATGACTAATCAAGCAAATGGATTGACAGCATGGAACGGCTTTTGTTAATGTATTGTGTTAATGAATGGAATGGGAAAGAAATTAAAAAGAATGGGACAGGTTTTAAACACTCTGCTGGTGCAACATTCTTGTGCTGTATTGTTTGAACCTAAATTTGATGTGATGCTACAGAAGATGAATGTTTTTTTATCGGTAATTGGTGTAAACAATGTGGATAGTACACGGTGCTGATTGAGGATATATTGAGCCTGGTGTATCAAATTATAAAATAATACACATGATTAATTCTTAACAGTCTATATTTTTGTTCTTTTACATGCTCATTGCTTTGCATTCTCAGTCCTCTGTTATGAAGAAGTTAATAAATAATTTTGTAGGTTTGTTTATACAAAACTTCTTTCAGTTCTTGGGAAGGCAGGGAGGCCGAAGGAGGCCCTTCAAATTTTCAATATGCTGCGCGTAAGAATCAAGTGTTTGTTTTATTTTCCACATGAAGGCTTGTCTTTAATTGTTGTTGGGAGATTTCTGGATTGATTTACTTTCAACTCATTCAGGAAAACATCCATATATATCCTGATATCGCTGTATATCACAGCATTGCTGTTACGCTTGGTCAAGCTGGTCTTCTGAAAGAGTTGCTGAATATTGTGGAATGCATGAGGCAGAAACCCAAAGCATTTTTGCATCGCAAGAACTGGGATCCAGTTCTTGAACCTGATGTGGTTATATACAACGCAGTAAGACAACAACTAGATATTTATCATATAACTTTCTAAGGAATGCCATTTTTCAGATTGATTTAATCGTCAAATTTCTACAATCGCTTTTAGGTGCTTAATGCTTGTGTTCCATCAAAGCAGTGGAAAGGTGTGTCATGGGTTTTTAAGCAACTGAGGAAAAGTGGTCTAAAACCTAATGGAGCAACTTACGGACTTGCAATGGAGGTAATTACAGGATTACAGCATCTGAAACCAAGTAATTTATCCAGTGTGTATATACTGTAATATTGAAACACGAGGATACAATATAACTCGACTGTTTTTGCTTTTCTTTACAAGCTGAAATCTAATTGAGAATTGCTATTCTGAATCTCTAGTATGGTTAACTCAGTTTCATGTTATTATTAAAATATAAAAAATAAAACAAGATCAGCTGTTCTTGGGAAAACTGGTCTCAACAGCTATTTCTCTGATTTATTAAGGTAATTATTTTGTTCTAATGTGATTAATGCTATCTTCCCTATGTAGATGCATCATATATCCCTGTATGGTGGCTAAGGTTTCCCTTTTATTCACAAATTAACAAGCTACTTTTAAGTTATTATTTTATTTCAGAGTCTTTATGGCTGAATGGGAAAATTATTTGATGAAGAAAAATTTATTATCTTCAGATGTTATTACCCTCAAAGCATGTTTGTATTCAAGTCTTACAGGTGGTGCTTGTTATAAGGTAATGCTGGAATCGGGCAATTATGACCTTGTCCATGAATTTTTTGGAAAGATGAAGCGAAGTGGGGAAGTTCCAAAAGCCATTACTTATAAAGGTAGTTCTTTACTTCCTCAGTATTATTTGCTACTGATATTTGGCAGCCAAATAGCCTGATATATATTTTATCTCACTTCTTTAGTATTGGTGAGAACCTTCTGGAAGGAAGGTAAAGTTGATGAAGCTGTGAAAGCTGTCAGGGACATGGAAAGAAGAGGAGTTATTGGAACAGCTAGTGTATATTATGAACTAGCTTGTTGCCTTTGCAACTATGGGAGGTGGCAAGATGCTATTTTGGAGGTACTGTGTTTAATCTCTTTGAGTAAACTGCCAAATCTGGCCTTGAGAAATTTGGTGGTGAACATATTAGGTCCTGGGAACTTAAATCCACCCTGTGGTCACCAACAAACCAAACCATGAAAGATAGCTACATTAGCCTTAGATTCTGGACACATTAGTTCCTAGAAATGGCCAATGTGACCAAGGCCAACATTTGTTGTTCCTTAGGGTACATTAATTTAATTATGTCAGCTTTTTTTTATAAAAAAAAAAAAGCAGGTGAAATTGTAAATTTTTATTGTTCTTAATCTTTTTAATTTACTAATCCTTCATTTTGCTCTCCTGGAAAATTAGTAACAGCCAAACAAGGGAAAGAGTTTACCCTTCCTTTCCCCTTGATCCCATTCCTTCCCTTCTAACTCTCGAACACACCCTTAGGCACCATAGGTGGGGTTTTAGGTTATGAATTTGGTTGTTTATTCTTTTCTTTTTGCATGTATGTGATTAGATGAACATGTAGCTACTATAAATCCTTATTAAGATGCATTCTTGAAATATCGCTGCAGGTTGGCAATATTAGAAGCCTTCCTCATGCCAAGCCTTTGGAGGTTACTTTCACTGGCATGATTAGGTCTTCCATGGATGGTGGACATATTGATGATTGTATATGCATATTTGAATACATGAAAGACCACTGTGTTCCTAACATAGGGGCCATAAATACAATGCTGAAAATTTATGGCCAAAATGATATGTTTTCTAAAGCCAAAGTTTTATTTGAGGATGTTAAACTAGCCAAATCAGAAATTTATGCCACTGCCGAGGGTGGTAATAGCTCTGTTGTCCCAGATGTGTACACATATTACTCAATGCTGGAAGCTTCAGCTAGTGCACAGCAATGGGAATACTTTGAGCATGTGTACAGAGAGATGATTGTTTCCGGCTATCAATTGGATCAAGATAAACACTTGTCATTACTTGTTAAAGCTTCAAGAGCTGGCAAGGTAGAAAATGTAGTTATTTATATAGATCTTTGCTTATTTTATATTTCTGCTCAGTGTCATCTCCTATAAATTTGTGACACATTCAAGTTATATTTGTACCTAAGAGGACAGGTATTTCATCCATCAATTCACTATCAAGTGAAAAAAAAGCAATATTTTTTTTTATTAGTGTCAGCAAAAAATTTATCAACTATTCTGTAGTGTGTGCAAGCCTATATATAAAGCTTGAATGAATAGTAGCTCAAACGTAAATATATTTAGGCTTGTGCCCATGATCTCAACAGAAACCTTTGCATTAGTTCTTTCTTTTATTCTTTAGACTTTAGAATCAGACTAACATTTGTGGTTTCATTTCCAGAATCAATTAGATTCAACTGCTTTTCTTACTTATTTAATTTTATGTGTTTTGCTAAATGTTGAATTTGATGGTATATTTTGGTTTCAATGCAGTTGCATTTACTGGAGCATGCATTTGACATGATTCTGGAAGCTGGAGAAATTCCTCACCATCTTTTCTTTTTTGAATTGGTGATTCAAGCTATAGCTCTGCATAACTATGCACAAGCTGTTATCTTAATCAACACCATGGCTTATGCGCCATTCCAAGTGACTGAAAAACAGTGGACAAAACTGTTTAAGGAAAGTGAAGACAGAATTAGTCATGAAAATCTAGAGCGGTTGTTGGATGCTCTTGGTAATTGTGATGTTGTTTCAGAACCAACAGTCTCTAATTTAACAAGATCATTGCAAGTCCTTTGTGGATTAGGTACATCTAGAAACTTCTCTAGTATAATCCCTTTTGGAAGTGAAAATGCTATTAATGGACTGAATAAAGGAATTGATGATAATGGAAATGTGCCAAAAAAATCCACAAGAATGATGATTGAAGGTGCCGAATCTGAGAATGACGTTCTTCTTGGTAGTTACCACACTGAACCGGAAATGATTGCATTTAATCATGATCAAGTCAATGGAGGAGATAATAATGATGTCATGGTTTTCAAGCCTCAAAACTCTGATATTGAAGATGGAATAAGTTCATATGATGATATGCTGGAATGCGCTGATAATCTGGCACTTGACAAGTCTTCAGATGAATTGGATGAGGAGCTCTGGGATGATGGAAGCTCCGAAGATGATGATGTTGAGGGAGTAACTGGCAAGCCCTCAGCATATGAAATATTAGAAGTATGGAAGGAAATGAGAGAGGAGGATGGGAGTATGCTACACTCCGAACTTGGTTGTGGCTAGTGATTGCAAGTTGCTTTAGTGTTTACATATGCTAGCTGAATTGTGAACAGGGATAGGAAGATGTAACAATTTTCATCGTAAAAAATAGCTTGTTCTGATAAAATCTAGTGATATCTGGTACGATGTTATAACTGGAACAAGGGAAACCAATTAAGACTTGTAAATGTTAGCAAACTTTCCCTTGTCACATTTTTGTTTTTTTGCATGAGATTGTACTAATGTTATAGTACAGTGATTCAAATATGTTTAGTCTCTTGAATAAATATTATAACCTGCTCATGTTATCTACATCACGTAGTTTAATATGTTTTCAAATTTAATTCTTAAAGAAGCATATTGATTGCTTGAAAAAGTTAATTACTTGCCTTTTGTTTACATGCACAACACTAGTATGCATAGCCAAGTATCATTTTACATTTACACAAGTCAATTTTTCCCCTAAGAGAAATCATGATTGTTAATAAAAGAGAAAAGTAATTAGAGATGTTAAAATGAACCTTAATTTAGTGAATCAACCTAGTCTATTACAGATTTGAGTCAGACTGAACCTAAAAATTATTATTTTTTTGGAATAATAGTCAAATCATAACCCAACTCACTTAATCAATTTAGATGAATTAAAGCTTAATTGAGTCGAGTTGACCTATTTAACTTAACCTAAATGTTAATTTTTTTTTGGTAATGTTGCCATGGTTACTTGAATGATAAATAGATAAATAAATTGATAATACTAAATGATTGAATAATTATTGGAGACATTTGTTTATAATTGATATTTGTATTTAAATTAATAGATGTCTTTGATGAAAAAAAATGTTACTTTTTTATTAAAAAAATAGAGAATAGCATTTTTTTTTAATTTGTGATTTTATTTTAAAAAAGTTTGATGAACCAATCCACCAATCCCGTAATGAACCAAACATTGGTGTATTTTCATGACTCATTTGAAGGTGAGTCAAGCTAACTTGACCCGACCCGTTTGAGCGGACTGACCAGCTCTATAAATACTATTTGCTCCCAAGATTTTCTAGAATGGCACTCATCTACCAACTTAACCCAAAAAAGTACTAAACATTTTCCAAATTTTGAACAACTGCCTCCAACACTTCTACACATCATCGTGTACCTTTGTATGGGCAAAAAATCAAAAGCCAAAATAGATCAGCGATGATCACAAATTATAATTTTGACAAACTTCAAAAGGAAGTCAATTTATTACTCAACGAGAGTAATGCAGCAATGTCTTAGAACAAGCATCCTTAAATATATGATCTGCATGTCAATGACAATCCATAATGGCATAATGCTATTTGAACTGCTAAAAATTGTTTTCCTTCATTTACTCTACGAGAATGTCAATCATTCCACTACAGCTAAACATGGCTATTTCCACTCTTCCGTTACTGCTTTGTAACTTTCCCCTCGTTGTCTTCCTTTATAAGGAAAAAAAAAATACAGAAGCAAAAAGACTGTGATTGACTCCTGAAAAATGTTTCATGAATCATCCTGCATATTCCAGATTTACAACTCGAAAATTATGTACAGTTACAGAAAAACTGGTAGCAAGCGTGGCAGCAGAACTATTATCTCAAGCTAACTCTGATGATGAACATGCATAAGTCCACATCATCTGCGAAGAATTCACAAAACATGGTTAACTAAAGAACTAGTACAAATTACCATGTAACATTAGAATACAGCAGCAGATTATTGCTTAGAAAGAACTAAGAGAACTAACAGAAATTCCTTCTATACATGCATTAGAGTAATGAGGAAATGATTATAGGTTTAAAAGAACTAAACTGACAGATTTAACAGAAACTACTTTTACAGACATCAAAAAATAATGCACGGCACTAATTAAAGCTTAGAAAAATCTCTTTACCCACAGTAACTACCAAACCTGGGGCCTTTTCCCAGGAGATGGACTCTTGGTTGGAAGAAAATGTAATGGAGAAAGTTACTCCTGATTCCTTCTGGGGTGTTTTTGTGACTGTTAGTCTGTTATGTTACTTTCAATTCCTAATCCATTCAATGAATAGAGTTTCATTCCACCTTGATAAACCTATTTGGAAAATTGAAACTCCCTCTACGGTTAAATTCTTCAAGTCATTCCATGTTGAAATTCAAAATCAAATTGGTAAGTCAATTATGATCTTGAGAAGTGATAATGCAACAGAATAATTTCCAACGTGTTTTAATCATTTACGTCATCTCAGTATCTTACGTCAATCAACATACCTTTACCTACCTCAACGAAATGGAGTGGCTAAGAAAAGTTGTCATCTTAATGAAATTTCTCATACTATGTTGTTGCAAGCTACCATTCCTTTGCATTTCTAGGGGGATGCCGTTGTAAATAGGCACTGATTTAGGATATAATATCTTTACAAAGATTCAGATTCAGATTATATTTGTAATTAGGATAGATTTTTCATATTTTCCATCTTTTACTTGATAGGTTTAACCTATTCATAGTTTCCATCTTTCACTTAATAGGTTTAGCCTATTCATAGTTTCCATCTTTCTCCAAACCCTAATTAGAGCTTGTATTGTAGCATCATCAAATAATTTTAAATTTTTCCTCATCTCCACCGCCACCACATAGGCCAGCAATCATATCGGAGAAGTGTCATCTCCATATTAGACTAGGGGTGAGCAAGGTTACCCGATCCGAACCTAAACCGATGATTTTTTTGCAGTTCAGATGGTTAAGGGCAGGTCAACAGGTATATCGGGTAAGGAAAACGGATTTGTGTGGGTAACTTCAGACGGGTTCAGTGTTGGTTTTGTAGCCCATTGGTAACCAACCCGAACCGGATGTTAGAATAAACATAAGCTATTTTAATGTTAGGCCCATTCGACTAAGCCCATCTCCCTTCATAACATAGCATACACTACTACTCTACATTATAGACAATAGGCAGCCCTATAGCAACTTTCTTCCTAACCTAAAAGCAATTGACACAATTCTCATTTCTTACCATCACAACAACACCTAATGCGCCACCACTCTCTTTCTCTCTTCTCGCAATCTCACGACGTAACCTTAATGTGTCACATTGCCTTTACTTGCTCTCCTTTTCTCTTATATGCTTGCAATGACCAACAATGCCCTTTCTTTTTTACTTTTACCTTTACGTTGGCCCTTCAACCCCCTTTTCCATGGCCGTCTCTCAATTGTTACCATCATTTGTCAACCCCAACGATGGTCCAATGAGTTATTTTCCTTCTCCCTTAGTAGTTGTCAACCTCGGTTCTAACCCCCAACCACGGCCTCATCCTCACCTTCAAGGTTAGTTTTTTATGCTTTGTGTTACCGTAACCACAATAACCCACCCAACCTGCACTGAAACCTGCCCAACCCGGACCCACCTAACCCAATGGCTTGTTTGGTCAGAAACGGGTGTCGTTTACATGACCAACGGGTTGCTACGGTGAGGCTTTTCTTACCCGAATCCGACCATTCTTGAAGCCACATAGCCAACTGCCTCCTTGTAGCACCACTCTCACATTGTCGCCAATAAGCCCCTTTCAGATCCGGTGGTCAATTTTCCGTAACATAGTTTCCATCTTTCACTTAATAGGTTTAGCTTGTTCATAGTTTCCATCTTTGCCTTAATATAGATTAGAGCTTGTATTGAATCATCATCAAATAATTTAAAATTTTTCCTCGTCTCCATCACCACCACATAGGCCGGCAACCATACTGGGGAGTAGCTGTCTTGACTGCTATGTATCTAATAAACAAGTTACCTTCTCATGTCTTGAATGGTCTTAGCTGAGTACAACACATGTTATCATTCTTTCCCTCCTCTCCTATCATGTCTAGTCTCCCAAATCAAGTCTTTGGACGTGTTGCCTTTGTTCACTCTCAGTCAACACTGGAAAGTTAGATCCACAAGCTATCAAATGTTTTCTCCTAGGTTATCCCTAGAACAAAAAGGGGTACAAGTGTTATCACCTTCAAAGTCGTTGTGTCTATGTCTTTATGGATGTCACCTTTCATGAAATTGAGGTTTTCATAAAAGTCCTCAATTTCACAGCGAGAGTAGTCTAAGGACCCATTTGGTGGATAGGATAAGTAAGACATGATAGGATAATTAATCTTATCCTTCAATAATCTATTGTTTGGTATGCAACAAGATATGATAGTGATATCCTATCGCTTATCCTATCTTGTTGCCACCCGCAATGTATTTCTTATCCTGAGGGGTGAGCTGGATTAGAATCGACAAGATAGGATAGACTTTCTTTGTCCCCGCTCATTAATGTTTTTTTTTCAAAAAAATAATAAATTGATTGATTCCATCTCTCATTTAAGGATTTTCTTTCTTGATTTAGTTGATATCTATCAAAATTGATAATTTTGAATAAATTTCAACCAATCACGTAGAGGAGTATCAGAAATAGATTGGGTAGAGAGTTTCAACCAATCGCATAGAGGGTTATCAAAAATTGATAATTCTTCTTTTTTATATTTAAACATAATATTCATTCGTTCTGTTTGTTATCTAGTGTGCACAAAACATCATATATCATTAAAGCTTTTCATGTTATTATCACATCTTGTTCTTAATTCTTATTTTATCCTATCATTTTTGCATATCCTATCATATGTTGTCCACCACCAAATGGGCCCTAAAAGTTGAGTTTGTTGTTGAATCATTACCAATATTTTAAATCCCAGATAGTGGCACACAATGGCCAGCCCCAATAAAAGCTATAACAGATAGCAAGATAGCCACTATTGTGAAACTTTCTATAATGTATACTATACACATAAAAATTCTCAAAAAATGAAAAAAAAAATACTTAAAATTCATGATATTCATAATCAACAATAAAAAAGCATATGTGCCTCAAACAAATCAAACAAGTAAATACCAATAAAGTCAAACGCAAGTTTCCTATATAGGAATCATCAATCATCAATGTCATCTTCTAAAACCAAATCTTCATTATAATGTTCACTAATATTGTAGTTGTAGATTTCATTTTTGGAAATTGAAATCCCATAGTAGACACTTTCAGAAATTCATGATCAGTTTGGTAAAAAAAATTGGGCTATAGGATGTTTTGATCAAATTACCCACTTGAAGAAAAGTCTAACCACATAGAGATCAGCCTCTAATTAATTAACCAAGAACAAAAGGCAAAATAAATAAGGATGTGAAGATTCTAAAGGAGTAAGTAACCATCTAAAGAGTGCAGAGAACCAGCATACTATTGGAAATTTGGAATAGTCATGATATGATAAGCATTCTAAACAGGAAAATAAAATTGAGATAAAGTTATGACCATCTCATCTACAGGAATCGATATAGATTTCTTGGTGAGGAAGCTACCAAATCTGAAGCATTTTGCATTTTAGTGCCTTCATTGCTGCTTTTGCAAACACTTGAGCAGCCTCAGCTTCAACTTCTGCAGCATCAGCCTCCCTAGCTGCTGCCTCAGCCTGTTCAATTGCAGCCTCTGCCTCTACAACCGCTTTTGCAGCCACAGCAGCTGCCTCTTGAGCTGTCAAGCCCTTCACTTTTGATATCTCTGCATCAATTTGGGATTTTGAAAGGATGTTGACATGATCATTCTTATGTGCTTCTGAAGGATCCTTGGGCCTCCCATCCAAAAGTAACAATGAAGAGCTTCTTCTTTTCTCGAAGACTGTTGAACTTGGCGCAATCCTGTACTTACGCTTTTCCTATCAATAGATATGCCATACACAGGATCAACTTATCATATGTTGAATTTCATTACATGCCAAATGAACATGTCACAAAGGGAATATCTGTTTACTGTATGGGGCAACTTATCAACTCAAATAGAATTCTCACTAAAGAAAATGTCAATATGTGCACATTGCAATTGCCACAAGAAAATATATATCTAGTTATCTATTTATATCTATAATGGTATTTTAGGCCCATTCTGCAAGTATATAGGAGAATAGGAAAGGAGAAACTACCTTGATTATTTTGCCACTTGCCACCATATGCTTCAGTTTGGTTGACAGTAATTTACTGAGATTTGGTGGAGACTGATATTTTTCCTAAACACATGAAAAGTTTCAGAATTACTTGCAGTTCTACAGACAAGTATGTAAACAATCATTATAATGCTAGTATTAGCTGTATTGACTATTCACCAATGTTCCAAACCTAATCGCAGGTTTTAGATGATTGGTTTAATTTATGCTTTTTTTTTTAACAATTGTAGAGAGAGAAACTTAACAGGTTGTTTCTCACCAGGTTAAAGCACATACTAGCAATTGACAAAAAAATTATAGCACTTTATGGACCTAGGAGTGAAATATTTCCAATTAGTTTCAAAGATTTCTGATGCTGTGAGATCAATCACAAAGGCAGCTGGTACATAATTATGTCTATTTTAAAACAGATAGAAATCCACCAATCTATATAAAAGTTAAATTGTGTGTTACTTTAGGGGAAAATAACATTTATTTATAGTCAAAATGCAAACCAATTCATTCAGGAGGGGGAGGGAAGAGGCACACAAAGGCAAGAATTGAAGTACTCTATAGTACAATGATACAATCATTTGTGAAGTCAAGTAGAAATACCTCGATGAAAGAAGCAATGGCAGCCTTGTCAGAACCCTTTTGCTCCTTCATGTTGACAATGGCCTCTAATATATGATTATCCACCAACCTGCCAACATTACTTTCATAAGTCATAAGTCAAAAGTATATATATTGCTGCATAAGTTCAACACTCAGAACAAAACCATCTTTTTCATATATGCGTTTGCCATGCTATGATCATTCTATTCCTGTTTTCTTTCTTTAATCCAAATAGGTAACAAAACCATCTTTTTCATATGCATTTGCCATGCTTAGAGCAGAAACAAACTAGTGGCAACATTTGAATGCAAATTAGTCTAGTGAGTTTTCATTTATAAAAATTGGATGACAGCACACAGCTTTATGCAATCTTAGAACTAAATACTTGTAAGGGATGTAACATCTACAAGCTGACAATCTCCAGATACTATTCAAGAACAAAATTAAACAAATCAAGCACCATAGTCCTGAAGCTAATTTATTTTCTCTAGAAAATAAATGGCAGATATAATTAACTTGATCTTCAGTAACCTTGATATTTGTTCTTTCAAATTGGGAGATTGCAATGGTCCACCGGAAACTGCCAAGGGCATAGTATCAAGAACTTCATCATGTCGAATGACGGTACTCAATGCCAGCTGATTACTGTCAATGTTGGGGGCTGGTGGGTTCCTTAAAGCAAGCTTTGCCTTCTGCCGAGATCCCCATATTGCCGTCACATTTATATTCCTCCATTTATCCTGTTCACAGTTCAGAGCATATATACTAGTACAGCAAAGGTATGGCATAACCTCGTAAATTTGATTGAAACAAAGGACGTTAACATTATATAATGATTTTATGATGCAATACACAGATGATCATTTGGCTAGTGCAATTCTAACATTCCCAATCCAAAAGAATAGAATAATAAAACTTCCTTTTTCTGCAAAACGTCCCACAACCTTCTAGGCTTTTGAGAAGACATACCTTAAGATCTACATTTGAGCGCATGCGCAAAATGGAACTGAACTCAGGATCTGTAAGTATGGTGCGCCATTTTCCTGCCCCATGTTTGAGTACTCCAGATTTCAGCGCCGCTTCTTCTTCCGCAATCCATTTCTGCTTGGGAGCACCCATTGAAAGAAAGCCTACAGCTATTTTGACACTACTCTTTGCTTCTACTCCAGAGAAAAGCTTGGAAACTCGGTACTTCCCTCTTCTACTTGAGCATCTTTGAACAAGAAAAAATCTGCCTACTGTTGACCAACAAACAACAACAACAAAAAAAAAAATCACTTGTGAAGACATTCTTAAGTAAAACAGCAAATCAATCAAACAAATAAGTGCATGTTTGTGAAAGCATTCAACACAGTTTGAACAGAAAATACACTTTCTGAGGCAAACTTTTCAAAGCAACACCCATGTTACTTTTCCGTTACGTTGAAACCAAAAGAGATACAAACACACCTTAAAACTCCTCCCACAAATCCCAAATATTGACCTTAACTCTCATATTCACTTCAATCTCATCCCTAATATCCCAATGTTCAAATATATAGGTGGCAAAGGGTATTATAACATTGCAAGAAGCAAGTAGAAACATTTTTACTGCGTTCAACACGGTTTGAACGGAAAAAATACACTTTCCAAGGAAAACTTTCCAAAGCAACACCCATGTTACTTTTCCGTTACGTTGAAACCAACGGAGATACAAACACACCTTAAAAATCCTCCCACAAATCCCAAATATTAACCTTAACTCCCATATTCACTTCAATCTCATCCCTAATATCCCAATGTTCAAATACATAGGTGGCAAAGGGTATTATAACATTGCAAGAAGCAAGTAGAAATTTTTTTGCAATGCACTATTGAAGTGCCCGTGCTATTAGGCCTCATGAAAGCAAGGTGCAGTTTTGGACACAACCCAAAATGACCTAGCACTATGCATTACGTGAAACAGCAAAATCTGAGGATTTCAATGACTCAGCTTCAAATTCCATTGAATCGGTCAAACGAAAAAATAAACGCTGAACTAAATGACAACGAAAAAAAAGAACGGTTTTTTCAGCTCACACAGACAACACAGTAACAACATTTGAATAAAAAAGAATCACAACAGCGACAGCAACGTTAAACTAGAATCACATGCATTCAACTGGGGAGAGAAATGGCACACTACACTTCTGATGAATGGCAAAAATTGCAACTTTAGAGAGAAAATAAGAATAAAAATCCAAAGGGACAGAATGAAAAAAAGAATCGGCGGAAAGGGGTGTACCGAATCACCGGCGACGACGGTGAGAATTGGAAAAAGTTGAAGTATTTACACAGGGGAATTGAATTAATCCCAATGATTTTGCCAAGAAGAAAATCAGAGAAGAATGAGACATACGATACGGGTTCTATTCAATCGATGCAAAATATATATATATATATATATATATATATATATATATATATATAATTCTCTTTATTTGTGTTTCGGATTAAACAGGTCATTTAGTCATAAAAATATAAATCCAAATATAAATATTCTATCCTTTCTAACTTTCTAAACTGTCCACTGAATATGTGGGAAAGGGTAGACAATTAAAATGTATTGGATCGGGTTCGTATAAACGTGATTAGTGTTTTTTTTTTTAAATAATTATTTTGTTTGTAACGGTAAAACAAATAGGCACTAAGTGACTAAGTGCGTGTTTATATTGCCGTTTAAATTATGATAGCATAATGTTTCATGCATTTCGCAGAAAAAAGGAGGTGATGTTTTTGAAAATCAAGATTTTGTCGAACGACAATTTAAACACGTAATTCAAAACACGCGTTAAGAAGGTTACTTTATTTTATATTTTACTAGAATAACTAAGTTCTTAGTAATTGAATTTTTTCAAATATAAATATAAATATTCTACACTTTCTTACTTTCTAAACTATCCCCTAAATGCATGGGAAAGGTTAACGGTTAAATAATTAAAGTGTATTTGGATTGGCGTTCGTATAATGTGATCAGTGTTTTTTTTTAAAACAATAACGTGAAACTTTGTTGCAAATGTTAGTTGTGTTATGCGTAATGGTAAAACAAATGGATACTAAGTGACTAAGGGCATGATTGTCGTTTAAAATCCGATAGCACACGCCCATGCATGTCGCATAAGCAAGAATTAGATTGCTTTTGAAAATTAAGTATGGATTTTGAAAAAGTTTTATTCTGTAATAATTTTTAGTCTCTTTTGTTAGAGTTCACACATGATATTCTGTGAGATTATCATGAGTTTTTTTTAATATTAATTTATGAAACTCATATTCAAAAGTCGTCATAAATTATTTCTTAAATCATATTATCTTGATAAAATTAAACCCATTTCTTATTTGGTGACAAAAAATCCAAATTTGAAAATTATACAAAATTTTCATTTAAAACCTCATGATAGCATGAAATAGTGTCATGCACGAATAGCAACTAAGTGCATGTTTGTTTATGTACTAAAATCTTAACTATACGACGTCCAATACCCTTGAACAAAAAAGATATATTATACATCACAAACTAAATTTGGGTACCCAACCATACTCTAAGTATCATATAGTTGTAAAAATCACCATAAATCAACCATAAACATGATTTTTAAAGTAATCATTATTAAAGTAAACAATCTCAATGTAAATAATCTATAATTAGACTACAATGTATTTTTTTTACATTATTGGTGTATTATAATTGAATTGTTGTCAGAAATGTCAAAAATTTAATATTCAACTTTACATTTAATAATGTTGTAAAAAAAACCTTTACATTTAATAATGCAATTAAACTTGTTATTTGTTCCCTCAAGAAAAACTTGTTATTTGTAAGGATGTTGACAATTCAGTATTGATTTTTTTTCTTATATAAAGTTTAGGAGTACTAAGGCATCAAAACAATCACATAGATTCCAGCTAGGTTAACACTTTAGGAAAGTAAATCATTTTTTCATAATTTCAAATATTATTATAATAAAAATAAAAAGTCTTACAAGTAATTCATCATGGAACAATCCCTGTAAGAAAAAAACTTACAAACAAAAGCCATAAAAGGCAGCTCTAACTTTTTACGGAGGTGGTCATGGTTAATTGAAGATTTAATATTCAATTAGTTCTTTTAATCTATTGTAAGTGTTTAATTGAGTTTTTTAGTTTTTTTATTTTTACATGCAATTGAGTTTTTTTTATTTTTAAAATTTATTTAATGGGGTTGCCAACGTACATCCTAGTTTGAATGATGTTAACAACCATCACCAAAATATTTAAACTAAAATATCTCTTTTATTTTTCATTAAATAAGGGTATTTTAATAATTTAATATTTAATTAAATAAATCTTGTCATAAATGAAAAGAGAGAAAATATATTTTCTTAATTAAATATTAAATTACTATAATATCCTTAAAAAATTATTTTAAATAAAAAATAAGGAATATTTTAGTTTAAATATTTTGATGTTAGTTGCTAACATCCGCAAACAATGTTAAATAATTGCTTAATGCAACTTCTTTATTGATATATATCTTAATAAGACATAATTACATAGAAATTCAACCCATTAAAATCATATAGAATACCACAAATGCAATGAACAATCAATGGGGAATGAGAGGCATAAAATGGGCTATACATTTACCTTAGAATAGATGAAGATCTCTAAGTGATGTAAAATTTTCACTCAACTCATGCCCCCTATTACAGTGACTCGGGGAGACATTTTTTTTGTTTGTAATATGGAGAACGTTAAAAATTTCATTTTTTCTACAAGTACCATGGATGATTTGGATTTTGGGAATAAGCCTTTGAACGGTGGAGGAGGCAACAATTCACGTCAACAAGTCTTATTCAAGGATAAAGTTATCGAGAACAAGGAGAAGGTTACTACACATGTAGTGGTGGATTTGTTGAAACATAACCTTGTGACGATTGACTTTGAAGATGGTAATCCCTTGAAATTGATGGTGCACTTAGACAATTCAATTTTGAAGGGTGTATGTACCCCTGGCAGGATGCATTGGTCATTAAATTACTGGGCAAGCGTGTTGGATACAATATCTTGAAGGATGACTATGGAAGTTATTGAAATTCACTACTAATGATATGATTGATCTTGGCATCAATATCTTCATGGTCAAATTTGATCAAGAAGTGGATAGAACTAGAGTCATTGAAGGAGGGTCATGGATGGTCTTTGATCATTATCTAATGGTGCAAATTTGGACTCCAACTTTCATCTCACATGAAGCAACTATTGACAAGACGTTGGTTTGGATCTATTTTCCTAGACTAAATCTTTTCTCCTATGGTGAAAGTATTCTCTTGGCCCTGACAACGACAGTAGGCAAGCCATTCAAATTTGACTCTAACACCTTGGATGCTTGAAGAGGAAGATATGCTAGAGTCTACGTCGAAGTGGATCTACACAAACCAGTTGTTTGTATGGTGTGGCTTCAAGGTCATTGGTACAAAGTTGAATATGAATAATTGCATTGCACTTGTTCGCATTGTGGGTGTTATGGTCATCTTGGCAGGGATTGCAAGGTGCATGTTCAGGCAAATGTTATTGTAACATCCGACAATGTGTCAACCACAAGCATTGTCGAAGCATCAGTGGCTCAAACGGAATTGACAGGGCAGCCATCAACAATTAATGCCAATAATAAGGGAGTAAATGTGAATGAGAAAGATGTTACGAGAAATATTACTACAATTAATAGGAATATTGTCATTAATAACTCCTGATGAAACGCTTCATGGTGATTGGTTGGTTGTTAAAGAAAGTGCAATAATCTTTAAAAAAAAAATGTGACTAATCAACATGTTAATTTAGGAGCAAATCATAGTTGCAATAATGGTGCAATTAAAACCCATTTCCAAGGATTACAACAAAATATTTCCAACCTTAATGCAACGATGGGCCCACACGGTCAAGGTCAGTCAGGAAAGAAGAGCCAAAAGATTGTCTCTGAGAATAAACAACCACAAAATGCCATTAAAGTCTTTATTCAACAACTTATTAAAAATGCAGTCGAAGGCAAATCGGTAAACAAGCCTAAAGTAGTTCCACAAACTATGGGAAAAAAATGATCATCCAAAAATAATTTATGACGTCGACAACAACAAAAAGTCAACGATGAACTTGTAACAAGTTTTTAGTGTTATGTACGCTATTGCGGAGATGAACATGAGCCACAACAAGGTGGACAACACGGCCATGGATGTAACCTCTGTTGGTGCTACTAATATAATGTGAGTGGGCCTTTGCCTAATTCTTTCATGCAAACTTGTTGTTATGGATAACTTCAAAATTTTCAATATAGTTGCATGGAATGTTAGAGGCACTCAAAGTAATTGCACATGGTGTTTTATCATAGATATGTCTAAACGATATAAACCCTCTCTATTCCTTTTGTTCGAGACTCACACCCCATTTACTACTACTTAGAAAAGGTGGGATTCTATTGGCTATAACCTTTGTTCATACAAGAAGTTAAAGGGCACAATAGGGGTATTTGGATTTTGTCTTCATCTTCTATCTTCTCGTTTGCATTGGTGGACTTCACTCAGCAGTGTATCACTTTTAATATTCAAGGGAAGAGCATTCGTTAGGTTTGCTTAGTCGTTTATGCTTCTCCAAACCCTACTGTACATACATACATATTTTTGGAACTATTTGTCCACGTTGAGTCACTCTAATGATGATCCCTAGCTTGTGATTGGGGACATGAATGAAATATGTTTCTTTAATGAGGTGGTTGGTGATAACTTTATGTTGTCAAGAGCAATTGAGTTTGGGGAGGCTATTGACAATTGTATGTTGATGGATTTGGACTTGGCAGGAGGAGTCCTCACGTGCAAAAGAAACATTACGCAAGGTGTGCACATGTGTAAGAGGCTTGATAGATGTATGATAAATGCGGAGTGGAGGATTCATTTCCCTTCATGCGCATGCTGACCTACTACCCCATGGAAATTCTTATCACAATCTTATTATGGTGCACTACTCGAAATTCCACAGCAAACGTCTCAAGGCCTTCCAATTCCAAGCCGCTTGACCGTTGCATCCAGATTATGGGAATGTTGTTGCACAAGTATGGTCGAAGCCTGGCTTCAATATTCTAGCTAAGATGAAGCATGTCCGCGATGATTCTACCAAGTTCAATATCGAGACTTTTGACAATATATTTCATAAGAAGAGAAAGATTGAGGCTCGCTTAAAAGGAGTACACAAGCAACTTAATATGAGATTCATGTCGGATATGGTTTGGTTGGAGAAGGATCTTAAGAAGCAGTTGGCAAAAGTCTTTACACGAGAGGAAGTGTTTTGGTACCAAAAATCTCAAGAGAAGTGGGTTGAATTAGGTAACAAAATATTAAATTCTTTCACACGCAGACTTTGATTTGTCGAAGGAGAAATAGGATCACATCTTTGATGGTTGACAATGCTTAGTGTGATGATAAGGAAATTCTAAAGAAAGAAGCTAATTCCTTCCTTAGGAAGCTTTTTCAAAAGGACAATCAATGTAATCCAAACAACATGATCCTTGATAGCATTCCAAGAATTCAACAATATTTGTTTGAAGACCTTTTAAAGCTTGTGTCTATGGTGGAAATTAAGGAGGTAGTGTTCTCTATGGGTTCTCGCAAAGTGCTTGGCCTGGATGGGTTTCAACCAATTTTCTATCACACTTATTGGGACATTATGTGCAATGACATTTAGGAAATGGTGGCTAGTACCTTCTCCATGGGGTTCATCAGCCATGTGCTTGCAGCAATGCTCATTGTGCCAATTTTGAAAATTGATCAACTGACTTCACTTAAAGACTTCAGACCTATTAACTTGTGCAACGTCATTTTTTAAGTGATTTCTAAGGTCCTTGTGCAGCACATTCACCCTCATTTAAGCAACTTTATTGGCCCATTTCAGAGTAGCTTTATTCCAGGGAGAGGAATTGGGGACAATGTTTTCATTGCTCAGGAGATCATTCACCATATGCACTGTTAGAAAGGGAAGGAGGGTTTTATTCTTTTTAAGGTGGACTTTGAAAAGGCTTATGATCGTGTGAATTGGGATTTTCTTCGACTATCTCTTGCTTAGTTTGGCTTCCCCTCCAATATTATTAATCTAATTATGAATTGCATTACGTTAACATCTTTATCTTTGAAATGGAATAATGAATTTGGTGATAGTTTCTCCCTTACCAAAGGCCTCCTTCAAAGGGACCCTATGTCACCTTATTTGTTTGTCTTATGCATGGAGAAATTGGCACTCTTAATTCAACAAAGGGTTCAAACTGGTGATTGGAAATCGATCTCTATCTCTAAAGGTGGACCAACTTTCTCTCATTTATTTTTTATAGATGACTGTTTGCTCTTTTCCAAAGCGTTCCCAGATCAAGTTCGTTTGGTGCAACAAACCTTGGATATTTTTTGCAAGGCATTTGGTTTGAAGATTAATATCCAAGAGTCTAGGTTCGTTACTTCAAAGAATGTTTGCAACTGAAGCATAGCCTAGTTCACAGATATTATTGGCTTTACTCATTTCGAGAATATTTTGAGGTATCTTGGGTTTCCTTTGCTTGCTAGAAAGGTTAAAAACTCAAATTTTGCATTCATCATGGATCATATCAACTTTAAACTGGTTGGTTGGAAATTTAAACTATTGAATAGAGCTAGGAGAGCTACCCTAGCCAAGTCAACTTTGAATTCTATTTCTATTTATGCCATGTAGAACCTTTGGTTGCCTTATGGTATCTATGATAGGATTGATAAGGCCACTTGTTCCTTCTTTGGGGGAAACCTTCTACTCATTGGATCAAATGGGATCAAGTCACAAAACCCAAATCATAGGGTGGTCTTAGAGTTCGCACATCAAGGGAGGCTAATGTGGCTATGTTGGGCAAGCACATATGGTCTTGCATCAATGAGCCGACCAAATTGTTAGTGGACATGTTGGATAAAAAGTACTTTCATGGTCGATCCATTTTCTATAATTAAGAGTACCACAACTCCTCTTATACGTGGAATTTGATTGTGAAGGCTGCTAATTATCTTGAAGATGGCTTCAGGTTTCATGTAAGCAAAGGTGATGTGTCTATTTGGTATGATCGTTGGTCCCTTAATGGTCATTTGTGTGAAATGGTGGACTATGTGCACTATCAAGATGTGAATTTGTCTCTTTGGGATATCCATGTTGGAATGTTGTGGTAGTGGCACATGCTGACTACTCCTATCATCGAAAAGGTCAAGAATGAAATTTGTTGTGTTTATCTTTATTTTCGCCTTCAAAGGCATATTTCTTATGTTTTTGTTTGTTGCAGGTGTGGTGTTCATGATGAGTCAATCTTTCACTTATTGAAGGACTACCCTAAGGCCTCACAAGTTTGGAATTACCTCCACCTGGATGTCTCTCAACAGGTTTCTGAGGTTGACAGTTCTAACTGGCTTCATCATTTGGTCATGGGCAGCCATGGAGTCCTCTTCTCTCTAACGTGTTGGTTCATTTGGAAAGCACATAACCTGGAGACTTTTAAAGACAAAGTTGTTTCTATAATTTCCTTGGTGGCTCAGATTCACAGCCTCTATCTAGTGGTTTTAAAGGTTTTCCCAGGTTTGATCAAGCAATCGAGCATCAGAGAAGTCAAGTGGATATGACCTATTCAAGGGTCATTCAAAGTGAATATTGATGAGAGCAGCCTTGACAATCTTGGTAGGAGTGGTTTTGAGGGTGTAATTCAAGACTTTAATTCATGTTGGGTTGTTGGTTACTCAAATTTTTGTGGCCAATCATTTGTCATGAACGCCGAGTTGCATATCATTTATCATGGTCTTCATGTTGCTTGGTCCTATAGATTACTCAATGTTATATGTGAAAGTGATTCCAAGATTACCCTTTTGACTCATCTATATATGCATATAAAATGTATTGATGAATTATAGTATTTATTGGTTGATACTTTTTCCTCACGTCAACCTTGATTAAATGGTTTTCTTAAATTGCAAACTCATTTGAAAAAGGGTGTGAACTTAATTAATGATTTTTTCTTAGTTTTAAAAATCAAAACTTGCTAGAAAATTTTTGGATTTGATCGTAGTTCACAATGTGACATTTTGATATAAACAATTTTTTTTTTGGTTTAAGTGCACAAAAAACTTAAACATATTTTAACAACACATGGGATTAAGGTCATAGTGATATAGTGTAATTCAAACAAGTGTTTTTTATTCAAATCATCATTCATCTTCTTCCATTGTTCCTATTTTACAAACCATGCACCTTTCACTTCATCCATTTCCATTCCATCCTTTACCATCATTCCAAACATATTCTATTTTTTTTATAGACAAATTAAATAGTTTGAATTATGGTTCTCACTATTCTTTTAGTTGTTTTTATTTCCGAGTGAATTCTTAAAAAATATTATTTTAGTGATGATTTATGTGAGAATAATGAAATTGCAACATAACATAAAC
Organism: Amphicarpaea edgeworthii; assembly: GCA_014843725.1. NCBI lineage: Eukaryota > Viridiplantae > Streptophyta > Magnoliopsida > Fabales > Fabaceae > Amphicarpaea > Amphicarpaea edgeworthii. The sequence goes on along the minus strand of CM026324.1, from coordinate 6,228,634 downwards.
TAATATTAAAAACTAAAAGAGTACTACAGAGATTCATTAAATAATAAATATTATGATTTTTTAATTATAATAATACATCTATATTTGTATTATAAATTTTATTTTTTTATACTTATTAATAATTTTAATTTTAATTTTAACTGTAAACGAAATAGGAGAGAGAGTGAGAGAGGTTCCTCGATTCCATTTTTCACTTGGTTCTGTGGTGTTGTGTTGTGTGCGCAGAATCAAATTTCTCATCGACGATGGCGAATACCCTACAACGCGCTCTACGCGCCACCATGGCGCGGCGGTTATCAACCGACGCATTGGCCGAAATCCAACGAGGCGAGATCGGAATGGTTTCTGGAATTCCTCAAGAACACCTTCGTAGGAGGGTATTCTACTCTTTTCTATTTCTCTTTTTATTTATTTTTAATTTATCTTCAATGCACGCTCACTGGTTTATAAAACCCTAGCATTCGTTCACCAAATTTCTTATCTTTAGTCTAATATCGACCAAGTTCATGTTTTTATGACACTAATCGATCAATCCTAGCATAAAGGTTTTGGCTTTGTTGGATTCAATTGCAGCCATGTTTCAATGTTCAATTGGGCGTATTAACTGAGAGTGTGAGAGGTGAATGAAGCTAATCTTGACCATTCAATCTTAATAGGGGATTCAGTGTTCGTGATTAGCTTCTTTCACCTTTCCCACTTTCACCTAATAGTCTCTTTCTCCCATATTCTATTTAAATAATAATTGATGATGCATCATTAGATCCCTTAACTTCACTTGCTATTGCTAACCATTGTAACTCAATTAGCCCTTTTTGTCTTTTACTTACACTGCAATGCAGGTTGTAATTTACTCTCCTGCTAGAACTGCATCTCAACAGGGATCTGGGAAGGTTGGAAGATGGAAAATCAACTTCTTATCAACCCAAAAGTATATTCTTTCTCTCCTTTTCTTTTCCTCACAGTTTTTAAACATCATTGTCTGAGTTTTAATTTGGGTCCCTTTTTTTTTATCCCAAAGTAACGGGTTTGATAGCTGGGTTGGTGGGATGCTTGGGATTTTGCATGCATTGGATATCAGTTGTCTGAATATACTGATAAATTTATGATTTAAACTTGTTCATAATGGTGAAACTTATGCTATCGTTGGCATTTCATGTACTACAGCAATTTTCATAGGTTTTAGTTTGAAACTTATCACACTTATGATTCCAGGCATCACTGAATAGTTTAAGGAGTCACTTGCAATTTCAGTATAATATCCTAAATTCAAACAATTCTTTTGTAATCATTAACAGTGGCTCAACAAATAGTATTTTTCAACTAATGTGTTTATAGGTGGGAAAATCCACTGATGGGATGGACATCCACTGGGGACCCCTACTCTCATGTTGGTGATTCTGCCTTGACTTTTGATAGTGAAGAAGCAGCAAAAGTATTTGCAGAGAAACATGGTTGGGAATATTCGGTATGTCTTGCTCTTCAAATATTGGTCACAGTCACAGAATATCTTGTTTTTTTTTAGTCTTCTAGGTGTCTCTTGATACGGTTCATATCTGTTCTTATTGAAATAGATTATAAATTATTATAATAATGGAGCTGGATCAGAATATGTTTGGTAAATAGAATGTTCATTGATAGAAACCTTTATCTCTGCCTTTTGGTTGTGTCTTTAGAATACAATATTAGAGACAGGGAAATGAAGATAAAAAGCTAGTGCAGAATAACAGGTCCCTAACCCCTCCCATTTTGAGAGACTTTTATTCTTCCCTAACTTCATCTCAATCAAACAATAAACTACCTTGATTGAATCCACGTCTACCCCTCCCAAAATATAATTGTTTCACCTCATCCCAATTCCTAAGACGATGTCCTCAAGGTGGAATTTGGCAGCCTATCCTCTGGCAGCCATACCATCTCCCTCATTATAAATCTTCCTACAGTATAATTACTGTACATTGTGTATTTTGTACACATGATCCAGGCAATATTTCTTTTCACACTTAGAACATAGCCCTTTTTGTTATTTGCTTGTAATTTTGCATCAGAAATCATAAAGTCTCTTGAACTCCCTCCTTGACTTCTCAAAGTACCATTGGGTATGATGGCTGCAAAATCTACCACTAAGCTTCCTCTTTGTGAGTTAGTCTGTGCAGATAACCTAGAACCAACTTCACATGTTGCTGTTTTGGATGATGGATAACTTTTGAATGTGGCCCCTCCTTCTCTGAAAATTCCCCTTTATTTAATATTCAGTTCTTCTCAGTGATTTGCCATTTTGCCAAGCATAATCCATCATTTTCTGGTAAAAGTTCTAGTGTGTGCAACTTCATTTCATCCCTTCCTTTAACCTGTTCATGCAAAAGGATGTACTGAATTCAAACTACTCTCCATAATCTTTGATGGATGACATTTGTTTCGAACACAACTTGTATGGCTTCTGCATCATTGAGGGTGGAAATGCCCTAATCACAGCTGTTTTGGAACTCTGCCCAAGAGTGATGCTTCTCTGTGAACATAATTCCCATTTCCCACCATTGGAACCTAGAAAGTGCTTGTCCTTCATTGCCCACCGTCACTGTTTGTAATTTTCCCCATCTGGTATCCCTTGGAGCTCTTAGTAATGCTCAACTGTTGGCCATCCATAACAAGGTTTTAAATAGTGTGCTACAGTGCCTCTATAGTGGCATAGTGGTGCAGAGTGGAGAGGTTTAGTGTGGCAGTCATAGCAGACAAAATAGCAGCAGCCTCAGTAGTGGTAATAATGGCACTATGTGTTGATTCCAAAAAAGCCCTGTGAGCAGGGACATAAGGGCTTTTTGGGAGCTATTTTTGGGGTTTCAATTTCCAAAAATGCAATCTGCTGCTGTAATAGTAGTGAAAATGTTAAAAGACTTGGATTTAGTAGATGATGCATGTTGGTTCTTATATAGGAAACTTGTATTTGACTTTTGTTGGTATTTATTGTATGTTTTGTTTAAGACACCTATGATTTTTTGTTGTTTATTAAAATTGTATTAGTTTCAATATGGTACTGAAGTGACTGAACTATCTACCAATAGAAAATCAGCATATCTTGTTTTAAATCATTGAGACTGTTATCACTCGAGTATGCTTGTTAGTCATTAAATCTGTTTCACGAATCAGGCCACTAAATAGAAATATCCACTTGATTGTGCATTGGTATTCCTCGTGTTTAGGCCTTTAGGGTCTTGTTTTTTTATTATTAACGAAAGCTCTGAACTTGTTGTAGGTCAAGAAGCCCAACACACCATTGCTGAAGGTTTGAACATTTTTCACTATTTATACTTAATTTTTACTATTTTAAACAACAGTGGCGTTAGTTTCTTTTACAACCTTGTTTGTGACAGCATTGTGCTCTGCCCTCAATAATAATAGCTTTCTATACGTGTTAATGCTTACTTGTGGTTACAGGTTAAATCATATGCGGACAACTTTAAATGGAAGGGCCTACCCAAATCTGCTGAAGAGTGATTTGTTGGTTTGTATTCATGTTAATGTATTCCGTCTTCTGGAGTTTCAACGTGCAGCAGTTTTTCTCTGCATAGAAAGTTTTAATGTGAATTACTGATTGAAAATAAAAGGGATTGATCTGCCATTGGTTTAGTTTTCTTCTATGATGTAGATACTGCATCTGTTTATGATTTTGATTTAGCCTCTACCATCTTAACTGGATGCTGTAATGACCAAGTAATGAACAATTGGTTGCAGGACAAAATGATCCAACAACAGTTTTTATATACTTAAAAGAGTAATAATCAAAATGGCATGAATTTTGATTATAAAGTATTATCTAACTAATCCATTTAATGTCTAAGTTATTACGTTTCGATTGAACGGACATGTTACTTTCAATGTACACAAGATGTCACCTGAGTAATTTGTCTGTCCTAAGATAAGATTAATCCAAGGTCTGGATGTCATGTTGTTCTCCAGTAATTTTGGGATGGAGGGTTTTTAGAGGAAAGGGAAACCAGGTTAAAATTTCCATCTTAAGAAAATGTTTTCTAATTTTAAAAGAACGAATTGCTGTTTATTTGTTTTAAACTTGTGTAATTAAGATGTGTATTTAAGTTGATTTTAATTACATATTTTATATTGGTAGATTGTTTTATCAATAGTATTAATCCAAAGGATTAATACATTGGTGTAAGATTTTATTGTTTTCACAATTCATATCACGGGTGAAAGTGATTCATTTAATATTATATTTTTGTATTCAATAATTTTCATTGTATGCAAAATTTGTTTAGGTTTTGATTCTAATTTTTGGCAATAATACATAATTTTTTTATAATGAAATTTTTACTTACTTCCTGTAACCTTTTAAACCCCGTTCATCCAAGCACGTAGTAAAATAGTGGTAGTGATCTGGCGAAGGTTGCCTGTTGTTGTCGAATCTTCTAACTCAGCTATGTGATGAAATGGTGATTTTTTTTTTATTATTATTTCACTGAAATACTAATATGCGAGAAGTTAATTACAAGCGAGAGTAAAACCTCTATTTGATAATGTGATAAGAATAAAAAATAGTTAACAAAGCATGTCACCACGAACTCTGGCTTTGAAAACCAGGATTCACCCTCATCAATTCAAAGTTGAGGAATGCTTATTTAGAATTGTGATGATTTTCACGTGCCTTAAATGTTGCAAGTATAAAGAGAATAACATGCACTGAATGTTTTTTCACACGTACACAGTTTTACATTCAGTTTAGCCAAAATCCTGATAAATAATCGAAACATTTTTTCTTTTCAGAAAAAAATTGAACTTCATCAAGCACTATTTGCCAAACTATTATTGGTCTAGCGGTCATATAAGTGGAATTACACACTTGAATACTCATTTCATCATTCTTTAGTGGGTGAGACATGAAAACATAAAAACACATGAATTAAACTAATGGAAATGGTACACGAATCTCATTTAAATTATTGTACAATCTCCTTTGTGATGATGATTGTGCTCTGCTGACTGTCAAATCAAATGTCAATAATATAATTTATACAACCATAAATTGTGTGTTTGCATGTGGTTGATACCACCAGATTGCTACAATACTAATCCTGAGACTAATACAACAAATATGCTCACTAAAACCCTTTCAGTAAAGCTTAAGTCTCTGTAATTTGTAAAGTTCCAAGAGCCCCTTTTTAAGTAAAAAAATGCCTAAGTATTGAAGATTGTGAATCCTGCTTTATGCAATTCACTCTCCTCACTAGTCACTTGTGTTATCTTTATCTTAATGTAAAGAAGATGCTTACAAAAGAACTATCAGTCCAAGTATGTGTAACAACTAGCAAATCAATATACATTGCTTGATTTGGGGTGAGAGAGAAAAATCTCAAAATCTGGAAATTAAATAATAATAATAAATAACTGAAAACTGGGTGTTAGAAGAACTTGCCATAGCTATTGATTTTCCAGCAACCATATAATTAGAGGAGATTATTACCTACACTCTAAGAAAGTGCCAAACAATTTGATCCAACCAACCTTTCCCCCAGTGGAAAAAAGATGAGCTAAGAGGAAGTAAATTTGCTACTAACAGTTATTCCACTCTTATTAGGTATAAGCTTCTTCATGTAATACTTAGACTTGCGGGATAGATTAATTTTGTTCCTTTTCTTCTCAGGTATATAATGAATTGAACATTCTTTAAATCCACGCCTCACAAACCTGTCAATATATTGGGAACATGTCTTTAGAAAAGCATTTATGGAGTTAACAAACCATATGCAGCATTAAAGAACAGATATAGAGTATGCTGTAAGTAACAATCCACTGAAAGCACAAAATGACATTGAAAATATATTGACTCATATGCTTGACGTGCATTGAGAAGGGTATGTACCAATCTGCTGTCCGAGTTGTAAGCAAGAAAAGCATTTCAAATCCAAGAGATGATGCCTTCTTCTCTATATAATCTGTTACATTTGATCATTAAATTAAACAGATACAGTATAATCATAAGATAAACACTGTTATAGAGCAACAGTGCCCAAAGACTATAATCAAACAGTTGCTAAAAAATGCGTTTTACCATGCACTACATGGACCTCACACTACACCATAGAAGCAGTTTCTGAATGATATACAATATTTGCAAACAACATCTGTTATGAGAATTGTACAAAGAACTAGTCAACAACTGTAGGTATACTCTTAAGAAACCTACCTGCTTAGTAGGATTCACTACTTTTCAAAGCCATGTTAGTAGGAAAATATTAATAACTTCATGTAAATTTATAATACTTTAATTTAATTAAATGGTAAGTATGAATCCATGTTGATAGAAGACTAAGGAGGGGTTCTTATCACATGTTCAACTTGTTTTAACAGTTTTACTAAAAATATATGCAATATTATATGTGCATCAAAAGTAAAAGCCAAACTTAAAAGTAGTTTGAGAGGTGCTTAAAAAAGAGTTGGTTTGAAGTAATCCTCATTCCTCTAATGGCTTCAGGCTTTCAGCACAATAATATAACCTGGGACAGGTTGAATCTGTTTAACCATGCACAGTTTGGACAATTCAGTACTAATTCACGTGGTCAGTAGCTTGGTATCAGAAAGATGGTTGCCGGGACACTAACCAACCACAGGTGACAGGTCTGAAGTTTGAATCTTCATTTCCTCTCTTTTGGTTTCAGGACAATAATATTAACCTTGGACTGGTTGAACCTGTTAAACCATGTGCAGTTGCATGGTCTTGACAGTTGAGTACAGGTTCATTCAGTCTATAGGCATTTTATGCCAGTTTTAGAGGTTAATCGGAGCAGCTCACATTTAACTTGGTCTAATTGGTCAGTCTGGGTTTAAAACTATGGTGCTGAAATATGAGAGCAGAAGTAGTTGAAATAGTAGACGTATAAAATCAGTCCCCACTAGTCTAGTGCAACAATATGATCCTTTTTGAGTATCAGAAATGAAAAGACTATGAAAACTTCAAAAGAGACCTTACTCCTTTAATCCCCAATAATTTATGCCATGTTTGGAACTTCTGTAGAACCACTATTAATGAATGGAAATTTGAAATAGTAGGTAGACTTAAGGGAACTGAACTCATAATTCAAAGTTTTAAGTTTTAACCCCTTCATTAATGCTACTCTCTGAAAAGCTATTTGCATAAAACATCATTTCAGGTCATTTAATACACAATAAGAGTCAGAATAAACAACAATAGATCACCATGGAATTCCAATATATTCCACAAATTATTAATCACTGGTTCTTTATCAATTAAGAACAAAGAATTGTAAATCCACAGCGGCAATAAATAGCATTAGCATACCAAGTAATTTGTCACCCTGTCCTTGGCCTCTACAATCAGGGGATACTGCAATTCCAGCAACCTCTCCACACTTCTCCTCGAAGAAAGGAAAAAGTGCAGCACAAGCAATTATTTGACCTTCTCTTTCCACAACAATGAAGGAGCTTAATGATTGAAGCAGCTATAAACAGAGAATGGTGTATGAGACTACTTTAGAGAATCACCAGTAATGGTTATAATATGGGCTCGACATTAGCTATTAAGAAGATATCAAGCAAAGTTAAGAAAACCTCTTCATCAGTCCGCTGAACTAATATGCCAGACTCCTCCAAAGGCTGGACAAGTTGTTTTATTCTAGATATATCTGTTACTTGAGCCATCCGGGTGCCTTCATAAAGGTCACTGCAAAATTAATTGAAGGCAAGCAAATAAAGATAAAGGCTTTGAGAAATAGAACTAGATAAAAGAAAAGAAAAAAGATCTCAAACATGTATAACACCCTCAGCAATCTGCTACATATAGCTTATTGCTAGTAGGTAGCAGCATTGGAAACCCCGTGAACATCATATTGGTACTAATTTATTTTTGGGTTTTGAAATAAAAGCAAGCAAAAATTTCTTCAACGGTATGACATATTGTCGTGGCATGGTAGAATTTAACCAGTTTATTCTCTTTAGTCTTTATCTCTAGCATTGCCAGTTATTTCAACTAACAGATCAATGGTTTCATTAAAAAGTAAAAAAGGAGAATGATCACAAATAGTCTAGAGATCCAAATCAAATATTTGAATCCTTCAATCTTAACAAACATCCATGTATAACCATTAGCTTATCATAGACAACTACAACAAGTTTGAATATCACTGATATAACCAATTCGATGACTCTAGCAGGAACTCCACGGGGATACCAACTAAAATTATGGTTTATTAACATTAATAACTGAAATAAAATCAAGAAACTGAACACTTGGATGAATGAATAAAGGATACAGCTTACCACATATTGCTCTTACTCTCACCAATTAGTTACCAATTCATAGACAAAATATTTCATAAGAATAAGAAAAAAATTCCAGAGATAGTGTACCAAAAATTTGCCTACCTAGCCACCATTGTTCCCATCCCATCTCTCTTGAACAGTTCCAACAACAGAACTCCACTAATAGTGCCATCCAACAAATGCACTCTTTGAACACCACCCTGACAAACAGAAGAAAGTTTATATCATTAGCATCATATAAGTGGGACTTCAAGCAATATCATCCTATATCAAAAGCAACTTCTCAAGGAATTTCAGTATAAGTAATCAGTGATAGAACAATTGACAACCAAAAGCAGGTAATTTCTCAAAAATATGTTACATTGAGATTGAGGTCATTATATTTATAGAAATCAGTAACTTGACAAATCTTTAAAAACTAAGGGTTTTTTTAAAAGTAACGAGATGGACCCTGGCTGTCATGATTAAACAGAACAGGAGGAGACAATATAAATAAAAATTTCAGACTTTCAGTGACTAAAGATGCTAAGGCAATATAGACCAAAATAACCAATGACATGAATGAAAAGTTGAATCATCAACTCACTCTACAAACAAAGGCTGCAGCAGCCAGTTCTGATAGGTAACCATTCATTCTACTTAGTGACTCTTGACCTCCAATAGCAAATCCCTGCTCCCCAGATAGGCCATTCCCATTGTCAAAACCAACACCATTATGAAAGGTTGAATTATGACCTTCTGAAAATGGTTTTCCGTTCTGTTGAGATTGCACTGCCCCATTAAAAATTTTAAGAGACTTGAAACTTTCTGCAGCAACAGCTTTCACATAGTTAGAAGCTATTTCACTTTGCTCAGCCCATTTACGGATTAGCATGTCTGCCTCTTGAAGAGTCAAGAAACGAATAAGGTATCCGCTTTCATCCAGTATCGGACCATCTGTAATGCATATAAGCTTGTCAGCTTGTACAGCCAAGGCACAAGCTGTCGCAACTTCATAGGCGCTGTGGAAAACAAAACTCATCAATATCCAGTATTTAAGCATTTTTTCCTCTGCTGGATTACATCCAAGCAAAAAATAAATTGAACACATTGACACAAGTGTAAATCTGATTCACATAGAAAAATGGTTATTTAAAAACTTGTGTCACTATTTTCTCAGTATTTACTTTTTCACAGTCCACAAGATTTTAAGTTCTAGAATCAACTATTTTACATACTAAATAACTGCATAAAAACTTATAAAATCTATTTATTAATTGTTTCCCTAAGAAACCAACTTCCAATCTATGTCTAACTCCAATCCTTAAAAGCAAGCTTTGAAAGAAAAATATTAATATTCACCAAGATATTCATATAAGAAACATAATTGATGATAGATAGGAAACTTCTAAAACAATGGGGTTTGGGGATGGTCACATTCCACACAGCCTTACTCCCTTGAGAGAGAGGCTGAACCAAAACTAGAACTTTTGACCTAGTCACATGGCAACAACCTCACCATTGGCCCATGGCTGACTCCCCAAATTGAAAATATGAGTGACATTGATAAAATATTGAGGCTTTCTATAACAGCCAAATGATAATAGAGCATGAATCAGAAATATAGCAGATGAAAATCAGAAATTACAAACATGTTATAACAACAGAATATATGTCAGGAAGCAATCAAGAAGAATCAAGTTGTAAAAAGTAATCATCAGAGACTCTAAAGCATACTTGCAATTTAATACTTCTCCAGAGCTGGAGTAGCCCAAGTTGCTTAAAATAACAATACAATTGCCATCAAGCCTCTCACACATGCGAGAAACATCTACTTTTTTAACCTCCCCAGTTGACCCATAATCAACTCCTTTGACAACTCCTCTTCTCTGCCAAACAAAAAGTTTTAAAAGACTTGCTTTCAACACAGTGACAGAAGCAGAAAACAGAAAAAAACAGTGGAACAACACCAGAATGTCATCGTTACAGCAACAACAGAACAATGGAATTGAAAGAAACCAAGTTCTCCATATAGTATGAAAAAAACTGAATCACAGAATTCAAACCTTGGCTGCAAGAAAGTTCCCACTTGCAACACTGACACCAACTTCATGCAAACGGCTATTGTCACCATGTCGACGAATGCTGTAAGTGGAGGGTCCAGGAGAGAGCTTTGCTTCAATCATCAATCTTATTCTCCCAGCTGCTTCCATCGCAGCTGCTAGAGACTCGTCATCAGTTATCCTATATGGACCTACATACTGAGGCTGTCTCCCTACAAAATAGCAACATCCTTAGTCAATGCTGATGCACACTAGCTAAAATTTCATTTCTCTCTGGTAGGGTTGGCAAGTAACAACACAAGATCTTATCTGTCACTTTCACTACATTAAGAAAATTAGCCACTAGCACGCAATCACATTCGAACCATGATGATTTTCATTTCCTCGTGATGCAAGTATGACTGACTCACCTCTCTCACGCAAAAGATTGTCAATTTGCACATGAGTCCCCGGAACAAGAACAAACCGGATTCCCAGGTGATGAAGGAAGGCTATATCCTGCAGGCACATTACATAGCTAAATATGGGATGATCAATTGAACGGTGAAGTGAGTAGTGAACTTTTCTTCTTTTGTTTAGAAAAATACATATTTAACAATTTTATACATAGTTAAATTCTTAGAAGGAGTGCTTTGTCGACCGTAGAGATCCTCTCTGACTCGAACATTGTCAAGCAAGAGAAATTATTACATGGTCGAGAGTCTCTGGTTCCAACTAATCTTTACATGACACGTAATTGAGCTTTGTTAATTCTTTCTCGCAAATTGAAAAACTGAATTATGTGTGACATAGAAATTAGTTCGGGATCATAGGCACACGAGTATCTAATAGCTTGTTTATACCTGTGATATGGTAAAAAAGAAAAAGAAAAAAAAAAGGTTATATATTTATTTATAAATGAATGTCTGAATGAGGCAATAAAAAGAAGTTGGAGGTGCCTTGAGAATGTGATCCAAGAAGGGATTAGCAACAATTTCACCGGAAATGATGACGACGAAGGTGGCGCCACGGTGGGCCCACAAGTAAGGCCAGGTCTCACGAAACCAACGCACGAATTGCTTGTCGTCCATGGAGCTGTCACTCTCATTTTCCTCCACGCTTCCGTTGAATTCTTCGCTGAACACGTTGCAAGTTGAGGCTGTTGGGATTCGCCTCAGGCTCAGGGATAAGGCATTGTTTGGCATTGGTTTTGGGGGCCAAGGAGGTGAATTCAGCTGGCGGGGATGGAAATTGAATCTGTGGGAGGATAATTTCGGAAGGGATGCGCGAGAGGTCGAAGAAGAAGAAGACAAAGCCGCCATGGGATGGGAGTGGTCTGCTCTGTTCTGTTGCAATTCAACTCAAGATGCCGCCAATGTTGATTTATTATTTATTTATTGAACGGGATCTGTGAATTTGTATGAATCATATGATACAGTAGATGTTAATTTTATGAACTATTTAATATGTGAATTTGTATGAATGATACAGTAGATTTTAAGCATGTTTTCATTACATACATTTTTTTTTTGAATTTTGATTTTTATTCATAAACTTTTATTTATTTGACAGATTAAGGTGTATAAACTTTTTTAAACATTTTTGAATTTTAATTTTTAGTTTCTAAATTATTTTTTACTTGTAAAAAGTTCTTAAACTTTATTCCGTTAAAATTTTTAATCCTTGAACTTATTAAAAATTAAGATTTTAGTTCTTGAAAATCCATTAAATAAATAAAAAATTGAGATTCATACTTTTGTTCATGACTAAAAATCAAATTTTTAAAATACTTTGACTTGTCAATCAAAAGTTTAACAATTAAAAAACTTAACACAAAAAAGTTAATGGATTTTAACCAATAAAATAAAATAAAAAGAATAAAGTATGTTTTTTTCCTTAAATTTTTTTAATTTTCTGATTTTATTCTCTACACATTTTGAAAATGGATATTAGTTCCTAAACTTTATTCCATTACGTTTTTTTTAGTTATTTTTGTCATCTATTTCGTTAAATTGTACCTATTTTAATTACTTAGTTTATATGTATTAATTTTAATTACGGTAAGGTTTTAGTGATTTAAAAATGTTTATTTTATTATTTATTTTCTAGCATTGCTTATCTAAAATTAAAAAATTATAATTATCATATTCATATTCATATATATTACATCACTTTTGTGGTAATTAAACAAAATCAATGATTAAATTTCTCAACATTTCTAACAATTTCATTCTTTCATACATTATCTTTATTTTTTTTTCTTTAAGTCAACTATACCCAAACCTACATCCATCTTCATATATTTTTCTCTACAACAACCTAGAAATCTAATATACAACAACAATTATCACCATTGACGACAACCATATCATTGCAACAACTATCGCCAACTATAACCTGCTCGTTTTCTCAAACACTTCGAAACCACTTTTTCACAAATTTATTAAAATCTGGTCTTCAACTTCTTCTACTTTTTCCTCTTATTTTCCTTCTTGTTTTTCGTCACCGAGGTCAATGCCAACGACCAATCTAACTCTATTTTTGTCGTTTCTGAGGTCTCGTTATTATCACTAGTCAAATTTGGTATTGGAGTCACCACCAATGTCGCATGGGTTTCAAATGTATCATTGCGTGAGTCAGATCTGGTAGCGACACAGAAGGCAACTAGCTTAGGCAAAAAGGTAGGGAAATTGATGGAGCTGTTGACGATAAGGATCTTGGTGTTGTAAGTTCGAGGACAGATATTATCGTCGCTGTAGTTACATCTTATCTATTTTTTTTATTTTTTTTTCCTGTGATTTGTATTTATTTTAATTGATTTTTTTTTTTATGTGATCTTTGTATTGATTCCTCAATTGTAAATGAATATGCTTTATCAAAATTGATTTGCTTTTGTAATTTGATGTTTTACCCCTATATAATTAATAATCTTATTTTATGAATAATAAAATGGTTTGAATGAAACTTGATGTTTGTTTTCCAAGATGAAACAATCCTTTGCTATATAAAAAAAAATGATAAAGCAAATCTAGCAATTCTCTTAAATGATTTAAACTTTCGAAAATACAATTTTCGGTAGTTTCTTAATAATCAAAAAATTCAATCAAATAAAATAATGATAAAATTAACTCCATATCATCTCTTAACAACAAAGAAATAAAAAGAAATAGACAAAAATAACTAAAAATCATAGCAGGATAAAAGTTTGGGAATTAAAATTAATTTTCAAAATATTCAAGTACCAAAATCAAAAAATTGAAAATTTTTATAACCAAAAATATAATTTACCTTAAAAAAAATGCAACAGACATTATCAGAAAAATAATCTTTATTAATTTAACAGAAATTATATATATATATATATATATATATATATATATATATATATAGTATTAACACGTGTTTTTATATTTTAATTAAGTTTTATTACAAATAAAATAATCTTAAAATTTTCAAAAAAATATTTTTTTTAGATATTTAATATTCTTATTTAAATATATTGTTACAGTAGAATTAAATATAGCATAATAGACGTCCACACATGATAAATTTATATATTATACTGATATATAAATTTTAATTCATTTTTGGGTAAAAAAACTCAATACTTTAAAAAAAAAAAGCTCAATAACTATTTAAATTTGAGATAAAGAAAAATGTGTTTATTCTAAATTAAATCAATATAAAAGTGTATTGCAGAAACAATTTTAGATCAGAAGTTTGAAAAAACGTGATTTTATTAATGTGATAAAAAACGAAAATATTTGTAAATAAGAATAAGTTATATAAATTTATATAAAATAAAATTATTTGAACTTCTAAATAAGGACGTCGAGATCTTTTATTTGTCGATATGTGTTTTAATTTTAATACGTATTGTATTAAATCTCTTATTATACATAATATAATATAAGTTGGTTTACTTAAAAAAAAAAAATCTTATCCATTATACACGTAGTTATGGAATAGATTTAAAAGTTTAGATAAAAAAAAATGCATGTGGTTATGGATTCAATCATTTTGATGGGTGCCTATTGAAAAAAAAATCATGTGGGTATACTTTAGACTATCACTACTTTACCTACTCCTACCTTATGATTTTATTTTATTTTGTCAACCCTAACTTATTTATTTTTGAGTGCAGATCATCTATAGTAAAATGAAGCAATATTTGGTACAGTAACTCAATTATAGATCCTATAAATTTAAAACTATAGACTTGACCACACTAATCCATTCTTCTCAAATGGTAGTTACTTTCCCACTTCGCCAGTGCCACATTTTTTCTGAATTGGAAAAAAGAAATTAACAGAACAAGCAAATGAAAATCGATATTATAAGAAGAACGGAAACAATTTATGGGAATAACGATTTATGAAAATCATGCTTTCAATATGCAAAACTGATTTGGCTTGAATGTAGAACAATTATAAATATTATAAGGAAGGGATCTAGTATGATCAAGTCTATATTTTATTAAATTTATATGGACTAATAATTGACTTACTGTTTCATTTTATAGCAGAAAGCCCGGATATGCACTCTTTCTTTTCCTTTTATATACGGTCAATTTATTTAAAATTATAATAAATATTTATAAAAAAATAATAATTATTATATAAATAAATAAAATATTTATTTTAAATATAAATAATTAACATAAATACACTAATTAATATATATGGTGTTTCAAGTGAGAATAACTTTTAAACGAGAATAAACAATAATAATCTTTGAATTAAAATTAAAAATAATAAATGCATCAAGATTAAAACCTCAATTTTAAGTGCATCACCATGAGATTTTATCCCTCTCTCTCAATTAATTTTTTTATCTGCATTTTTTTTAACAGCATAAATACATAGGCAAAACACCATCCTTATCACCATAACCACCGCCTCGTCACCACTACCACCACTAACATTGTTACTATCATCATTCTTGTAATTGTCAGGGCCACCATTGCCGCCACCATGATCATCATCCTTGTTGTTGTCGCCACCACTACCATCGTCGACGGTGGTGGTGACGGTAACAACGGGGACGATGACTATGATAATGGTGATAATGGTGGCCCTGACAGTTGTAAAAACGACGATAGTAACCATCTTAGTGGTGGTGGTGGTGACGAGGCAGTAGTCATAATGATGAAGGTAGTATTTTGCTTATGTGCTGTTGGAAAAAAATACAAAGAAAGATACTAACTGAAAGAGATGGAGGAATAGGATCTCATGATGATATACTTAAAATTGATGTTTTAATTTGATACATTTATTATTTTTAATTTTAATCCAATGATTATAATTATTTTATTAAAATAAATATTTATTTAATCAAATAAATTCAAACAACTAATATTAATGTACTCATTATCTTTGTGAGCGGCATTTTTTAATTGGTGACATTGTGGCTGTGCAAACCGTAACGGATAGTATTGGACGCAATGATAGTGAGATCAGTGAGGTTATAATTGTAAAGTGGGTTGTTTTTGGTGTTGTTAGCGTGGTTGAATTGGATGAGATTAGCATGATTCCTATGTTTAATCAAATCACTGAAGAAAAAGAAAAAAAGAAAGACCCAAAGAATTATCACCCCTCCTATGCCTATGGGCCAGTAGAGGCACTCCATACTTTTGCTGGAAGACTCAGTTACATTATCGACCGACAGCTTCAACTTTAGCTTCAGACGACATTGCTTTTTTCTGTAGCTTAATTTCTATTAGAAATATAGTGTTAATTAAAGGTACTGTGTGGTATATGGTATCAATGGTGCGTCAATATCTTATATATAGTAAGAAAAACAATCAAATGTAAACAAAATAATTATTTTTTATTTTATATAAATAATCACGCGTTATTTAATTATAATCAATGTATATTTTTTAAAAATAAAAGAGTATTATGACTTAGTCACACTAATTACAATGATGGTAATAAATTAAGATTGGGACGTGCAAAGAGGATCGTCTTTCTCTCATGGCCTTTTTTTATTTTGTTTTTATTTCATACTTATTATTAGTCACTTGTAAAATCTGTTTGTCTGTACTCTCAGGCCATGTCTAGAAAATTTAGGGCCTAAGACTAGAGAAACCTATATAAATTCAATTATCATTTATATTAATCATTTAAATTTGATACAAAGTAAATAAAAAAATGATAGAAATTGAGAATGGAAAGAATACTAAATACACGACATCATCTCTGTTGCCATAATTTGATAATATCACTCATCCTTTTGACAATTTATTTTAATAACGAAGACTATAAATTTATTTTAATAATAAAAAAAATATAAAAGAAAAATAGTATTTATAAAAAAATAGTATATTTATGTAAAGAGAAAAGATGTTATTATTTTTCTAATAAATACAATAAAATAATTATATGATTAATTGTTGGACATGATAGAAAATAAAATAATATGATTATTATAATATTTCAATAAAATATAATATTACTTAAACTTATTAGACAACATCAAATATAATTATGGATTGTTATATTATTGAATAGATTAATTTAAATTTATTTTATGATATAAATATTTATTTTAATAAAATAATTAATTTTTTTAATGTGTTTGTCTAAATTATTTTTAATAAAAAAAAATTATTTATTTATTTAATGAATAATCACTTATTTTATACAAAATTTTAATTTTAAATAATCTCATTCATTATCGTTCATATGTTATTTTTATACTATGGTATATCCATCAATCCGGCATAAACGTCTTATATAATGTATAATTTATCAATAAACATAATTTATATTATTTTTCTGATATAAACATAATGTAAGATAAGAGTATAATTAATTATGTTTAACTAATTATACTCTTATCTTATGTTCTTATTGTCCCTTTCTTATCTTACCATATTTTTTCAAATCATATATATTACCCACCAAACCAACGAGGCCCTTAGCAGAAAACTCTTAAATAAGAGCTTTATCAGAGTTTATAAAAAAAATTAACTTACTGTTAGTAATTCGACTTATCTGTTTATCTTTTTTTCTACTAAAAGTCTAAATTTGAATTCGCAGCAGCATGATTCGGGATCAAGAAGCATAAATTCAATCGCTTGAATTCAAAGTTAAAACCCAATCCATGAATTAATTAACCAGTTTAAATACAGAATTCATACAATCATAAAACACTGCAAGAATTTAAACAACCTAAACAAATGTTAATAATAGTCTAGTATTGAATTAACCGAACATAAAGACGAGGATGCTGCTTCCCATAATGTCTCTGATTCAGTCACCACCAGCCATGTCTCTTCAGAACTTAAAAGCAAGCGTCAAGCATGCAACAGCAGCAGAGTGCAGCCAAACTGCAAAACAAAACAATAACATATCAGCTCGTGTCTTGTTTCTTCCAGTCACTGGTATCAACACTAAACAAAACAAAACATTAACAAAAGTTCAAAACTAACAGACACATACTAATTTATTAGATCTGTTTGATTCCTATGATCTCCTAATTTAACAAACTGCTCCAAAACGTTCACATATCATTAACATTGGAAAAAGAAAACAGAAACTTAAAAAGTTTAAATTAGTTTCAGTCCAAAAAGCTCTAATGAACCAAGAGAAAAAGGAAACAGATTCAACCCATCATGGGTTAGACTTCTTCGACTCTAAAAAAAAAAAAAAACTAACAGTTAACAATTAATTATCAATAAAAAAACATAACAAGAGCTAGAAAGAGAGACATACCATCCTTCAAGAAAACCAACTTCTTGCCTGGGAGGAGGTTGCTGAGCGTACTGTGGGGCATAGCCTTGTGGAGGGTACCCTGCTGGAGGGTATCCTTGTGGAGGGTAACCTTGTGCAGGGTACCCTGGTGGAGGGTAAGCGTCCTTTCCTGGATACCCTTTTCAATTACAAAACAAACAGCATTCAATAATTCAAAAAAAAAAAGAAGCAAAACCCTTTGAAAAAGAAGCACTAAAATAGATAGATATATACCTTGTGGGGGAGGAACACCAACTGGGGGCTGTTGCTGATTACTGTAATAGCTCATGTTGATGACGTTTCGACAACGACCTTAATTTTGATTACGAAAGATACTCTGAATGAATGAAAATAGGTTGTTTTGTTTGTGATGCGGAGAAGAGCAGAGGCAGGGGTTTGTTTATAAAGAGAATTTCAGTGGCGGTGAGAGGTACTTTCCTGTTTGGTTGGTTAGGTTTAACTGAACTGAACCGACTAAGGAAACAAGAACGCGTTCAAAATCTGCAACGATTCACGATATAAATAAAGTTTAACTTTCATCACGTGAAATAGTTTTATACCGTAATCCATCATAATTCTTTTTTTTTTTTCATATAAATATTTCGGAGATGCTTATTGCTTTGCTTTAACATATAAATATTTATGTAAAGAAATAATATAATAATAATAATAAACGACATTGCCGTTATATGGCTTCCCTGTTTTTCCACTACGTCCTGCCACCTTTTTCAAAGGGCCTTTCTAAATTTTCGATCGTTAACTTTTTTGACCTTTTTTCTTCTCTCTCTTGTCACCACTTTACTGGTTATGTAACGGCAAAGATTCAAAAATGAAGCACAACACAACTATGGCTGTCATTTTTTATTTTATTTTTTTAAAATATATTTTTAATATTTTCAAAATTTTATTAACAATGGCCATAATTTTTTTTTTCATGAGAATGCCTCTTATATATATATAATTATGGTGTTTGCATGGTTAATTTAAAATTCTATTGATGGATAAATCAATTGGTTTAAGTGATTATTGAACTTGATCACTTTAAATAAAGTGTCGAGTTTATTTTTTGTACTAATAACATCGTTAAAAAAAATTGACTCACAATTAAATAAATTTTTTATAACTTTTTAGATATTTATCTCACCAAAACAAAATCAAAAAAAATAATTTATCAATTTTTATTATAGAAAAAAATAAATGATATTATTTTTATCTTTCATAGAGATATTTGTACATCAATCCATTTTAATTTATTTGAAGGGAATTTAATTTTAAAATCATTCATTTTTAAAAGATTAATTTTTTAATGTTATCAAGTCGTGTAACTTGTACCTTTAAATCTTAATATTAAATAGATGTTACATTTAAATAATAATTTCTTTAAAAAAAAATTATTTTTATTTTATTAATTTGTGAATTATTATAAAAGATTATTTTACTTAAATGTATTATAAATTTTAGTAATTATTTTTGTTATTTTTATTTTAACACGAAAAAAAAAAAGCATTTTAAATTAATCCTTACATCTTAAATTGCTAAAATAACTAAATTATTTGGCAAATAATAAAAAAAAAGCAGACCAACAACAACAAAGCCAGCTCAAATTCATAGCATGGTGGAGGCTTCACTTAATGAGCATGTGAAATAGAAAGGGGAAGATTAACCTAACATTGAAATTGAAAGAGATTGAGCACGCTCATCTTGCACGCACGAGCAATGTTGACAGCCGTGGTGACACCATGCCATAACGACGACGCCGTGCGGGCGTGACCACGATGACAAAGGGCGCGCACGAGAGGGAAGGCGGAGGAGGGTGCACCGGCGGCATGCGCAGCAGAGGGCAAGAGACGCGTGGTTGGTGGCTCACATGGTGGTGGTCGGTGGTGCTTCGCACGGCGGCACGAGGGGTCGCGTTTCTGACCATGTGGTGGTTATGGGCGGCAGCGGTGGCTGATTGGGAGTGAGTGAGGTGCGGTTGGGTTCATGTGGTAACCGGCTAGGTATTTTTCTCTTTCGCTTTCTTTGGCTTTCTTTGGGTCCTGTTTGGTTTTTGTGATTTTTCATTGGGTTTTATTGCATATTTTGAATTTTGGAGGGTGATTGATTTTTGGTTTTGTGGTGGTTGTGTTTATGTTTAGGACTTAAGGATGAACGATTTGGGTTTGGGTTAAGCGTGAGAAATGGGGCAACAACTCTATGTTTTTGTCTCTGTTTGTGTTTCTGTTTAGGGATTGAACTCAAAACTCCAATTTTTGTTTGCTAGGACAATCACACAAATGCACAATTTAATTTATTCCAGTTACCTCATATTATATGAAACTGGATGATTATTCAGTTTGCTCATTCTATTTGAATATCATTATTTTTTTTTCTTATTTTTACATGATTATAACAGGTGAACTTTGCATAACAATATTCAGACAAAATGAAGAAAGAGTAACAGAGACATAGTTTACATTATGAATTGCAATAAGGAAAGGATAAAAATTACATAGCTGAAGTATAACATAGGTACTTACCTTTGAATCCTTCCACAGCTTTATATTCTTATTACATTTTCAATCTACTCTCAAAACTCACTTACTCTCAAAACTCACTTGTAGAAAATGAATGCTTGAACTGAATGCTTATACTGAATGCTTTCCCCTTTTTAGAATTCTCTCCTTTACTGTTGTATTCTCCTTTTTGTATTTTTTTCACCTGCTGTCCATCCTCTTCTCCTGTCTTGCTTTGAATGGTAATATATATATATATATATATATATATATATATATATATATATATATATGAGATTTCCTTCCTAAGAAGTTTTGCTTATGAAGTTTTTCTTATTTTAGCATTTTTTTAAGCTTTCCTCCTTATGAAGTTTTCCTTATTTTAACATTTTTTTAAACTTTCCTCCTTATGAAGTTTTCCTTATTTTAGCATTTTTTTAAGCTTTCCTCCTTATGAAGTTTTCCTTGTTTAATCAATTCTTTTTTGCTTGTAGCTGCATTTTCTGAATCAGCCACCACCCTAGGTGTTGTACCTATGTTGATAGGGCTGCTGCCTATGTTGATAGAGTTGTTGTCCGTAAGGATGGAGTTGCCAATTGATGATGAAGTTACCAATTGACTTTTGCTTATTTTTTGTTCTTTGCTTTTGCTTCTTTTTTTCTTGTGCTTTGAATTGATTTGTGCTATTGATTGTATCACTTCTTGCTTGAGCTAAAGTCCAAAACTGCAATTTAGTTTTAAAGTGGCTTTTAACATATTTTCTTCTTTTTCCTTTCCCTTTTTTTTTTATGGTACAAGACACAACTAATAATAATAATAATAATAAGATAATTAGACAAACAAAATTTGGTGTTAACATCTATTAAATATATAAAATTAATTGTTCTTAGCAAATATTAATTATTATGTTTTTTTTTTCTAAAACTCAAATATATTATATGAGAATGACATTTCTCAATATTCCAAGAGAAATATGTTTAGTTATCTGTTAAAATTGATTGAGAATATTTTTAATAATTTTAGGAATTTTTTTTTTCATACTGAATAAACAATCACTTTCATTCCTAAATTTGGTGGATACTTTCACATTAGTATCTAAAATCAAGAAAATGTCAAATAAATCTCAATAATGTCAAATATGTCTTTAAACTTAACTGCTTATCCTTATTTTAATTTTATTTCCTAATTGAGTGCATGAGTGAGTGTAGCTAAAAGCTCAAACACAAAAATCAAGAGAGCTACCAAACTAAAGCTACATTAGTTGCATGTCCTAACAAGCTTAATGTAATTTCCATCTATAAAATTACTAATAGTTTCATCTTTTTTTATTTTCATATTCTAACATTTTTAAGTTTGAAATCATTACACTAACACCCTATATATGTTTTAAAATATTACATTGACATTCTCTCAAAATATTACACTAATACCTCCTCATGGGAGGCGAAAGTAATAATTTTAAAAATAGGGGTGTTTGTGTAATTACATGAAATCTTAATTTATAATTTGCTCAAATAAAAATCATCCCAAGATCTATTAGGCATGCTTGGTGAAATAGCGTGTCTAAGCTTGATAGTAACTTGTGCTCCATCTTTGCAAAGGTGCTAAGGTGCTTAATGGTATGAAAATAGAATTTTTGGGTTATTGAATAATGATTACGAAGTGTGTTAAACTGTCAATGCTTGTCACAAAGAGTATATCTGCAGATTGAAGATTAAACGATGATCGATATGGTGTTTTCGGGACAAAATGTGAAGAACAAATTGAAGTGTGAAATTGAAACCAATGCCTTACACTTAAGTTCTTATTTTGAAACCAGCCTTGTACTAAAACTTTAGTAGCTAGTAATTACTGCATGATTCAAGATCAAGCATAAAGAAACCATAAATTCAACCAGTGTTAAAAACCAATACATGAATTAACACAGAATTGGTACAGTTGTTGTAAGAATTTTTACCCAGTCATTTTTCACAATCTCAAAGAGCACAGATCTGAATAAAAGCCTAAACAAATGTTAATAGTCCAGTATTGAGTTGATAGAACATCTGGACAAAGGACTTTGATGATGCCAACCAGAATGTTTTGATTCAGTAACCAATTAAATACTTCTTGTTAGAATATATGATAATATATTCATGATAATATATTCTGATTTTGTATAATTATTATATTTGTTAGGTGTATATTTAGCCATATAATTAGCCCTTAATTATAGCTAATTAGTTTGGATTCTTAGCCTAACTTTACGCTTGTAATCTTGTATATAAGCTAATGATGCTTAATGAATTATTCAAGGAAACAATTTCTTTCATGGTATCAGCTTACTTAGGAAAAGATCTTTGAACCTTTCTTTGCCTTTCGCACACAGGCCCTAGTGTCGTTCAGCCCCTTTCTTCCTCTTCTCCCCTTCTTCTCCATCACCATGCCTGACTCAAAATCTACCTTTCACCTTGCTCTTGCTGTTTCCAACATCAAGAATCATGTCCCAATCATTCTTGAGATGGAAAATGTCCAATAGGCGACATGGGCTGAACTTTTCAAAATTCACGCACGCTCACATAGGGTAATTGATCATATAATTCCTCCGTAGGATGGCAAGCAGAAGGCGCCACCAACAGAGGAGGAGACAGAACTCTGGTCGATACTAGACGCCACCGTTCTACAGTGGATTTATGCCACTATTTCTCATGATCTTTTACATACTATTCTTGAACCCGACACCACGACAATGGAGGCTTGGAATAGGTTGCGTGATATATTCCAAGATAACAAACACTCTCGTGCCGTTACGCTTGAGTATGATTTCACCCACACAACCATGGAGGGCTTTTCAAGTGTCTCTGTTTACTGTCAACATCTCAAGTCATTGTCGGATCAACTCAAAAACGTCGGCTCTCCGGTCGATAACAGTAGGTTGGTTCTGCAATTGGTGTCCGGTCTCACTGAACCCTACAAGAGAGTGGCCACACTCATCCGTCAAAGTGATCCCTTGCCTCAGTTTTATCAAGCACGGTCGATGCTTGTTCTCGAAGAATCCAACTTCAAGAAGGCGGCTCAAACCTCGTCCTCCGCCATGGTGGCTCGTGACTCGAATGAATCTCAAGAGGTGTCTGATCATTCATCAACATACCGCACAAATAATGGTGGAAAACGGTCTTCAAACCGTGGCAATTCTGGAAAGAATCGCAACAACATTGGTGGTCGTGGTAACTCCGGCGGTGGCAAGGGAAGCTCTGGTGGTGGGAGTAAAGGTGGCGGTGGCAGCAACCGTGGGGGTGGACAACAACAGCCCCAGAACAACCCCTGGCCTGCAGGACAGCAATGGCCTTGGCCATGGATGCAGTGGGCTGTTCCTCCTTGTCCGTACCCAGTTGCTCCATGGGCCAGGCCCAATTCTCAACATCCCCCGTGCCAACAGCCTAGTATTCTTGGGTCAAGACCTCAGCAGGCATACACAGCATAGCTCCTACTCCAACAGACATCGAGGTTGCAATGCACACCCTCGGTATCACTCCTCCGGATCCAAATTGGTATATGGACACCGGTGCCATTTCTCATATGACATCCGCCTCAGGTAATCTTATGTCTTATTTTAATATGAACAATAATCGTGGTATAACTGTTGGTAATGGTCAATCAATTTCAATTCTTGGTTATGGTCAAACCAACTTGCCTTCCCCACATCCTCCTTTAGCCTTGAAAAATGTCCTTCATGCTCCTAAACTAACCAAAAACTTAGTGTCGGTTAGAAAATTTACTACTGATAACTCTGTGACTGTTGAATTTGATCCATTTGGGTTTTCTGTGAAGGATTTTCAGACGGGGATGCCTCTAATAAGGTGTGAGAGTCGAGGCCCGCTTTATCCTATCATCGAGTCCACCACTCCAGCCACTTCTTCCTCTACTTTTGCTGCTTTAGCTCCATCTCTTTGCCATGAACGGTGGGACACCCAGGAGTATCTATCTTGAGTTCTCTTAGGAAGAATAAATTTATTGAATGTAATCAAATTAGAGATTCTCGTATTTGTCATTCATGTCCTCTTGGAAAACATATTAAATTACCATTTGTTTTGTCGCATTCCAATACTCTTATGCCATTTGATATTGTTCACACTGATCTTTGGACATCACCTGTTTTGAGTTCCTCGGGGCATCGATATTATATCTTGTTGTTAGATGATTATTCTAAATTTTTGTGAACTTATCCTTTGTCAAACAAATCAAATGCTTATTCCACATTCATAAATTTTAGAGCTTTCATCCGAACTCAATTTGAAAGGGAAGTAAAGAATATATAATGTGATAATGGTAAAGAGTTTGATAATAAGCCTTTTTGGGATTTTTGTAAAGTGAATGGTATTTCTTTCTGATTGTCTTGTCCTCATACTTCACCTCAAAATGGGAAAGTCGAAAGGACAATTCGTACAATTAACAATATTGTTCATACTTTACTTGCCCATGCTTCATTACCTCCCTCATTTTGGCATCATGCCTTGCAAATGGCGACTTACCTTCTTAATATTCTTCCTCATAAGTTATTGAACTATAAATCTCCTCTTAGGGTTCTTTATCATAAGGATCCGACCTATTCTCATCTTCGAGTTTTTGGGTGTTTATGCTATCCTCTATTTCCTTCCACTACCATAAACAAACTTCAACCCCGCTCTACTCCATGTGTTTTTTTGGGATATCCTTCGAATCACCGTGGTTACAAATGCTATGACTTATCTTCTAGGAAAATAATTATAAGTCATCATGTCATTTTCGATGAGACACAATTTCCATTTGCTACGCTACATACTTCTCATAATCACACTTATGATTTCTTAGATAATGGCCCAAACCCATACGTGGTCCACCATTTAGTGTCTCAATCCACTACTCCTAATGCTCAAACTCTTGGTCTAGTTCCATTAGGGCCCAACTCCCCTGATCTTGCAACCGGCCCAACCATTGAGCCACATCTGCCTAGCCCAGTAGGGAATCCTAGCGTCCCCTCTCCTATGTCTTTTGGGCCGTCCCTTTCAAGCCTCGGTCCAGCAACTACTTCCCCTCCTCCTAGTCCAGCCCTTTCTTCACATCCCAGCCCACCTCTCCGAGCTATTACACACAGCCAGCATGGGATAGTTAAGCCAAAGAAGATCTTTAATCTTCATACCACCGCACAAGCTAAATCCTCCGCCACGTAACCTCGTGGCCGGCCCTTCGGGACCTGAATTGGAAAAAGGCTATGGATGATGAATTTGATGCTCTTATTAAAAATAAGACGTGGGAGTTGGTGTCCCGTCCACTTGATGTTAATGTAATTCGGTCAATGTGGATTTTTGCTCATAAAGAAAAATCTGATGATTCTTTTGAGAGGCATAAAGCCCGTCTTGTAGGTGATGACAAAACTCAACAAGTTGGTGTAGATTGTGGTGACACATTTAGTCCGGTGGTCAAACCGGCAACTATTCGCACAGTTTTGAGTCTGACTTTGTCTAAGGCATGACCCATTCATCAACTTGACGTCAAAAATGCCTTCTTACATGGTGAACTTAATGAGACTGTCTACATGCATCAGCCTATGGGTTTTAGGGACCCGCAAAAACCTAATCATGTTTGTCTGTAAAGAAGTCTCTATATGGGCTTAAACAAGCACCGCGGGCTTGGTATAAGAGATTTGTTGATTTTGTTCGTACACTCGGGTTCTCTCATAGCACTTCGGATCATTCTCTTTTCATCTATCGACAAGGTACTTTTATGGCTTATATTTTGTTATATGTGGATGACATCATTTTGACTGCTTCCTCTGATGAGTTTCGTAAGTCCATTATTACTCTTCTTAGCTTGGAATTTGCTATGAAGGACTTGGGACAGTTGAGCTATTTTTTGGGCATTGCTGTAACTCATCATGCAAGTGGTTTGTTTTTATCTCAAAAGAAATATGTCATGGAGATTATTGATCGTGCTGGCATGTCTTCTTGTAAGCCATCACCTACCCTTGTTGATACTAAACCGAAGCTTAGTGCTACATTAAGCACTCCATTTGAGGATTTGACTCTCTACAGGAGCCTTGCTGGGGCTCTACAATACCTTACTTTTACCAGACCCGACATTACATATGCAGTGCAACAGGTGTGCTTATTCATGCATGACCCAAAGGATGAGCACATGCACGCTCTTAAGCGCATATTGCGCTACATTCAGGGTACTCTAGACCATGGTCTTCATCTTTATCCCTCATCTACATCCACTCTTGTTTCTTATACGGATGCTGATTGGGGTGGATGCCCGGATACGAGACGGTCTACTTTTGGATATTGTGTATTTCTTGGTGATAATTTGATCTCTTGGTCAGCTAAACGACAAGCTACTTTGTCCCGGTCTAGTGCAGAGGTTGAATACCAAGGGGTTGCCAATGTAGTTTCAGAGTCATGTTGGTTGCGAAATCTGCTTTTGGAACTTCATTGTCCGATCCATAAGGCTACATTAGTGTATTGTGATAATGTCAGTGTGATATATCTTGCTGGTAATCCGGTTCAACATCAATGCACTAAACACATTGAGATGGATATACATTTTGTTCGTGAAAAGGTTGCTCGTGGTCAAGTTCGAGTTTTACATGTCCCGTCTCGTTATCAGATTGCAGACATATTTACCAAAGGACTTCCTTTGGTGTTATTTGAGGATTTTCGAGACAGTTTCAATGTTTGTCGACCTCCCGCTTCGACTGCGGGAGTGTGTTAGAATATATGATAATATATTCTAATTTTGTATAGTTATTATATTTGTTAGGTGTATATTTAGCCATATAATTAGCCCTTAATTATAGCTAATCAGTTTGGATCCATAGCCTAACTTTAGGCTTGTAATCTTGTATATAAGCTAATGATGCTTAATGAATTATTCAAGGAAACAATTTCTTTCACTTCTCTTTGGAACTTATAAGCAAAAGTAAGTTTGCAACAACAACAAAGTTGAATTAAACTGCAAAATAAGATAATATAAACTTGAGCCATTTTCCATCTATGGTCACAAATATCAATATTAAACAAAAAATAATATTCCAGTATTGAATTGAGACTTGGGTTTACAATTGGGAAATTGACATTTGAGTTTGCTTTTGATCTATTGACTAGATATCTCTTGTGCCTAGAAAAAAAAAGGTTTGAATGTATGCATTCCTTAATTTCTTGAATTTAACATCAATTCCCTGGCAAGAAACTCTTTATTACTAATAACAGGGAATTGATGTTAAACTAATTTAGTGAAATTAGGTGTTAATTGCATGACTAGAAAGGCTTTATGATTGAATGAAACTAGTCTAATATTCCATGTGCAGCATGAGTATTAAGTTTATATATAATTTATAATTTTATATTGTTATAACTTTTAAATATATTTGTTTATTATTTTTTTAATTTTACAAAATTATGTTAGTTAATACTAATAAAATTTTCTATAATATTTTAAAATATTCTTTAAAACTATTATTTTTTCTTATTAATGATTTTAGGCCATTAATAAAAAAATACAAAATGTTTGAGATAGTTTGAATAAAAATAAAAATGACGTACCAATTTTCAAAGCAACCGATTTCTTCCTTGGGAGCAAGAGGTGGTTGAACGTGCTGTGCAGCACCTTCTGCAGAGCGAGAGTCAAAGCTCCTTCTCCTTTTTGGGAGGCACTATTGAGTTACAACAGTGTTCACCCAAAACAATCCAAAAATAAATAAATAAAACCTTTAAAAAATTTTGCTGCATAATAAAACCTTTAAAATATAAGCAATGCTATAGTGTTCGAAAAGCAAATAAATTAATAAAGGAAAGGTGAAAAATACATTCGAAGAAAATCATGGTATGATCGTTGATTTGACTGTTCGTATACTTACGTGCAATTTAATTTTCGTAACATTAAGATTTTTTTTATTAATTATATTTTTGGTAGTTATGTTAATTTTTTGACATTGAAGGTTAGTTTAAAGGTTTATTATGCTAATTTTTTTAGTAATTAAATTATTAATATTAATTAATTAACATTATTATTTCACTAATTAATTATATAAGCATACAACACGTGTTTATAATCAAGTGTTAGTAGTTAAAAATTATAAACAAAAAAATCTTAATTTCTAAATTGAATAAGGTGGATAGAAGAAATTTTAAATCCTCAAATTCTAATTACACAACATAAAAATTTAAGATTTAGGACATTCCTTCTTCCTCTTTCTAAAAAGGAGACTAACAGGATTAGGGAGAAGAAGAAGAATTATGTCAAAAAAACAGTCAATGTCAAGAATTAAATATTAATTAAACAGTGTCAAAAATTAATCAAGGTACAAAAATACAAAAATAAAAAAATCTAAGGAACAAAAGTGATAAGATTTTTTTAAAAAAATATATAAGAAGTAGGATAAACTAAACTTTTAGTCATTCAACTTTTTCAATTTTTAATTCCTTAACAAACTGATAATTTTTAGTCTTTCTGGTTTTATTTTATTTTGTCTATTTTTAGTTCCTCATTTATTTATATTTATGAGTAGTTTTGTGAAATAAAAATAAAATACAAATTAACAATTATCAAGAAAAATTAAAATTAAAATTTAAAAAAGTTGAGAAACTAAAAACATTGATAACAAAACACAAAAATATTAAAAACATGAGACTTTAATTGATAATGCATATAAAATTATTTTATACTATTACTATTAACAATTACAATTATCAATTTGTAATAAATTTATTATTTTTTATAAAATTATCTTGATACAAAATATAAGATTTTGATTGTTTGAAATCATGATTAGATCATTATTTTCTAAACTTTCAGCTTTCGGTTTATCAATATTAATATTGAACGGATATATATTGTTAACTTATTTTTAACTTAGTAACTTTTAAGTAAAAGTTAGGTTAAATATTAATTTGTAAAAACTCCTTAAAATAAAAGTTACTTATTTTTAATGAAAAAAAATTAAAAATAAGAAATTTTATAATAAGTCAATTAAAGCGAATCGAATCCAAAATTTCTCAAACTAATTATATTTTTAATTTTAAGAAACTTTTAAATTAAAAAAATAAATAATTATTAACAAATAATTTTTTACTTATTTTTTTAAGTTGTTATTTTTAACTTATAACTTTTAACATTTGTATTACTGTACCTTCTGCTGCGGCAGGAGCAGTACTTTGCTGATGAATGTGGTCGCTCATTTTAATGGTGTTTTTTTTACAACAACCTTGCTCGAATTAATTTGATAATAACAAAAGATATAAAATGGTTTTCGAAATTGTGATGAGAGGAGGAGTGGAGTTGTATATAAACTAAGGTTGGTTTGAATAAGTTATTTTTAACTTATAAATTATTTTTAAATAAAAATTAGATCAAATACTAATTAGTAAAAAAATTTTAAAATAAAAATTACTTATTTTTAATAAAAAAAAATAAAAATAAGGAGTTTTATAATCAACTATCTAGACTTACTTGTGTTTATTTTAATGTTCTCTCTTCGAATTTTAGTAATGTTAAATTTTAGAATAATTAATATTTTTTTTAATTGGAAAGTGATTAATTATATTTTAACTTTAAGGAGTTTTTAAGTTAAAAAATATATATATATATTAACAAATAAGTTTTTATTTTTTTTAAACTCCTATTTTTAACTTTAACTTAAAAATAATTTATAAATTAAAAATAAACTGGATTAAATAAACCTAAGAGGATTAAGTGACGGTGAAAGTTTGAGAGAAAGAGGTAATAGCCTACGAAAGAGATTAGATTATTGTTTCCTTCGATTAACATGATACACGTTATAAAATGATGCTTTGCTTCCAAAACCAGCAATTATACGATTCGGATATATAAATAATATTTCCAAGATGCTTTGCTTTAAGATAATGATAATAATTACCTAACAAATATTTTCCATCACATATTACTTTTTTTTACAAGAGTTTAATGCTAATGTACTAGCAATGTAAAATAATTTTACAGCATCAGTTAATCATAACTTACTTTTTAAATGATTTTGTTTAATAATTTTATAAAAGTCAACTAAGTTATCATATATGGAGAGTTGTGATTGATTAACTGTGTAAATAAGGGCGGAACTACATATGTAGTTGAGGGGGCCATGGTCCCCCCAACTTTTTGTAATTTTTTAAAAATATATACTATTTTAAAATTAAAAATTAAAATAAAGAAGAATTATGTAAAAATCCAATAGTTAAGGCTCAATTAGCAAATTTAAAGAAGAAGAATTATGTAATATATCATTTTTGTGCACACATATGTTTGTAGTATCAATACAATATTTTATTATATGTGCTTAAAGGGGAGTACGCAGCTTGCAAACATGAATGAGAATATGCTACATAAAAGCAAAATCATTTTTATGTATCATTTTTTTAGAACAATCATGTAGCATGTCATTTTTGTATATTGATTTAATGTTATAAAAAGTATCTAGTACTCAAATGAATCAATTATGTAGAAAAAAATTAATAAATGGAAGAGAAATTGCTATAAGTGTAACATTGTGATTAAGTGTTTGATTTAAGATACAAGAAGATTTAAATTGTAATTTATGTTATTTAATGAACTAATAAATAAAATAAAGTGTGTTGTTGGTGTGTTATTGGATGTATAGGGAATTTCAATGATATTTGAACTTTATTGTTATATAAGAGGGAGTATGGTTAGATAATGTATAAGAGTAAATAGAAAAACTATCAGACACTCTTAATGTTTAAATGCAAAAAACTTATTTCAATTATCTCTTTATTTCCCTTCTCCTCTTTCACGAGAGAAGTTGAACTTTTATTCTTGGTAGATTAATTGTTCTCTTCTTCCTTAGAGCTTCTTTTACTGTCATAAGGTGGATAAGCTATTCTCCTTCCTCCTCTAACCTCCTATACAATATCTAAAAAAATTTAAAAATATGAAAACAATAGCGATATGTCTTGAAAATTGAAAAAAAATGAAAATTTTCAAAAATATTAAAAAAAAAAAGATATACAAAAGTAATATCTTGAAATTGGAAAAGATATGAAAATTTTTAAAATATGAAAAAAAGAAGAGTAAGGTCTTCAAAACATTAAAAAATATTTAAAAACTTAAAAAATAAGAAGAATGTCTTGAAAATTTGAAAAAATATGAAGAAAAAAAAACAAGAGTAATGCTTGAAAATTTTAAAGAAAATGAAATTTTTAAAAAATATTAAAAATCAAGTGGATTGAAAATTTGAAAAATAAAATAAAATTTGAAAAATATGAAAAAACAAAAGTCATGTCTTATTTTTAAAAAAAAAAGTGAAAATTTTAAAAAATATTAAAAAAACAAGAGGAATGTTTTGCAAATTTGAAAACAAATGAAAATTTTAAAAATATGAAAAAATAAGAGTAATGTCTTAAACATTTGAAAAAACTATTTTAAAAAAATATATATATTATAAAAATAAGAGAAATCTCTTGAAAATTTGAAAAAAAAAACAAATGAATATTTAAATGATTAAGGGTTTAAAAAATAAAATCTTAAATCATTCAAGGTTTCCCAAATAAAACCCTACTTGATTTAGAATTTCACAAATGAAACCTCAATAATTCGTGGTTTCACAAATAAAACCCTAAATGATTTAGAGTTTTACTAATTAACCCACAAATATTTAGGACTTTGATAAATAAAACCCTACATTGTAACAATAAATATTTAGGGTTTCATAAACGAAACCTAAATTATTTAGGGTTTCATTAATGATAAACTAAATTAAAATCCTAAATAATTAGGGTTTCAAAAATAAAATACTAAATCTAAACCCTAAATATTTAGGAATTCATAGATAAACCTTAAATTTCATCTTAGATTTCATCCTACA
This sequence comes from Amphicarpaea edgeworthii, assembly GCA_014843725.1. Taxonomy (NCBI): domain Eukaryota; kingdom Viridiplantae; phylum Streptophyta; class Magnoliopsida; order Fabales; family Fabaceae; genus Amphicarpaea; species Amphicarpaea edgeworthii. The sequence continues at coordinate 6,196,239 of CM026324.1, read as the reverse complement.
TTGAAACCCTAAATTTCATTCTAAATTACAATCATAATATTTAGGGTTTCATAAATGAAATCTCAATTTATTAGGATTTCATTAATGGTAGCATAAATTAAAATCTTAAATAATGAAGGTTTCATAAATAAAACCATTAACCAAAACCCTAATTATTTATGGTTTCTTTAATGAAACTCTAAAATTCACCCTAAATTAAAACCCTGAATATTTAGGGTTTCATAAATAAAATCCTAAATAATTAGGGTTTGATGAATAAAACCCTTAATTGAAACCCTAATTATTTAAGATATCATTGATTAAATTCAAAATTTATCCTAAATTGAAATCTTAAATATTTAGGGTTTCATGAGTGAAACAATAAATCAAAATCTTAAATATTTAGGAATTCATAAATGTAATATTAAATCGAAATCCTATATATTTAGGGTTTCATTAATGGAACCCTAAATGGAAACCAAAAATATTTAAGGTTTCATAAAGAAATCCCTAAATATTTAAGGTTTTGATAAATGAAACCATAAATATATAGGTTTTCAATAATTATACCTTAAATTTCATCATAAATTGAAACCTTAAATATTTAAGGTGTGATAAATGCAACATTAAATCAAATCCTAAATATTTAAGGTTTCACTATTGAAACCTTGATTATTCAAAGTTTCATTATTGGAACCTTAAATTGAAACCCAAAATATTTAAGGTTTCATAAATAAACCATTAAATATTTAAGGTTTCTATAAATGAAACTATAAGTTGTAACCATAAATATTTAGGGTTTTGTAAAAGAAATCTCAATTATTTAGGGTTTCATTAATGGTTTATGAAATCCTAAATATTTTAGGTTTTAGTTTAGGGTTTTAATAATGAAACTATAAATAATTAGGATTTCATTAATGAAACCTTAAATATTTAGGGTTTAGATTTAATGTTTCATTTATGAAGTCCTAAATATTTAGGATTTCAATTTAGGATGAAGTTTAGGATTTAATTATTGTAACCCTAAATATTTATGATTTCAATTTAGGGATTCATTTATCAAAACCTTAAATATTTAAGGATTTCATAATGAAACCCTAACTATTTTAGGTTTCCATTTATAGTTCCATTAATGAAACCTTAAATATTTAGGATTTCAATTTTATGTTATATTTATGAAATCATAAATATTTAGCGTTTTAATTTAGAATGAAATTTATAATTTAACCAATGAAACCCCAAAAATTGATGTTTTGAATTTTGAGTTTCCTTTTTGAAACCTTTAATATTTTTGAATTTTATTTAGGAAACCTTAAATATTCAAGGTTTCAATTTCGGATGAGTTTTGGGGTTTCATTTAAGAAACCTTAAATAATTAGGATTTTGATTAAGGGTTTTATTTATGAAACCATAATTATTTAGGATTTCAATTTAGGTTGTCATTAATAAAACTTCTATTATTTAGGGTTTCATTAATGACAACATAAATTAAAACCCTAAATAATTAAATTTTTACTAATGACAACCTAAATTGAAACCTTAAATAATTATGGTTTTATAAATAAAACTCTTAATTCAGACCCTAATTATTTAGGATTTCTTAAATAAAATCCTAAAACTCACCCTAAATTGAAACCTTGAATATTTAAGGTTTCCTAAATAAAATTCAAAAATATTAAAAGGTTTCATAGATGAAATCCTAAAGTTAAAACATCAATTTTTAGGGTTTCATTGGTTATATTCTAAATTTCATCATAAATTGAAACATTAAATATTTAGGATTTCATTAAAAAAAATCCTTAAATATTTAAGGTTTTGATAAATGAAACCCTAAATTGAAGTCATAAATATTTAGGATTACAATAATTAAACCTTAAATTTTATCCTAAATATTTAAGGTTTCATAAATGAAATATTAAATTGAAACCCTAAATATTTAAGGTTTCATTAATGAAACCCTAAATTAACACCTAAAATATTTAAGATTTCATAAAAAAAATCATTAAATATTTAAGTAGAGGTATTAAAGCGGCCCAACCCGGCCCGCCATTGGCCCATCAAAAACGACTAGGACGAGCTGGCCCGTCCATGGCCAGCATGGGCTAGATGCCCTGGCCCTCCCCGCTAGCAAGCAGGCCGGGCCGCCAAAATTAAAAAAAGAATTAAAAGAAAAGAGATTATTATATAAATATTTTATTTGTGTAGTTTTGTTATCTTTTATTGGTGTAGTTTAATTTTTTTTAAAAGGAGGTGTAGTTTAATTTAAACAATATAATTTGTGAAAATGCAATGTAAAAGACATGAAATTGGACGATGATATTGTCTTGAATATTTTTTAGCACAAAAAATATTGTTCTAAAGTTTATAAAAATTAAGAAATTTAATTAGCTAAGCTTATTTATAAAAATAAACATTTGAAGACAAATAACCAAAAATTAGACAAACATAACAAAATTAGAAAAAACCTAATAAAATATCTTCTTGGTGGGCTGGCGAGCCACGGACTAGGCGGGCTAGCACCCTTACCCTGCCCCGCCATTTTTCACAAGCTGGTGGGCTAGCCTGACGGGCCCAGGCCTATTTTGACACCCCTATATTTAAGTTTTTGATAAATGAAATTCTAAATTGCAACAAAAAATATTTAGGGTTTCATAAATGAAACTGTTAGAATATATATTATCTTGGTAATTATTATCTTGTTAGTTATTATTTATCTTTATCTTTATATGATGTAATTAATTATGAAGGATTTCCTCAATATAAATAGAGATGAGGTGTGATTTTCTAAAACACACATTCAATAAATACATAATTCTAATATGGCATTAAAGCTTAATTGAGGGAATCAGGGAAATCGTGCTTCACCGGGGACAATTTGTCCCCGATGGATCTTCTTTCCATGACCTCCCTTTGTCTCTTTGCTTCCCAACGATCCTCACTTCCTCCCATGATAGGCGATCCTCTCTTCCTCCTTAGGTTAAATTTTTTTTTTCTTCATTTTTTTTCAAAGGGTTGTGAATAGTGCATGAACAGTACCATACTTGAGGGGGGGTGTTAGAATATATATTATCTTGGTAGTTATTAATTTTATATTATCTTGTTAGTTATTATTTATCTTTTATCTTTATATGATATAATTAATTATTGAGGATTTCCTCAATATAAATAGAGATGAGGTGTGATTTTCTAAAACACACATTTAGTAAATACATCATTCTAATAAAAACCTCAATTATTTATGGTTTCATTACTGACAGCTTAAATTGAAACCCTAAATAATTACAATTTCATTAATGAAATCCTATATTGAAACCTTAAATAATTAAGGTTTCATAAATAAAATCCTAATTATGAAGGTTTCATTAATGAAACCCTACAACTCACTCTAAATTAAAACCATTAAATATTTAGGATTTCGTAAATAAAATTGAGGGTTTCATAAATGAAACTATAAATTCAAAATATAAATATTTAGGGTTTAATTGACTAAATTCTAAATTTCATCTTGAATTGAAGCCCTAAATATTTAGGGTTATAAAAATGAAACCTTGAATATTTAAGATTTCAAAAATGAAACCTTAACTATTTATGATTTCTTAAATGAAACATTAAATTGAAACTTTAAATATTTAAGGTTTCATTAATGTAATTAAATCAAAACTTTAAATATTTGGGGTTTCGTTAATAGAACCATAAATGGAAAGACAAAATTAAAGGCTTTGATAAATAAAACTCTAAATTGAAACCATAAATATTTAGGGTTACAATAATTAAACCTTAAATTTCATTTTAAACTAAAATCCTAAATAATTAGAGTTTCATAAATTAAACATGAAATTAAAACCTAAAATATTTAGGGTTTCATTAATGAAATCCTAATTATTTAGGCTTTCATAATTGGAACCCTAATTATTTAGGGTTTCATTGTTGCAACCCTACATTGAAACCCAACATATTTAGGGTTTCATAAAGAAACCATTAAATATTTAAGGTTTTGATAAATGAAACTCTAAATTGCAACAAAAAATATTTAGGATTTCATAAATGAAACCTCAATTATTTAGGGTTTCATTAATGACAACCTAAATTGAAACCTTAAATAATTAAAGTTTCATAATGTTTGCCTAAATTGAAACCCTAGATAATTAGGATTTTATAAATAAAACTTTTAATCGAAACCCTAATTATTTAGGGTTTCTTTAATGAAATCGTAAATTGAAACCATAAATATTTAAGGTTTCATAAATGAAACCTCAATTATTTAGGATTTTATTCATGTAACCCTAAATTTTATCATAAATATAAACACTAGATATTAGGGCTCTATTTATAAAACTTTAAATAAATAGGTTTATGTTAATGAAACCCTAAATATTTATTTATGGTTTCATTAATAAAACACCAAATTTTACCTTAAATATTTAAAGTTTCATAAATGAAACCACAAATAGATACTCATTAATATTTAGGTTTCACATATGAAACCCTAAATTGAAACCCTGAATATTTAGAATTTCGTAAATAAAATCATAAATTGAAACCATAATTTTTAGGGTTTAATTAATGAAACCCTAAATTTATCCTAAATTAAAACCCTAAATATTTAGAGATTCATAAATAAAACCCAAAATATTCACAAGCGAAATATTAAATCAATACCCTAATTATTTAGAATTTAATTACTAAAATCCTAAAATATTTAGAGTTTTATAAATAAAATCTTAAATATTTACAATTTCATATTGAAACCTTAAATTTTTAGGGTTTCATTAATGAAACCGTAATTATTTAAGATTTTATTGATGAAACCTTAAATTTCATTCAAAATTGAAACCCTTATAAATAAGGATTTCATAAATGAAACTGTAAATTGAAACCCTAAATATTTACAATTTCATTAATAAAATCCTATTTATTTAGGGTTTCATAAATGAAACCTCAATTATTTAGGGTTTCATAAATAAAATCTAAAATATTCAGGATTTGATTAATGAAACCTTAAATTTCACCTTAACTATTTAGAATTTCATAAATGAAATAATAAATTAAAACCTTAAATATTTACAATTTTATAAATGAAAAAAAAAATAGTAATCTCTTAAAATTTTTAACAAATTTGGAAAAACAGAGTAATAATTTTAAATTTTGAAAAACATAAAAACTTTAAAATATGAAAAAAAAAAAAAAAAACTAGTGTAATGTGGCTAAAACTTTTTTTTAAAAAAAAAGGAAAAAAATTAAAATAGAATAAAAATAAGAATATGAAAAATAAGAATAATGTCAATTATATGTAATAATTAAGTTATACGTAACATATCATTTAAGTAATCAAATATTTATAAAATAGTTATTGGTAGTAATATGTAATAATTATGATTAGAATGTTAGTTATACAAAACAATAAATACAATATAATTATCATTAATAATAACCTACATAAAAATAATTTTTAATTTGGACGAAACTATAATGTTTGTACAATTTGTATTGGGTGGCGGTTTAAATTTAAAATACATTTAATTGGTATTTATATATTATTAATTTGTAATAAATAGGGATTTGTCATTTATTAGAGACCAAACATATAAGCCTACAAAATATTATGCTTTTAAAAATTTTACAAGTTTCATATTCTTTATTTTAATTATTTTTTTTGAAAAAATTAATATGTAATATCAATGTCAATTTAATTTACTAATCAAACTTTATCAAATTAAATTTTTGTCCAATTTTTTTTTTTTACGATGCTACTAGAATTTTTTTGGCCAAATATTTTTTTGGACAAAAGTTCCTTTTGTAACTTTAAATTATAGTTGTATTAGATGATTTTTTTTAAGTTTAAATATATTTTTAATCTCTTAAATTTGAGTCTTTTTTTTTATTTTGGTCCACTAAATTTAAATTTGTATTTTTTAGTCAATTTTTTAAAATGTTATTTTTAGTTTTCATGATTAATTGTTGTCGGTTTAGATCTATAATTTGTGATGATTTGTTTACTAGATGAAAGACAAGAAGAAATATTTTTCTAAATTAATAGACTAAAAAATATTTTGGATACAAAAAACAAAATGACCTAAATTACAGGAAGCAAAAATATATTCATGAAGTTAATTCTTAATTCCTAAATTTTAAAACAAAAATCGCAAAAGGCGCATGTTAAAATTATATATAGTTACGGTGTTTGCATGGTTCATTGTAATCGACTCCATAGATAATCTAATTGGATTATTCACTATATTTATTAAATATATAAAATTAGTGTAACTATTAAAATTAATTATTATTGTTTTTTTAAAACCCATATATATTAGATAATGAGTTTAAAGATAGTGTAATATAATTTTACATTGTCAAACAATCACAATCTCAACTTATATATGATTTTTAAAATAATTTTATAGAAATCAATTTATTTATCATAAATCACAATCTCAACTTATATATGATTTTTAAAATAATTTTATAGAAATCAATTTATTTATCATAAATGAAACTATGTTATACTTTTAATATCTTTAAACTCATAATGACATTCTTGAATATTCCAATATAAATATGTTTGGTTAACTATTAAAATTGACTTGAGAATCTTTTGAATGCTTTCTGATTTTTTTTTTTTTCATACTGAATAAACAATTACTTTCATTCCTAAATTTGGTGGACACTTTCACATTAATTGGTATCTAAAAAATTAATAAAATGTCAAATGTCTTTAAATTTAGAGTTTACGGTTATACACTGAAAGTACAAAATAGTTTTATACTGTCGGACAATCAAGAACGGAGGCAGAGTAGAAGTTTAGGGGAACAGCTAAAAAAATATAAAATTTATATAATCATAATATTTTTTATATATTATGACATAATTATCAATTTTAATATGATATATTCAAATGATCTTAAAAAATATATAATTATGCTTTTAAAAAAATATATAATTATATTAGTAACTTTTGACAATCATAACTTACATGACTTTTAAAATAATTTTATAAAAATTAATTGATTTATCATAAATAATAATTATAATTATCTATAAATATAAAATGTAAGACTATCCACCTCATCAGTCAATTACCTTTAAACTCTTAAACTTAATTTTATTTTGTTTTCATCTCAGTGAGCGAAGCTAAAAGCCTAAACACAAAAATCAAGAGAACTACTAAACTAAAGCTACATTAGTTGCATGTGCTAACAAGCTTAATGAAATAATATTGGGCGGAATTGAAACTCAAACAAAAATAAAAATCATCCGAAGATCTATTAGGCATGCTTGGTGAAATAGTCTACCACGTTATTCATCTCCTAGTAGACATGCTTGATAGTAACTTGTGCTCCATCTTTGCAAAGGTGCTTAATTGTATGAAAATATAATTTTTGGGTTATTGAATAATGATTACGAAGTGTGTCAATGATTGTACATGAAGAGTATATGTGCACAGTGAAGATAATTAAAAGATGATCGATAAATATGGTGTTTTCGGGACAAATGTGAAAATTGAAACCAGTGCCTTTCACTTATGTTATTATTTTGAAACCAACCTAAGCTTGTACTAAAATTTAGTAATTAGTCATTACTGTATGATTCAAGATCAAGCATAAAGAAACCATAAATTCAATCACTTCAAATTCAATGTTAAAAACCAATACATGAATTAACACAGAATTGGAGTTAAAAATACAGTTATTGTAAGAATTTTTACCAGTCATTTTTCACATCCTCAAAGAGCACACATCTGAATAAAAGCCTAAACAAATGTTAATATTCCAGTATTGAATTGATAGAACATACAGACAAGGACTTTGATGATGCCAGCCAGAATGTTTTGATTCAGCAGCCAAATACTTCTCTTTGGAACTTAATTATAAGCAAAAGTCAAGTTTGCAACAACAACAAAGTTGAATCAAACTGCAAAATAAGATAATATAAACTTGTGTCATTTTCCATCTATGATCACAAATATATATCAATAGATGAAGGCATCTGTTAAAAAAGAAAAAGGTTGTAGAAATTGAAACCGCATAAGACCATTACTAAAATTTGTAGGATAGATTTATACACAACATTCATGAGAACACTTAAATGGGTGTTTAATTTACTTAAATGGACGTTTAATTTAAAGTTGAAGAATTGATTTTGAATCTATAATTAATTTTGAATGATTTTTAAGGTTTTACGATAGAGAAGAATTAGGAATTGAAAAAATGAAACATAACTAATAATAACTGCATCCATCTAAAAAATTTATACTAAATTTTACTTTCTAATCAATTTTAACCAAAATCATATTTAAACATAACTCATCACTTTAAAATCAATTTATATTCATGATTAATTCCGTTAATTCTCATCCAAACACTAAGAAAGCTAGTCCACAACTTGTACAAAATCCCAAACGAATGAAGAAATGCACCTAGATATTGTGGTCCCGTGCAAGTGTTGTCCAACACCACATAGTTGGTGCCTAGTGCTAAGACGTTTGTAAGTCAGAAAAATTCTAGTGCCTAGTGGTGAGAAAATGGCACCCAACGCCAATACACTGAAAGAGAGTTCCTGAATTATTTTTTAATAATGTGAACATAGGTTCTAGGACATTCTTGGACTTTAATGAATGAAAGCGAATTATGCTCTTGGGAATCATTTTCCACCATTGAAGATTGAAGGAACTGAGAATAATCCTTCAATATTCATGGCTCTATCATTATTAATTTCCCTTTATTAGATTTGTCTTCTTTTCTCTTTTTACAGAGTTTCTAATTTTCTTAAGGTCAAGTTGAGATGAATTTCAATTTGAATTTTTTGTAATTGATATGTCCTTTTCTAAATTCTATATATTTTCATATATGCGATTAGAGTCTATAGTACACTTGTGTTTAATGCTTTCTTTTGATTGATATCACTTTGGGAATGAATCTACTTGGGTTTACAATTGGGAAATTAAAATTTGAGTTTCACTTTGGAATGAATCTCAGAGTATCTTTGGGGTTCCACAATTTAAGTCTTTTTATCTAATTTACGTTGTTTTAAAAAAAATATTTTTTTGTTTGAGAATATAACTTCAATTTAAAAAAAATATTATTTAAAAAAAAAGTTGTTTTTGATGAATTTTTGTTTTAATTATGATCGAGATTCTAATTATGGTGCCATTTTTATGCATGAAAATGAAAAAGGATGTCAAACAAAAAAGCCTTCAGTTGTTCAACTCTTGTACATGTCTATCTTTTCTTCTCTGTGGTGCTCTCTACTCCACCAGAGGATCCAATCAAGTGCACCACCTCAGAGAACACAACAACCTGCACCATCACAAACTCCTACGGCGCCTTCCCCGATCGAAGCATCTGCAAAGCTTCGCAAGCGTTGTACCCAACCACCGAGCAAGAGCTCGTGTCAATGGTTGCATCAGCAACCAGAAACAAAACGAAGATGAAAACAGCTACACGCTATTCCCACAGCATCCCTAAATTAGTGTGCCCAGAAGGCCAAAATGGGTTGCTAATAAGCACCAAACATCTCAACAGAATAGTGAAGGTTGATGCGGAAGCAAGGACGATGACTGTGGAGAGTGGTGTGACTCTGCAACAGCTTATCGGTGAGTCTGCAAAGGCAGGGTTGGCCTTGCCAAGTGCACCGTATTGGTGGGGTGTGACCATTGGGGGCATTTTGGGAACTGGTGCTCATGGAAGCACTTTGTGGGGGAAAGGAAGTGCTGTTCATGATTATGTGGTGGGGCTTAGGATTGTTAGGCCTGCAGGTCCTGAAGATGGTTTTGCTAAGGTTGAGGACCTAAATGAACAACATCATGAAGATCTAAATGCAGCTAAAGTAGCACTCGGTGTGCTGGGAGTTATTTCACAGGTACGTACCATCAATCCTTAATTTGTTGCCTCCAAGGGGTGTGCAAAAAACCAGTTTGATAAAAATAAAAATAAAATCCGACCCGAACCAATTTCAAACTGATTAAAGTAGTTCGGTTTTATAATCAAATTCATGAAGTTTGAAATCAAACTAATATAAAAAACAGTTCAAAATCAATTTGATGCTGAATTGGTTCTAAGATCTAAACTAATTTTGAATCGATTCAGAATTGAATTTTAATCGAGCTCGTTTCAAAAAATCAATTCGACTAATCAAGTGAAAATCGATTCAATTTCAAACCAGTTCGGCTCAAATAGATTTTTCCACACTCATCTTGCCTATCATATCCTTCTTGATCATGGTAATGTTTTGGTCTTTGTTTGATTTGTTGTTTTCTCTTTTTATGTGCATATAAACTAGGTGAAATGTAATCTGTTTTAAGCAAAAATATCCTTGATCCAAACCATGAAAACGAGACATTATGATGATTGCTCATATATAAAAATATATGTATTTACAGATTACTCTAAAACTGGAGCCTCTCTTCAAGCGATCCATCACATATGTGACAAAAAGTGATTCAGATTTGGGAGATCAAGTAGTTGCTTTTGGACATGCACATGAGTTTGCAGATATAACGTGGTACCCAAGTCAACGCAAGGTTGTGTACCGTGTTGATGATCGTGTTCCATTCAATACACCGGGCAATGGTCTCTATGACTTTATCCCTCTCCGTCTCACTCTTTCAAACACATCGGCTTTCAAGAGAACCACAGGTCCTCCTAGCTTTAATTAATTCAATTAAAATTATAAACTTTATAGCATGGGTTTAATGATGATGATTCACATTGTAAATTAATTTTACATTGTAGGAACCATCAGAATCATTTAGTTGTGATTCACTAAACGTGTATCGCCATTAAATTTTTAATATTTTCTTTTACATTTTGGTATAAACATGCGCATGTAATACAACTCAAAAAGCAAACAATAGTTTTCATGTTGCTAACATTTGTTTTGATGGGATCACAGAGGATATTCAAGAATCCACTAATGATGCCATTGGAAAGTGCATAGATGCTAATGCCACATCAAATGCCCTAATCAGCGTAGCTTATGGACTTACTAATAATGGTACGTACTAGCTAGATGAGTAAAAATATTTTGTATACTTAAAACAGAAATATTGAATTTAGTAAATTAATTAAATTACAGTTTAATTATACATTTTGTTAAAATATGTTCAATTTGATTTTAAATTGGACTAAATTGAACTCATTTTAAAAAATAAAGAACCTAACTGTGAATCATGTTTAGAAATTATAGGACTCCTAATTGAACTTTTAGTAATAACTAGAATCAATTATATAATTAAGCCTTAAATCGCAGGTATAACCTTCAGTGGATACCCTGTAATTGGATTTCAGAACCGACTTCAGTCATCTGGCACATGCTTGGATAGTCCACAAGATGCATCGAACACAACATGTGGCTGGGATCCTAGGGTGGATGGCTCTTTCTATTACATCACCGCATTTAGCATTAAATTGTCCGTTGTAAAAGAATTCATTGAAGATGTGCAAAAGCTAGTTCAATTGGAGCCCAAGGGATTATGTGGGTTAGAGCTATACTATGGAATGTTCATGCGTTATGTCACGGCCTCAAGTGCCTACTTGGGAAAGCAAGAGAATGCTTTAGAATTCGATATGGTGTACTACCGAAGCAGAAAAGACCCAATGACTCCACGGCTTTATGAGGACATTCTTGAAGAGATTGAACAACTTGGGATTTTTAAATATGGAGGGTTACCACATTGGGGTAAGAATAGGAACGTGGCGTTTGAAGGAGTCATCAAGAAGTACAAAAATGCAAATAATTTTCTTAGGGTTAAAGAGAAGTACGATTTGCATGGGCTTTTCTCGAGTACGTGGACAGACCAAATTTTAGGGCTAAAGGAAGGAGTGACAACATTGAAGGATGGGTGTGCATTAGAAGGTTTGTGCATTTATTCACAGGATCGTCATTGCAATCCAAGCAAAGGTTACTATTGCAGACCAGGGAAAGTGTACAAGAAAGCAATGGTTTGTGTACTCGTTTGATCAAATGAGTACTTTGATCGATGCTACATACATCATAAGTCATAATATAATTATAAATAAAACTTACATCTTACAAGTTTATTTGAAATCTTTGTGACTAGAAGGTTATTTAAAGCTATTATTCAAACTAATGTCTTTTCATCTTTATTTGAAATCACTCATCTCTTTCCATCTATATTTTTATCTTTATATTTTAATTTAATTTTAAAATAAAATTTTAATAGTTAAAACTGAATTGATATTATACATATTATTTATTGTAAATCCAAAATATATTTTTACATCAAATATTATTTTACTACGAATTTTAATTATAACATATTAGTATATTAAAATATATTTTTTCATTGCAAATTTGAATTATATAAAGAAAAATTTATCATGAACCTTATAAAAAATAAAATACTAGTGTGATATATATAATATTATTATTATTAAATTTTTATTTTTTAGTTGATACTAATAAAAATTCTATAATATTTTTAAATATTCTTTAAAATTATCATTATTTTCTTATTAATGCTTTTAGGCCATTAAAAAAACATCCAAAAAAATTGAGATACTTCGAGTTAAAAAGAAAAAAAAAATGACGTACCATTTTTCAACGCATCCGATTTCTTCATTGGGAGTAAGAGGTGGTTGAACGTACTGTGTAGCACTTTCTGCAGAGCGAGAATCAGGCTCCTTCTCCTTTGCGGGAGGCACTAAATAGTGTTCACAACATAACACCCATTCAATTATTCAATACCCAAAACAATCCAGAAAATAAAATAAAAAATTGATAAATTTTAGTCTTTCTAATTTTATTTTACTTGTGTCTATTTTTAATTCCTCATTTATTTTATATTCAAGACTAATTTTTTGAAAAAAAAAATGCTAGACTAGCAATTATCAAAAAAAAAAAATTAAGACTAAAAATAAAAAATGGAATCTGAAAGTTTTGAAAAACTGAATATGCCTAATGAAACACCAAAAATAATAAAAAGATAAGAGTTTAACCATTTTTATTTATAATAAATTCGTTAACTTTTATAAAATTAAAATTATGTTGAAGTTCATACAAAAATAAAATTATTATTGTCTAACCGTGTAAGGACATCATTATTTTTTATTTTATTTTGTCAGTTAATGATCAAAAAACTCAAAACATAATTAACTATGAGTAGAGAGTAAATATTAACATAGACAGTAGTACTGTACCTTGTGGGGCAGGAGCAGTAGTTTGCTGATGAATGTGGTCGCTCATTTTGATGGTGTTTTTTTTACAACAACCCTTGCTCGAATTAATTTGATAATAACAAAAGAAACAAAATGGTTTTTGAAATTGTGATGAGAAGAGGAGTGGGGTTGTATATAAACTAAGAGGATTCAGTGACTGAGAGTTTGAGAGAAAGAGGTAATAGCCTAAGAGGGAGATTAGATTATTGTTTCCTTCGATTAACATGATACACGTTATAAAATGATGCTTTGCTTCCAAAACCAGCAATTATACGATTCGGATAAATAGATAATATTTCCAGGATGCTTTGCTTTTAGATAATAATAATACTAATTACCTAAAAAATATTTTCTATCACATTTTATGTTTTTTTTATTTATAAGAGTTTAATGTTCATGCACCGACAATATAAACATAAGTCAATTATAATTTGTCGTTTGAATAATTTTTTAAATAATTTTATAAAAATTAACTAAATTATCATACGGAGAATTAGATTGATTAATTGAATAAATTTAATATTTTAATTCTTGAGATATATATAACATTCATAGTCAGTTAACATTTAAGTTATTCCTCAATTATTTTTACATTTTTCTTCTTCTTTGAGACTCACTTCTCATCTCTTGACCCCTTTTAAATGACAAACTTCTAGATCAAGCACAGTTATATAGCTATTACAACTGTCTTGCAAAGTATCTTTTATTTCTGTTTTTTGTCAGCAAAGTATCTTTCTTTTCTATACCAAAAGCTTATAAATATTTAATGAGAGTGCGTGCGTATATATATAATTAGGGGGAATTAGATTCCCTCCAGTTTGATAATTGAACGGCATGAAGTGCAGTTCTGATGTGAGTTTTCAAAAGGATTTTTCATGGTTTAATTTAATATAAAACCGAATATATTGAAGGGATGTTTACATGGTTTAGAATCTAACTTGTTTATTGAACATACTTGCTAGATATATAAAATCAACCAAGTTTCAAGCTGAGAGTGTAGACAAAACTTCCTGCACCTCCCAAATGGCTTCGTGCACCTCCCATCCTTTTTTCAGAAAGCATATTCCGGAATGTAAGGAATGAGAGGTGTAAGAAGCCATTTTGGGAATTGCATAAGCTCAAGCCCGAGAATGCAAGGGCTAGTCTTGATTCTTTCCTTGGATCAGATTCAGACCAAGAGTGGGGAATTACTTCCTGCACCTCCATTTTTCTTCCTACATCCCCCAAATAATAGCTATTTTGTGAGGTGCAGGAAGTAAATGCCCTGAGAATGTTAGGGCCAAGTTTTTTCGGCCTAAACGCCGCGAATGCAACTTTTATGGGCTTTAGTGCAAACAGCCTAAAAAAGTGATAACGCTTAGATAACAGTAAACCTCCTTCAAAGAAGAGAAAATAAAATAAAACCTATAAGCACTTAACACAAATGTTACTATTTTATTTATTTATTTAAATTTTAAAAAAAAAATTATCACGTCAGTCATTTTATCATAAAATAAATTATTAAAATATTTAATTGTTTATCAAATTTATCTTTTGAGTATAATTTTGTTTTATTTGTACATTTTACCATTTAACATCATCATTTTCTGGATTTTACCATATATTTTTTCTTGTGAATGATGTCTTTCTCTCTCTATGGAGATGGGAAAGATGATTAGACTCCTAATAAAATTAAGGATAAATTTAAAAGAAGACGGATAAAGTAGTTTTGAATTTGCAATAGCAGCATGCATAGACTTTTTGCACCAAAAAAAAAAAAGCATGCATAGACTTTAATTCCACTAAACAAAATACGCAGGAAAGCCAACAAAACAGGTAATCAAAGAAGTGCACAAACATTTTAGATAATAAGGATATTACATTAATACTTAACAGTGAAATATAATTTTACTGATAATAGAATTCTTTATTTATATAAAATTTAAAATAATTTTATAACAACACATTTATTATAAACAGTATAAAAGTATATTTGTCAACAGGACACTACCTTCTCAAAATAATTTTTTTTACGAAGAAACACAGACAATAGTATATGTTTAGAACAAACAAATACCCTGCATGTTTTGTTTTTTTAATGAAAAAGGGCGAGGGATAAAGTGGTTGCACCATTGACCCCGTGATTCCATCCAAACAGAGCAACCAAGCTACATACAAACATTAATCTGTAAATGGTACTGCATAGTGGAGCTAGCACTATCTGGGGGCATCTCTGTCGGATCTTTAGATTTTATCAATTGAGTGCAGCTTTTTTGTTTTTATCTTGTAGCCTTCCTTAGATAGATTATCTTACTCTGCTGTGGACTCTGGAGTTTGTGGATAACTGATCTCAGACGCTGCTCGTGCCAGACCGTGTTTTATAAAAACATATATTATAATGAATAAACGAAAAGGAAGCAATTTATAAGCTGAAAAGGATGTATATATTGGACCACACACAACTTCAACATTCCGCAAGTTTCATGGACTGTTAGTTTCACGAAAATGGAGAAGCTCTCAAAAGCCATGGAACATTCAATTATCAAAATCCATCAATTTTAATGTTTAAAATTGATGACTAATCTCTTTTAAAACTTGATCACCTTTAGTTTAGTCTCTTATAGCTATCATTTTTTTTTCAATTAACAAGATTCAAATCCTTAACTTTATTTAAAGAATACAAATTCAATTTTATTTAGATTAAAACTTTCAAAACGGTACGAAAGCCAAGAACAAAAAAAGGGGGAATTTTCAATGGGCTTCAAAAATGAACTTGGTGCACTTATCCATGATGGATCAGGTTGACCTACAAACCGGTGAAAATCATTCCAACTTTAGTCTTTAACCTACTCCAACTCTCAACTTAAGACTACCTAGACTATTTTTCTATTTTGTGATCATAAAATAGGTATGGAATTATTTATAATTGTTTTTGTTGAAATTTGTTTCTTATTAATAAAAAAATGTTTTCTAATTTTTTAATTTTAAGTGGACCGATGAATTGATTCATTTAACATTCATTATGATATATGATGAAGCGATTCATGCAAATTTTCGAAAACTCACCAAAAGGTGAGCCAGATTATGCGAATCTACCAATAGGTCATCTTGCTCCATTTTAACCACTCTAACTTAAAGTAACAAATTAAAATGTGTTTGTTTTCACATTAAAATATTTAAATTGATGTTTGTCTTAAAGCAACAAGATACAAACATTTTCATTGAAGTATTTTGAAATCGTGTTAACTTTAACATGTTTATTTTGTGGTTTAAAAATCTCAACCAACTTTCAAATGAAAATTATAGATTTAAGTTCCTCACACACAAAGAAACTTTAAACCAAGTGTTAGTTGTATCCAACCACAAAACAAATATTTATTTCTATTTGTTTAAGTGTTCAAGGGAAATTCATATTTTTCAAGGCAACACCATGTAATGGAAGCTTTTTTGTAAAATTGTTGACATTTTTTCTTACACTTATTAAATTTATATTTGTTTATCAATTGATCGCATCAACACGTGTTTCAAAACATCATTTTATGAAAAATTAGAATTTATAACTTTCATTTCGAAGTTGGTTGAGAAAAACAATCATATTAGAACTAACGAGATACTTAAAAGGTTATCAAAATCCATAAACTAGCCCACTACTAAAATTTCAAGGCAAACAAAGCTACACATACACTAACATAGTACCATACCAATCTAGGCAACTTAGAAAACAATTATGTTTCAACAAATCAAACAAACCACCATGATAGTATTCTATAACAAGTTGGACTAATAAGTCTAATTGTATACATGTCCTTCCAAAGAGAGAGATACGTTTAACAAACAAAAACCCTATAGACTAGTAAATTAAGAAAGAGGGTGATGTGAATGCAATTTAAAGAGTGAAAAATGAAAGGAAGAGTGGGGTTGTTGTTGTTGTTCTTGTTCTGCTGCATGGTTTATTCATCAAGGGAGTGGAGTGGGGGTTGTAATAGTGCGTTCAAGTTCCAATTTCTGCAATGCTCTGTAAGGCTGGCCTCCATTGCCCACCACCACCAACGAAATGCTTTCCAACACCTCTGCTGCTACTGCTGCCATTGTTTCCCATTCGTTGAATCTGCTGTTCGACCTGACAATAAACAGAAAAAAGAAAAGAGATAACAATGCACTGCATTGGATTGCCACACACGCCAAGAGGTAAAGAGAAAATGACAAATCGTATTGATTCATAGTACTATAGCTACTGCAGATTACACAAGAAGTAATAGATTGTTGGCTCCAATAGTGTGATTTAATTAATCCATGCCTGTGGAATATTAATACTACTGTAGTAAAGATGATGTCTTTTATCTGGTAGTATAGCTTTACTTTATTGTTTGGTTGTTTTCTAAGTGTGTATGATTGGTTTAATGTTGAAATTTTTTTAAATTGCTGTAGGATCAAAAAATCCTAATTACACCTTCTCACATAATGTGCATTGAAAATTTAATGTTAAATTAAACACCTCTGAAAACTAAAACTGTGTTTTGCATCATATCCCACTATTAATAATTAGACTTGTAAAATTAAAAGCTAGATATGAAAGAATTAACATGGTGTGACATATCAAAGAATTTCAGTATGTTATAAGAGATTAATCTCTTAAATGAATTTATATATAGTAAGATTAGTTATTGACTCTTCCAAATGGACTCTTTAGGCAGGCCTAATGCAAATTGTTAAGGTAAGAGAAGGTGGCTCTTCCAAGATAATTCCGACTTGACCACTTCACTTAACACAAACGGTAAAGTTAGGAGTTACTATTTCTCTTTTTCTTTACCCTTTTTGTTTGAAAAAAAAAATCAATTGAAAGTTGAAAAGATCATCATATCATATCTTGAATAAAAAGCATCCATGCTATCCTATGATTAGCTCACCAGCGGTCCTGACATGCCTTTTGTAATTTGGTAGTAGTGCTTTCATGAAGTGGAAACGTGAAGAAACTTAGAAAGTGATAAAAGTAACAGAACAAAGGCATGTTTCATTATTTTGATAGTGGAGCATGCATTGTTTTGACGTACTTTCCTAATTTTACCATTGCATGGTCCACTTTTAACTTTAAGGACTGTTTTGTTTTACACTCAAAATCATTTTCTTCTCCTATACAATTTGTAGTTAAAATCAATTCAGACATATTTTTAATTATGTTCTATGGTTGAAAATTAATAATTTGGATAAATATCCGTGCATTATATGGAGGAAAGAGATAATAAAAGAAAGAGAGTAAAGTGAAAAAAAAAAAAAACTTGAAGTATTGTTAATCAACACATGTTAGGATAATATTTTTTTATAAGAGTTTAACAGTAATGCATTTATCTTATAATTGTTTAATTATATAATTTTATAAAAATTCAATTAACTTATTATAAATGAAATATTAAAACGAATTTACACTATGAATTAAATGATTTAGAATATTTTTTATCAAAATTTATTCTACTTAGTTTTAAGACAAAACGAGTCCTAAATTATTATGACAAAACTAAGTTAGACATTAGTGTGCTGCTTATGTAAAATTCTTTAACTTCCATTTTCATATGATGAAATTAGATGAGAAAATAAGGATAGTCCATTAATAAAGTTTTATATTGATGTGATATAAATATAAAAAGTATCTTATTCTATTAGGTAATAGTGTTATAAAATCGTTGATTGCAACAAAAGGGTTTTAGCAACACGCAACGACAAATTGGTAAATTGAGTTTAATAAGAACTTCCTTAGCATGAGATCTGTGGGGGAGCAATGCATGGATTGTGGATGACTATAGGTGCCAAATGACGTATAATATAACACAAACTTGTAACTAAAATAAACAATCATTACATTCACTCACCACTGTCACCAGTGTCTCGGCCCCAACTAAAAAAAGTGAGAAAAATTTATAACCAAACTCTTTTTAAAAAAAAAGAAGAAAAATCACCCTTGTGAGTTGTGATCCGTACTTAAATAATGATAAAATTCTACCGTAGTACAGAAGATAAGATCTTTTATGAATTTACACATGCAAACAGTAAAAACTAAAAAGAATGGTAAAGATACCTTTATTCATGTCTAGAGAAAACAAAGTAAAACAAAAACGACACAATTTACGAGACGTTCGGTTTTATAGTTTTCATTTTCATAAAAAAAAAATAGAAATAGAAATTAAATATGTGTTTGTTATGATTTAAAAAAAATATATTTCTAAAAAAAATCAAAAATAAAGATTTAATATTTTTAACATTTTTATTTTAATTCCTTAAAAAAATTTATTTTAATAAACACGTTCATCTTTCAAAAATGATTCATTTTTAATTTTATAAACAAGTTTATTAATATTTAACATGTGAAAAATGAAAACTATTTAAAAAAAAACCTTATATTCCAATTAAAATGCAACATGGTATATTCATATTCTGATATTCATCCCCGAACACAGACATATATTAGTTTAATAATTTTTCAGACCAATTTAATGGATTGCACCATAGGAGGAGGCTTAAGAAATTCAAACAGAGGTAGCTAGCATTTAGATTAATATTTAACATAAAAACTTAATTACCTTAATGGAACAGAATTCAGATTTGGAATTGGAGCTAGATCTTGGAGCTCTAGAATCCTTGTGCTTCATCTGAACCCCATGACTACCCGTTTCCTTCAGCAATTTCCCTAGCTTACCACATTTCTTGGAAGCAAACTCCTTCAACACATCTATGGCCCACCAAAACACATAATCAATTTTTTAATTATTACTTTCTCCATTTTAAAACAATGTGTTAATAGCTAGCATTTCGTATTTTTCTATTTCTTTAATTCTTTAAATTAGATGTCTATTTTTTTAATTCCTGAAATTAAAATTGTTTTATTAATTTTTTAAATATGATAAATATTATTTTTAAGTTTTTCATTTAAAATTATCAAAACAAAAAATATTAATTTTATAATTTATGTTATTTTTATTGTAAAAATTATACAAACTATCAAATTAATATTCTTTGTTTAAGAATTTAAATATTATAAAATTAATTTTTAATTTAGAGAAATAAAAAAAAATCTTATATCATATGAAAAGAAGGAGTAAAAATATATATAAATATAATATTTAAAAAATATAATTTATGGTTAATAGAGTGAAAAACGAAAAAGAAAGAATAGAGGGAAATGATATGAGAATAGTACGATACCTTCGAAGCTGATCAAGCGATAAACCTGGCCAATGTGCAAAGTATCATCTGGTCGGAGAAGCTTATGCTGCTTCGCTGGTGTGCCATTCTCGGACCTAAGCGTGGGTGAGGTGACGACAAGCGCAACATAGTGACCAGGATTCGAGTTCATAACTTCGTGTGCGCTTAGCGACCAATAAACCCTCTCGATCTTGTTCCCAGGGTGCTGGATCACAACCGTAGCCGCCTCCGCAGCTTGGCAATTCCCCATTCTCAAATTCTTATGGATTGGTGGTTTAATTTTGAGGAGTAGCAATTTGATAGATAGATAAATAACTGAATTCCGTGACGTATCGTAATTTAGATAAAAAAAAATAAAAATGAATCTGACGGGGTTTCTACCAGGTTCACTGACGCACGCCAGGAATCAATGGTGTGTTTGATGGATGGATGTGAGTTGTGACGAACGCGAAGCGGAATCCGAGAAATGAGAATCTTATTTGTAATCTTGTGAGGTTGACATGTTTGGTTGCAGTGTGTGAACAGAGGAGAGGAGGGAAGGCGTGGGTTGAATTGAATTAATGAAATGGGACAGTTGGATATAAATAGAGAGAGTGTTGGATCTGCAAAAACAAATACACCTGGGAGTTGAGTTGATCAATTAACTTTGCCGTGTCTGCACTATTTTATAATTGGAATTTTGAAAACTCCAGTTTTGGCTCATGGGTTCGGTAATCGGTACTGAGTACTATAGTATGACTACTTTCCCCTTGTGTTGTGACCCATCCATGTGTCATTCTGACTCACCAGAAATTCAACGCCTTCTTTTTTAAAATTAAAAATACTTAAATTTTATTGAAAAATAACTTTTTTTTATTCTTCCGTGTTTTAATTTTTATTCGAGATCTCATTATTTATATTTTAGAAGTTTCTATTTGATAATTTATGTTTTAAACATCAATTAAAATGTTTCTTTTAAAAAAAATATGATTTTAATTTCATGATGTGATTTTGATTTATTTTTAGACAAATTTAATAAGTAAAAATTAATGATTACATAAAAATAATAGAAACAAATTAGTGTTTAAATAAAAAAAAGATAAAAGTCACATGAAAAAGTATATCCAACCAATAATATTAATATTGTTGTATTTTTACAATAATTTGTATCTTTCTTTTCTTTTATATCATAATTTATTAATTATTTATTGCATTAATAATTCATACATGTATTTTAGTAACCATGAATACATCATAAAGATGAGAAAAGAGGAAAATATATAATGAATTAAAATTTATTACTATGAAGAATGATCCAAGCCTTTAATTATACCTGCCCAAAGACAAAAGTAAAATCCGTTGTATATTGATATTGATGATTCATGATAGGTGTGTCGACTCTGATAGATTGGTACGCAATGTAATGTAATGTTCCCAAAACGGGACGGTTCCGGAATTTGATGATAATCCAGGGTCAGTTGACATTGTTTTAGGTCTGGTTGGATGTTCCGTCTTTCATTTGTTGTATTTGTCCTCCTATAATAAATAAATCATAACCATGTTACATAGTATGGTACTGGTGGTGGTGTGGGAAGAGGACGAGATTAGTCTCGCTAACCTTTATTTTAAACATTCTAAATCATTTTTATTGAGGATCAAGTTTTTTAATCTCATCTCATCTTCTATACACATGACAGTCTGAAATCATGAAATAATTTACATAATCATTTCAAATGTTACACGTGACATGTTTGAATAATACACTTTTATTTCTCATAATAAATCAAATTGTTTCATTTATTTTATGAATAGAAATATTATTTAATAATTTTTTATATATATAAAGTTATTATACAATGAGTTAAAAATATTATTTTATAATAAATATAATTAAATTATTATTTAATATAAATTTTTAAACTTATGATTTATGTCATAAATAAATAGATAGATTATTATAAAGTATTTATATAATTTACTATATTAACAGCGGAGATGGGTGTGGGAGCGAGTCAACCTCAATCCCGTCCTCGACTTTCTTAAGTAGTGAAAACTCAAACCCGCACTCATACTTGATTAACTCGAGTTTTTCCCATCAAAATCGGGATGAAGATGGGGTATCCCCACTAGTACGAGTTCAGTTATCATGTCTATTATTACACATTTATAACATTTGTTTAGACCTTTTTTTTTTTTAAGATACTTCTTTATACTTTTTTTTTTTTTTGTAAAATGTTTATACACCATTAATATAAAATCATTTTATACATTCAATTAATCATAACCTATTACAGAGTAAAATAATTTTATATGTACTATACATAAACATTTTTCTCTTTTCTTTTATGCATAGAAATTGAACATGTATAAGAGAGTTTATATTACTTATACATCCTCATTAACTAAATGAGGTGGAACACTTTATACTTATGTATATTTTATGCAAAATAAATTAACAAAGGAAAAAAAGAATTAGAATATAAGAAATAAAGAAAAAATATGTTGTTAGAATAAATAAAATGAAAATAAAAGATCACTTTAGTGCTTGTCTGTTTTGTTTAAAGTTGAAAAACTTTTAAACAACGTTAATAAGGTTTGAATTGTGTCTGTTGAATCTAACCTTAATGAACAAATATCTATTGTTCCGAATCTATGAGGATCATGAACCGCACATTCTTTGTGTACACAATGTTGCATAGAATTTAAAAGTATGTGTTGTTTAGGTATCGCACGTGCTAATGCATTGGTACACATTTTCTGATTCTTCAATTATCTATATAGCAATGAATTAAGTTAACCATGAATCTAATTGTGTTGATAATGGAATCCTAATTCCTCTGCCAGATTAAATTTCGACTCTCTGACTCATGAGTAGTCACAAGTCACAACTGAATAGTCAATTGGAAAAGGTGCTTGTTTTAGGCAAAGGTGATATGGTAACAACCTCTGCCGACCCACACTTATAATTTTGATTTTGGGGACTTGAAACATTAAAAAGATTAAAAAAATGATAATTAAAACATCATCAACTCCCAATTTTTTCAAATGCCTATATTAATAATTTTGCTTATTTTCTGGACCTATTATGGTGATTGAACATTGCTTTGTGACTTTGTGAGTATGCAAGCGACTGAACGTGAAGGAAACGATGTTGTTGCTATAATATTAATTGAATTAATTATTTGTCTTTATCATCATTTAGGTCTAATGCTGATCATGCTCTAATTTGTCTTGCTAATTAAGAAAAGTTGATAAAATTCAAAAGAGGCATAGCCGGCAGGCAAAAGAAAATAATTAGATAGTTAGATACCATTTTTTAGCCCCATTTGTTGATCTTAACTAATTTCTTACGTCAAATTAGCCATCAGTTCAATTTGCATGACACTTTATCAAACTTTTTTGTGGTCCTTGCTTAATTATAATTAATCCCTACTACTCTCTAGTTCCATACCAGTTTCATTTGTCATCATTTTCCTTGATTATCTTTTATTTTTTGCTGCGTATACATGAAGATGATGCTCATGATTAATGGTTTGAGATGCTTTTTTTGGTCAGTGATTTGAGGTTTATTTCAAGTGAGATATACATGATTTTTTTTTAGCTTTGACATTTCATTTGTCATCATTCCCATGCTGCGTATGCATAACTTGCTCATGATTAATGAATTGAGATATTAATCAAATGTTTTGGGGCTTTGACATTATCAGCTATTGATTGGGCTAGGAATTACATAAATATAATATTAATTGGGCTTTCTTGTTTGTGGGCTAGCCCAAACTATCTAAAGTCCATGTTTTCTAAGTTCCCTGATAAAAAAAAGCCTTTAAGGCCACGGGCCAGAAATAAAACAAAGTGTTACTTGTAGCTTGTAGGTAGGGTAAGCTACTAATTTGTTCCCCTAAAATGTAATTTATTGTCACTTATGATTTAGGAAAGTATCTAAATGACACTTAACTTCTTGAAAATGATTTTTTTCTGTCACTATAGTCCTTATATTATTTTATTTTTGTTAAAATGAAAAATATCATCCATGCACTGGATTGTGACATTTTAGTCATGTATGTACGGTTAATTATCATGTACACAAATAGTGTGTTTCGTAGGCATAAATTTAATTTTAACAATTTTTTTTTAAGAAAAGGACCAAAGTGATAAAAAGTTAAACTTTCATGAACTTAAATTGCATTTTGATATTTTCATAGATGTAAGTGCCTGCATATTACACTTTTAGGAACCAAAATGACAATTCACCTATCCGATAAAATAGAGAAAACTAGATATAAAATCGTAGTACGCTAAACTATATTTTTTTTATTAGTTAAAAAACTGAGGATAAAATTCGTTAAATTAATATAAATGTTATTATTTTTAAGATGAATTTAAGAGAAAAATATGATGTAGTATAAAATAGACATGTGATCAATTCACAATGTAATTTGTATTAAGCTCTTTTCATTTTTCGTCTCTATAAATTTTATTATTATTAAATATCAGTGCTTAACTTTTTGAAATGTTTTATTTTTGTCCTTGTTGTCAGATTTTGTTACATATTTGTCGATCTGCAAAATGAGGAGCACAAAACTAATGCAACCAAATGTACAAAACAATGAAAAAGAGAAAAACAAAACAAAACAAAACAAAACCAAAGGAGCAATGAAATAAAATAAGGAACTTCTTTTTGTATCTTTTTTTTCATAATCTTTTTATTTTACTCAAAAAACAGTTTCTGAAGTTATTTTTTTTTATATTTTAGAAACTAATTTTTATAATATAAAAAATAAAATAAAATATGAAAGTGGAGTTAAATTAATTGTATTGGATTTTCATCACTTCTTTAAAAGGCCAGGATACTTCACGTATCAATAAAGTATTCAAGAATATCGACATTAAATATGTTTCAGATACAAATACATGAAACAAATGAATTAAAGTATTGGTGTTTCACAAGAGAAAACATAGAGAAAATAGTTTATATATATGAGTGTCTTGACACTAAGTTATATAGTTACAAATTTTCTTGTATGATAAATTTATAGATTTTTCTTATGATTATACTCATCATAGTTTCTTTTTTTTTTTTTGGTAAAGAATTTCTTATTGTTTGATTGTGTATTTTTTTCTTCATATAAAATAAATAGTGTTTTACTTTGATAATTTGCACTGATTTTTAATATTAACTTTTATTGTGTAGATTAACAAAATAAAATTATTATTTTAATTAGAAACTAATATTAAAAAACACACACACACACTTGATACCACACTCTCGTTTTGTCCCAATAATAATAGACGTGGAAGTGAAAGTGACAGGCACGAACTTGCATGAATATTGTATAGAAAATAATATCTTCAATAGGTTAAGATATTACCAACAAGTTTATATATATCTTTGAACATACTCAAACTTCATTAACATAATCCCCTTATTACTTTTGTTTTTTAAATTAGAAAAAAATTGCTGTGTCAGAGAGGCATCAATGCTCTTATGATCGGTCCTACTAATTTGGCTTCTCTCGATGGCGAAGCTTCTTGTGTTGTGAAGTCCTGCTTTATCAAACCTTTTAGATAGCCTTTGTACGTAACTACAGCCATTTATTATTCAATATCCATTTATTAAAAGATGTTAGCGAGGTGTTTCAAAAAATAACGTGTTAGAAATATCATAACTCTATGGATAAATATATACATGTTTAACAAAAAAAAAACAATTGAAAAAGTAAATATTAGCCACAAATAACAATAGAAGTGATACTAGTTTGGCTCTTTTAAGTAAATAGTTCTGGAAACGAATCATATTATTATGAAATAAATTAACTACATCGGAAAGAAAAATAGAAAAATATTAATATTGTATAGGCAATTACTTTTGTTAGAGGATACCTCTTTCCAATAGATGATAAGGTAAAAAAAAAAAATGAAAAAAAAAAGCTTGTGGCTGTGTATCGCAGGTATGATGTCAAGTTTTCACATATAATATATGACAAATTATTGCATAATACTAAGGTGCAAACAAAATTGGTTTTTCCTTAAAAAGAAAAAAAAATGGCTTCATTAATATTTTTACACAATGGTATATAATATAAGATAGACACTACAACAGTGTATTCAATATTCATTTCATATTTTCATGTATTCTCCACAAATGCATTCTTAATCACTACCATCTCATCATGTCTTTCGACTCCTCAAACTCGAACAAAAACCACCCAACAACTCCTGACTTGTACTGCAATGAAGTAACGAGTGAAGTGATTAACTTGGATTCCGATGATGATGATGATGATGAGGCTTCGAAGTTCAATAATGTTCTATGGGGTGGAGACTCTGATCACAATAATCATTATGACAGTTATGATGAAAGCTGTCTATTGAGCTTGTTAGAATCCGAGAATGCCCAACCACAGGAACAAACAAAGTTCCTAGGACAACTTCGCAAAAAAACATGGCTGATTAATGCTCGAGAAGAGGCCATAAATTGGATCCTAAAGGTTCATGCATACATACATTGCTTGCTTCTTCTTATGTACAAAGTACTCAAACATTGTAACAAGTTTTTTGATTTTTTGATTTTTTGATAGTGATGGTTTGTTTTCTCATTCTGCAGGTTCATGCTTACTACAGTTTCAAACCCGAGACAGCATATCTTTCTGTAAATTACCTCGATCGTTTCCTCTTGTCACACACCTTGAAGGTATTAATTTGCTTCCTTTCAAATTGGTCTTATGTTAATTTTACAGTGCGCATTTCAATATAAATCTAACCGAAGAAAACAAAATGATCATAATTTTTGCGTCAAACGTACTTTTGCAACGGTTTTCCACACGTATTTGGTGAAATGTAAATGCAATTTTGTTTGAACAAAGTGGCATTCGTACTTGTGCAGCAAGATAAAACATGGTCTCTGCAGCTGTTATCAGTGGCTTGTCTTTCACTAGCAGCAAAATTGGAAGAAACCAAGGTGCCACTTCTTTTGGACCTGCAAGTGATCGAGTCCAGGTTCTTGTTTAAGCCCAAAACAGTTCAGAGGATGGAGCTTTTGGTTATGGCCAGTCTCAAGTGGCGATTGCGTACTATAACCCCTTTTGATTTTGTCCATCTTTTCCTTTCCAAGCTTTCATGCTCTGCTTCCACATGGGGTGATTTGAGTTACATTGTTTCTCGTGTCTCAGATGTTATCCTCAGAACATGTCTAGGTATCAAAACCTTTACTCTTACCAATCTTAATCGACAAAACAAAACTTAGATACAGTTCTTTAAATATTTGTGTTGTTCTTTGATCAGAATTAAAAATTTTAATTCGATAATCCGCGTGACAGATTACCAAAGTAAAACTCTAATTCCAATCAAAGAATAACACTACAAGCACCTAAATAATGTATCTAAGTTTTGTTTATATCTTAATGGCTAACGTGAATGAACATTTTTCTAGTGATGGATTTCTTGGAGTTTTCACCATCCACAATAGCAGCAGCAGCACTGTTATGGGTAACAAATCAATGTGTAGATGACAAGAAATCAAATTGCTTCCACAAGAATATAAGCATTGTAAGTGTTAGTAAGTAGCATTATTTCCGATACTTGTTATTAGCAACACTTGCAGTGTAAAGATACATTACAAGTGTTGGTGTTATTTATATTTAGGACCAGAGGTAATATTTTCTAATTTTCACATTTTCATATTTTTGATGTTTCACTTGTTAATCTTGAATGCAGGAGATGGTGCGAAAATGTTACAAACTAATGAAGCAGAAACTGATAATTCGCCAAACAGAACTTTATTATCCAAAGACTTCACAATTATTGCCACGAAGTCCCACTTGTGTGCTTGATCATCATGCAGCTATGCAAGAAAGCAGCAGCGATGATGCTCACAAACAAGCTCTGACTTGAAGCCTTGCCACGTGTGTGTCACACGTACTACTCAAGGATGCTGGCTAGCTAGAAGAACATTGCTTAATTTTCAAATTTGTCCATTCCTGATTCATTATGATTTCTTTGATTTGGTGAGTGTGATTGTGTGAGTGTGATTGTGTGTGCTCTTCCATAAGGTTCATCATGGAAATTTCTGACTGTAAACGAAAGTAGTTATATTGGAAAAATTCTACGATGTTATTGATTTTCCTCTTTGAAAAGAAATAACAAGTTGTACCTTTTATTTTTGTTGTGTGAAGCCTATTTTTCTCACAAGTTAATAAAATTCCTCCTTTTTATGATCAGCTCCCTCCCAAATTGCAGAGTTTAGTCATTGATTAAGTGCATATTTGTATTAACTTTGCCTTCAAAGCTAATTGAACGTTTTTTTAAAATGAAATTGTAGTGAAAAACGTGTAATGAACATTCAGAATACTTATTCAAAAGGAGCCTAAACAATCATAGCAAAGTCTAGTTTGTAAAGAAATAGGATGATAATCATTTGATACTTCTTGGAGTGAAAAAAAAAAAGAAGAATGAAATAGAAAAGAGAGAGATTTTTTTTTTTATACTGTGAATCACCATTCACCTTTTATATGAAAGATTGTGATCGAATATTTTAAGATGGAAAATAAAAAATAAATAAACAATATATAAAGTAGAATTGAATACTAAATGAGGTTATCATGTACATCCAATAAGAACATAAATAAAGGAGAATCAAACTACTAATGTACTGTAAATACCTATAAGAAAAAGGTACCACGTAATGAGAAACCTCTATAACAAAATAAACACGACTTTAGCTGAATTCAAACCTTGTACAAAGTACAATTTACGATAGACATTTTAGATTACAAACTAGGTACAAAATGTAATCAAAATGTGTACACAATTCGTTGTCTAATCCATATTTGCACGAGCTAAAGACTAATTCATAGATTTAATCTTCACGAATTGTACTGCAAGGTTTCTTCCACTATTCAATTTAAGGCCTTTGGACTTTGGTCAATTGATCCGATACTAAAAGAAAGTGTTTCTTGCAATTGTCGACCGTTTCAGTTTGCAATTTATTTTTTTAACATGGTTAATCAGACTGAAAGCATAAAGAAACGAGGTTTACACTTATTACCTCAGAGACAAAGGACATGTGAAGAAGTTTGACCCATTATGAAATATGAACATTGAATTTATCAAATTTCCATCATTCGTTTGATGATCATCTGTTTCAAATTAGTCCAAAATCCACGCGCATGATTCATGAACGTCATTTAGGTTCTGCAATACAAAAAGCTAATGTTGTACTCTAAAGGAGTTGCTTAGTCCTGAACCAAAGGATTTGATAGCCATAGAATAAGTAGTTGTTTGGATACACAACTCTAAAACTACTTCAACAAGAGAAAACTGCAAAAAAAAAAAGAAAAAGAAATTAATTTCTTTAAATAAAAATTAATATTATCTTTTTTAATAGTTAATTTATAGAAATCTGACATCTTTTAAATGAATTTATTTGATAGAGTTTTCACTAATTAACTATTGAAAAATATAATTTTAACTTTTAGAAAAATTAATTTCATATTTTCTTGATATTTTTCTTTTCTAGAAATCTTTTAAAATAGTGTGTCCAAACATATCTAAATAACCCAGTATACACCAATGACTATGAGTTTTGATTTTGCCAGGGGTTTGTTGGTTCTATTTAACTTCTGGCTCTTTAGAAAATAACCAAAGGAGAAAATTCCATATATGTGCTGAATAATACGTTGTTGTGTACCTACACGACAGGAAACAAGCATAGCCCCAGTTTAAAGCCACTTTTTCAATACCAACATAATATGAATAGATAACTTCTCTCTCTAGTTCGTGTTTATGAAAAAACATTTAATAAAAGAATTTAATTTCTTAAATGAATCTACTTAATTCAACACGGAGATATCTGATTCACCCAAAATGCCACTTTTTCAACATGTGTATTTAATGCATTTTCTTAACCATATATTAATATGAAACTTTGTACGGGAATTAATCCACTGAGTTTGCCACGAGTGGAAGACAAAAGATTAAAACAAAATCAGAAGCCTTCATGTAAGTAAGACGGGAACAACTGAACAAATTAAGAAAGATCAAAGGGCTCCAACATTACTTGAACTAGACTTTAATTAATCATGAAGTCTTTTTCAATAGCAGTAGTATGTTTGTACAACTGTAATATTCATAACGAGCATGGCCTATATATTATTGTCTATAATGAATGATTTAAAATACGAAGTTTCTCATGCCTACAGGCTACAGCTCCTGTCTGAAGATAGCATGATTCATGTGATAGATTAGTCAATGTAAAATACTGTAGTCACTTTGTCTCTATTAAACTGCGGCAGCTTCCTACCTAATCAACGCATGTGTGTTAATTTAAGAAACAGAACACGATTAATAAAACAAGGCTCAAGTATAATTTTGTTTTGTTTTCTAGTATACAAAATAATGAAGTATAATTTTGTTTTGTTTTCTAGTATACAAAATAATGAAGTATAATTTTGTTTTGTTTTCTAGTCAAATAAATAGGAAGTATACTTTTGTTTTTATTTTTTGACTGGAAGTATACTTTTGTTTTTGAAACTATAGATTATACATATTTTTAATTGACTCTATTGCATTTGTATCGAGCTAATAATTGTAACAGGTAAGGATTAAATTAAAAAATATTGAGTGACTTTTAAACTAATCCTCGAAATTGTATGAATAAATTTTTTTAGTGGGTGGGTTGATCGTATTTTTTTAACTTAAAAATAAATTTTAACATTTCAGGTATATTTGTAAATAAAAATAACATTTTGGGGTATATTTCATGTGAAAATTAAATGTAAAATTAAATATGGTAGGGGTGAGTAGAGGACGGGTTGATCAACTTAGTAATGTTACAAAACTAACGATTAATTAGGATTACATTGATAATTGATAAACATTGTAATTAGTAGCATTGTTGTGATAGACATATGTGGCTACCATAACCTCAAGGTTTGCAATGACCTTGTTCTGTTGTGGAATCACTCGTATATTTATCGCGAGTTTCATATTTGACCCACCTCTACTAACCCTCAACACTAGGTTCATGTCCTATTTGAAAATGGTTCTACCAAAGAGGGTTTAATTCACTTGATTGAGCATGATATCTGAATAAATTTTTATGATATTGTGTTTATTTTTTATGAATAAAAAAAAGTGTAAATGATTTGATTGAAAACTATAAAATTAGTGAGTGATTGAATACCATGTGGGATTCATCCAATTTGATACAAGGGACTACTAAATTTTATAATTTTTTTTATAAATTCTAACAAATTAGAAGGAGTATGTATAAAATAACGTGTTAGAGAATGTATTTCTAGTATTTATATTTTCTTTTTGTCTTTTCATATTTGTCTTTATCCTTTCTCTCTCACTCCAACTATTGCAACTTCTGTTGATGCCTTGACGACATTGAAGCCACCATCAATAGCAATCCCTCCACCGCTTTCAATTTTTGTTCTCCACCATTGCCAAAAAAACCATCAACAACCATATCTTTTTAAATCTTGAAGGAAAGTCATAGATTCGAAAAACAAAAAAACTACCGATAACTCCATCGCACTGACAACAATATCTCCATCTCTTCTAACCCCATTACTTTCAAAGAACTATGAAAACAACATCAATTCAAATTTCAAAGGAAAATCCTCACTTGAAAAATAATAATAATTAGATTTAATAAATAAAAAAATCACATCACAAGCTTCAGTCTTGATTGGTAGTGTTCGTAACAATTGGGCATGCTCATTGACGGTGGGTGACAAACATGTCCCTTTTGTTGGGAGAGGCTTTGGGAGCCTTTGATCTTGAAACTAATGTGGGTTGCGGTGGCAATCACAAGTGGTGTTAGAGAGGAAGGGATGGCGCTGATGAGGAGGAGCATGACGACGAAGCAGTCAAGGTCATCGAAGAAGAAGTAGATGGAAGAAACGGAAAAAGGGACGGAAAAGAAGAGAGGGATTTTTGTTTTTTAACAACAATCCAATGTGGACAATTCCACGATAGTCCCACGTATATTTGATGATTCAACGATGACATTTGTGTATGCACGATGCAACCCCTTTTGAAACAATTGTACACACGACGTAGCCCCCTTTAGGGTATCGCATGCTAGCAGGAGTTAACATTCAATGGTACATCTCAATTAAGTACTTAGGTAATTCTCATGGTGATGACAACCATGGTAGTCGGCCACTACAGTGATGTCTCGATAGTCATGGCACCAACTAGGCCAGTGCAAAAATTGATAAAAAAAAAAACTAAACCTAATTGGTTTAAACTAGTTTAGTTAAAAATACCATTTTTCCAAACTGGTTTTAAAAAACCAGTTCAAAATTGAATTGGTTTTCAAAGTTTAAATCATTTTTGAATTGGTTTCGAACTGATTTTTTAATTGAGCTAGTTTGGAAAAATAATTCGGTTAACTAAACCAATTTTCAAAAAGAAAAAAATTACAAATTTTCAAATCGGTTTGAGTGAAAATCAATTTTGTTTTGGATCGGTCCAAACGGGTCCCAACTCTTAATACCATGATGATAATATCGAAATATATATTAAATTAAGGTAAAATATGTTTTTTGTCCTCTAATTTTTTTTGTTTTCTGCTTTTGATCCCAAACTTTTTTAAATTAGGTTTTAGTCGTAAGATTTTTATTTCGTCATTGGGTTTTAGTTATTTTTATCCATTTTAAATGCATATTTTTTTCATATTTTAATTAACTTTTTATCATGTGTACATTTTTAATAATTTTTTTTAATTTTCCAATTTTTTTAATTGGAACCTTTTTTAAGATTTTTTTTAAAAAAATATAGATTAATTATGCTTTTCTAAAATTAATTTTTTATAGTTGTTAATACACATGTATATTTTTTATTTTTTTATATTTTTTTTTTCAATTAAAAAATTATTAAAAATATAGACGTGGCAAAAATTAATTAAAATGTAAAAAAATAAATATTTAATGGAGTATGAATAAAAATGACTAAACGTTAACTTTTAACTGTTGACGAAACTTATCTTATATATATCCTAGAGAAAAACTTCATTTTTTAGAAAGTAAAATATAACGTTATTTTTTTATACTTTTAGAAAAAAAATTATCTATTTTTTTTACTAATAAAAAATAATTTTTTTAAAATTTCAAATTGATTGAATTATTTTTTTATTAGTAAAAAAAGGTAATTAAATTTAATTAAATTTATAATTTTTGGATTATTTTTTGTGATTTAAATTTAATTAATAATTTATTTATTTTTGAAAGTAAAAAAAAAAAAATCAAAGTTATATTAAACCGCTCCAATTTAAAGGTTGAACCAAAATGGTGTAATTTTAAAAATAAGCAGATTAAATTTCTAAATTAGAAAATAGGTAGCTGATTTATTAAAATAAGGTGATACAATTAAGCCTATCATCTTTAATGTTAATACCCATCATATTAAATTCATTTTATTAGAATAGACAATAGATTACACATATATCACTATTTATATTAAAGACCATTAAAATTTAAATAATTTAACATTATTTTTAAGGGTTAGTTGCATATTTTATTATCAATTTTTTATTTTTGACAAATTTTATCCTCAACAAATTAATTTGACACATTTTACCTCAAAGTTTTAAAAATCATGCAAATTTTATCCTCTATTATTTCTCAATTAATAAACATAAAAAAATGTGGGCAAAAATTGTCAAAAACAAAAAAAAGTTAGGAGTAAAATTCACAAAAAAAAAAAGATAAAAAACACAAACGTTTGAGAGCTAAAATAATAGGGTTAGAATTCAGAAAATTTTAGAAAACTGATGATAAAATGCGGAAAATTGTATGGTACAAGTAGAGTGTTTCGTTCAATAACTTTTTGCACGGTCATTATTCTCTTGCTTTCTTGTTCAATCGTCACTAGCTCTTCAAAACTTCAATCTTGGAATATACGAGCTTCATTGGAAATGTGACCATTGTGAGAATGAAATCCCGTTGAAATGTTCTCATTTAAGATGAAACAAGAATATACTATTGTTGCAACCAGGGTCACTGGACATTAAAGAAATCAATAAATGAAATTAGAGGAGTTGTGACCAAGGTTTATTAAGGAAAATATTGAAAAAAATGGTATTTGAAATCAAATTTGAGTTCGGGAGTTCATTACGTATAAGAATGGTATTACTATTAATTCATTGAACAAGATTTTTTAGAATTAGTGTGGAATTAAAAAGAGATATCAGAAGAGGCTTTGTAAAACAAATAATAAATAAAATTGGCCCATGAATGGTCATGAATCACGTATAGACCAAACAGAAAAAAGAAAGTTTTACCTTAACATTGACAAGAAGCGTGCACGTGCAACCACCACGACAACGACGACGGCACGGCACGGTGCAACCACAACGACATGACGCTACCGTGGTAGCACGACACGATCGTGACGATTCGGTTTTGCACATTGGGCGCACTATTCAATGATGTTTTGCATCGTGGCATGCAGCGGAGGGGGTCGTGGTGGTTCTGGACTGTAACGGTGGCTAATTGTGAGTGTCTAGGTATTGCTTAGTTTTTTGCTTTCTCTGGATTGGATTCTGTTTGGTTGTTTGTGGTTTTTTTATTGGGTTATGTGATTGGGTTCTGGTTGTTCTGATTTCTCTATTTGATTGGGTTATGTGATTGGATTTTGGTTGTTCTGATTTCTCTGATTTGATTTTCTTGCTATAAGTTTGTGAAGGATGATTGATTTTTGGTTTGTGATAAGTATACAATTGTGCAATGATTCTGGTTTTGGGACTTTTTGGCCTTTGTTTACGTATTTTTGTTTTGTTCATGGCTTTGCTTTATGGCTCTGTTTGGTCTCTGATTTGTTCATGTTTCTATTTTGATCATGGTTCTATTTTTTTTTTAGGTGTCTAAGATTGAAAACAAAGTCTCGGATTCAGATTCGTGCTTGCTTAGAATAGACACATAAATATAAAGTTTGTTCTAGTTACTAATTTTGTGATTATGTTCTGTGATAATTCAGTTTGCTTAGCATTGCTTTTTTCTTTTCTTTTTTGCATGTTTGAAACAAGCAAAAGGAAACATACCCATAGTATTCAATAGAAAAAGGAAAGGAAAATAAATTACATAATTGTAGTGTAAGGTAGGTACTTACCAATGATATGTCAATCTTTCAATCAGTTTTATATTCTTATTCATATTACATTCTCATTCTACTTGAACTGGATGTTGAATAGAAAACTCAAACTATGTTCAAAATGATATACTTTTCTCCTCTATTTTTTTTCCAAAATTCTCTTTTTCTTCACACAAAGTTCTTTTTTGCTTCTACTCCATTCTTACTCTCACTGCTATAAGCTCTTCTCTTCTTTCTTTCTTTTTTCTCTATTGCTGTAAGCTCCATTTCTATATGTTTCAATTGTATGCTTTTTTTCTCCTATATTCTTTTTTTTTTTCTGCTACTTGTTTACTTGCTTTCTCTTTGCTTTGGTTTTTTTCCTTCTTGCAGCTATCTTCAAGATTAGTCACCACCTAGTGTCCTATCCTAGTTTGCTAGAGTGACTAGTTAGGATGATGGAGCTGCTGATGGAGTTGCTAGTTTCTTTTGTTCCCCTTTTTTCTTTTTCTTTTTACTGTTTTTTTTCTTCTTTTCCTTTTTGTTGCTTCTTTTTCTTGTTTTTTGAATTGATTTTGGACATTTATTGTAAAAACTGAACTTTAATTTTAAAGTGACTTGTAATAGTGTAACTTGGAGAAATGAGAAAAAATTGGGTTTCTTGTCCATTATTATATTATTGTGTATTCTTCTTCATTTTTCTTTTTCCTTTTATTCTTTCATTTTTGATGTAGCAAGACACAACTTGTGGAATAATAATAATAATAATAATAATAATAATAATAATGTAATTAAACAGACAAAATTAAGTGTTGACAACTATCCTTTATGAACGACATTCATCTTGTCTCTATTATTTGTAAAAAGAGCTTGCAACAAAGCATATTCTCATTAGTAATAAATACTTAAAAAATTTAATTGCTAGGTAATTTAGAAAGGTATAAAGAATATAGACTTGAATGAAACACAAGAATTTTGGGAATTTGCGACAAATTTTTCTATCTCAAATCCATCAAAAATTTCTCATTAAAAATATTTGTGACAGATTTTCAAAAATTTAGCGAGGAAAATTTCTGTCAGTGTATTCAAACTGTTAATTAATAATATAATTTTTTTCCTTACTATTTCCATGTTAATAATTTATCAACCCTTGTCATGCCGTCAGTAAATACCCTCGCAAATTTAATTATTCTATCGCTAATTTTTTAGAAAATATTTCTAACTGCTTTGTCACAAGTTAATCGCAAATTTGTTGCTATTCTCTTACAAGATGTTCTGTTGCAAATCCATTGTTATTAAATTCAAATTCCCCCTCCACTTATATATAAGATATAATTTTCAAATTTAAATAAAATTATTTTAAAAAATAATGTAATTATGAGTCATTACACATTTGTTAAATCATTTTTTAATTAATTAGATATTTAATTCAAATCTTATGTTATATAAAAACTAACTATTATCTTATCTATTGAATACTCTTAAAAATATTTATAATTGTAAAAGATTTTTTTTGAGTTACGATGTGAAATCTTATCTTATATAAAAACCAATGATGTGAAATATTCACATATGTGGCCGATTATAATAATTCACATGAAACTGTTATTTTAAGCCCAAAGACTCGCTTACTCAACTTAAACCTATTGGGTCATTGGATTTTTTGTTTGGACACGCCAGGTACATGTAGTCCAAATTGGGTCCAATGAGCCCAATCTATGAAAAATGGGAGGAAAATACTAAAATAAACGTTTAAGGACAAGATTTTCCTTCTCTAAGACAATCAATGAACGTTGATTTACTTGCTTTATAAGGAAAGAGAAAAGTAGGCTACCAAGACATATTTGGAAGGAAGGTACTACTTTGAAGGGTATTGGTTAGGCACGTTGGGGAAGTTTGAAAGGATTAAGGAAGGGTACAATTAGGTGGAGAAAGAGGTTAATGATGTGGACATCAAAGCCCAAGCCCATGACCAGATGGAAGCCCAAGACCCGATACAAGGCATAGGAGGGCCCATGACAAGAGCAAGAGCTAAAAAGGCCCAAGAAGCTTTGGAAAATATGGTGACTATTCTGAGGGCAGTTCAAATGCAAGGAGAGGCCCAACACTTGGAGGCCCACAAGGGAGAGTTGCTAGTCCTGTCTGTTGATTGCTTGGAATGAAGGCCCACTTACAAACTTAGTCATTTAATTAAAAAAATAATAATGTTAAAGTGCTTGCAGCCAGTTTTGAGCCGTTGACCTCAAACTAAACTTTGCCTCGCTTTAACCACTAGGACATATTAGCTATGCTTGTAATGTTGGGATTTTACATTTCTCTTATTTTGTTGAGAACAAATTTGTATAAATCATTTGGAACTGAATGAAAATGGAGATTCTGATTGTTTTGTCAAAAAGTGAGAATTGTCTCTGCTAGGGTTCTTCCTTGAACCAATTGATCTTATCAAGAATTCCCTCAATTCTTGTGGCGATCCCCTAGGCTTATCAAACCTCATTGTTTGTGGCGCCTACCCCGTTGTTCGTTCTGTCCCCAATTTGTGTTTTTGTTCGTTTTCGCATTTCTCGCATTGTGCCTCCAGCCCCATTTTTCCCAGGTTCGTTCTGTACGTTTTACGTATCCATTTTGAGTGTTTCTTGATCCTAAATTGCAGTTCAGAACGTCATCTTTCTCCTCGATTTGGAATCACTCCAATCCGAGTTACGTAGACCGAGATACGAACGAGAATTAAAACTCATTCTGGTTTGCTCTTGGTGCGCGAATTCCATCCTAGAAGATCCAATTCGAACCAAGCATGTGATTTTCCCATCATTTGGCATCGAGCTCAGTTCTAGGGTTGGAATTGAGTTACCTTTTCTCCATTCTCTTAATCAATTCTGGTCACACCATTGGTAACCCTAAACCCCTAATTTCATTTCTTTGAAATTTGGATTCTGCAATTTGGTTGTTTGCTATCTTCAATTTCTTGTTTTGTCATACTCTGCTGCATATTTGTTCTTGGTGTTGATTTCTGTTGAGTGTTAAACATTAGCTTGTTTTGTGGGGAATGCTAATCTAGTGACTCGATTGCTGCAACTTAAAAGTTTGATTGCAAGGTTACAAATTTCATTATTAGAAGTAGTTTGTGTTTAAAAATTTTTTTGACAACTTGTGGCTGTTGTTTGTTCAATTCAGTAGCAAGAAGAAAAAAAAAAAAAAGCAAAAAAAAAAAAAAAAAAAGAAATACAGCAGCTGTAGTCATTAAATTTCCTTGCACCCCACTTGTTTGATAAAATTCCTAAGTGTCAAGTGTCTCCTCTAATCCTTGTTTTTCCATAGAATCTGTTCTTGTTTGTTGGTAGTGAAATTGTTCTTTGCTACTTCCCTTTTGTTGGTGTTCAAAATTTTGTGTCAAGCCTTGTGATTGCTACTCTTGAAAGTGATTCTTGATAATAGATTGTTGATTCTTGTAAGAACCTTAAGTTAGAGAACGAGTGGAAAAAGGCTAGAGAGTACATTTGCTTGAAAAGCCTAACTGTGTGAAACACTTGAGTGAAACACTTTGGTGAGGTTTTCTTACTTGATTCTGTTCATGGCTGAGAGAGAGGGACCTCCATCCCCTACTAGAGATCATAGGGTGTTGTTAGATGCCTTAACTCAAAGGATGAACCAAGTTTTGAGGGAGCATACGGAGGGAATTTATGAGAGGCTTGAGAATTTAGAAACCCAAAATTTGAATAGGGAGAATGACCAACATGGAGATAGGGGTAGACATGAGAGGAATGAAGGGAGAAGAAGGAGAGGAAATGAGGAAGAACCAAGAGGAAACCGAGATGAGGGAGGAAGAGTTACCATTCCACCATTTAGGGGTAAAAGTGATCCTGAAGCCTATATTGAGTGGGAGTTGAAGGTAGAACAAATTTTCTCTTGTCACACCCTAACTCAAGAGAGGAAGATCAAGCTAGCTACCTTGGAATTCACTGACTATGCCTTAGTTTGGTGGGATCAATTCCAAAGGGAGAGAAGGAGGTATAGAGAGCCTATGTTGGAGACTTGGGAGGAGTTGAAAAGAGTGTTGAGAAGGAGGTATGTTCCATCTCACTACCATAGAGAGCTTCTTAATAAGCTCCAGAGAATGACCCAAGGGAGTAAGAGTGTAGATGAGTTCTATAAAGACCTTGAAATAGCCTTGATTCGAGCCAATGTTGAGGAGGATAGGGAGGCAACCATGGCAAGGTTTCTTAGTGGGCTGAATGGAGATATAAGGGATGTAGTGGAGCTGCAAAATTATGTGGAGATAGATGATATAGTCCATCATGCTATGAAAGTGGAGCAGCAATTAAAGAGAAAAAGTGTGAGGAAGAGTTCATCTAATTTTGATAACTCTAGGTGGAAGGAGGGGTTTAAGAAAGAGGGAGCTTCATCCAATAGGACCCCAAGGGCTGCACCACAGGCCACCCAAAATCGGGGCAAGGAAGTGGCCAACAACTCCCGATCTAGAGACATAAAGTGCTTCAAGTGTTTGGGTAGAGGACACATAGCTTCCGAGTGTCCTACTAAGAAAGTCATGATATTAAAAGACGATGGGGAAATCACAAGTGAGAGTTCTCATTCCGAACCATCAAGTGAAGAAGAGAGTGCGGAAGAGGAGGAGATTCCTGAAGGAGACTTGTTCATTGTGAGGAGGATGTTAGGAGGGATAGCCAAGGAGAGTGAAGAAAGCCAAAGAGAAAACATATTCCATACTAGGTGTCTTATCCAAGGGAGGGTGTGCTCTTTGATCATAGATGGAGGGAGTTGCACAAATGTGGCTAGTGCTAGGTTGGTGAAGAAGATGAACTTAGAGACTAAACCCCATCCTAGACCTTATAAGCTACAATGGCTTAGTGAGGAAGGTGAATTGAGGGTGGATAAGCAAGTGGAGATTCAGTTTTCTATTGGGAAGTATGAGGACAAAATTCTGTGTGACGTGGTTCCTATGGAGGCTAGCCATATGCTTCTTGGGAGACCATGGCAGTTTGATCGGAAAGCTCACCATGATGGTCACAAAAACAAATACATTTTTTATCATGAAAATCGCAAGGTTACCTTGGTTCCATTATCTCCAAAAGAGGTTTGTGATGATCAGAGTATCATGAGAGAGAAAAGAGAGCAAGAGAGAAAAGAAAATGAAAAAGAGAGAAAAAAGAAAGAGAGAGACCCACAAGATAAAGAAAAAGAGAAAAGAGAAAAAAGAAAAAGTGGAGAAAAGAAAGTGAGAAAGAATGGATTATTTGTAAAAAGTGGAGAGGTGAGGAGAGCTTTGATGGCAAGGAAGTCTATGTATATACTTTATAATAAGGAGATTGCTGCCCTTGATTCAGACGTTGAACTTCCTAGTGGAGTTAAATCTATTTTGCAGGAATTTCAGGACGTGTTTCCAAAGGAGATACCACAAGGACTCCCACCATTAAGAGGCATTGAACACCAAATTGATTTGGTTCCAGGAGCTGTGTTGCCTAACAGGCCAAAGCATACTGGAGGTAATCCTCGGGAAACCCGGGAGATTCAAAAGCAAGTCACTGATTTGATGACTAAAGGTTGGGTAGAGGAAAGCTTGAGCCCATGTGCTTTTCTCTGTCATATTGGTGCCAAAGAAGGATGGAAGGCTGGAGGATGTGCTCAGATTGCGGAGTCTGTCGACAACATCACCATTAAGTACAGGCATCCCATTCCCGGGTTAGATGATCTTCTTGATGAATTGTATGGATCATGTTACTTCTCTAAGATAGATTTGAAAAGTGGATATAATCAGATTAGGATTAGAGAAGGTGATGAATGGAAAACAGCTTTTAAAACCAAGTATGGCTTATATGAGTGGAAGGTAATGCCATTTGGTTTGACAAATGCCCCTAGTACTTTCATGAGGTTAATGAATCATGTTTTGAGAGAGTTCTTAGGAAAATCTGTGGTTGTGTACTTTGATGACATTCTTGTGTATAGCAAAAATTTGGATGAGCATTTGCAACATTTGAAATTTGTTTTGCATGTTCTTCGAAAACAAAGGCTGTATGCTAATCTGGAAAAGTGCACATTTTGTAAAGATCATGTTGTGTTCTTAGGATTTGTGGTTAATTCTAGTGGAGTGCATGTAGATAAAGAGAAAATAAAAGCAATCCAAGAGTGGCCAATTCCTAAGAATGTGAGTGAAGTGAGAAGTTTCCATGGCTTAGCTAGTTTCTATAGGAGGTTTGTGAAGGACTTTAGTACTATTGCTGCACCTCTTAATGAGCTAGTTAAGAAACATGCAGGATTTAAATGGGGAGAGAAACAAGAGAAAGCATTTTCTGTCTTGAAAGAGAAATTAACACATGCACCCATACTTGCTTTGCCTAACTTTGCTAAATCCTTTGAACTTGAATGCGATGCATCCGGGGTGGGAATAGGAGCTGTCTTAATGCAAGAGGGGCACCCAATTGCTTATTTTAGTGAGAAATTGAATGGGGCTGCCCTTAACTACCCCACATATGACAAGGAGTTGTATGCATTAGTTAGAGCATTACAAACTTGGCAACATTATCTTCTGCCTAAAGAATTTGTGATTCACAGTGACCATGAATCTTTAAAGTATTTGAAAGGGCAAGGTAAGTTGAACAAGAGACATGCCAAGTGGGTGGAGTTCCTTGAGCAATTTCCGTATGTGATCAAGCACAAAAGAGGTAAGTCCAATGTCGTTCTTTGATGCTTTGTCACGCAGGTATGCTTTACTATCTACTCTTGAAGCTAAGTTTCTTGGTTTTGAGTGCATTAAGGAATTGTATGAACATGATGCTGATTTTTCACATATTTACCAAACATGTTCTCATACTTGCATCTGAAGGGTATTTTAAACATGATGGTTATTTGGTTAAGGATAAGAGACTTTGTGTGCCTAAGAGTTCAATTAGGGAAGTTCTTGTTAAAGAGGCTCATGAAGGGGGTTAATGGGACACTTTGGAGTGCAAAAGACATATGATATCTTGCATGAGCATTTTTACTGGCCTCACATGAAATCGATGTGCATTCATTGTGTGATAAGTGTCTTGTTTGCAAAAAGGCTAAATCTAAAGTCAAGCCACATGGTTTGTATACTCCATTACCTATTCCTGAACATCCTTGGATTGACATTTCTATGGACTTTGTTTTAGGTTTGCCTCGATCCAAGGGAGGAAAGGACTCAATTTTTGTGGTGGTTGATAGGTTTTCTAAGATGGCTCATTTTATACCCTGCAAGAAGGTGGATGATGCTTGCCATGTTGCTGATTTATT
The DNA here is from genome assembly GCA_014843725.1 of Amphicarpaea edgeworthii. Classification (NCBI taxonomy): domain Eukaryota; kingdom Viridiplantae; phylum Streptophyta; class Magnoliopsida; order Fabales; family Fabaceae; genus Amphicarpaea; species Amphicarpaea edgeworthii. The sequence goes on along the minus strand of CM026324.1, from coordinate 6,153,595 downwards.
TTTCAAGGAAGTAGTAAGATTGCATGGGTTACCCCGGAGTATTGTAAGTGACCGTGACTCTAAATTTCTTAGCCATTTTTGGAGGACTTTATGGGGGAAGATAGGTACTAAGCTGTTGTTTTCAACTACATGCCATCCTCAAACTGATGGGCAAACTGAGGTGGTCAATAGAACTCTTTCTACTCTTCTTAGGGCTGTTATTAAAAAAAATATTAAGACTTGGGAAGAGTGTTTGCCACATGTTGAATTTGCTTATAATAGGGTTGTGCATAGTACTACTCAATTGTCATCTTTTGAAATTGTTTATGGTTTTAATCCTTTGACTCCTTTGGATTTATTACCTTTACCTGACATTTCCCAATTTAAGGATAAGTTTGGGCATGAGAAAGTCAAGTCCCAAATTGAGAAGAAAATGGAGGGGTATGCAAAATATGCAAACAAAGGAAGGAAAAAGGTGATGATTTCCAAGATTTGAGGGCAAATGCTTTTCAAGAAGGAGGGAATGATGTGGACATCAAAGCCCAAGCCCATGACCAGATGGAAGCCCAAGACCCGATACAAGGCATAGGAGGGCCCATGACAAGAGCAAGAGCTAAAAAGGCCCAAGAAGCTTTGGAAAATATGGTGACTATTCTGAGGGCAGTTCAAATGCAAGGAGAGGCCCAACACTTGGAGGCCCACAAGGGAGAGTTGCTAGTCCTGTCTGTTGATTGCTTGGAATGAAGGCCCACTTACAAACTTAGTCATTTAATTAAAAAAATAATAATGTTAAAGTGCTTGCGGCCCGATTTTGAGCCGTTGACCTCAAACTAAACTTTGCCTCGCCTTAACCACTAGGACATATTAGCTATGCTTGTAATGTTGGGATTTTACATTTCTCTTATTTTGTTGAGAACAAATTTGTATAAATCATTTGGAACCGAATGAAAATGGAGATTCCGATTGTTTTGTCAAAAAGTGAGAATTGTCTCTGCTAGGGTTCTTCCTTGAACCAATTGATCTTATCAAGAATTCCCTCAATTCTTGTGGCGATCCCCTAGGCTTATCAAACCTCATTGTTTGTGGCGCCTACCCCGTTGTTCGTTCTGTCCCAATTTGTGTTTTTGTTCGTTTTCGCATTTCTCGCATTGTGCCTCCAGCCCCATTTTTCCCAGGTTCGTTCTGTACGTTTTACGTATCCATTTTGAGTGTTTCTTGATCCTAAATTGCAGTTCAGAACGTCATCTTTCTCCTCGATTTGGAATCACTCCAATCCGAGTTACGTAGACCGAGATACGAACGAGAATTAAAACTCATTCTGGGTTGCTCTTGGTGCGCGAATTCCATCCTAGAAGATCCAATTCGAACCAAGCATGTGATTTTCCCATCAGTTTTAAGGAGGATTCATGCGGAGAAGGTGAGTTTGTGGTACCGTGACTGAAGATAGGAGGCCCTTCGTGATACACTTCACAAGGTTCCAACTTTGTAGTGGGGACCACAACCTTGATTTTGAAAGGGATACTTGCTTGTAGGAGATAGAGAGGGCTTTGAGTTTCGTGGATAATCAAGTGTTGAGGAACTATGGTTTTTTAAAGAAGGACTTGTTGTTCTTGTTTATAACTGAAGTCCCCTTTGATTTTCCCGTGGTGTGAGATGTTTGTATGTGTTTAGATACCAATTGAAAAGAACACAACTAATTTTTAAAAAAAAATTCACTTAATTGGATCCAACTAATTTCCAAACATATTTTTTTTTTTTGTTGTATTGAACTAAAGTTAGAAGTTAGAATGTGGAGTGTAGCTTTGTTTGATTTGAAAACAAATATTTTTTAAGAGTAAATCAAAATTTATTAGGGAAGTAATGATAAGTTTTTTTAACAAATCTTCTTAATAGTGTCTTGTATAAAAATATTAAATAAAAAGTAAATATATTTAATATCTTGTGTTATATAAAATAGATTTAAATATGTTTTAACTCCTTTGTATATATAATTTAGATTTGCATTTGCTCCTTAATAATTTTTCCTTTGTGATTTGTCTCTGATATATAAATTTTTATTTTTATTTTTAGGTCTCAATCATTAGTTAAATGATCAAAACTGCCACAAATTATTTTTTAAATTGATTCTGGTGGTTTTTAGTTGACTACAGGAGGTTTACACATCGTTGCAAATTGTTTTTAAAATATTTAACGAACACGTCATCATTTAATTAACAGTAAAGACTTAAAAGAAAAATTTTGATATATAAGGGAATAACCACAAAGAAAAAATTCATTAACAAACAAATACAAAATTGAAGTATATATTAGGAACTAAAACAGCCTATAAAATATTCAATATTTTCTTATAATACAAGGAGAGGAAAGTATGTAATATATTAAAATGATTTTGTGTTTTTTTTTAAATTGTTTATATTAGAGATATGAAAATAATTTGACAGTCAAGCTGTTTCAAATTTTAACACTCGAATATATATATATAATACCAAGTACCAACTTTACTTATAATGGTCAGATTGCGAATTTAAAAAAAAACATTAAATGTAAGTTAAGTAGAAATTAATTTAAGATATTAAATTATAATTATTACATACTTTGTAACGTCAATTAAGTTTAATTTTAGAATAAAGGATACTTTTCATCCTAAAACTTTTTGACTATTGGTTAACGTCTCTAAACCAAAACAAAAAATAAGTTTTATAAATTATAATTTTTAAAAGTATATTCTCATCATCATTAGTAAGGGTGCTAAATGAATGGATCAGCTAAATACTCATCCAAATTATAATGGTAGGATCAAAATAATTCATTAATTTATTTTCAACAAAATAAATTAATTGACGCATTTTATTCATCTTTAATGCAAAATGTTTTCAAAATTTAAAAACTATAATAAATTGAAACAAAAAAAATAAAAATACAACTGGTCTTAATTTTTAATTTTAGAATTTTTAATTTGTTACACTTAGGTTCTAAATTTGTTTGGTACACATGTTATTATTGTTACCCACTATTAGAAGATTATGGTTTAGCTATCGAAATTAACTATTAATTTTTATGGATTGCTACGGTATTAGTGACAAGGTGAAATGAACGATAAACAACAACTAAATTAGTGATGGAAAACAATGTTTGTCTTTTTAAAACTTTAGCAACCACATTCATGACCGAAATAAGTTTGGTAAATTTTAACTCATTAATTTTATTCTCAATCAAATGTAATACAAATCTTATCCCTTTCTGTTATCATCATTTTAATTTCAATGTAATAGCCCAAATGTTTATGTTATTTATATAAATTCGTATACTTTTTAATGGCAAAAATAGAATTAACATATCTCAGCATTATAAAATTACTATTACTATTTATCATGCCAAACAATTCATTACAATTAATAGTAATACATTATGTTTAATTTTTAGGTTAATTAAAGATTTTTTAAAATACATAATAATAAAAAATTAAGAAAAAAGATTTTTTAAAGTAAAAAAAAAAAAAAAATCTACGTGATGATAATGACGTGACACTTAGTTTATCACATTATCAATGAATAGAAATTCACTATAGATAAATAATAAAAGTAAACAGAAAAATTTGTCAAAAATACTAAAATAAAATAAAAATAAAAGTTTAAGTTGTAAAATCAAAAATGAATGTATGGAAAATATATTTAAACCATTACTTTTTAATTCTTATTTATCTTTTCTCCCAAGGTAAGAATTTTATAAAATATTTTTTTTTAAAGACAAACCAAAATAAACATATTTTTTTAAAGCTTAATAGAACAACACGGACTAAAATAAGAGTCAATAAAAATGTCTACAATAAAGTAAATAAACATAAAGTGCTAATGATAAACCAACAAATTAATCAAAAGCATAAATAGTCATAGCGAAGGAATCAACATAAAGTGAAATCATTAAAAACAAAATTCTAAGCGAATGAGTGAAAGGGCATATGAAGGACCTGAACATACAAATTTACGAGTCATCATACCACAATAATAACAATAGGGATCTACGAGTCAAATTTAAGGTTTTGTATCCGGTAATAATATATTTGAACACTCTTTTCTAACAAAATCTTATTAATTTGATACCTTTTATGGTATATTTCTTTTTTTTTTTTCTTGTCACATCATAACTCCTATATAATTTTATTTGCATACTCTTTTATTTTTTCACTCTATTGGTGTAGATGAGTATTTTGGGTGTCTATCAACATTAACATCATCCCTTGTTCTTGTTCTTTATGTCGTTGGCAACACAAACTTATCATAGGGCCCTCCAAAGTGGGGTGGATTTCTTCGTAGCTTCCTACTAAAAACTTAAATTTGTTTTATGTTAGTTTGGTTCCCTCGCGGAAACGGAAAAACATACAACATGAAATGTACACTTCACCCGTGAAAAGTAAGTAGTTGCGTGCGTGCATGTATTTTTATTTTCTTTTATTTTTTTCATACGTCAAACACATGGTAAACTCCGGGCATCTTAAAGATTTTATGAATATTCATCTTTGTATTGCATTTTTCTGTCACTGAAGTATTGGTAACAGTGTGCTGGCCATAAAACTGATAACAAAGTGGGAGAAAATGTGGTATATATGTTATTTAATTAAGCCTTCGTTTTGTAGATTCAGGAACAAATTGATGATCCTAATTAATTAATTTGCATTGAGTGCTTGATAGTCGATAGTAAGATATTTTTAAATATATTGATAAGCATTCTTGTATGTATGAAAAAACAGTTGTTAAAAACGTTAGTCGATCTTTTACCTCATCCAAATAAATTAGTCTTCAGCTCTCAATTAAAAAATTAATGGTTCACGTGTAATTGGCGACTTTTTTTTTTCTGATCCCTTTATCATGTGTAATTGACTGGCTATTAATAATCGTGGATGATAATTAATATATGTGCCATGCGGCTCCAGGTACCGGTTTTTTTTTTTTTTTTGGCTGCATAACTCCAGGTACCAGTCTTTTAATTTACATGTAATTTTATAAAATTTGTCACTAATTTTTTTTATGAGACTGGTATTAGTAATGAAAGACAATTAATGCACTAATTTCTTGTAATGAAAGGCAATTAATTTTTTATAAATTAAAAAAATGTAGTTACATGTCACATATATAGAGAGGTTATGGATAGCTTGTCTGGAAATCATAATCTAAACTGTTTTTGTTTTTGGATTATAAATTGTTTGCAAAATAATTTTTAACGTTTGGCACAATAATTTAAATCTAAAAGAATATTATTTTTTTGAAAAAAATAAACTGTTTTGATGAAGTTGAATATTTATAATTTATGATTATTTGTTAACAGTTTGTTTTTTCTCTTAGCTATTTTAACACTCTTTTATAATCTAAAATTTATTTTGTTAGTTACGTTTAAAAAAAATAATTATTTTTAAATCATTTTTCAGTAAATTTATCTAAACAAAAATTAATTCAAATTATAATTATTTATTAAAATAATTAAAAAATTTCAGTTATCTTAGACACACTTACATTTTGTAAGTTTTGTATAGTATTAGCGGGGGTATTCGATCATGTCTATGGAAAACATGTATCGAGTTTGATAATCACTCCAATCCGTTTGGTGTTAACATTTTGATCTTTTCTGTAATTACAAATATTCAATCGGTGCAATTCTCCAACCCCAAATGAAACCCGTTAGTTGTTTACTTTTATACGAAATGTGAGACTTGTTTTTTATACAAAAAGTCTAAAACAAACGATGGATACTAAAGAACGATAGAAAAACAAGCTCCTAATTTCGGTGACTATTTAATTTATAATATTGTAACTTACTAGAAGAGAATTCTTGAATTGAAACTATACCTATCATTAGTTGTTATAACTTATAACTTTATAAGTATAATTTAATGTCAACTAGAACTCAACTCAATTAATTTCCAATTAATTAAAAATATAGATATTGAGTACACTGTGTTCAAGGTATTCAGCAAGTCACATTCTATTCACAATTTAATTACACCATCATGTAAATACCCTAAGTCACCTATATATAGGCACACAACTTGATTGGATTTTGATATAAAAATTAATCTACCTAACAAATTAACCACTTAGTGTTTTTTTTTTTTTTTTTATCATTATATATATGATTAGATATGAATATTCGACGTTCGTCGAAAACTATAAACATACACATAGAATGAATATTCTACTTCTAATATGATTTATTCCATCCTCAACAAATCGTATATCATTTCTGTCATTGTTTTCGATCATTAAACATGTATGTTAAGAGTGTAAATCATGCTAATTATACTGGGCAATAGTCAGAAATTCAATTATTAAGTAATCTTTAATTTTGATATTGCCCTGATGAAACTCCTTTTATATTTTAGTATTTTCTATATTTTACTATTTGGTATGTGGTTGACATTTGGATTTTGTTGAGCACAACCCAACAGTACTGTTGCTTTGAAAGTTAGTAATTACTAATAACTTAACGCCCTGATAGCAAAGGCCACGCCAACTTTTGCGCTAAACTCCAGCAATATTATCCACCTACTAGCTACTTTTTTCCCAATCCATACAACTTTTTAATGAAGCCATAATCGACACCGACACCTCCATGTTACCAATTTGTTCATCTTCAAGCCAATCTCTCTCACAGAATGGAAATTTAAAATCTACTTTATTTGGTTTAACCATTTTAATTTTCTAAATATATGAAAAGGAAATTCAAGAATTAACATGTTAAGAGACATTTTCAGATTTCATATTCAATAACATGATCAAAATAGTTTATACAAAGTGAGAGATAATCTTTATTTTACATGTCAATTTTATGTCAATAATTTTATAGAATGAGTTAGATTCAAATTCAAAATTATTAAAGATAATATCAAGAATCCATTCAATATATTATTGTTCGACCTATTGGACCATTTATAAATGTTTAATTTAGTAAATTTAATGCAGAGAGATATCTGATTTTCAACTTGGAAGATAATATAAAGTCTATTTAAATACAAATTAGAAGTTTTTTTTTTCAGAATTTCTATATTAAAAATATAAAGATTTTTTTTAAATAAAAATTATCAAAAACATTTTTAACCTTATTTTTAAACTCCGAGACCAATCGAAACTTAGTGATTTTGATTGCCATCAATTCACATACATCACAGTAAGCACAAGTTCTCAATCCAGACATTTTTCAATTTTTCGCCAACATACCTTCAATCACATGAACGATTTTTTTTCACAAATTATAAACAAAAGAACAACAAATCATGCCTGCATTTCCTCCGTACATTTTCAGTTAAGAAATCAAGAAACATCGTAATTAACATTAATTTCAACTAAAACAACCCTGCTCTTCCACCATAGCATACGGCATGACTTCTACTCCGCCGAAAAATACCAGGCGTGACATTGTCCCCATCATCACCAAATTCACACACTTTGTCCTCGTCGATCCTCCCAATCCCCACGCTGCGACTCCGGGGCATTTTCATCCTCGGCGTCGCAGCGCCTTCACCACCGCCACCGAACTCGGAGCTCCTGGAGGACGCGGCCCTCACGAGCTCCTTGAAATCGCTGTCACGTTCGATGGTGGTGGAGAAGACCCCGAAGGGAAGCGTGCAAAGGTGGCCGGTGGAGGGGCATCCCATGGAAGCTTCCGCATAGGGGAACCTCCCGGAGCAGCGGATCATGCCTTTGACGTACATGTCCCTGGCTTTCTTCAGGAACCTTAACGGCGCCTTCATGTAACTTCTTAGCTTGCTCTCTTTGTTTCTCCTTTTCTGCTTTGTCATGTTGTTGTTGCCCAAGGTTTCCTCAAACGTCCGCAAGTCGCAACTACTTCAAATTCAAAGCGCTTTATCTTTATCTTTATTTATATCGTATGGATGCTAGTTTGCATATCAATTTTCCCCACTTTCTCAAGCACTCCACATTTCCTTTTTCTATTGTCGTATTTTCTAAGAAAAAATATATTTCTTTTTATTTATCTTTAACAAAATTGTTTGTTTATTGTTAAGAAAAAATTGTTTGTCGTTAGAAAAAAATTACATTAGTTATCCAGTGCTAATCCCAAACTCTTAGAATGTGTTAGGTTTGCGGTTACAAACCATTAAAGTACTGTTGAACATAGAGGTAACAAATTGTTACTTCCTATTTTACTCTTTGGAATGTGGAAATAGTGCTTTGGAAAGAGGGAATGTCCGTTTGCATCAAAGCCAACAGGTTCCTAAACACACTAATTAGTGTGTTTGAATTAAAATTAGAAAATTAATTAAACTTAAATTTTTAAATTTAAGTTTAGATAAAAATAAATTGAATGTAACTGATTTATGTTTTGATACTTTTATTTTGAAAGTACTTTTATAAAAATAAGAATTTTTGTATGATACGGATGAAAAGTAAGTTCAACTTGAAAATGATTAAAATAGATATGAATTTTATAAAAAAAATTGTATAGTTTCTCTATTGTTTTATATAGTGGACTTTACAATATAATTCTACTAGGATTTATTTTATTATTTTTTAAGTATATTTGAATTGATAATATATTATTATATCTTGTTAAAAATTGGTGCTAATATTATAAATTAAAAATATTAAGATATGTAAATAAAAAATAATAATTAATCATTAATGCAAATTAATAAAAAAAAAATTGGTGCAAACATGATAATTCAGTTGATTATACTAAAATTAAGGTATATATAAATTTAATTCAATCACACATTAAATATAAATGCAATTTAATGTTAATTTAATCACAAAATTTAATGCAATTAAGATAAATTTAGGATTTAGGATGATTTATTTAAGACCAAATTTGCTACACAAACCAAATTTGATAAGACAAATAAGAGGAAGTCAATTATCAAATAAATGCTGGTGCATTAATTAAGACCATTCAATTATGTGATATATAAAAAAAAGTAAGCTTCACGTTGCTTTACCTACCCATGGGCTGTAGCATGAAATAGTACAATTATCTAAACGTCAAAGGAAAAAATAATTCTTGGGTTACTTAGGATTTGAGATGTCAAGGTGGGTTTAGGCCTGTCGGGCCGGCCCATTAACCCGTGAAAAATGGTGGGCCAAGGTGGAGATACCAACCCGCGGCCTGCCCAAAAAAAACTAATATAGATCCTATTCTTCTCACCTTTGCGACTTTGCCTAAATGAAAAAATTAAAATAGAAATAGATCTGTGTCGTTCTCCCTCTTTGCCATACCTCGCCACCCAACCACCACGCTGATGGCCTCGCCGCTAACCTCATCGATCGTCCTCGCGCACGACGCCGCCGCCACCAGGTTGCGCAACCTCGTCGTCAACCTTTCCGTCTTCCTCGCACGCAATGATTGCCACCAGGCCGCGCGACCTTGCTAGGACCCCACAACCTTGCCTCGCTCGCGTGACGCTTGTCCCCTCGCTGGCATGACACTCGTTGCCTCACGATCTAAGATCTACTTCTCCCTCACGGTCCCTCTCCCACGCTGGTCTCCTTTCTCTCTCTAGTCTCCCTCTCCACTGGTCTTCTCTTCGTTGGCTTACTATCACAGCCATTTTGGTACGTATCTAATTATTCTTGCCTTTAACTGTGTGCTCTGTTTATGCCATGCTTGTCTATGCACATCCAATAGGTTTTCTTGTGAAATTGGTTGAAGCCTTTGGTATGCTATATATCTTATTATTCCTTCCTTTAATTGTGCTCTGCCTTTAGGATTGAGATTCCATGTTGGGATTGAAATTGACCAGATTTTGCAAAGGAAGGAGATGATTGCTTTAATTTACTTGGTGATTTTAATTTTCAAACTTTGTTGTGTATGCTTTGCTTATGTTGGATTGAACTTTTGAATTTTGATTTTGAAAGTTTGTTTTCTTTAACATGAGAATGAGGATGAGGATACTGAAAATGAGAGAGATGATCATGATGTTGAATATGTTGAAGCTAAAAATAAAAAAAGCAAATCTTTAACATCATAATGTTGGAAATTCTTCACTAAAATTGGTGTGTGTAAGGATGGAAAAAAAAGGGCAAAGTGTAATGTATGTAACAAAAAATATGTAATTGGTGGTAAAAAATATGAAACTTCTCATTTAAAACGCCATATTGAGAAATGTGACAAAATCAAAATTGAAGATGTGGGTCAATTGATATTAGACATGCAAGGAAAGTTAAAGGCAAGAAAGATAAATCAAATGATATCACGTGAGTTATGTGTTAATCTGGTTCTTAGACGTGGTTTGTCCTACAAATTCGTTGAGTACCCAGAGCTTAGGGCTTAGATTACTTATTTAAATCCTGATTCTATTCCAATTTCTAGAAATACATCTAAGAGTGATATAGGGGAGATTGCATGCAAAAGAAAAGATCATACTTAAAGGAGTGTTGGCTAACATTCCCAATAGAATTTGCTTAACGAGTGATTTATGGACTTCTTGTAATATTGAGGGTTACATCACTTTAACTGCTCATTATGTTGATCTAAATTGGAAATTGAATACCAAGATTCTTAACTTTCATCATATGCCTCCTCCTCACACTGGTTTTGAGTTGTCCAGGAAGATTAATGATTTTTTGCAAAAAAACTTTAAAAAGTCAACTTGTGCTACAAAGTGGGTTAGTATGTGATGATGAATTCTTTCATGTGCGTTGTTGTGCTCATATTTTAAATCTAATTGTTCAAGAATGATTAAAGGTACTTGATAATGCTTTGGATCAAATTAAGGATAGCATAAAATATGTCAAAGGTTCGGAGAGTAGAATGATAAAGTTTAAAAACTGTCTTCAAACCTTTAGTGACATTGATTTGTCAAGTGAGTTATGTTTAGATCTGCCAACAATATGGAATTCAACTTACCTTATGCTTCGAAGTGTTATTAAATATCGACGTGTTTTTGCAAGCTTGCATTTGATTGATGAAAATTACAAGTACAATCCTTCTTTAGATAAATGGGATAGAGCGGTAAATATTTGTAAATTTTTTATGCCATTTTATGATATTACAACCTTAATCTCTGCCACATCTTATCCTACTTCCAACTTGTATTTTTTACAAGTTTGGAAAATTCAATGTCTTATAATAGAAAGTTTACAAGATGAAGATAAGGTTGTAAAAGATATGAATGAAATAATGATAGAGAAATTTGATAAGTATTAGGATGAGTATAACATTGTGCTTGCATTTGGTGCTGTTTTGGACCTAAGGATGAAGTTGGAAACATTAGGTTATTGTTTTGAAAAGATTGATCCATTGTACATGCTTTTCTCTCAATATTCTAGCAAAGGTGAAACATCAAACGTTCGAAAGCGTAAGCGTGTTCCTGATTCCTCAGATGCTTCTAAACCTAGCCTCTTTGATGTAAGTTACTTACTTTCTTTTAATTCAATTTTTTGATATTTTTTTTCATGTTGTATAATTCTAACCTTTTTTTTTTCTTATTATATTAGGAATTAAAATTGCATAAGTTTCAAGTTGCTAATAAAACGGGACAGGCTTAACTTGATAGATATCTAGACGAACCAACGTTGAATTTGGATTTCACAAAGCAATTGGATGTGTTACAATGGTGGAAGATGAATAGCCAATGTTTTTCATATCTTTCTTTAATGGCTAGGGATTTGCTAAGCATTCTTATTATTACAGAAGCATCTAAGTCTGCTTTTAGCATTGGTTCTCGAATTCTCAACAAGTATAGAAAACGTTTCTTACCTGAAAATGTGGAAGCAATTATTTGTACTTCAAGTTGGAAGCATGGATTTTGTGATGGTATTTCATTTTATCTAATTATAATTAAATTGTTATTTTTAAAACTATTAAGTATTCTAATTTTAAATTGTTTTTTTTTTCCAATCTAATGTAACGTAGAAGATGAATTGGAGTTGGAAGGTGATAAAGATGGACAAGTGGAGGAGAGTTCTTCCAAGGCTGGATCTAATATGCCTGAGATCGAAACTAATGAATGATTTGTAGTTTTTCCAAGTGTCAACACCCAATTTTGTCCGTCTAATTATATTTTATAATTATTATTATTATTATTATTGTTGTTGTTGTTGTTGTTATCGTTATCCCACAAGTTTATCTTGCTACATAAAAAAAAATGAAAGAATGAAAGGGGAAAGAAAAAAATGAAGGAGAATACACAATAATATAATAAGCAAGAAACCCATTTTTTTTCTCTCATTTTCCTCCAAGTTACACTGTTACAATGCTACAAGTTTCTTTAAAAAATTGAAGTGTAACTTACATTAAGTGCCCAAATCAAGCACAAGAAAAAGAAAAGGGAAAAGAAGCAACGAGAAGAAGAAAAAAAAAGAAAAAAAGAAACAGGAAAAAAAAAAGAGAAGAATGGAGATTTTCATCAGCAACTTCATGAATCCACTAGCAAATCCCTAAGCAGCTTCCATCATCAAGAGCACTCAGCCGCTTGATCATGATGTAGGCAGAGCACTAGATGGATTTGGTCAAACATTGCAGCTGCAAGAAAGAAAAAGAGGATTAAGCAAAGAGGTTAAGAAAAACCTCACTATATATAACAATAGAGAAGGCTGAACGTAGGGAGAGGAAAAAAGGACAGCAAGCATCAAAAGGAAAAAACACTCAGATCAAAGACAAAAGGAGAATACAGGCAACAGAGAAAGGAAAACCAGCAGAGAGAAGAAGATCAGAGAAAACACATATAGAAAAAGAGAAGACAAAACATCAAGAACGGAGAAGAGGAGTAATTAAAAAATAAACTACAACACATTTGTCTTGGGCCAGATTTCTATTTACACCTATGTTTTACTAAATTACAGCTTCTCATTTTGGGGCCATGTTTCTGTCTACACCCCCCGTTTTACTAAGTTGCGCTTTCTTTAATTATCAATAGTTGTTTAAATTAAAATCATTTTAAAAAATAATAATAAAGATGAATTGACTTGGGTGTACACCTTTGTCAGTTTTTCAAAAATGTTTTATTAGGATAAATGAGTTGCGACAACTCAAGAGTCCTAAATTAAAAAATAAAAAGAATAAAAATAGTATATCTCATTCTTTCCTTTAATAAAAATAAATTATTCTTTTTTAGTAATGTTTCGGTGAGATAAATGTCTAGAAATTATAAAAGATTTTGTTTAATTAATTAAAGGTAACCGTCTTTGTGACGGACGTTGTGGGGTGTTAATACCTTCCCTACACGTAATGGACTCCCGAACTCAAAATCTGGTTTCAAAGACCATTTTTTTCTAAAAAGGTTTTTTTGATGTTTTCCTTAATAAACATTAGTGGCAACTCCTCTGATCCACACTTTTCAATTTTTACTGTCGTCCCGCCGCGATTCCGGTTGCGACACCAAGATATTTATTTTGTTAATGTTTACTTGTTTTAATGAATTAAGTTTACACTTTAAGACATCTTTTAGAATTGAATGTTAACTTGTTTTCCAAGACAATTTGTATGAACTAAATTTACGTTTTAAGACTTTGTTTGGAATTGAATATTTATGAATTTTATGTTTTTAAAGACATGGATTATGTGAATTTGTGGTTATGTTTGTATATAAACTTTCTAATTTTGTTGATTTTGGTTATTTATAATCAATTATTTGTTTTTATAAATAACCTTAGCTAATTAAATTTCTTAATCAAATATTGTAATATTGTTAATTAAGTATGAATTAATCCAACTTAGTTTTTTAATATAACATTTGCTTGATTGGTGTACATTATTTTTAGTCTCTATTTTTTTATTTCTGAAGTTCACGCACACATATCAAAACCATCAATAAATTAGCAACATAAATGAACAACATTGTGTTTGTGAGATTACTATAATGTTTGCAATTTGCAATCATCTTAACTCCAATGCCTAAATTAAACTACACCAATAAAAGATAACAACATTACACAAACAAAATATTCATATAATAATTTTTTAAATTTTTTTTTAAAAAAATTTTAATTTTGATGGGCTGGCTTGCCTGCTGGCGGGGGCGGGTCAGGACATCCAGCCCGCGCCAGCCATGGTGGGCCAGCCTGACTTGGCCTGTTTTTGGCAGGCCAACGGTGGGCCGGGTCCAAACAGACCAAGCCGACCCGCTTTGCCATGCCTACTTAGGATTGAAAGTTTGTTTAGCCAAATATCATGTTTAACTCAATTACCGTTTGCAATTGCCAAACATCTTAGCACACCATTCCATACACTTCCTACTATAGAATCCAAGTTGAGGTGGTAATTGTCAAGCTATTTCACTATATGGAAGTTATGTTTTCACCAAAAACAAAAAATATGGAAGTTATGTGTCACATGTCCACCATATTGGAAAAAAAAGGGTAAAAGATAAAGAAATAAATAGATATGGGTTCGAATCTCTTTCATTAACAAATTAATATTTGTTTATAAAAAATAAATAAATTATACTTACATGTCTTCTGATATTTTAGAGATTTAATTTCAAGTCCTTAGTTAACGTGGAAATCAAATAGAAGAATTATCATCTGAATCTACATGCAACTGAAGTATTATTGAGAAATTAAAGTAATCGGAAGCAAACTTTAGCTAGGAGCCTAAGAATGAGCTGTTTGTGATCTTTTGTCTATATGGGCGTACTTTTTTTTTTTTTTTTAACACAAATAGTGAGTAAATAATGTAGTTTAATAAAACTCAGTATATATGTAATTAATTATAAGTCGAGAAACTTTCATAAAATTTATTTTAATTAAAATTGATTTTGTATTGATGTAATTTATATTTTAATATTTGTAATATAAAATCAAATTTAGAGTAAAATTCAGTATGTGTTTGAATAAAATTCTCAAACGTGTGTATGCATTCTTTCTCCAAGTTTTTCAGAATCGACAAATTCTAACTTTTCCGTGAAAAAGATTAATTGATGTGGTTTTGGGGGATAACACGCGTATCAGACACACTCTCAAACACACGCTCACTGTAAAATTTTGGATTTAATGCAAAAGCTACTCTTAGGACGTGTTTGGATGAGTGTTAGACAAAATTGATTTTGAACAAAATTGATTTTGTAAAATTGATTTGATTAAAATTGATTTTGTATTAATGTGATTTATGTTTGAATGTTTGTAATATAAAATCAAGTTTAAAGTAAAACTCAATGTAAAATTTTGAGTTTAACGCAATAACTACTTTTAATAGAGTTAACTCAAACTCAAATTTACCTTTAAAATCATGTTGAGAAACAATTTCAAACATAATAGTCAATGTTAAAATCAAGTTTGATCAACTCTGAACTCAAATTTGTTAATTTCAAATGCCAAACCAAATATGCAATTAATAGTGTTAGCTCAAATTCAAGTTTATTCCTTGAATCACGTTAACAAAGAATAGTCAAACATAATGGTCATTACCAAAATTGAATTTGTCAAACTTCATCAAAATCAACACAAATGGGAGCTCATAGAGGTATTCTAATAGTGATAGAGGTAAATGGTTATACGGTTATGCTGGAGGTTGTAGGTTAATAGTTGTTCTTCATGTGAAACTAATGACTATCTACCATGTGCTTCGGTTGACTCAAGTAAATGGTTTTATGAACATCATTTGTGAATCAAATTCTAGCAATGTTATTACTTTTATCAAATCAGGAGTTGTTTCAACCCATCTACATTTCACTATCATCAACAAGATTAAATCCTTCATCAGCCTTGGATTGAACTTGAAGTTTCAACCTACATAGGTTAATAAGTATGCAAATTGGTTGGCAAAATTAGGTGTCAACTTATTATTTGACAAGCTTGTCTGCAAGAGATCAACATTTAACTTCATTGCGATATTATTGGTGTAGCATTCCCTAGAAGCAACTAATTACTTTTGATTTTCTTTTTTGGTTGCTTGTTCTTTTCATTTTCTACTTAAAATAAAATGTCAAAATCAAATTTTACTAGCTCTAAACTCTAAACTCAAATTTATTGACTTGAAACACCAATTTAAACATACACTTATATATGAGCATGATTACTCGACTTATATATTACTACGTACACAAACCATCGAAAGACCAACTTGAAAAGTAAAAGTGATTTATTATGTCAATACTCAAATCTTGTTTGGTCGTGTGGTCCAACTCTTTGATTTGATTAAATATTATTGATGATAAAAATCATACTCCATCAATATTTTTTTAACTAAAATAGTACAAAAATCAATTAAAACTTCATCAATTTAGTCCAAAACCAATAAATAACTACTAGAAAGTTACGGGAGCAAGTTTAGATTAGTATCACATGCAATGTGTTTTTGTTATATTTAATTGTAATTTTCATCCCTCTAAATTTTTGAAATGGTGATTTTCATCCCTTAATTTTAAAAGTAAACAATTGAGTTCTCTTGATTTTAAAAACACACAATTTGGTCCTTCATCTACTTAATTTTTTTGAATTAAGATAACCATATTTTTTTGAATTAACAATAATGATCCAAGACTCTTCTCCTTCTTTCTAAAATCCTAAATTTTTCATTTTACTGTTCTGAAGTCTCATCTCCTCTTTTCCTCTTCCGAGACTAGTGACCCCAACTTCCTTCTTATCTCTTATTCTTCTCCAAGACCCAACAACCCCACCTCTCTTCTTCTCTCCCCTTCTCCTCCGAGCGACTTCTGTGCAACCACCGCAAGCCCTTTACGTGACCTTTGCGCAACCATCGCACGACCACCACACAACCTCCATGAGACTTCTGCAACATGCGACATGCAACATTGCCTCGTGCAACCTCTGCAACACCTTCTCCTTCCACCTCGATAGCTCACATAGCCAACACTGAAAAGGAGGAGAGGAGACTTCAAAACTGTGGGGGAAAAATTTTAGGATTCCAGAGAGAAGGAGAAGAGTGTTGAGTCATTATTATTAATTCATAAAAATATGGGTCATTATTGTTAATTCAAAAATATTAAGTAGACAAAACCAACGTTAAAACTAATGGTCAAACTCTTTAAAATAGACGAAGGGATCAAATTTATATGCTTTTGAAACTAGGAGAACCCAATTGTTCACTTTTAAAATTGGGGAATGAAAATTACCATTTTAGAAAATCAAAGGGATAAAAATTACAATTAAACCTATCTTTTAATGTTACTAACCCGTGAATATTATACTGTTTTTGAATTTTAACATGTAACTTGATTGTGAATATATATATCATTTTTAAAGATTTAGTCTCTTTAAAATAAAAATGTTTTAAGTGAAAAATAAGGGTGTGTGTTTACCCTTAATTAATTTATATGAAAAATTACTTTACAATTTAATTCAAATTTTGTATAAATGTATTCCTTACTTTTTCATTACATACATTTTCAACTTGAAATAAATTAAAGAAAAGTACTAATAATATTGAATAACAAGTACTTTATTCTTAAACTATTATTTTAACTGTACTTTTTATCCTCAACCGTCCAAAGTATAATACATTCTACTTCAAATTTAACACAATTTATTGTAATTATTTTCATTTTATATAACTAAACACTATAGTAATTAATTATGACAGCATCAAATATACACATGATGAGCACATATAGTTAAGATTTTTTTCTTTTCTTTTAGAGTGAAGAGGCTAGAGGATTTATTAAACAGGGTGTTGTGCAACTGCATGTTGGTCCTCATCCATCTTTGGGCAAATGTTCCAATACACTATCTTTAGAAGGGAATTACTTACTGCACCCCAAAATAACTTTTTGTGGAGTGCAGGATGTAAAATGGGGTGCAGGAAGTAAATGCTTCCTAACAATCTCGTACATTTTTTCTCAAAAGCCCAACCATTTTCTCTGTGCCAAATTGACCATACAATCCAAAAACTTGCTGCATGAACATCATATTTTTCAACTCAATACATTCTGCCAGTAACAAATTGAAATTTATATATGAATTTTAAATATAATTAACCTATATATATTCACCCTATTCTCTGAGACACGATTTTCAGTAGTTAATTATTTCTTTGTTCCTACTATTTTAACAAGTATAAAAGAAGAAACGAATATTTTGATACATAATATTTTAAAAGTGTCATTTTACTACTTTATGTTCTAGTTATATTTTGATACACAATATTTTAAAAGTATCATTTTATTATTTTAAATTATGTTTTAGTCACATTTTAATATTTTAAATTAGATTTTAATCACATTTTTATACTTTAAGTTATATTTAAATTAATTATTTTAAAATTTAAAACATCAACCATTAAATATTTTTAACAAAATGTAACTTTAACTCTATCAAAGAACTTGATTCACCTCTTCTAATAAAAATCTATTTTTTCTGTCTCTACTAAAGTCAAACTCAACTTTAAGGGATCCAATTTCAATTCAATTCAACCAATGACATTTTGTAATATTTATGTAATTTAACTTCATCTAAAAATAACCCTTATTTAAATTAAATTCAACGTCCTATTAATTAATTAATTAATTAACCATAGCTTTTGTTTTTGTGTGTAATTTTATTTTTTAAAGAAAAAATTAGTTTATTTCATTAATAATAACATAATAAATATAATTTAAAATATAATCAAAGATTTAAATGAGAATATAAAATTATGTTACTCTATTTAAATTTTTGTGAATAACATAACTAGCATGTATCTCAACAAATCTCAAAACTGGTGACTGATTTTGGAATATTTTAAAAAAAAAAATTATAATGAAAAGTGATCCTGTGGAAGTCCAATAAATGATATTGTGTAGCTAAAAATGATGTGTGTAATTATTTATCATCTTCATTTTTTTCTTTTTTTAATTTGCTTACTATTTCATGAAGGGTGGGTACATCATTACAATTTACAAGAATCTGCCCAAAAACAGAGGTGTTCAGTGGCAGTTCTGGCTGTGCCTGTGTGTGTAGTGTAGGAAGAGCCTTTCCTTTTCCTTTGGCAGTGATGCCTTTTCTTCTTCCCACACTCCTCTTTCTTCCCCATGCCGGTACGGTCCCTCTTGATTCATCACTCACTCCCAACCCAACCCCAATGCCTCTTTCAACTGTTTGTCAGAGTTTTCTACTGCCATTTATTTAGTACTTCTTCTTCTGGTTACTAGCCCACTGTTCTTCACTGTTTGCTCTTTGATTGGTCTACATTCTTACTGTTTAGGGCCCCTCCATTTAAAGCTTGATTATATGCTTATAATGTGAAATATGATGCTAATGATTCTTTTGACCATTGAAAGAGATAAGATAAAGACTTACTGTATTATTTATTTGCACAATAAAGCAAGTTTGTTGCTTCGAAGCTGCTCATGCCTCGGAAGTTTTATTCTTCTTCTTTCACGTGTGTAAGGTCCATTGAAAGGTGTTGTTTCAGTTTCTCATTGCCGTGAGTTTGGTTTTCTGGTTTCTCTCCAAAGTTGGTTCCTTTTTTCCCAAAGGGATTTCGAAAATGCCAATGTTTGAGCCTTCTGGCAAGAGGGATGGGGTCGAGGGCCAGATTCTAGATCTGGACACTGCGGTGAAAGATGGGGTTTTGGGTGGTGTGGATTATTCTATGATTGTGGGAACTGGGGTTGGTGAAAAATTGGATCTTGGGTTAATGATCGAAGAGTTGGACTTGTGTGAAGTTCCCTCTGTGTTCATTTGCCCAATTTCCCTTGAGCCAATGCAGGACCCCGTGACCCTTTGCACTGGCCAAACCTATGAGAGGTTCAACATTCTCAAATGGTTCAGTTTGGGGCACTTCACTTGCCCCACCACAATGCAAGACCTATGGGACCATTCCCTTACTCCAAACACCACCCTCCACCGTTTGACATCAACTTGGTTTAATCAAAAGTACCTTTTGGTGAAGAAAAGATCAGAAGACGTGCAAGGGAGGGTGTTGGAGCTTGTTGAGACTCTCAAGAAGGTGAAGGGTCAAGCCCGTGTTGTTGCCCTCAAGGAGCTCCATCAAGTGGTGGCTGCTGCTCATGCCATTGCCTCCAAAGCATTGGTTGATGGTGGCGGGGTTGCCGTGCTGTCGTCGTTGCTCGGCCCTTTCACCTCGCACGCCGTTGGCGCTGAGGTCGTTGGTGTTCTTGTGAGTTTGAACAACCTTGATTGTGAGTCAAAGAGGAACCTAGTGCAGCCTGCTAAGGTTTCATTGGTGGTGGACATTTTGAATGAGGGTTCAATTGAGACAAAGATCAATTGCACACGGCTGATCGAGACACTGATTATTGAAGGGGAGGATTTCCAGTTCCAGATGGAGATTCTTAGGAGTCATAGCCTTTTGGTTGGTTTGATGAGGCTTGTGAAGAACAAGAGGCACACCAATGGAATCTGCTCTGGACTGAGGCTCCTCAGAAGAGTGTGCTTGCATTCTGAAGTTAAGAGTTTGATGGTTAGCATTGGAACTGTTTCTCAATTGGTTGAATTGTTGTCTGGTTTGGATCATGATTGTTTGGAATTGGCTCTTTCAATTTTGGATGCATTGGCTTCTGTCCCTGAAGGGATATTGGCATTGAAGGATTGTTCTAATACCATACCTGTGATAGTGAAACTATTGATGAGGGTCTCAGAGAATTGCACTCAATATGCATTGTCAATACTGTGGTCTGTGTGCAAGCTTGCACCTGAGGAGTGCTCTTTGATTGCTGTGGAAGCAGGAATTGCTGCAAAACTCCTCCTTGTGATTCAAAGTGGTTGCAATCCTGTATTGAAACAACAATCTGCTGAGCTTTTGAAGTTGTGTAGTTTGAATTATTCAGATACAATCTTCATTTCCAAGTGCAAGCTTACTAGAATCATCCAATGATTGTGGATTTTAACATGCCTGTATCTAAAATTTGTAAATTTGTAGGGCAATTGAGGATAAACCAGTATTTCACGGACTAAAGAACTAAAAAAAAAAAAAAAAAGGAGTTGGCATAGGGTTAATGGTGCAAAATGCAAATCTTCTGAATTTTGTGTTTAGATTCCAACAATTGATATTTGAATGAAGGATTTGACACAACTTGCTTTAGGGTGTGTTTGGATGATATGTGGGAATCCTTGCTTTTGCATTGGGGGTTGGATGCATTTCAAAATTTGTGTAAACTTGGATTTGAAATTTTCAAATGGAAATTCAAACATGCACTTTTGGGGATTAACTTTTGTGTGTTCTTGCTTGTCCAATGTTTTTTCAATAAGCCCCATTAAGAAGATGCTGAAATTGTTTATATAGCTTTTGGGGGTATATGGATGAAAGAAAACATGTTGGATAAAGATACTCTCAGGAGAGGGATCACATGCACAGCCTAATGTGAAGCTTGAAATTTCAATTGTCATTGTTGAGGAGTTGCCTTGTTCCATGGCTTCATTGTATTGTATAATCATCCCCATTCTTATTATGCACTGCACCTGCAACAACAAGAAGCAATTATATTGATATTTTTAATTCTTTGATCTCAATTATTCGGTGTCCTTTCCAAGTGATGAAACTGCATCATTGTTCATGCATTAAGTTGTGTTCTGCAGCAAGTGAAATTACACGAGAGGTGGAAACAAACAGTGAAAGGCAAGGACAACAGAGAGATAGCATTCATCACATGTGCTTGAGTTTACCACATTTATTGGATGACTTGACGTTTGAGTGTGGACATATGGATGCATGAATGCTAACTTTCATACTTTTGGTGCACCAATTTGAGGACAAAGCCCAAAGTACTTCTCACTGAATAGGAGCGTTGAATACCTTTGTGGATATGTTTGGTACTTTGGTGATAGGAATGAATAAAAATGGATCAAAGTGTGACGGATGAAAAAGAGTAGAAAGCAAGATAAAAATGATAAAAATGAGGTTGTTTGGTATGATGAAAGTTTTCTATTAAAGCAATTAGATAGATAAAAAAAAAAAGAAAAAAGAGAGAGACTAACATTAGATAATTATGCATTTTTAATTTTACTCCCATGTTCAAAACAATTTTGACCATCATTATGGCCTTCTCTCATGGGCCAATTCAATTCTTATGCATGCAATGGCAACAACAATATGCTTTGCAAACAGGGTTGATGTACTAGCTATGTGCTTAAGTCGTGGAAACAATATATTTAGTAAAAAGTTTTATGTTTGATCTTTCCTGTGTTTAAAATTTTTTCAGAGTACTAACAATCAAAATATTATAAGAAAAATTAGTCTTTGGTCAAATAGATTAAATGATACCTGGTAGGACAAAAAAAAAATCAAAATATATTTATAGATCATTCCCTTCTTGACTTGTTGAAGAGTCTTGCTTTGCCTAATAGTGTTTATGGATCATTGTCATCTATATAACTTACATGTTTATTTCAAAAATAAAATAATTGAATTAAAATATATTAATAAGGTAAGATTTTTTATATTATTATTTAATCACAATTGTCGTATATGAATAGAAGTTTGTTGAGTTTTATAATTTCTAATCTACTAACAGTATAGTTTTTTTACAAGTTGTAAAGTTACACTCTATTGTAGATGATACATGAAAATGTGACTCATTATATGCTTTTTTTTAACGTAATAACTCTTGTCAAAATAAATATTAATTTGTATTCATTACACTAGAGAATTGCAAATAGATAGCGTCACTTTTACATATTAAGTCACTTTTACATATTAAATAATTACAGTATGAAATCATGTACACCACTAAAAGAAAAAAGAAAAAGCGTTATTTCAGTTATGTTTACTTTTTTTTATTACTTTGATTTAGGATCCAAAACTATTCTTTAATTAACTTTTCTTCATTCAATTTGTTTTTCTTAACCCTTAATACATGAATTCATTTTTCTTATTCTCTATGGTTTGAAATCCTAATTTAAGAAAATAACTCAATCCCTAACAACCATCATAAAAAAAAATTATCACTTTGGGTTCTACTTTGACATCATTATTAACCAACATCGTCACTATGTATTGGGGAAGTAATATGGTGTTTAACCGTTGGACCGTTACTTTGTATAATCAGATAAGTTAGATTCGGTCTTACATTTCATTTTTTTTAATTTTTCTTCAAACCCTCATTCTCCATTGGTTTTTTTAACAAACCTTTGCCTTGTTGGATTTGTTTTCCAGGGGTCTTATTTCTAATAAACTTTAAGATTGATTGTAACTATAACGACACTATTATTCTTGAGATGGGTAATTTCTCAATTTTCTTTCCTCAAAACCCTAAGTCCCAAATCTTGATTTTAATTGAAAAAATAGATTTTTGGTCAAATTTGAATTTAACTTTTTCATTTAATTAAGCTATACAATTCTGATTGAGTTGCTGAAAATTTCTGTTGGTGATCCTATGAGTTTTGGCAGCGACTATCATAAAGACAAGCAAGAAATGTGGGTCTTTATATCACAAGGTTACTGTTTTGAAAATTTCATCGCGGATACTATCAAGGTTGGAGAAGAACACTGCTGGGCCTTAAGTTCATGGGTATGTTTTATAAAAGTTGTCTATATTCAGGAAAATATACCGTGTTTCTACTCATGTGTTGTATATTGATCCGACAAACTTGATAATCTGAAATGAACCAATTAGATTGATTTAATTTATTTTTCTCTGCTTGGATTGGACTCGGACTGAATCAATTGAAATCTAATGTTAATTGGTTCATGTATCGAATTCACACTTTTCAAATTCAAAATCAATCCAATCCAAACCAATTATATATTTATTATTATTTTTTTAATACTTAACTTACTTAGTATTCCGTTATTTTGAATCTTTTTCATTATTGTAATTCACTTCAGTTTGTCTTCAAAATCAAAGTTTGTGTTGAATAATTTGGTTTGTTTCTTTTATTTTATTATATATAGATTGGAGTTTTGGGATTTAATCCATTAATCATGTGTGCTTTTTTTATAATTTATTATTTTTTACTTACATAATTAATTATATTCAATTATGTTACTTACATCATTTTATGACGATATTATTTGTCAAATTTAGGGAAAATCATGTTATTTTTAATTGTTTTTAAAACTTTTTTCAATTAATTTTTTGTCGGGTTTTTGATGTAAATTGAACAATCCGATTGGTTTGGGCTCACTTATAACCCCTCTCCCTTCCTCTCATGGTTAGCTCTTCAATTTAAGTTGTAATGAGGGGCATTCTTTCTTCATTCCAAAAGATTAAAAGTTTTGATTTCATTGTTGAATTTTTTTGGGTGGAATCCTAATGTTTTGAGTAGAGTGAGAAATCTTAAATTTGTCACTATTTGTAAAATTTTGATGTTAATCTTGTGAAAATTTAGTATTTTTTAATTTAATATTTATTTAGTTGTGCGCTAAGATTATGGTGGGGAACACAATTTCTTGTGGGTGCTCAACACTATTAAGGTTGATTTTTATACATTTTCTTTATAGTGATTTTTATGCATTTAAAATCGATGTTGTGCTATTGAAAATGCATCTTCATGGATAAAAAACACGAGATGTATGCATTTTCTACGATACAAAACAATGTTCATCATCTAATTCTAATTTTCTCAATATTAAGCAACAAAAATTTGCCAATTTCAAAAAAAAAAAATGCAAATCATCAATCATCTAATTCTAATTTTCTCAATATTAAGCAACAAGAATCTATCCAGTTTCAAAATAAAATGCAAATCATCAATCATTTAATTCTAATTTTCTCAATATTAAGTAACAAAAATCTGCCTAATTTCAAAACAAAATGTAAATCATTAGCTACGTCTAATTGAATTAAAAATATAGATAATAATTTGCATTTTGTTTTAAAATTGAGTAGATTCTTGTTGTTTAAACTCGAGAAAATCACAATTAGATTATGAATATTATTTTCTTGTAGGAAATCCATACCTTTTGTGGTTTTTATCATTGAAGATGCATTTTTTATCCCACAACATCAATTTTGGATGCATAAAAAATCAACCATAGTAGCAATGACTACCCATGAGAAATTGTTTTCTCCACTACAATCTTAATGCACTACTAAATCAATATAAAATTCAAAAACATGAAATTTTCACAAGATTAGCACCAAAGTTTTACCAATCTAACAACAAATTTATGATTTCCCACTTTACTAAAAAAACTCAAGCTCCACCCACAAACAAAATATCAACAATTAAATCAAACCTTCAAATTTTTTTGGAGAAAGAAAGAATCCTCCCTAAATTGCAACTCAAATTGAATAGAGTAACGCTTCACGGTGCTAAAGCTTTGAATTATGACCAAAATAGATTATAGTCCATATAACTAGAGAGTGGTTAAATAAGTTTGTAAAGACATAGCTATACTTGTGTAGCTGAAGGCTTACGGAGGGGAAAACTTTGAAAGGATATGGTTCATCCACTTATTTTAAAGTATATTTAAGTTATTATAAAATATATTTTGGTTTCTCTAATATTTGTAAAAATAAATATTAGAAAATGATAATTGAAAGTTGACTATTAATGATAGAAACATAAAATAAAAGTGTAGAGCTAACTTGAGAAAATAGCTCCCTGCCCTTATTTCTCTCTCTCTCTCACTCTCAAAGTTGGTTCTTTATTTTTTAACAACCCATTTCACCACTTTCTAGGTATCTCTTGTCATATTTCAAGGCTTGAGTAGTAGTATAAAGCATTACTTTCTTTTATTTGAGTTGCAATGGGGGAGGATTCTTTCTCAATTCCAAAAGATTTATCGGTTTAATTTCATTGTTAATTTTTTTTGGATGAAATCCTAACGTTTTGCACAGTGAGCAATATTAAATTTGTTACTAGATGGTATTAAATCTTGTGAAAATTTAGTGTTTTTAAATTTTATATTGATTAAGTTGTACGCAGAGATTGTGATGATGAACATAATTTATTGTGGGTATTCAATACTTTTAGGGTTGATTTCTATGTATCCGAAATCTATGTTGTGGTATCAAAAGTGTATGTTCAATAATAAAAAATATAGGAGGTATGAATTTTCTACAAGACTCTTATCATCTAATTTTGATTTTTTCAAGATTAAGCAACAAGAATCTGTTCAATTTGAAAACAAAATGCAAATCATCGGCATTTTGTTTTCAAATTGAGAGTTTTTATTGTAGCTAATGATTTGCATTTTGTTTTTAAATTGAGCATTTACTTAATCTTGAAAAAATTACAATTATATTATGAATGTTGCTGTTGTAAGAAATTCATACTTCTTTGTGTTTCTTATCCTTAAATATGCATTTTCAATCTTAAAACATCAATTTTTCACAAGATTAACATTAAAGTTTTACAAATCTAGCAACAAAATTTAAACAATGAAATTAAACTTTTAAATCTTTCGGAGAAACAATGTCCCCAAATTTCAACTCAAATTTAATAGAGTAAGGCTTCACATTTTGAATTATGGCCAAAATAGATTATGGTCAAGATAACTAGAAAGTAGTGAAATGAGTTTGTAAAGGACAAAAGGCTACTTGTGTAGGCGGGGAGGATCATGGAAGGGAAACTTCAAAGGGACATGGTTCATCCACTCATTTTAAAATATATTTAAGTTATTATAAAACATATTTTGGTTTCTCTAATATTTCTAAAAAAATTATTGAAAAGTTATATTTGAAAATTAATTAGCAAGTTAGTTGTCTCTTAATGAGAGAGAAAAATAAGAGTGTAGAGCTAATCTTGAGGAAAAAACATATTAATCCTTATTTTTTCTCTCTCTCTAGGTTAGCTCTGTGGCTCTTTGTTTTTTAACAACCAATTGCACTACTTTATAGGTATCTCGCCATAATTTAAGGTTTTAGCTTTGATTTCATCTTAAAAAATTTTGGGGATGAAAGCCTATGGTTTTGCATAGTGAAAAATCTTAAATTTATTATTAAATTTATAAAATTTTGGATTTAATTAAGCTCTGTTTAACCCAGCTTATTTTTAAGTAAAAATTAAAAATAAGAACTTAAAAAATAAGTAAAAAGTTGTTTGTTAATATTTTTTTTTTAACTTAAAAAATTTCTTAAAGTTAAAATATAATCAGATGGAGGGTTCTTGGATTCGACTTCCCTTAACAAATTAATCATTAATATTTTCTGATAAAAAAACGTTAATTATTTCAAAAGTTAGTTTTATTGGAATGCGACAAGAATACATAAAAATAAACTTCACATAAATAGCTTTTAATGACTTATTATAAAGTTTCTTATTTTTAATTTTTCTTCGTTAAAAATAAATAATTTTTATTTTAATGAACTTTTACGTATTAATGTTTGATCTAATTTTTCCTTAAAAGTTACAAATAAGTTGAAATAAATTTTACAAATAAGTTGGGTAAACGGTAACTTAATCGTTGAAAAAAGTGAAAATTTTATTTTGATTTAGTTGTGTGATGAGATTGTAGTGGTAATACAATTTATCTTTGAGTTTCAATGTTGGGTTTGATTTCTATCCCACTGAAATTGATATCTTGTGGGATCGAAAAACCATCTTCAAGATAAAAAAAAAAAATGGAAGAGGTTTGGATTTCCTGTGAGCCAACGACACTCATCATCTAAACGGTCTTTATAAAAAGAATATTATTTTTTATTTTTTAAATTAAATTTTTATAAATGGTCTTTATCCTTATTTAGCAATGACGAGATATGCCTTGTTTTGTAGTTTTTATTCTAGAATAATATTAAGGGTGATAAATGTTACATTAACAATAAATATTAATGATGTAAATTATTTTAACTAATTTGAAAAACAAAACCACTAAAAACTCTGTAAGAACTTAAACAAACATTAGCTATACTTACTGAAACTTACAAATATATTAAACCAATATTATAGTATCATTGGAATAATTAAAAAAATTGTAATTTATTTAATTCTTTCATCTTTATGTTATAAATTGTGCGTTTATTTTATACATGAAAACATTTCTTATCATATTTTTCACTCTCCTTTTGTAAATAGTTGTGATTTCTGCTGTTGTTTTCATTTTCAATTTATTAATTACTTTAAAAGAAAAAATGGTGAAATATTATTTTTTTCAATTTTTCTTCCTATGTTAATTTCTTTTCAAGTTAATGCTTGTGTGTGGGAGCGATACCGGATAGGATACGTAGTTTGCATTATGGCTGAGCGTTGGCATTAAATCCAAGCCATATGATGCTTATATATTGTACTGCGGCTAGGGCACTAATTGTGATTAAGTTAATTCATTAATAATAATAATAATATTTTTTATATATATAAAAAATATATTAATTTTTTATGTATTATTTCTTTTTCAATTCAAACATTAGCTACTTGTTAAATAAATACTACAAAAAAAATTTAAACTAATTAATTGAAAATATTATTTTTTCATTAGTTTTTTTAATAAACCTGATTACATTTTTATGACTAAAGAGATTAGTTATTTAACATGATTCTTTTTTGTTTTCTTTTTCCTTTCAGAAGTAATCAATAGAAGTTCGTAAAATTCAGCAAAAAATAAAAATAAAAATAGAAGTTCGTAAAATAGACGCCGTGCAGTTAGTCGGTCAAGCAATTTTAATTATTGATGTTAATTATGGGAGCAAGGAAAGGAAAGTTGGTCAAAGCCATGATTAGCTAGAATGAACGTTGGAATGGCCCATGAGACCATAAGAACACGTTGATAACTTATGTTTTTTGCAAATGGGCACGAAAAATATCATCCATTCGTTCGTTTCGTATTGAAAGAGAATGAAAAATAAATAAAATAGACAGGAAACACCTGAAATTCCCACTTTTATATTTTACTTTAATTTAAAAATTTTATTTCAATTTGATTCATTTTCTCTTGACCTGATCGAACGGATCCTAAGTGGAATTGGTAGCGATTATCATCTTGGGAGGAAATAGAGGATTACTTCTTTTTTTTTCCCCTATTATTATCTTAAAATAATACCAATAAGGATGGAATTCTGTAAAAAAAAAAAAACAATAAGGATGGAATTTTAATTTTGAACTATTTAAAGCATCTCTAATGAATAGAATTTAACTATCTATTTTGAATTATTCTTAATTTTATGTTAATTGATGCTCACATTACCATATCATAGTTATAGTTAGACAAATCATATATATTTTGTTTCAATTATATAATTTTAAGTAATCCTTAAATGACTTTCTTTAAATAAAAAATACAATAAATAAAAGAATAGCATATTTATTACTTAATAATATGAAAAAGTAATGCTTTGTTAACTAATAAATTAAATAATTAGCAAAGCATATTATATAGAGATTTAAAATTATTCTTTATAAACAGAGGGAATGATGAAAATAATTAATAATACATGTCACACAACCGTCGACGTATTAGAAAATTATTTTCATTTTTAACTAATATATATTATAATTTTTATTTTACTTTGTGTTGAGACAAAACAACATATTTTTATTTTATAAAATAAATACATAATAATAAATATTCTTAAAAAATTATTTAGGTAAAACATTAATTATGATAAGCTATAATACCTAAATATAAAAGTATCCTTTCAATTTTATAATTAATTTTAAATTATAAAATGTGATGTTAATATTTATTTTAAAGGTAAACTGTGATGTAAGTCCCTCAATTTGTTTGTCAAAATTGATCTTAGTTCCTATATTTTAAAAATAATAATTTTGTTCCTCATGTTTAGTAGTATGTTGAGATCCAACTTTCAAAAATAAAAGGACATTAGTTCAGTTGTTTTAGCCCGGATGCATCCTTTTGATATTAGGCATCGATAAAAAGAAAAAAGAAAACTAATCTCAAAAGATATTTTTAAGTTTTAACAATTATATGAAAAAAAATTAAAAATAATGCATTAATAATAAAATAAAATTTTAAACTCAAAAAATTATAATATTTTATTTATATAATTTTTAAAATAATTTTATAAAAATTAATTAATTAATTATAAATAAAATAAAAATTATAATTATCGAATCATATATAATCTTATTACCTTGTCAATGATCGTATATATTCTTAAAAAAGGGACATCGGCGGCGGCAAAAAAAGCATTCCCGGTCCATCCCCGCTGCCACTAGTTCTAGTAGAAGTAGCAATAACTTGCAAGTCCCCTCTGAATACGACAGTGCATACAACAGAGGCGGCTGTTCTCTGTTCCTTAATTTGTTAATGTTTTTTTTTTTTTGCAAATGGAAGGGGGCACTGGGCCCAATTTTGTTAATGTTTTTGAAGCAACGACTCAACTCATTTTGAATGTCTCGATCGAGTCTCTTAGACTCACCTTTTTATCAGTAGAGCATGACTTAAGCCAAATTTGGAGCGATTTTCTTAACCTATTAAAATACCATAATTAATTATTAATTGCTAATGCATCCAACTCATTGTATATTATGTTGACCACAGAGAGCATTGGCCCCGTTAATGTCACTTCTTACATCATGTGCATTAATTATATTTTATCATCATTCCGCCGACGGTCACGACAAAATCCACGTTTGAATTTCTTCTATTGCGATATTCATTCATTCCCCGGCTGCCTCATCTTTAAGTCGTTGGTCTTTGTTGAAAAACACGCGTGTTAATCGTTGCATCCCCGCATACTCATAACTCACGAGTGACTTATAATATAATGTTACTACACTCTTAATATCATCATAACTAGAAAAACACAAGAAGAAGAAAAAAAAAAGAAGCAAAAGCACTTGTTCTAAATTATATTAAGAACTTTCCAAGATGGAAGCCTATAATTCTAGTTCTTATTCCTCTTCATCCAACTCTTCATACATGAATATCAAACAAGTGTACCCTCTTCTTCATCAATCTTCTCACAATTCGTGGCTCCATTCCGTGAGAAGGACACCATCGAAACCGTGGAAGAAGACACCGCCGGTGGCACCAATGCCACCAACGCCGGTGAAAGTTTACAAAGTGGACGCTATAAACTTCCGTGACGTGGTTCAGCAGCTCACAGGTGCACCCGAGCACAAGCCGCAGCCGCAGCCACAGCCACGTCAGCAGCAGCAGCAGGTCCTCCAAAGCAACAACATCGCACGTACTGAATCCCAT
Organism: Amphicarpaea edgeworthii; assembly: GCA_014843725.1. NCBI lineage: Eukaryota > Viridiplantae > Streptophyta > Magnoliopsida > Fabales > Fabaceae > Amphicarpaea > Amphicarpaea edgeworthii. The sequence continues at coordinate 6,122,731 of CM026324.1, read as the reverse complement.
GTTGTTCCTAATGTGCCACCAAAGCAAAACCAATCGAGTGGAGACACGTGCGGTACTAAGTGGTACCAGGATTTTTTCTTTGGAATGAATTCTCAGGGGACTAATAATAATGATGCATCAGCAATGGCACCGGGTTTTCTTGGAATGAATTTGCTCTCACCAACTTCTTATAGTAGTTTCTGTTTATTCCCTCCTTTGAGCCCAAGAGGTGTCACCGGCTTGGAAGGGAAGGCTCTCTGAGACTTTTTACAACAGTGTACACAGTGATACACTTTGTATTTTCAGTTAATTATAATTATCTATTTATAAAATTTATAAAATAATTTTATAAAAATTAATTAATTTATTATAAATAGAAAATTATTAATAAGTGATACTTATGTACTATTTATCGTAAAAAAAGGTGTGTAACCATTAAATTTTATGTGCTATTTATCCTATGTACTTCTGTCCCATTTGCTGTTTTAGTTTTGTTTCTCTTATTACAGTTAAATTATATCCATCTAGCTACTAGCTTCAATCTTCAACAACAAAGTAAATAACTGTTGCTACAAATATTAGTATTTCATTGTCTCTTTAAATGTAAACTTGTCCAACCACCTTGATTTTCTATATTTATCTTCCGTTGTTTCATGCAAATTTTGTCTTATTTGCTGTTGCAATATATAGTTGTACTGTATCTTCGAAGCAGAGTTAAGGAGTCGTTATTTTGTTCTGATTTTGCTTGTTCGATGAAGTGTTTATGGTGCGGCTAAAAGTTATCATCAACGATTAGATTTCACAAATTCGAATTGACTTGCAAACTTAATTAGTCACAATTAAAAATGAATTTATGATAACGTGATTTATGCTGGGTTTTCATTTACAAGCACTGATATATATTGTGGATGTAGACAAACAGTACTCTACTACTCACCTGATCTATTCCGTTTCAATGAGAAACCCATCTTTTGTATAATGCAATCTAGATTTTCTCACTCCACAAAATCATGAGCATTTTTAAAAATCTACCATAGACGCATCACAACTTCCTTCCTTTTCTGTTGTGCCTCATCCAACACAATTCATTGGTTATATGAACACCTAGAATTTGTCTATGTTTAACAAAAGTCCATTGAATATATACCAGATATATTAGCATATGCATTATCGTTCTCAAACGATTGGCAAACAACTTATAAATGAACTTTAACAGGTAAATACAAAATTAATTATAACTTATAAGTGAAATGAATAGGTCTATAAAAACGAGTCCGATTCAAACCTAACTTGTTTTTAAAAACAAATCAGTTTGTTTTTCTTAACCAGTCGACTCTAAATCAATGTAGTTTTGTTTGAATTGAGTTTTTTCCACACTCTAAATGAGATTAATATAGCCCATCCCTGATTGGATTCTCCTTATTTGGGATCAAGATTATGCAGGATAAGTTTCTGCTGGTGTTTAGTGACGAACTGACAATGGATAATTAAGAATTAATAATTCCCAATGTTGTTTCATTTTCAAATTGATTCTTGATTATATTAGGCAATTGTTGTTACTCATTTTCAATTCATATATAGATTTGGTCTTCGGCAAGTTGTTGTAAGTTAAGAGACAACATTTGTACGTTTTAGACTTCTCATGTGTTGCACAGTGTTAATTTGATGTTAAAAGACATTGAAAAAAGTGTTAGGGTGAGGAAGACAATACAAAGCAGAATCAATATCTTGTGAGCTTAATTTATTAACTAATACTTTTTGTTGACTTTGAAAACTAAGAGAAGATTCACTAAATTGGTTAGATGGGGAGTACGTACTGATCACAACGTTAATGGTATGCGATTTTAAGGCGAGAATCAGAATATATACAATATGTACAGTGCATATAATTTAATTCTTGAGGATTAATTAAAGTTTATAAGATCTAATGGGACGGAAATTATTGGAAAGACACTCAAGCTGAGACCATAGCATGCTTCCAATAGAAAGTCTTGGTCTAACAACCTCTGTGGTGCTACGACTCTTGGTTTCATGCTCATGCATGGTTTTACTTTTACTTCTGGAGGATGGTGATAAGGATTTAAGGATAGGGACCCTGTAGGGCGAATTGTAATTTGCAATTACATACCCACCAGTTTCTTTTCTCACCAACTCTGCTATATTTGGGTTCACTTCATCTGAATTAGAATTTGCAACAACGTGGAATGATCCTACTGCTGTCTCACCCTCATCTTCTACTCCTATCTCAACCTTTGTTATCGATACTCCATTCTCACGAATCACACGTGTCACCTTTGATAGCAGCCCCGTTGTGTTTTCGGCGCGAATGTCTACCTTCAATCCCTGCACCTCCAATGCAATAATACAATATTAATTACCGCTATGTTTAATGTTATGAAAAATAATAAGTAAACAGTTAACTAAATAAACAAAAACCATGGTACATACATGCGAGATTCTGCGCTCTATGGCTGCGATTAAACATAGTTTTAGCTTTTGCTTCTCGCTTTCATTGTCCAAATTTGAACTTCCTTTGGGTCTTACGAAGTACTCCTACATGTGTTAAAGAATTTCTCAATACTTAGTTTTATGTTTTTTTTAGTCCATTATTGTTCAAAACAATGACTTAGTATCGGACGATGTAAAAATTCCAAGTACCTGGTCAGCCATGGAGCCATTGGAGCTAACAGTGGCGTGAAAAACCTCGTAGTGCATGTCGGTAAGAACACACACTGTATCAAACAAAAGCTTAGGGCGGTCCCTGCTCCTGACGTTCACCACCCAGTAACCTTTGGCTTCGTATCTTCCCACGGACACGTTTGTTGTTCCCTCGCAGACTTTCTTGTTTTCCATCGATTCGTAGTCCCCGTCGGCGTACATCATCTGGTGGAGGCGGCGCTCGGTGTGGTTGCGCCCGGCGGAGAAGCTCCTGAGCCTCAACCTCACTGGGCCGTCATGGGCCTTCACCACGTTCTGGAGCTGGGCCAGACGCTCTGCGTTAGTGGGCGGCCCAGGTTCGCTTGCGTCGTCCTCCAGGTGGATGATGCAGGCCACCCTGCCGTTGTGGGTCCAGGCCGTGGCGGAGGTCACGCCGAACCCCAGGCCCGACAGAACCGCCGATGTCTCCGAGAACAGGCCCGGCTGGTCCGCTGCAGTCAACTCCACGGCCAAGTTGACCACGTGGTAGTTGCAGCTTTGTTGTAGCTCTATGTCGCTTGAAATTTCTTTGCTGCTTCTGGTCTCGCATAGTGCCTGCTGAATGTAATGGACGATGCCTCTGTCGTCGGTAAGCTTGTTTCCAACCTGGTCCGTCACATGAAACACTGCAACGTGCAGTCAAAGGTAGTGAAGGATAATGGCATGCATATATATATATATATATATATAAGAAATATTTAAAGAGCAGACTGCATGTGTATACTGACCGTCCATTATCCATCCACCATCAGAAGAAATGTATGATTTGGAAATGAGGAGATCAAGATCTGTCAACACCTGGACCATCTCCAATAATATCCCATGCCTGTTCGCACTATCAATCTGCATTTTGTCATCAACAACATCCCACACCTTATTAATTCAACGGTACAAAGTGCATTCTAATATATTGAATTCTTTTTTTAGTAGGATATATATGTATCTATCTATTTAACGTGTACAGTGTTCTTTATGATCCTAATGCTCAGTGATTTGTCATTATCATGCATAAACAGCTACTAGGGCTGGTTTAAAATCTGTGGGCGATCGAAAACGGTGGACTCATACAAATCATATATATGTGATTTAACATATAGATTTTGGAATGTAGTTAAACAATTAAATCTAACGTACCTTCACCACTGTGCAGTCTCTGCTGGAATCATTGTCTATACAGACCCTGCTCATATAGAACAAGAAACACATCAAGTTGAATTGGATAGATGAATTCATTAATTTCATCATCTATATCATGAACCAAAATAATAAAATTAAACTAGAAAAAAATAATGAAATATTAGTACCTGGGTGGATGGATTCTTTCTATGAGCGATTCAATCTCCCTGTTGATGTGAGGCTGGTAAATTATCTCCATCTTGCTCCACGAACAAACAAGCCTTCAATTCAATTCGAGTTTCTTCGTTGATTTTGTTTAATTCTTCGACAATTTATCGTAGAGTTGTGCATGTATCTGCATAGGTTCCCAGGCTGTAGTTAGAAACATTCAAACCTCTAAAACGCATGGCGAAGAAAGCGTGTACTCATCATAAGGGCCAACGTGGCGATAATATTGGAGCGCTGTCTTTCTTGTTTTCTAAGTGATGACACACAGAAAACCCATAACACAAGAAAATGATTGATAATCATTAGGGTTGGAACCTTGCCGTCTTAATTAGAAATTCCCTTTTGACTTCAAAAACCAATTACTAATAATTAAGAAAACCAATATATTACCGGATGATAACAAAACCTTAGGGTTCATTGAGTCAGCAAACGTGAAATTCATCATGATGGTGCATAAAGGAGATGGAGAAGTAGAATTTTCCATTGGTGAAAGCATTGAGGAGATAGTAGCTAGAAAGAGGAGGTGCCAAAATCTCTATATTCTATGTTAAGGTGCATGCACATTTCCAAAATAGATGGGCGCGCGCACATGTGTATTTACTATTTAGTAGTACTAAATATGGAGCCGAAACATATGGAGAGAATCGAGCATGTATGAGCTATTCACACGCACACACTACAAAAACATCAGTCTATGCCAAATGAAGAAAAACCAACCCTTAAGAAAAGGAAAAATACTGCACTACTTTGGCATTTTCCATGTTTTTTCTTATGTTCACATCATCATCGACCATCGTCATTAAATGTTAATTATTAGGCCCTACCGTTCTCACACGTCAGCAAAATTTCCAGGTGGCACTTGTGGTGGAACGTGGCAAACTTGGGTTTCTTCCTTCCTTAGAGCGATAGAGTCGAAGTTTGTGGGGTTGAGAAAATGTTGCTGTTGCGTGATATTGTCGCGCCGCGTGTGTAGCTTTTTACACACAACAAAGGTTTGTGAATGGTTTATGTTTTTTTTTTTCAACTTATGAATACGTACTGTGTTGTCGTGGAGGCTCTTTTCTTGTGATTGTGATTGTGGTGGTGATAAGTTTTAGATTTATCAAATATCTTAAGATTTATTATTTATTGGATTAAATTAAATAGTGATGGTAATGACGATAATAATGAAGACGACGATTATGATGAGTGACAGTGACAAAGGTCTTGGTGGTGGCAAGAACGGTGGTGATAATCATGTTGGTGGTAGTGACAGTGGCCCCTAACAACAACGACAACGACAATCATGATGATAGTGGTGATGGTGGTCCTAATGCAGTGATAACTATGTTGGTGGTAATGACGGTGGTCATAGTAATAAGAACGATGATGATAAGTCTTTAATATTTTAAATTTTGATAAAATAATTCTTTTATTTAATTTTGGATGCAATGAAGAGGGAAAATAGAGAAATCAAAAAGTAGTTGTATGTTAATTTTTAAATGACTGCATTAATATTTACCATCTAATTTAATTCAACTAATAAGGATATCTATTCTCATTGTCACATAAAAGTGTAATTTTTACATTAGTCGTCCCATATATATATATATATTCTCATTCTCACATAAAAGTGTAATTTTTATATGAGTCGTCCCATATATATATATATATATATATATATATATATATATATATATTAATTCTAACTTAAAGTTGTTAATGATTAATTATGAAATGTATGTTGCTCAAAAAATTTAAACAATCATAATTATGTTTCTAAATTTGTTGATTTTGTTAACTTTTAATGTATATGTTGTTAAATTATGATTTTTTTTTTTAATATAAATCAAGTCATGCAGATCAATTACTAACTCATTGGATTGACACTCAGTGACCTAGTACCAACCGAGTCAATGACCCTCTATGTTTCAAAATATTACCTTTAACACTCCCTCAAAACATTATACTAACATTTTTTTTAGGAAAGAGGAAAGTAATGGTTAAAAAAAAAAAGAAATGCTCATGTAATTGCACGAAAACTAAAAAGGTGATAATGTAATTTTTTAATATTTAAATTGAAATAAAAATTATTATATTTAGTCTAAAATGCTATATTTACATTTTTTTTTTATAAATAAAGAAATTAAAAAATGGCATTAAGGCCTACAAAAGAGAGTGTCTGAGGCATCAGCAACTAAGTAATTTGAAGCTGAAGCTAGACAAGAATTTAATAAAATAAACGGGGAGGAGGATTTTGCTCTTGACTTAGCAAGAATTCCTTGCTTAAGCGTATGTTTGAAGCTAATATTCCAAGGTAGTTATACGTAATCACGAATGGCCGAAACCACACCTACATGAGGATGAACAGCGTCGAGCCCCTCAATGATGAATTTCAGAGAAGTGGTGGAATTCGTCTCACAAATAACATTAGAGAAACCTTTTGTGTGGGCAAGTTTAATGCCATGGAAAATAGCACACAGCTCAGCGGTGGTTTTTGAAGTAAAACCACAAATGCCCATATAATCCGTGATCCAATTGCCTGCAAAATCTCGTAGAACGCCACCAAAACCTGACAAGCCAGGATTACCAAAGGAACTACCGTCCGTATTGATCTTGATGTAGTTTTGCGGAGGAGGTTCCCAGTTAACCAGTATCCTATCTGTTGAGGATGAGCTGGTCGAGCTTGTCCCTTTAGCTAGATGTAGAAGAGAACTTATCTGGTTATGCATATATCAGTCTGGCCAAACTATATCGTTAAAAACCACCTCATTTCTCGCACGCCAGATCATCTAACAAGTGATGCCGAATAAGAGTTGAAAATTTCCTTGAATGTTACTTCTGAGCCAGTATGCAGCATCATCAATGAAGAAATCAAGACCATACTACAACTGGATGTATTGCCACACCTTACATGCATAGGGACAATCACGAAGGATGTGAATTCATGTTTCATTAGCATCTCCACACTTGCAACAAGAAGAATCAGTAGTAATATGCCGTATGAAGTGGAAAGAGTTAGTAGGAAGACTCCCTCTATAGGTGAGCCAAATAAAGTGTTTAACATTCTCAGGTAGTTTCGACTTCCACACCCACGACCTGAACTCACCACAGGTAAGATGAAAAGCAGGCTCTCGGCTCAACCACGCATAGGCGGACTTGGTATCATACCTTCCCGAGCTAGATGCACTCCACCTGATAATATCCGACATAGAAGGATTAAGAAACAAGTACAGAAGGGTGTTCCGAATGTCTTGGGGCAAGGTTGTAATAAGGACGTCAAAATGCCAATAGCCATAAAAATAGACATCCTTAACGCGTAATTGCATGTCCCTTTCATGGACCTCATCTACCATGCCATACAATGGTCCCTCCTCTAACCAAGGATCAAACCAAAAGGAGCAATCCCCGTCTTCAATCCTAAACGTGAAACCTTGCTTAAGATGAGATAAGGCTTTCATGATAGAGGACCAAACATACAAGCTGCTTAAGGTGAAGAATATTCTTTTGGCCAATATATTTCGCATATAGTAAGCGAACACATAACTTATCCTTGCCGTGCAAAAGATCCCACACATGCTTGCTAAGTAGGGAAATGTTAGCTTGGCGACATCGACGAATGCCCAAACCTCCTTTGGCACGAGTTTTAGAGATCGTAGACCAATCTACCTAATGATTGTGATTCCCTCCCGAGATGAAGCACCTTAACCTAGAGTCAATTTTATTGCAAATTCCCTCCGGGATCCATAAGTTTTGCATAGAGTAGGAGGGGATAGCAGATATAACTGACATAGCCAAAGTTATTATGCCAGCACGGCTAAGGAGTTGACCCTTCCAACCTGCAATGCGGCTATTGACACGATCTGTGAGGGAGGCAAAATCCGCCTTAGTGGTCCTACCTACCAAGAGAGGGAACCCCAAGTATCTACCTAGATTATGAGTGTGTTGGAACTCTAATATAGTGGCGAATTGCTGGATTTTGCTACGCGGAACATTCTTAGAGACAAAGAACTTAGATTTCTGACTATTGACTTTCAAGCAAGAAGCAAGACAAAATAGACAGATAACATCCTGGACCAATTGCACTTGATTTGCCGACGCCTTAGTAAACAACAGACAATCATCAACAAAGAATAAATGTGATATCTTAGGGCCACCTCTGGAGACCGTAACTGGTTGCCAATCCCCACTACTCACTCTCTCCTGAATGAGAAGTGCTAGCTTCTCCATGCATAGAAGAAAGAGATAAGGTGACATTGGGTCTCCTTGACGAAGACCACGTCTTGGCGAGAAAGAAGGCAATCTTTCATTATTCCATTTTAAGGACAAGGACGTAGTAGTAGTGCAATTCATAACCAAGTCTATTGTGCGGTCCGGGAAACCCAAATTCCTTCAGAGTCAATCTCAAGAAGCTCCAATCAACCCTATCATAGGCTTTTTCAAAATCGATCTTGAACATAACATATCCAGTCTTTCTAGTCTTCTTATGCATACTATGAACAATCTCTTGGTCGATGATGGCATTATCACAAGTTCCCCTCTTGGGATTGAAGCTACTTTGAAGGGGACCAATGATAGAATCTAGGTGTGGCCAAAGGCGATTCACTAGGACCTTGGAGACCAATTTGAATAGAACATTACAAACACTGATCGGTCTGAAGTCCCTGATGGGCGTGGGATTCTCCGACTTAGGAATGGGAACTATCAAAGTTTTAGTCATTTGGGATGGGACAACAGTTGTGGCAAAAATCTCAGCTACCATGCGCGTAATATCATGCTTGATATGTGGCCAAGAAGGTTCTGGAAAATATAGGTTGAAATCCGTCTGGCCCAGGGGCTTTGTAAGGGTTCATGCTAAAGAGGGCATCCTTCACATCCCACAACGTTACAGTAGCGGCTAGGCCGAGGAAGACATGATCCTCTAATCGAAGAACATGCACTAGCTGTAAGCAATTAAGAAGACATCTAGCAATAGATTGGAAGAGACTTTGGTAGAACGATTGAGCTTCCTTCTGAATAAGGGATGCATCAGTGCACCAAATATTATCGATAAACAAGCCAGAAATGTTATTCTTGCATCTTCTGATAACCGTTTGAGTATGAAAGAATTTGGTATTCTTGTTGCCAAATATTACCCAATTCTCACGGGACTTCTGGAACCATAACATTTCTTCGCGAAAAAGGATCTGGTTGTACTGGTCCTACAAGGCTTTCTCGAACTGAATCAAGTCGGAAGTAGCCCGAATCTCTAGTTCTCGGTGGACTCCTTTGATATGAACTTCCAACTTCTTTTTGTCTTGAAAAATATTCCCAAAGATCTCTTTGTTAAAGGTGATAGAGCTGTCACGAACCTTATTAAGCTTATGGAAAGTGTCTCCGGTAGTTTGACCCCATGCTTGTGTCACAATATTTGCATACTCCGGGTGGGAAAGCCAAGCTGCTTGAAAATGAAAGGAAGGGTTTATGCGGGAGTTAGCTTTTTGACAAGAAAGAAAGAGAGGATTGTGGTTCGAGTTGTGGGGGAGAAGAGTTTCTAACAACGCATTAGGGTAGGCAAGACGCCAGTTAGCATTAGCCACGCACCTATCGAGTTTTTTTTTTGTATGAACCCCTTTGCTTGAATATTCTTGTGCCACGTGAAGAAGCTCCCTGTGGTTTCCATATCAATAAGGCCACACTGGGTGAGAACGCCGTAAAGAGCATTGGCCCTAGCTTGGTGGCAGGCTCCCCCTGTGACCTTTGATGGTTGAGTAATCTGATTTCAATCGCCAATGACTAGTCACGGTCCTTCCATGTCATTGTCAATCTCGATCAAGTGGTCCCAAAGAACAGCCCTCACCGTAGGAATAAGGGAGGCATACAGCGCAGAGTAGTTCCACCTACTATTCGCCTTCTCTAGCCTAAAGGTAATACATTGATTTGTGAAGTGTAGAAGAGTAAAGTTGACATCCAGCCTTTCTGACAAAACCCAAATACCTCCTGCATGTCCTCTAGCCTCCTGAATAAATACCTTCTCATACCCCAATGACTTCCAAAAATTTTCAACTCTATGGAATTGAACATGAGTTTTGTAGATGAAGAAAAATGGAAGATTTATGGGTTTTAATCATATGTTTGACGTGCCGTTTTGTACAATGGTCAACCGCTCCTCTTATGTTCCATGATATGATTGATATATCTTGTAAACAATTCATGACAACATAATGAAAAGAGGAGGGGAACCTGAGCCATAGCCCTTACGTTGGCATGGCTTGGCTTACAGGGACTAACTCTTGAGCCACATTGACCACCTTCTTACCTTGAGAATCTTCAACCATAACCACATCAATATTAAGGTTTGATGCAATAGCATCAGCATGCACACCAGGTACCGTGGTGTTAACCCCATTTTGATTTACATGATTATTCGCATGAATATTGAACATGGACGATGATGACGTTGATGTGGGGTCCGGTGGAGTAGTATGAGCTGGAGATAGTACCTTTTTATTTGACTCACGTGAATTCATGTTGATCTTTGTAGCATTTTGAATTAATTGTGCAATAGGGGTAGAAAAATCTGAACGTGATCTTTTATGAGCAGGCAGGGCCACATGGCTAGATTGATTTGTATGATTACTTTTTAAATTTCCCACTTTCTCTTTCTTGCCACGAATATTGGGATTCTATTGTGGGAGAGAGAATTTATTCTTATCCTTTTTAAAAATAAAATCTCGAGCCATCATATTTTCTTTCTTTTTTGAATTTGAATTATTGTTGTTCTGTTTCTTCCTTTGTTGCACAACAAGCCAATCACCATGAATAGGATCATGATTAGCATCTGTTATTTTTTATGCGGTTTCCACCTACTTTCTTGAATTAATAGGGACATTAATTTCAATAATTGGAGACGTATCTATTGTTGTTGCGGTGGTTGCCGGAGCAATTGACAGCACTGTTCCTTGCGAGGTTGATAGTGGGGTTTTTAACGGAGATTTTAGTTGCTTCTTAGTGCACTCCCTTGTAACATGGCCGTAATAACCACATGTGAAGCATATACGATGGAGACCTTCATACTCCACTCGGTACCAAAAACCTTTCAACCGCACCTTCCCAACAACCTGGTTTAGTAAGATCGATTTCAATGCAAACTCGTGCAAACCTGCCTTGCCTGATGTCTTTGGTATTGGAGTCCACCTTAACTGGTTTCCCAATGGCTGCTGCTAGTGCAAGTAAAATGTTTTCATCATAGTAAATAAGGTTGAGACCCGAAAAGCAAATCCATACCAGCATTTTTTCAATCTTCGCAAATGGAGAGATAAACTCAGGAGACCAACGTTGCACTTCGTAAGGTAATGATCAAATAACATCCAGAGCCCTTCATCCATAACCTTTTGGCAATCACCTGTGTTGTCAAACTTCACCATGAAATAACCATTGCCAATGTCCATAATTTCAAAGCCCGCAACTAGCTTCCATAGTTTATGTAGCTTATCCCGCATCAAAGAATAGCCTATACTTTTGTCCAAAAGCTTCACCACTAATGCATCTTGTCAAAGAGCACATAGCCCATCGAACACCTTGTCAGAGATATGAACCATTGGTTTGAGGGGATTATCGTCTTTATATTCAATTCTTGCCAATTGCTAGAGCCAAAACTGTTCATCAAACCTGTAAAAAAAACAAAATCCTGAGCCATTAATTAAAAAGTTTATCAAAACCTATATATATTTACATTTGATACTAGTAATAGGTATCAAATAAGGATATATTTGAGGAAAAAATATTAGTTAGACATTAAAATTTTAGAACATTAAAAAATAAAAAATAGAAAGCAAAAATCTAAAAAATATGGGAATGAAGTGACCTCTCTTCCCAAATAAGATTTTTTTAATTAACTAATTCACAATCTTAAAAAAATGATTAATTTAGTTAGTAACATTACATTTGTATTATTGGATTCTTTAGTTTTTTTATGCTTGTACTTTTGATCCGTTTACACCGAGGAATCTGTAATTTTGTTCATTTTAATTTTTAACCTGCAATTTTAGTTTTTTATTTTTAAAATTTTATAATTTTAATTCAACTGATAAATTGAAACGATTGACCGTCAAATATAACGTTATATTTTTTTAATTTTTTTATTAATCATAAAATTAATTTTTTAATTTAAAATTGACTCGGTTATTTTATTTTTTATTTTTTGTGACTAGTGAAAAATTAGGTAACTAAGTTAATTTTGTGATTAGTAAAAAAATATAGGTAAGTTTTTTATTTTGAAAAAAAAATCTTTTTTTTACTAATCAAAAAATTATTTTTTTTTAATTTAAAACTAATTAAGTTTTATTTTTTATTTTTTGTGATTATTAAAAATTTAGATAATTAAATTTAATTAAGTAAATTTTGTGACTAGTAAAAAAATGGGTAAACTTAAAAAAAAAAAAAATCAACGTTATATTTGATATTTGATAGTTAACTGTTCCAATTTAATGGTTAAATCAAAATTATAAAATTTTAAAAATAGAATATAAAATTTTCAAATTAGAAATTAAGTGGACCAAAATGACAGATTTATAAAGATAAATAATCAAAAATATAATTAAGCATTTTTCTTAATCCGTAATTCATTTGTATGTATGTTTATAATACAGGTGCATTGGCTTAACATGCCCAAGTGTGTCAACGGAGGTGCGATGCAACTTGCAAGGCAACTTAAATCACGCAGCGGGCAAAGGGTGCAGGAAGGGGGAAGGTACGACGGCTTTGGGAAGAAAATGGGGTGTAGTAAAACACAAACAAGGGCCAATATAATTATAAGAAAAATACTAAGAATATACTTTTTGGACATATTTATTGGTTAAAATTTATAGAAAATTATAAAATTTGATAATTTCTACATCAAATTAAGTAAATCCCATGTCTTATTTAATGACTCTTTCTTCTAATTTTATAATTTTTAATAAATTTTGACTCATTCAAGAAGAAAGAGTGTTTTTGAATGTACATCCTTCTGGTTATAATCCATTTGGGTTCATTATTTTAGCTTATGGGGTCTACCAGGCAAAAAGTGGGGTGCATTAATTCAATTATTGGAGTATGGCCCAATTATACCTTATACTGTATGGGTTTGTCCAAGTGAACCATGTGGACCTAAGCTTCTTGGTACAGTCAATAACAGCAAAGGTCATAATTGCTCATTTCCAAAAGAAAAAGGGTTATGCACTTGTCTTACCCTCTCAGTCAACTACAATTTGTCATTTTTGTTAATTTTTATAAAATTCATGTAAATGAAAATGTATGATTGAACGACAATTTTATAATGTAAATGACTATTTTAGTGCATTACCATTAAACTCAATTTTCAACAAAGGAGCTGCAATTGATTGATTATTCTTGCAAATGGAATAACTGGATCTTCCAAGTTCTAACTAGCTGGTGTTGGATTTGCTTGGTACAGAACCGATTTGGGAATTCCAGCCAATTGTTTACGAGCATTGCTATGACTTGATAAGATCACGGACATGAATAAATTTGATGAATTCATTTTTGGGTTAGTTAACTAACCCGAAACGTGAAACTCAAGTAGCATGCATGCTGGTTTCTGTTTGTAATGGTGCTTACTGAGGAGACTCTGTCAACACATCCTATCAAGTGTTGACAAATTCGAATATCTGTTAACAACTATATTTTAGTCTTAGTACATACAACTATGCTTTATGACACAACACATGACCAAAAATTGGAATACCTTGCTTGAATTTTTAATTTGATTGAATCCAAGGAATCAGTGTTGATAGATAAATCCAGTTACTAACTCAAGTTACAAAATTTGTACATGCAGGTCAAGGAACAACCCGTTTTATTGAAGTATAACAAAATTTTACATTGATGGCAAGTGCAATAATATAGTCCATTTTCTACAAATCAGTAATAGAGTGAATTTTCTACAATTCTAGCTCGATTGAAAAGGACGGGGGAAGAGAACCAAAACTAACTTCCCAAAACAAGTTAAGAGTTCAATCTGCTCCAAAAACCATTGCCAGCAAAAGCCAATGCAGTGACTCGTTGAAGATTAAATTCAAATCTTGGTCATTCAGTCCAAAGAAAAAGAGAAAAAAAAATGATTATGGAGAACTAAGTTGAGGTTGAGGTAGAATCATTCTCCTTAGCAGAATCTGCAGCAGCCTGTTCCTGCTGCTTCTTTTTCCAATACTCATCAAGTGGGGGTCCAAATATTGCTTTGCCAGAAACAACACCAATGCTGCATAGCCATACAAAACCATGCTACATAACTAAGACCAATCTAATTCAAACAGATTTTAATTTGATTGCTTATAAGTCTTAGTAACCCTAAATTTAAACAAGGAAGTAGCTAATCACCCACATATAAATATATGATAGGTAAAATCAACATGGACTGTAGTTAACAAGATCAATCAATTAATTGTATATAACATAGTAATTAAAATTGGGAAGGGAAAAGCAAAACTTACATGGCTGCCCCGATGACCAAAGGGAAGGAAAGAAACCTGCGACGCCCGAACCCGAACATACTGTGAAAATGTGTTCGCAGGTGAGGTCTGTCTCAAATCTGAAGAAGACAGGGCAAGAGAATGGGATATGTTAGTTAAGTTGTTCAAGGTCCATTAGCCTCAACCCACTAAGTTATTGGACACAATAAGCCCATAGAATCTTTGGGCTAAAGCCCATACGACTAAAATGAGTTGATCCAGTGGGTGCTGCATTCTCTCTTCTTTTCTACTATTTTTTATTAAATTTCTTTTCGGCATAACTTTTTTTTTTTCGATAAACATTGATTGATAGTGTTTGGTTAGTTAAAGTCAAATCCATTATTTCTTCTTCATTTCCTTTTTTTTTTTTTTTAACACTAGATTAATCTTATGTTTCATTTTTTACATTATTGTGCATTTTATTAAATTTGCAAATTTTACTATTCCCAATTTTTATTTTTATTTTAAATTTTACCATCCAAAATTTTAATTTTTCATTTATTTTACAGATGTTGACATGTCGCAAAAAGAAAAAGTTAGAAAAAAAAAACAAAAATGCTACCATTTTGTCACCGAATGATGATAAAATATACAAAAATGAAAAAAAAATGATGATAAAATGCATGGGAAAAAACTTGGGGTGTTAAAAATTAAAATAAGTACAATTTTTAAAACTTGGATGTGCAATTTTTTTCAATTAAGAATTACTTACATAAATACAATTAGATTGATGCTTCCTTAATTTCAGGACATTACAACTAAGAAGATATCAATCAATTTATCTAGCATGTAACTTTCGTATCTATCCATCCTTCAAATATAATCCTTTGTCAATGATTGCCTTTGATTTTCATGAGCATCGGTTTCGAAGGACAGATGAAAAGGCTATTGAAGATCAGATTTATATTCTTATATCATCTTATCAACCTTGACTCAAAGCAAAGTTGACAGAATCGCTGAGAATCCAACTTTAATTTTCAAAATTCAAGCTAAGAGTTGAAAACATTAACTAAATTTAACACAAGACCCTCAATACTTCAAGTTTATTAGATTTGATCGTGGAAAAACATGTTCAAGTATAATCTTTTTATTTAAATGGGAGAATTTAAGCTTAAGATTAACTTGTTTAAGTATGATGCATGTACTAACCATAGTCCAAATATAACTAGGTCATTTGAATTACTAGCGGATAATAACGGTCAGACCCACCAATTCATTATTAGGGTAACATCGTATTCCACTAATTAATAATTATAGATAAATAGTAATTATAAATTTGACCAAAAAAAATTAATAATTATAAATAAATAGTAATTTAGTAGAGGAATGGTACATGGCCAATTCCTTGCAAAATCCACTCTAATTACAAAGAATTACTTCTCTAATTGTGTTGAGTGTTACACTCAGTATGAGTATGAGATCAAATTGTTGGTGGAGATCAGTCTCAAGAGCACCTTGCGAATAATAACAATGCATGGATTTCATTTATTTTATTATCTATAACTTTTTTTTATATTGAATAAATTTTTAGGTATATTAATTCAATAGTTGATAGATATTTTTATATGAAAATAAAGTAAAAATAGAATATAATTGGTGTCAATAAAAATGACTTAAGAAAGTACAAAAAAAAATTAAGGATAAAAGATAAAATGGGAAAATTATCAACACATTTTAAGGTGTTTACGTGTTTTCCCAAAATAAAATTAAAAGTAATTAAGGCCATGGGAAATATAAATTTATTTGATAAAATCATTAATATTATAAGTGTGCATGGTTTTTTTTTCTAAAATAAAATGTTATGTGTATAACTTAATTTTAAGATTATGCTGAATCGATTTTAAAAATTAGGTTGAAAGCAATCTAATCCAAACAGTGTGTCATGATTGTGAATGCTTACACCTACACAAATAGCAGAGAGTTTACGCATCTTTTGGTAGCCTCTTATTTCCTCCAAGCTTTTTCACTCACATGTTGGATAGAAAGGATTTAAATGAACTCTGAAGTTATAACTTCATACTCAACCATCAACCAATCTGATCAAACTGCGAAACTAAAGAAGCCACCCAAGTGGTTGCATGTCTTGTTGATTACATTTAATACTCTGATAGTATCATGCATTAAATCCACAGGTTACACTTACCTAAAAGTATATATTTTCTCTTTAACTTCTGTATTCAATTGTCACAAAATCAATTTGGCAAATAAAGTAACATAAATCCGTGGTACTTTTATGTCACAAAATCAGCTTTGATCCCTTCCTTTCTATTTTTGTTGAATACAAAATGTTTAATTCATCCAAATATAACATGGAATAAGTATAATTTCATTTATGCATATTTGAATAGAATGAGTGGGATATTAAATACTTGTGATTCCTTTTCAAATTATTATTATTTGTTATTAATAAATATTAATGATTAATTTGTTAATTTTTATCGACAGAAAGAATTGAATACACTGACTTTTTTTTTTTTTTTCACTATGTAAAGTCAAATATGAAAATTTTTGAAAAATAGATGAATATTGTCAAGATTAGAAGGAAGAAACTCCTATTGTACTTTAATTACCAACTTGGCAAATATTTCCATAAAATTTCATTTTCATACAAGATAAAATAGTCACGACATTAAATTAACCCTTCATACATATACATATAAGCAAAAGAGAAGTAAAAACAAACAACAAAAAACAGGTTCAAACAAATGACCCAGACCCAGTTGCCAACTACTATAATGTATATAAAAACAATGAAACATAGACACTGGCTCCTAAGTACTTGCTAGGAGAGTAATTTCATAATAGTTCAAGGATTATTATGCTTTTGCGTATAAATATAGTCAACGTGAGCAGCAAGTGTTCTTCTCATCAAGCATTCATCTTCTCCAACTCCTTCACAACTCTCATCAACACCCTACAAATATCAAAACAATATCAATAACATTATTAATACTATGAGTTTAATGATGATTCATGAATGATGTAAAATAGTTTACTTAACCGCCATCATCAATATAAATAAAAGTGGATATATATCATTAAAAATTCGACCAGCCAACCTGTTGGTGCGGTTTTGCTGAGGATTGATGATCATGGTGAAAAGCTGGATCAGGGCGTATGGGCATGGCATGGGAGAGCATGGAGAAGAGTAATAGGGTGAAGAAGAGGGTAGTGACCTTGGTCATCTTTTTTGGTTGCGAAGGTTGAAATCTTATCTTGTTAAAGAAGATACAGTAGAAATTAAAAGAAATAGAGGGTGCTTTGAATAATGTAATAAGAGTGAGTATGAAACAAAGGAATATATATATAGAGGGATAAGGATGCAAATTGAAGTGTGAACCTTGGAAGTTGGAAGTGAGCAGGGTGCTTTATTTATTGTAGCTGACAATCAAAGACCAATGGCATCCTGGCACCAATGAAAAACAAGGGGATAGATAAATGAAACCTCAAACAGACACTTCACCCAATCCAAGGAGTTGGCGTAGTTATATAAAATTTTGTTTTTCTGCATTTCCACATGTAAGAAAGATCTATTTCACTAAAGAAAATTTGTGTTCAAATTTTATTATGTCTAAAAAAAAAAAATCGCATCAGCAACAATTATACATTACAGTAAAATTAGTCTCTACATAAATACGTAGATGGACTTTCATTTTAAAGTTTTTTAGTATAACTTTTAAACTAAAATAATTTTGAATGGATTAAAAAGTGTAAATTGAGAATGGAAACATAGCTTCGGTAACCTCCATCTTACTCGGAAAAAAACACGTACTTCACCCTTCCTTTTTCTTTTCTTTAATAAAGTAGTCAATGAACAGTTAGTCACATGAATGATGAATAGTAGATAGAGGAAACCAAAAAGCAACCAAAAGAACTAATTAAACCGAGTGGAAAGAAAAAGAAAGGCTAGCTAGCTTGGAAATTTTGTTACAAAATGGCATGGAAATTGATTAAAGAATTTTTTTTTAAAACACTAGATTTAAATTTAAATTTAAATTATTAGGGATAAAAAGTGTAGTCAATTATAAATTTAAGTCATTAAAAAAATAGATTGGTCAAGATTAATTTTAAAAAAAAAATGCATATCTATCTAAAGTGGTACTCCTAAAGTCCTAATATGTGAGACCAATAAATGATACGTGTGGATATTTTATCCTTGTTTTCTTAAATGATGTGAGGATATTTTTTAGAATTAAATACCTTTTCTTAAAAATGTATTATGAAATTTTAAAAGTAAAATTGTATACAATTTGACTTTAAGTTTTATCAAGTTTTATAAGCCTAATATAAGTAACCATTTTCTTAAAGATTGATTAATTACATTTTTTTAAGATATAATATTATTTTAAAATGTTTTGTAAGGAGTCAAGCAAATAAGGTAATTTACTAATTAACCAGAGCTTCATGATTTTATGCTAACAACCTTGTTTTAATTTTTTTGTTATCGCATACCTACTTTTATATATTCTACTATTTTGAGTGAAATGATATAATCTTTTTTTTAAAATAATACTATTTTAAAATGTTACATAATTGTGAAAATATTAATGTGTTATTTGATAATCACTTAAAGGTTTATTTTTTCATATGCAAAAAAGTTATGATTTAACTCTAATATAAAATTATTTTACGCAATTTTAAAAAATAGTAGACATATTTGCTAAATTTCCTTAATTTTTGTATCCTTGGGTGTATTTATCAGTTTAGAATTCTTGTTATTTTTTCTAACCACTGGCAATCTGGTTCCAGAAGAAGTTATGAACTTGCCAACGAGAACAAACAAATGCGTTTTATTCTGAATCTTGATAGAATGACCTCATGATCTCATGCACGGATTACGGCTAATTAATCACTCATGTCACCACTTGGACTTTTCAAACATTTACTGCACTGTACTGATAGAATCAATTAATTTCATCACAGCAAGCGTGTATCATCCGTTTGGAATCTTGATTGTTCCGTTTTTACAACACTTGGCTACTAGTATAAGTCATAAGATATAGATCGAGAAAATGCTCCGTTCACACGTAAGACAACAACGAAAGAAGTTGTGATTGATATTTTTGAGAGAATAAGGAAGTGCTGAGGACAATGTAATAAAGTTTTAAATTATTATACAATTACATTAAAAAAAGTTATAATATTTCAACAACATCGTTTTGTTATCAATATAAATATATAATGATAAAATATGAAAAAAAAATAAAAACTTATATAATAATAGTTACAAAAATATATAAAAGTTTAAATGAAAAAATTCACAAAATAATAAGATATTGTTGTCGTTGATTTTGGTAAGATTGGTGAAAAACAAATTCAGAGAGTATATAAAATACGTAAAAAATCAAAAACTGAAATGATAAAATTTGCAAAATTAAAATTAAATGATAAAATTTACAAAATAATAAAAATTAGGGGATAAAATAAGTGATTAAACCTAAATTTAATTTTCATTGTTATTTTAAATAAATAAAATATCTAAAATACATTTTTTTTTAAAGGATCTAAAATACATATTAGTGCACGGTCTTTTAGATTTTTGAATGGCTACTGCTTTCGGCAAAAGATTAAAAAGCTGCATCCTTGGGGGAACTCGACAAATTGTCAAACATTATACTAGGACTTATTTGACGTAAAATTTGTTTTGTAAACAAGCGTACTTGAAACATTGGATGCAATCATAAATCATAGTATATTGTTAATTTGTTATTTGTTATCAATAATGAAAAGGAGAATAAAGAGAATAAATTTACTCCAATACTGTATTGTAACATAATTTTACATATAATTATGACCTTTTATTAAATTATTAATAAGTTAATTTATTTTTATAAAATTATTTTAAAGTTATATAAGATTATGAATGTTCTAAAACTATGTTACAGTGTTGATGCACTATTTTTTTTTAAAATGAAAACAAACAATTAAAATCAGCATTTATTAATAAAAAAAATGAAAACCGTAATAATAATAATAATTTAAAATTAAACTATATCATATACTACATGGTTAAACTCGAACCTGACCAACCAATCATCAATTAAATTTGTTCAGTTATGTTGACCCGGGATGGTTTGTTGATTATGATATTTATAATTATAATAATAATAAAATGAAAGGAATTTCAGCAAAACAAAGGAGAACAAGAAAGGAATTTAAGAGAAGTGAACACATGAAATTGAGATTCTTTTTTGACTATATTTGCCCTATGTCTCTTATCCACCACTAGAAAGAAATTAATAATTAAATAGAGGAATATTCTATGAGTGTTGGTTAAGGTATAATTAAGGAGAGTTGGGGAGATTTGGTGTATTATTCCTAAACAAAAGTAGAGGCTGATGAGTCAAAGGAGAATTTTTTTTGGTTGATTTTGATTTAAAATCCTGATGAGTTGATAAAGTTGGGATACAATTCATATTTCATTCGAACTCAAACTAAGGTCAAAACTCAACCTTGTCAGTCAGCAAATAATTCTTAATCCACACATCTACTGCAAAAAGTAATCTCACTCACCAATGCGTTGAACTTGATCATTTGAAGTGCGTGTTTTCTACCAACTTAGTCATTATGGCTTTTTCTTTTGTTTGAAAAGAAAAATACTATGCATTTTGCCAATTAAATCAGGATTTTGTGTGTATATTTTATGCTATATAACATGACTGGTGATATGCTTTAAATAATACTATTTAATAAGTTATAAAATTGTAAATGTTAAATGTTTTTTTATTTAATTTAATTAATACTTTATATTAAAAATTATGAAAATACTATTTAATTATTATTGATTTAATTACAGTTAAACTATTAAACTTTAAGTTAGTGTCTTTACCGGTCTAATTTAAAAAAATTGATTAATATGAATGTTCTATATCATATTTAATTTTTAGATTTTTTATAAACAATTTGTGTTTAGCACCTTTACTACTATGCTGCACTTATATATATTTTATAATTTGAATTGTTATGTAGTAATTTGTTACGTTTGCTGCATCAATAAAAAAAGATTAAAATGCATATAAGAATGTGTCGGTAAAAACCAAATCATCCATCGAATCAAATCAGATTTTTTTTTTCTAGAAAGTCATTCAAATAAAGCTTAATAGCAAATCCTTTCGATCATTTACAATGACTTTCAGGATAATTTATAAAAATTAATTCACTTATCATAAATTATAAATTCAATCAAATTATGAAATGTTTTTTCTCTTTAATTAACTAGCTTAAAACCGATGCAA
Source organism: Amphicarpaea edgeworthii (assembly GCA_014843725.1). Taxonomy (NCBI): domain Eukaryota; kingdom Viridiplantae; phylum Streptophyta; class Magnoliopsida; order Fabales; family Fabaceae; genus Amphicarpaea; species Amphicarpaea edgeworthii. Next base: position 6,101,007 of record CM026324.1, on the reverse strand, counting down.
ATTGATCTGGGAACACTCCTTTCAAGTTTCTGCAGTTCATACCAGCAAGCCGAAAGTCATGTAGCTGTTAGTTTCTTTTTGCAAAAATATATTTCTGTCACTTTAATTTTTTTACTTCAACTATAAATCCATTGGTGGAAGACTAGAAGTTTCAACACATCCATAATGATTATGGAATTAATTCTGATGGATTTCCCTACTTGGCTGCCCAAGCTTTGACTATTATGATTTCACCGACTACGAGAGCCTAATTAACACATCCATAAATATTGCTGAATAAAAAATTAAAAAAAAAACATATCACTCAAAAATATGGTTGATGAATAAAACTTCATAAATCCCTCATAGAAGCTTAAAAATGTTTGGCTTAGAAATTTTCGTCCATTATCTTACACCTTAAACAGCATCTATTACTTGTGAGTTTTCTACGGGGTTTTTCTCCACTTGTTCATCTATCAACTTGTGAAACATGAAATAATTTGTGAAAGAAAACAACTTGTGTTTATATGGCTAGTCAATTTCTTGCGATCATCCATGCATGTCTCATTGTGAATTCAAAAGAAGTCAGAAATTTTACACTCTTTTTTCCATATTAATGCATGTGTATTTTTCTTTGATGGAGCCCACGAAGACAAAAATCATGCAGAAAATAGGGATGGCCCTGTTCGCTTGTGTTTTATTGATTACTAATCTACTCTTCTGCATGGCCTACACTAGGAAATATTGATATATATATATATATATATATAGCTCCTGAGTTATATAAGAAGACGCAGATTTCTATAACTCCAAATTAGACTTAGGAATTTATAGTTTTGGAATATATGTGGATGACTAATTTTTGAATACATTATCATTTTTAGTGGATTCTTCTCTATTAATCACGCATTTTTCATCCATAAGATTAAAATGAGACATTCCTTAAAAAATCTGAATCCATTATCACTCACTTCAACAGCGTGATGGTACTTGAATTTATATGGTGAGTCATTATCATATCTTAAAACGGACGTGTTAAAGCAAATATGGTGTTATTATCAGGAAGCAAATATAAGTCCGCTATCATACATAAATAAAGTGAATGACGAATTTTTGAAGTTGGGTCAGGCTTGGATGAGGAATCCAATAGTGTACAGAATGAGGTCCCTTTTGTACTCGGGCTTGTATTTTAAAGCTGAGGATTATTTCCTGACACTCTCACTTTGCTTCATACACCTCCCAACAAAAACAAAACAAACAAAAATACCCTCTCACCTAGCACCCATGCATCTCAAGAAACCTAGCCATCAATTGTGTGAACACCCCCTTCTCAACACACTTTGCTATCATGGTTGCTCATGCAGACAAGGCATACCTTGAAGCACTCGCCTGAGGACGACGACATAGGCGACAACAACAGGCACAGGTGCCAGCATTGCGATGGCAAGCGCAAGCGCAAGTGCAGATGGTGGCATTGTCGATGACAACGTGGGCATGAATGATGGCGTGGGGTGACAACAAAGAGTGCGGTGGTGGCGACGCTATCGTGACAAAGGGAAGAAGGAAATGGAAGTATAGTTGAGGCATGGCTATGAAGGGCTCTAGTTATGAAGTTTTGGGATGAATGAAAGGAAAAAGGATTTTGGGGTGCTGACAATTGAGGCATCATCTCTTGAATACCTATTATGGAATATGATTTTTCATACTCCGAAATAGCTATTCTGGAATAGGGTGGGGGTAATTTGAAAAACCTATTCTAGAATAGCTATTCTAGGATATGAAAAATTATATTCCAAAATAGGTATTCTGGAATAAAAAGAAGGATAAGATGGAAATTTTGAACAATTTGGAAGGTGCAGGAAGCACATTGGGAGGAGTAGAAAACAACTCCCTTTAAAGATTACGTTCGAGGTGTTCTTCGCTTTGGGCCGAAAAACTAGAAGCCGAATCTCTCTCTTTTGAGTCCAATCTGAGTTAATAAATAATACTCTGATTTTTTAAAGTTTATTTGATAAAATAAATACTTATTTTAATAAAATAAATAATTATTTTTTTCTGCAGTATATTTATCTAACCTGTTTTTAATTTTTAAAATAAATAATTTTTTAATTATTTAAAGAAACAAGTACTATCTACTTATGAAATAATCACTTATATGATAATTAGTTATTTAATAAATACTTATTATAATTTTAAATAAATTGATCAAATAATCTAGTTTTCAGTAAATAATTTTTGTTAGTATTTTTTTTCATTTTTTAAAACGCTATTTGAAATAACATTTTTTAAAACGCTAACTTTTAGTTTTTATTTTCTTTTATAATTTTTTTTATGTTTAAAATATTTATTACATCTTTTTATGGGTCCTTTCCTTTTAAAATAAAACAGGATTTATTATTTATTTATTTTTATTGCTTAGCACTTATAATTTAATAAGTTAACTTTTATGAATATTGTTTGTTTTGTGAATCTAGGTATTTTTTAATAAAAAAAATTGACTAATCTCTTAAAATATTAAGATTTATTTAAGGGGTTGACAAACTCATCTTATAAAAATACTTTATTTTTTGTTAGAATAAAAACCTTTGGACACTCCTATATTAGTATACACTTTGAAAGAAAAAGAGATAAGAGAAAAATATATAAATATAATAGGTGATATCATTTAATAGGAAGAGAGGGATAAAGAATAAAATGAAGATGTGTAATAAGTATTTATAATATTGAAGTGCAGAAACAATTAATATTATGTAATGTAAAATTATTTTATAATCTAAACAACTAAGAGATTATGTAGTGTAAAATTATTTTATGTGTCATATATTCAATCATAATCCATAGTTTATGATAAATTTATTTATTTTTATAATAATAACTTTAAAAATTACATCATTGATAATTTATGAAGTTTTAACAAGTGCACCTATTATCTCATTCAATATTGGATGTTCATTAAATCTTTTAAATGAGTCTAGTGCACAAGGTAGGTACAAAAAGCAGAACCTCAACTATGCTATACTTTTCTTCGTGTCAAAGATCAGTCAATATATATAACCAGCATCTTTTTTCATCCTCAAAGCAGTGACAAAGCGAAGAATTTTCTTATACCTAACCCCCTAACACTCACCCTTTTTTGTAGGCGCTAGGAAGCTTCTTAATTACAAATCAAACGAATTATTCACATAGTAGTAGTTACTGTGACCCCAATATTATTGTTCCATCAACTTGGGGAAAAAAATTAACGGGGTTTGTGTACGTCGATGATGAGCTGCACTGGGACATGCTTTTCCAAAGGGAGAGGGGTCAAGAATTCATCATCATGCACGTGCCGAAAGGTTGATGGTGGTGTTAGTGTTGCAATTGCAAGCTGGCTATGTCAAAGTGTTGCATCTGCTTTTTTTTCTTCCTTAGAATGGTGCTCTTGTTTCCATGTTGACACAATAAACGATGGTCCCGTGGACGACTATGATGGCGGTGAGGATTCTTCTTCTTGTGCTGCTGCACCTCTCATTTTCAACAACGCCGAAAAGGAGGACTCTCATCTTCTTATTGTTAGTTCCCAAATCTTGAAGCACAGTTGAATTCATCAATTGGAAGATATTTCAATTGGGTACACGCGATCAACATTCAACTCCGAATCATGTAAATATCGTTCATGGCACGTAGTTATTTGTTAACGAATTGGATACTCATACTGTGATATTACTACATTTATATATGCTTTCCTCTATGGTACATTGTATATATCCTTGGCTACCTTGTTCCTTTAGTTTGAAAATGTATTGTCATAATTTAAAGATAAGTGGCAATCTTAAATATCTAGGTGTGAATTTTTGTATACATGCATTGTATTATTCTTTACAATGTGTAACTTAATTGGTTTAGATTAAACGTATTAATTGTTATTATGAATAATATTTTTTTTTATTATGTTATTGGAATAGAGTATATCTATCAATTTTATCAATAACTAATCTTTATCAAATAATTATACTTTTAACTTTATCGATGTTAATCTATCACAAATTTATCTGATCATCTTTAATAAAATTCTTCGATGTCAATTATAGTATAAGTACATTTTAATATAATTATCCTCTAAATTTAACTAAAACATTTTTTCCGATGGTTATTTTTACACTGCAAATTTTAAAGAGAACGGAACTATACATCTTGAAAAACGAAGTGAATCAAAAGAAAAGTACTCCAGCCACTATATAGGAATAGGCTATTAAGCTAGTTAAAGTTAACAAGAAGTACCAGCCGGCAGGCATCTTGAAGAGTTAATTATATCTGAGTTTTTTGGATAGATGCATGCATGGTGGTAAGCAAGGAACCAAAAAGATGGCATGATATATGCATAGTGAAGGATAAATTCATTCTACTAATGTTGACGAATTAATAAGATTAAGCCTTTCGGCTGATGTAAGTAAAGCAAATTCTTAAAGTTAATCAAGTGAAGATTCCATATTTTGTTTAGTGTCTTTTTAATAATTATTTAATACCTAATCAAATAGCTGTGAAGGCATTATTTGAAATTTGAAGTAATTCAATTCATAAGTTTTTTTTTTTTAAATGTTCTATTAATTTTATCATATTCGGCATAAAAAGATCCACGCGTAATAAGATTTTTTTTTAACTCTACAGCCAAACTTTTCTCCAAAAGCTAATCTAACTAGTCTTGCGTATATATAGGGGGCTAAATTTTGATCTATTTTGGAGTGATAAACTACTAAATTTACCAACATCCAATATGTAAGAGTGGTTGGTTGAGTTGAATGGAATATGATGAAATTATAAGAATGAAAATGAAGGAAAGAGATAGAAAAAAAAAATAAAAGTGAAGTTGTTTGGTATACATGAAAAGAGATAAAAATTTTGAATTAAAATAATTAGGTAAATAAAAAAATAAGATAAAAAAAGATAAAAAATTTTAAAATAACTTTCACTTATTTTTCTGGTACTTTTAGAATGAAAGTGTTTCGTAATAGACTATCAACTTTTGTTCCCTTGTATTACTTTTTCAAATGTTTCAACACAATTTTTTGTTTCTCTCCTTTTTACCTCTTATTTTCCTATGAAACAAACAATCTTTTAATATCTATAATGACACGTAAGATTATAATTATAACAATTACACGTATATAAGCATTTCACTTGTGGCTTGTTTACAATAAGAATAGATTGAGATGAATTTTGATTTAATATTTGGGGTATGTTCTATACTTATAAACTCTATAAATTTCCATGTAACTTAGGAAAATATATTAGTTTTTTTTTTCTATATATAACTTTTTTTAATCATCTCTCGTGGCTAAACATTGCAGTCAAAAGAGAGAAAGCACATGGCTCAGATAGGATCCACATGTCAAGTGAATTAACCTCAGAGATTGTTAAGTTTTCAACAGAAAAATTGTATAAAAGTATCGTTACTTAATATTAGTACACATGTAACCAAACCGACCCTAGAAAATTCAAAGTAGGCTTAATGGCGGACACCACGTTGGAGGCCTTCGTTAACTGACTTTCCTTTGAATAAGAATGTTTTCTTGTTTTTTTTTATGCGCTTTGTGCCTCGTTTGGTTGCTTGTGTTGTGTGCTTATGATACTGGCGGCAACTATAAGATGATATAAATAATTGGAATATTTTCTGGTTATAAGTGGTTGAAGAGACAATATATATATATATATATATATATATATATATATATATATATCGACGGGAGACAAACTTTCAAGCCAGGAATTTTAACTGAATCTTGAAACAAGCATAAATCTTCTTCGTTACAAAGTTGAAGCAATAATTTTTTATTTAAAAAAAAAAAAGACAAGAAAAAGAGAAATCTCAAGAAAGCCAAATCACTAGCATATAATAAAGAGAGATATGGAAAGACAAGAGAGATATGGAAAGACGAGACTTCCTTTCTCAATGATTGAAAGTAACTACCAATATTTCTTAGTTTTTTTTTTTAACTATATTATTCATACAAAGTATTTATAGATTTTATTTGATTATTAATTTTGATAAAAAAAAAAAATATGTTTGACCATCTTTAATGAAATTTTTTCTTGTTTGTCATGTTTTTTTTTTATTATTTATAAGACAAATCTTACACTTTTTTTTAAAAAAAGATCAAGTCTATTAGCAATCATACCAACAATTTATTTATTGATGCCAATATTCCTTAATTTGAGAGAGAGAGTTGAATTCTCTATCTCTTAAATAATCTTAATTTCAAGTTTTATAAATATAAAAACTAGAAGGCCCAAATAAAACTCAACTAAAAGTAATTAATCATATTTTAAGTAAAAATTAATCTCTAACAAAGTGGATAAAAAAATAACAATTGGATAAAAAAGAAGATTGAAAGCAACAATACAGATAAAACGTGTCCATGTGATCAAATATCCAGCAGCCACATGCTTTGTGGGTAGTAGCCATTAGCCAAATGATAGAAAAGCAGTCCCCAGCAATAGTGCATTACTAACCTAGACACTGCACGACTCTCTCCTACATGAAAATGCAATGCTTTTTAGCTGCGTACGTTGTCAGGTTTTTTTTTTTTTTTTTCTCTCTTTGATGATGTTGTGAATGTGATGGCTTTGCACTTTGCAGTGTCTAGGGCTTGAAGATTTTAATTCCCTGGCACCCCAATGCCTTTCGTCCAACGCATTACGTTGTACGTACCCAGCCAAAGCAAAAAAAAGGTAACTAATAATAAAGCTAAACCTTGCACATCTCATTTTGCGATACCTATTATCTTCGTTGTTGTCTTTTGCTTTTTTCCCCAACACAAATGTCGTGTTGGTCCTATACACTTTCTTTTTCTCTTGGAATGTATAGTTTTTTAGATTTTTTTTTTTAAGATCCCACCAAAAAGAAAATATATAGTTTTTTAATGTCATGAGTGGTACACTTGTCATATTTGAATGGAGTGCATGTTGATTATATTATATTGTTCATATCGTATGAGAGATTGTATAATCTTAATCCTAATTGGGAAATTAATGATCTTGAACGATAAAAGTGGATAACCAATTTTATTTTTTTTTAAATTGTGAGATGTATATAGAAAGGATAAAAAAAAAACTAAGAGAGAAATAATAATATTTTTTTTTATTAAATAACAAAACTTATCCTAATGGTTGTTATATTTTTTTGACTTAATTATAGTTTTGGTCACCTACTTTTTTAAATCCGTAATTTTGATTCTTCGTTTAAAATATGTAATTTTGATCCCCTTATTTTTAAAATTAAGTAATTTGATCTCTCCATTAATTTAGTGTCAAAGTAATCACTAAATCAATAGTCTAATTGATAATATATATAATTTTCACATAAATTTTATTTATTATCATATATTTATTTATTATTTATTGTGTTCTCAACCAAAATTTAATATTTTAAATAAAAATAAAATAAAACAAGTCATTTATAAAATAAAAAATATAAAAAAAATTACAACTAATAATAGGAGATTTTAAAAAATAAATGAAAGAAAAAATTACTTATACATAGTTCAATCCAAGACTTATATTGTCTAGTCTGATATAATTTATTCTTTATTTATTTTTTAATATCTCCTATTATTAGTTATAATTTTTTTTATATATTTCACTTTTTATTTTATAAATCACTCCCTTTATTTTAATTTTATTTAAAATACTAAATTTTTGTTGAAAACATAAAAAATAATAAATAAATATACGATAATAAATAAAATTTATACGAAAGATTTATATATATATATATATATATATATATATATATATTATTTTTATTTTTTTTAGTAATTACTTTAACTTTTTAATACTAAAGAGACTAGGTTTCACATCCCAACTTTGCTAATTCAGACAATTTTCATATATAATATAAAAAAAATCAAACATTAATCTTCTATTATGTCAATCCTTAATTTCTTTTATTGTTATTATACGAATTTGCATATGTAGTGCTTTGTGGTACCAACGAATTATCTTTATCTTTTTAGCTTCTTTGCTGTATATCCTTCTTACCCTTCACGTGGTTTGCTGAATTCGTCGATCGACTTTTTATCATAGTTTTGGACAATTATTGTACCCAACCGCCAAAATAAAGCCACCCATATACAGTCAATTAATGTGAGGGCCAAGTCTCTTGAAACTTTGTGCTAAGATAGTGGTTTAATGTCATTTTTGTTTACTGTTCTTTGCTCAATCCACAATCTGATAGATAGATTTATATTTATATTAATAATAATATTGTAGGGTCATGAAAACCTTGCCATATTTGAGACTATAATTCGTAGAGTACTAGCTTCCTCTAGCACCAAATAACCAAATTGTGGAGAACATTGACGCATATATAACTTTTGGCCATGTGCCATTTTGTTTGATAGACATACAACTTTACAATAATAATATATGCACATACTTTACTCAAGAATATTCTTCAAATTTCATAAGAAAAGGAACATTCCTCAAATTTATCGAATAATTATTACAAACTCTCAACTCAAAAACACAAATAGACAATGTATAGGTTCATTTAATTTTGTTGTTAGCATTTTATAAAGTCATAATTTTGTTCCTTCATATATTTCTAATTAATGTGTAACTTCTTTTTTACACAATTAACCACTTCAACATATATCACATTTTAAATCACCAAAATTTTACTTATATTAAATTATTCAACCTGTAAATAAATAGTCTATGTACACCAAGTCACAAAAAAAAAAAAAAAAAAAACTCCATGTACACCATTATATGATTTGTAATTACTCTATGGTCTTTATTATAAGACATAATTTAAAAAAAAAAAATAGTCTTTTTTATAAGCCATTTTAGAATTCCAATAAAATATTTATTATTTCTTTTTCTTAGTTGTTCTTATTAAAAGCTTTAAATAAATGTATTTTTATTAGTAGTAGTGCATAAACTAATAATTATTAATAAGGGTATAATTGATACAATAGTAAAAAAAAATCATTAATAGCAACTACATTAATTATTCTTATTAGTTTGTGTAATTAGTTTGTGTAATTGATATCTAAAGTGTCTTATAATAAAAACAAGCGATATTTTTAGTCGATGCATTACACATGATAAATTTTTATACTTATATAATTCAAATTCATAATAAATAATTGTTTTAATATATAATTTTACCATTTTTTTTATGTTAGGCTGTAAATGATATTATAACAAAAATTCATATAAATAAATATACATGAATATATACATTATATTATGGATTTAAACTAAATAATTTAAATTGTGATATTAAGTTAATTTCAACTGTTTGTTAATTTCTAAAAAGAAAAACTAATAAAATTCAAATTAGAGATGGAGATAAAAGAGGGTAGAGTGAGAGATATAGATGATTAAGATCAACTATAATGATAAAAGGAGAGTAGTTTGATATGTTTGAGAGAGGTTTTTCTTTTTTAGATAATATGTGAAATGCACATCTAAGGGATAGAAAAAAGAAACAATCTTACTTTCTAAGTTGTGTATTCTAATTTATAAGATGTGAGTATACTCTAACTTTTCTTACACATGACAAGAAATGTATTTTTAGTTAATTTTTTTTTTTTGTTTTATAGTTAATATGTGTTAAAAATCTAGTTTTATTTTATTATAATTTGTCAAAAAGAATGTTAATTAAGGAACACATATAATTCCATCTAGCTTTATTTTTTATTACACAGAAGATCTAGCTAGATATGAATATATGAATATATAAATATCCGAAGAGATTGACAATATGGGGACTAATTAAAGTTGCTACTTAAATAAGTCTAAAGACAAAATATAAATGAATACTTAGAATACATTATTCAAATCCTACCCATTTTCATCTATATAAAGGTTTGTTCCCATTCGTGGTTTGAAGTTCAAAAGTCTTGGAAGTTCTATTATTATTTATTTATTTATTCATTGAAAGTGAAGAATAATTGCCTTCACGGGGAAGGAGTAGATAGAACTAAAGTGAGAGGAATCGAGTAAACCAAAAGGAAGATGCTTAAATTCAAAAAACAAGAAAACAACAACTTTTTGTATATATATGCATACAAGCTAACCATTTGCAAAGCAACAACCTTGAATATATTATTAACTTTTTGTATTTTTCTTCTTTCCTTAGCTTTTAAAACTGAAGTCTATTATTCTTTCGAATCTTTTTCTTCCCCGACTCCTACGACTATTATAGTAACCTATAGATTCCCTAGTTTACAACTATGGGACTATGGGAGGCTTTATTTTCACGATGATTATCTGCCCCCAAATGTGCACCTGTGTAAAAATTCCATTTAAGCACTTATATATACGTGCTTCCAGCGCATACATGTGTTGTATGTTGTTAAAGTTCATTATAACTTGTAACGGAAATAACTCCATTTGTATACGTTGTACACAAAATATTTCTACCTCTAATGAATACTCTTACATTTCAACTTTTTATATCTTTCAACAACAACAAACAACAGTATATTGGATTAAGATTATTTACAATTTTAAAATATATATTTTTTAAAAATGTTTTAGTATATTCAATTAAGATTATTAAATGATAAAAAAAAATTTATGGTATTCAATCAAGATTATTAAGATTTTTTTTAAAGGGCAACAAAATCTAATGATATTCGATTGAGATTTTAAATAATTTAAAAAAAGTTTTATGTTATTCAAAATGATAAAGATTTTGAAGAATTGTCTTCTTGATGAGACTTTTGTGGATTTTATTGAGTTTTAGTTTTTTTTTTTTTTGATGAATATTGAGTTTTTAGTTGATTATATAAATATCAAATCTAGCAAACAATCTCATTTAATCTCGATAGACTTTTCCTTCTCATCAAAGACTTTTTTATTTCATTATCTTTCCTTTGAAGGCGATGGCATAATCTTTCACCCAATCTCTCACGTTTTTCTGCTTTATACCCCCAAATCATTACAAAACACCTTATAAGCCCATGTCACTTGACCATTACCATCTCATTCTTCTTTAGGTTTATAAATTCCTACATAAAAGAAAGTCGTTATAAGAGAAGTAAGATATCAGCTTGGAGAAAGTTCTAATTTAAAAGGTACAAACAATCAAATTAAAGTTTTAAAAGATCAATCTAAACTATTGCAATCAATTTTAAAAATATACATAACTTAATAGAGAAACCAGGAAGCAATGTTTGAGATGCTATAAAAGAAATCTTAGATCTAAACTTATCTGTTCATATGTCATCATAAGAACGTTTATCTTGAATATTAAGTTAGGAAAATTATTAATGTTTTAATCATCTCTTAATAAACTTTTTAGTTCTATTTAACTATGTTTTTTATATGTCTTTTTTGTTGAATTATTTGGTTTATATTTTGATGAAATTATTGATTTTATGGGTTAAGCATTTTATATTTTTGGACTAATATTTTGTTTTTTCTAAAAATTCATAAAATCCTTTCAAATCTTATAAATCCGTTAAATTTTTTTAAATCTTGTGTTATAAATCTATTGAAATCTAACTACAAAATCTTAATCACAAATTTTTTTTTTTAAATTTTTATATTCCTAACCAAAATATTCTTTTAAAATCATAATTGAATACACCCTACTTCTTTCTTTTACAATATAAAAAGGGAAACTCGTCTTCTTATTAATTATTACCCTTTTTTCTTTATAATAATTTCCACAAAAGATAATTAATTATAAAATACTTATAACATTGATCGATTAAATAATTTGATGTTGAAAACGGTGTATGTTTTTTTTTGTCAACGCCACTTCATTGTTTTATAAAATATTTCAGATATTGCAGTTAGCAATATTGATTTCTTTAACATAGTGGCAGAAAGTGGATAAAGAAGTAGCATTTAATAAAGGGGAAAAGGGAGTAATTGTGTGCGTGCAACATTTATAAGTTTAAACATGTCTTGTGTCTCTAGTATTATTAGTATTATTGCTGGGTATCTAGTATATTAGTAATTTATGTTTTCGGTCTCTATTAATTTTTTCTATTGGCTTGGTTTCCAATATATTAAAAGTGTGAGGTGGTGACATATTTGTCCCTCTAAATTGCAAAATTATTTGTTGACTCTAAATATGTAAAAAATGTAACATATTAATTATATTGTCAAGTGTCCTCCATTATGTCTAATATATTTGTCTTTATGGCATCTCAGGATTAAAATGTTATAGGAAAAAGTGTCACTTGGTTGCTGATACACCAAGATTAATTTGTTATCAAATTTTTGTTAGATTAATTTGTCATTTTTTGAAAATTGATTTTTTTTCTTAAATTTCTTCAACCAACCTTCAAACACCAAGTTTTTTTATCTCCTCGATACCGCATCAACAATGGATACAACCTTTTTGCTATCACCACCACCACAACCAATGTCGGGACCCACATTCGAGCACATAAGTTGATCATGTTCATAATTACCTTTTTTTTTTTTATCATTATTGACGTAGGTGTTGAGCTCCGAATACATCAGTATGCTTCGCATCATGAAGGCAACCAGGTTGACTTAGATGTTGGGAATATCCTTCGAGGGAGATTCGAATAGCATCAAACCTGCAACAATATGAAGTAGATCTTGGATTTGCAAGTGTTGGAGCAAGGTTAAAGGTTGGCAAAAAGGACATTTTTTTTTCCTGAAATACAATCTTGGTATCTCTCAAGGGGGACAAAAGACATCCCAACTAAGTTGGCACCCCTTAAGTCACCCTATCATTAAGACTAAGCTTTATATTATTAAATAAGCAAAAAGAATACAAAGAAATGGACAGACCAAACCAAACCCAAAGAATCATCAGCAAAAACGAAAGTTAGGCAGTCTACAACAATTATGGGCAAAGCACAGAATAAAACTAGGTAAGCTAAATCACCACATAAACTCTACATGCTCATTTACACCAAAATTAGTTAGACTATCTGCACATTGATTACCCTCCCTAAAAATGTGTGAATAGTTATATGCATATTGTTAGAGGAAGAGAAAACATGGTTCCAGCGAGCCTTGAGTTGCCAAGGAATAACCATCGGATGAATAAAGGCCTTGATAGCCAACTGAGAGTCACATTCAATCCAGAGTCTCGGCTAACCAAGTCTAATTGCCTGCTCAATCGCACAAAGAACCGCAAAGATTTCAACATAAAAAGAGGTTTGGATGTCAATATAAATAGAAAAACCTCCCCGGGAAGAGGCCAAAATGATCCTGAAATATTCCACCAGCAGCAACATAACCAAGATGACCATGAGCTGCACCATTCATGTTACATTTAATGAATCCAGCAAACAGAGGATGCTAATCAACTTGGATGATTCGAGGCGGAGTAAGAGGGTGGAGCAGAACCCCAAAATGATGAAGATGAGAGAGATCTTCCAAGGGATTGGAAGCGCGAGCTCGAGTGACACGACCCGAGAAGGCAGTTGAGGATGCAATCAAGGGCTTAACATGATGAAGATGGAGTCTGGAGTTACGGAATCTGAGACTATTACGCACCCACCAAATCATCCAAAAGGTGTGAATAATCGCAAATTATAGCAGATCATGAACTTGGCCTTTACAATGCTTAAGCGATTGCAAAATAGATAGGTAACTTGAAGAGTTAATCTGAATTTGAAAGGAGGATTGCAGTCAATTCCATAACGAAAGAGTAAAGTCATAGTGCAGGAAAATATGTTTCGAAGATTTCGCAGTTACACCACAAAAAGAAGATGTCGCAAATCTAGGCATAGGAATAGATATCGATCATGGTGACAAAGTCGTCATCGCGGAGGAAGTCATCATTGTTGACATAGTAAACAAGAGAAGTTGTAATAAAAAAATCAATTTTCAAAAATGGCAAATTAGTTCATTAACAATTTGATAATAAATTAGTCATATCGAGTCACCAACTAAAGTGACATTCTTTCCTCTAATATTTTAATTTTGAGATGTCATATAAGCATGTCCGTTAAACTTAGCTTAGCGGACGAAACTTGACAAGACTAATATATCATTCTTTTTGAAGATTCGACTACAAAAATTTAAACATACTTATTATACAACTCACGTGTTGATGTGCCACATTAACATATACATCATCAAGATAACACAATCCTACTACCAATAAAGACCTAAATGAAAACTTTTAATATAGTTGGGACTTAAAATAACTAAAAAAATTAATAGAAGGAGTAGTTTGTGCCATATATGTATTATTTTTTTCATTTTCTCTAAGATATTTAGAGTGTTAGACAAAAACTTAAATGTAATTTTTTAAGTTTTTTCATCATTTTGGAATGAATTTCATGTACTAAGGAGTAGTTTGTGACATAATATGAGTGGCTAAGCCTCTCTTTATTAGAATTTATACGGTATTTTAATCTCAATCTTGCATAGTAATCTTTAATATATAATTTTGTTAGTGTCTTTATAATTATATGAAACTTGACTTGTGTACTTAATTTCTTAAAGATATTTCACGACAATTATCTAACATTTTTATGATTTTAGCTTAGTTTGAATTCATTTAGTATAGTTTTTAGTAGTTTTGTTAAATCTAACCTTAGGTAGTTAGTTTGTAGAAAATATATCCAATTTCATGTTTTTGCAGGTCTAAGTTCATCATCAAGAGAAAATGGGAAGAAGAGTTAAATTTTGTAGTGCGTTAAGCTATTGATCGCACTACGCGTGTAGGAGATCAATTCAAAAGGCTGGAAAAAGCATCAAGGTGGTTGCCAATTTTGAAGATCTCGCTTAGCGTGCATGTACGCTAAGTGAATTAAACTCTTTGTTTGCAACAATTGAAGAACTTGTTTAACGTGCATGAGCACTAAGCGAGTAGCCTAGTTTTAAACTAAAGAATCAAAAGAGTCGTGAAGCAAGCTTAGCATACTTGTGTGCTAAGCGAGCTATTACTTATGTGGAGATCTTTTGTATAAAAGTTTTACTATCTCCTAGGGATCAACAACTATCATTTTCTAACATAGGTTTTTGTGCTAGCATTGTTCCATTGCTTCATTTCCTTCTTCTCCACCTCTTCCTTTCGCCATTGTAGTTCATTTTTCTTATTTCTCATGACTTTAGGAGGCTAGTTCTCTTCTGTTAAGGGATTGGGGAACTAGACTACTTACATGTAAACACTTTTCTTATATATGTTCAATAAATATTTAGTGTCATTATCTTTTTCTACTTTATTTGTTTGTTATATGATTTGGCCAATTGTATATACATGTGGTTAAAGTTTAAATGCTATTGAGAAATGCTTTTGAACTTAGAATTGAGAAAAGTCTATAATGAAGTGTATTGGTAAACGTATGATAGACTAACTTACCTTGTTAAGACCTTTAAATTTCATTAAACTACTCATAAGAACTTTCTAAGACATTAGAAGTGAGGTTAAGTAATTTAGGCTTGATTTAGTGAAAAATCACATTTTAAGTACCTTTAGGTCAAGGTGATATTGAACTATTTTGTTGAATGTAGAAAACTCTTACCTATTTGCATGAAAGACAAGCTTAGTGGAACTAAACTAGGGGTGGCAAAACGAGTTGTGACCCGTTGAGCCGACCCGCTAGCCTGCCTTAAAATGGTAAGGTAAAGTGGTGTTGGCAGCTTGCATGGCCCACCTCGCCTCAGCCCACGCGAGCCAGCCCGTCAAGGGTAAGTATAGTTAATCTAATTTTAAGGTTCCCTTTACGTATTTTGTATGAATTAAGAAATTAAGATAATTTATAATTTTGTAATTTAAGACTTCTTTTGGGATTGAAAACTTATGAATTTTTTTATTTTTAAATACTTGATTATGTGATTTTAAGGGAGAAGAAAACATTTATGTAATCCTGTTTGTGTTGTTATCTTTAAATTTTTGTAATTTTGTGTATGTTTGCAACTGTTAAAGTTTTAATTATTTGTCTTCAGTGAGCCAGTGGCTGACCAGTCTTAAAGGAGCACAACAATTCAATATAAACTCAATTATTGCTTAGGATTGGTAATTTTTTATAATAGTCCAATACAAACAAATACCTATGGATTGGTAATTTGTTGCGCTGGCTAATTTGTTAATGGACATGAATATTCATATACTTATAACGAGGGGTGTGCAAAAAAATCTATTCGAACAGGAATCGAACTTATTTTTATCTGAATTAGTTTTAAAAATGAAATTATAATTTTTTTTTTAAAGAAACCAGTTTGAGTAACCAAATCGATTTTCAAAATTAGTTTGATTAAAAAAACCATTTTGGAATTGATTTGGACTCTAAAAATCGATTCAAACTAATTTGAAATCGGTTCAAACCAATTTTTAAAATCAATTCGATCCCAACTAAATTGATTTTTGAACCGGTTCAGAAAAAAAAAATTCAAACTAATTTAACCAATTCAAAAAATCTGTTCTGGTTTTGCACACCCCAACTTATAATATATTCACTTCATTCTTTTCTTTTTTTCTCATTAACGCCTCTTCTCTTACATTTTTATCTCTATTTTTTTTTTCTTGTTAAATTTTAAAATGTATAACATTTCTTATTTCTCTGTTTAATTCTTCTCTTTCTTTTATCTCCCGCGTTCCATTAATGAGTAGTTATCCTTTTCCCTTTACTTAAGCTAACACAGTAGAAAAAGTTTGGCTCATGTCAACAACCTTCCTAATCATTGGACACACATGACCACTCACTCCTAATTACACCTTCGCACGTGTCTAATGTGTTTCCTACCGGTATTTTATTATTAGAAAGATCTTTGACTACAAACTACAATCATACAAGCGTATATTTGTCAACAAATCGTATTATTTGTTACTAATTTTAAATTTGATAACTTATTTTTTATATTAACCATAGTTAACTTCATAGATAACACCTTATAAAGAAAAATAATGTAAAATATACAGTAATGTACATATATGTAAGTTTTTACTCTTTTATTCTATAATTATAAAGAAGAGCAAAAAGGAAAAAGAGCTAGAACACAGAAAAGAATGAAAAACATTACAAGATATTAAAGTCGTATATTATTCATGATATGTATCTTAAATTTAACTAAGTGAGATGACTCAACAGGATGATGATATACAAGTAACTTTATATATTCACACTCATGAATCTCTTCTCCAAAATATTAAAAAACTATTTTTCCGAAAGTGGTGAATTACGAATTAAACTTTGGTTGAGAGAGACGTTCAAATTTAATTATATAACTATGTGTGTTCAAGATTAAGACATCAAAATGTATACTTACTAAGGGAAAAAAAAACAGTGAAAGCTCTAGGTTTATAATTAATGGAGAGCGATGCTAATACATTCTTCAACACATTATTTTCTAACACATTTTATTATTAGTTAGATTTTATTAAAAAATTAAATAAAAAATCAGAAACAAATTTATTAAATAAATAGTAAAACCTATAAAAACTTACCATAAATTTTAATTAATAACAAAAAAACATGTTAAAATAGTACAATATTGACATTTCTATCATAGATTTATAATAGTATCTCTGGTTCTTATGTTACAAATTAAACATATTAAAAAAAATTAAAATATACATGAAGGAAAATTGGTAAGTAATGATATTTCATCAATATTTTTTAATATTTTCTTCTTTCTCCTTTTATCATATTATACTCTTTATCATACCTATTAATTTTATTTTCTCTTTCACTAGGTGTAGAGTAATATATAAATGTTTAAAAATTATTTTTCTTATTTTTTTTCTAGCATCAGTCAATCATAATTTAGGTTTATGAAAAAATTATTTTTTATAAAATTATTTAAAAAATGTATAAGTAAAAGTTGTAATGTCATTAAACATACCATAAAGTGGATCACGATTCTACTCTTTTATTTTTTAATTGAAACTTGTCACAACCTATAATTTAATACAGACAGACCCTTAATTTTACCTTGATGGCAAAGCTTAAAATCCAAACTTTAAAGGTAACAATGGATACCCTACCCGAACCTAAAGAGGCCCCACAGCCATAGTGGCAAATGACTCAAAAGCCATGCAATGTACAACACCCACGCACACAGTAATAGTTGTGTCTGGAACCAAGACATAACACCCTCACAAAACACCCAAAATTACAACGTCTGCCCCCACAAACTCAACGATAAATAACCTCCCCCTGCACCGCATTTCTTCCCTTTCTCCCTCCTCTCCTCCTCCGCCTCTAGTTTCCCAAAACCCCGTCACTCTGCCCCCATGACGACAGCCGCCCTCCCTCCCTCCTCAGACCATCCCTTCTCCGCCTTCTCCTGCGGCGGCTTCACGCCGTGGGACGACTACAACGACAACTCCCACCTCCTCTTCTCCCCCAAACCTATCTCTTCCAGCTCGGGTTCAGGCTCAGACAGTCCAAGCCTCGAGAGATCCGAAAAACCGAATCAAACCGAACCAAACCAAAATCACTTGTTCGCGGCCTCGGTGACCGAGGAGCGGAAACGTCGTCGCATGATATCGAACCGAGAGTCGGCCCGCAGGTCGAGGATGCGGAAACAGAGACACCTGGAGAACCTCCGGAGCCAGTTGAACAAGTGCAGGGTCGAAAACCGGGAACTGAATAATCGGTTGCAGTTCGTCCTGCACCACTTGAACCGCCTCCGAACCGAAAACGAATGGCTCCGCTCAGAGCGAACCCTGCTACGCCAAAAAGTCGCAAACTTAACACAAATTTTGATTTTCCAACAATTCCAAACCTTCCCCCCTACTACTACTGCATGGACATGCACCAACAACACTTCGCTCATGACAATTAATCAAGTAAACTAAATCATATCATCATATCATATATAATAAGCTCTTGGAAATTCCAAGAGTAACAACTTGTCTGTGTAATTATTATTATTATTATTATTAAAAGTTAGATAAAGAGGTGGTAATTAAAGGGTAGGATTTTTGGATGCTACTATTTATTTTTGGGAAGAAAAATATTAGGCTTGGTTTTGGAAAATATTAGTTCATTTTTTCAAAACCATAGGGGTTATTAGTTAATAGTTATATATTACCGATTATAATATATTTGTGTAAAATATTAGTTTTTTGTTTTTTGTTACTCTGGTATACGACTTACTTTTTCTTTTTTCTAGTTTTAGCTTCTTTATCAAAATCGCTCCTGATTTTCACACACACACACACACACACACACACACATATATATATATATATATAATCATGCACGACCAATACTGGTGCTACAGAGTTCAAAGTCCAAACTCAAAAGTCTAAATTAAACTAATGTAACATATATGAATCAAACTCTCGTATTCAAACAACTACGGCAGATAATGATACTTACTGAGGAATTGAGAAGGAACGAATTAATGAAGAGGACAATTAACTAAGTCTGATGAATGAGTGAATCTCAAAAAATCGCAAAAAGTATGAATAAATAATATTTATATATATATATATATATATATATATATATATATCCACCGACACTGTAAAAGTAAAAAAGAAAAAAAAATCATATTTACTGACTAAATTAACTTTTTTACTGATAGTTGGAATAAAGATGGAGTATGCAGCAAAAAGTATTGCGTACTCTAGTTCTTGTAATTAACCGCGATTCGTTTGTTTCATTTTAATTTTGGGCTATAATACAATAATAATACTAAATCATATTATATGCCGGCGATTCGAACTTCAGAAGCGAAAATAATTGGTCAAGCCATGAATTCCGAAAATAATCTCTCCCTTTAGACATTCTATATTGAAGTTTAATTAGGGTTTTGTACGAAAAAATAATACAGAATGAACACAATGAGGTTTGAATTATTCAAACTTTTCTTCACTTAGGTCATGATAGAAGAGTTTTGAAAAGAAAATTCAAAAAAGGTGTTTTCGTGTATTACTTATTAAATAAATTTTACGATAAATAATCTGATAATAATTCATTAATTAATATTTTTTTACTGAGAATTTTTTTTAAAAAAATTAAATTATTTTCTGAATAGTGGGTCTTTATACACGGGAATTCAAACGAAGATCAACATTGTCTTCCATAAAAATATATGATGAAAATATGTCTGTAGCTTTGCAAGGGCAACGAATACGTCACTTTCTTTAATCAAAGTACAAACTTAATCCCATCTTTTCTTTATAAGAGAATCAAGTTGATTGGTTTTGGATTAAGTGCAAATTAAGATGAGAACTTTAACATATATAGTAATATAAAGTTATTGATGACTTTGTGCACAAGATTTTGGTGAATAGAGGGGCCAGAGGTTATTATCAAAGACGTAACCCCAATCACTGGTTTACAAAAAAAGTGCACTCGTCACTCCCAATTTGATTATCTTACAGTGTATATAATTATTGACCTAGCTCCATAATTTTGTAAAAAAAGAGAGACATGTACACCTCATCCCTACCTTCAATTTTTTTGTATTTTTTAATCCTTCTATGCAGTCTCTACAAAATATGTGTATTCCAGCAGTAACAGATATTCAATAGTATTGGATCTCATATCGCATAAGAATGTGGCTCATTCATCTCTATATAATAAATCAACAATCCTCTTTGTTAGATTATAAAATGAAATGATGTAAATGTTTTTTTTTTTAAAGTTTAATGGTAAAATAGTTTTATATTATATAATTTTTAAAAAAATTATAAAAATTAATTAACTTATTGTCAATGAAAAATTGATATAACTACCTTATAATATAAGTGCATGCATTATTATTAGACTTTTTTTTTTATTTGTAAGAATAAAAAATATGTGTTATGAAAGAGTTCTGATTGTTTATTTTCAATATTATAAATATTTATTAAACATTTTTTTTATTTATCTTTCTTTTACTATCAAATCATATTATTTATTATATTTATATTTTTTTCTTTTTTCTTTTTCTCTCTTAAAGTGTCTATTAACGTAGGAGTATTGGAGTGAACTCAATCAACTAAACTAAATATCATGTAAATGATGTTCAGAGTGAATTATATTGAAAAAATAAACATTATTTAAATGATCCTTTATGTTTTAGGATCATCACAAGAGGTTTCTTCGGGTAATAACCCTCCTTTCTCAATCAATGGCATCATAGCGTCACAAAATAAAAAATTGTACATGTAAACTTTTACTGGGCCATCTTTAATCACTTCACAATGACTTTTTTTTATGGGAACTTCACAATGAATGTAACTGATGTTATGTATGAATCTTTATTTATAAACATACTGATGTTATATGCACCAAATAAAAAAATTGTACATGTACATACTTTTTACCTTTCACAATGACTGTAACTGATGTCATATAATATGAATCTTAATAGTATTTTAATTTCTTACAAAAAAAAAATGGATTGGTTTGATCAATTTATACTGTTCATACTAACACGCCTGATTAGTGTTTTTTTCTTTTTAGGTATACGAAAACACGACTTTTATCAAATGACTTTATTGATTATTAGTGTTTAGTAGTATTGATAACATATGCAGTTTATGTTTAAAGAATAATATATTAATTTTATACATACTTAATTTTGCATGTTATAACATCTTTTATATTAATAATTTATTGTGTTCTCCATTTATTTTTTTCATTACATTTCTGATTATCCCACTCTTTTTTCTCTTCTCATTATATTCCTTTCTTAATATATTGTAAAAAGAAATAATATAAGAGCGTGTTAAGAAAAAAAATTCTCGAACTATAGCTTCTTAATTATGTTAACTTTTAATCTTACAATATATTAATGTTATGTCATGTGTCACCATTTAAATTGTTGAGAGTAAAGCACCGTGTACATGCTTAGTTCTCTTTTTTTTCTTTTTTTTTTCTCAACTTGTCTATTCTTAATTGTAAAACTTTTGATTGAAATTTCAGAAACTTATTCAAGTTTCTAGAACTATTTTCATTGGGCATCATTTAAAATTATATTATGCACCTAGCACATCTGTGTCTCGCTCTTGTTATTGTTTAAAAGATAACCCAAAAGAGTTTTCACATAATTGAATCATCAGTTTTAAAATAAAAACCCCAATGATGCCAAAAACATAAACTTCCTTCAATTAGAAATTAAGAATTAAACCAGTCACAATCGATCGCTTGGGTTAGGTGTCGGTCACACCCATATGAACAGTTTTGTAGGAAAGTGAGACAAATAAATTTGGGTTGTAGAGTTATATATAAATGGTTAAGATTAACATTTTTTTAATTATAGTCATAATATATCGCAACAAAATGTCACGAGTTTTTAATAGAATCACATGAGTTGTGTATGTAGTATGTCCTCTCGAGTGAGAACATGAAAGATAAAATGAGTTACTGTATTTTTTATTTTGTAATAATTTTTTTTTATCAAAAAATGTTAATTTATTAATTTTGTTAGAAATATTAGGGAAATATTCAAACTTGCAACTTATCTCTCTTCTTTTTCCCTTCACTTTTTTTTTTTTTTTCTTAACACCCAACCTACCTTGTATTTTCGATCTTGCAATCATACACTATTGATCAATGAATATTTTGCTTGGTTGTATCTAATAATCTTGACTGTTTTTATTATATCACCAATATTTACTTGCTCCCATCTCTTTTAATTATTAGAATATTGTTGGATTTTTAGATAACAATTGATCGCTGAAATTAATATTGTAGTGCTTAAATTATTAGTATGATGGATATTTAAGCTTTTAAAGTGAATAGCTCATTAATTAAGTTGTCTTGCTCTCACTTGGGGCTTGTTGAGGGGTCCCAAATCCCATCTAATAAATAATAAATTGTTTCTTCATTAAGATGATAGGAACAAGCTTTAGACCAACAAAATCTAAAGATTTCACCAAAGGGTATAGTTAAAGGAATCATATGTAGATCCTCATGGAATTATAAGACAATAGTAGTTATATTATATATGTGATTTATATATATTCGATCACTTTCCATATGTTAGAAGAGAAAAACATTGATGCACTAAATTTACAGGGTAAGAAATAATTTTATACTGTAATTGAATCACGTAAACGTTGAGTTATAATACAACAAAAGTATAAAATTATGTTTTAATATTTTTTGAAATAATTTTATAAAAATCCTTTAATTTATCATAAATAGAATTGTGATTGATTAATAGTATAAAACTATTTACATTTGTTGCATAACTCTTTTTTCTCATGTTAAGAAAATGTATCAAATCTATATTTAATAAATAATAAATATTTGATATAGCACATTTCAAATACAAAATCATTTTTTTAAAGAGAAAAGAAGATAACAAAATAATCAATGAATTAAAATATGAGAAATACATTGTCGGTGTAAAACTATTTTATATCATTAATTTATTATAATTTTTTATTTATAATAAGACAATTGGTTTTTATAAAATTATATCACATTTTACACTTAAAATATTAAAAAAAAAAAAAAAAAAGCTGTGGCCCATACATATATGCACTGCATCATGGATTAGAGGTTAATTTTGAAGCCCAATACTGGGCATGTCCCTTTCTGCCAATCAAGTGGGTTTTGTATGGCTCACTATTGTGGATTTTTGCTTTAAATTAATCCGAAAGTTGGTAGTTCACTTTGTCATTATAGGATTATCACAATGATAGTGTTGATTAATAAACCAAAAAACATCGCTTTCTACATTGATCATTGTGGCATGGAGAGTGCTTTATTAGATGCACGAACTATTAGTTCCAATTAAATAAAATAAACTAAACTAACAATAATAATAATAATAATATATCAAATAAGCATGAAGTAGAACAGTGTATATGAAAGCATGTGATTGCGATCCAAAGGTTAAGAACAGGGAGAGGTGGACAGATATTGTCGACGTAAGGCCAAAAGAAAGGAAAATAAGTTTTTCAAAATTAGGTTGAACGTAGCTTACAAATAAAAATAGTAAACAAATTTATTGAATATAATATAAAAAAGTTAACCTGAATTTTTTATTTCTTTTTGTGATAATAAGATTTATATTTCTATAGTTATGTTTGTTTTGTTTAGATGCCACACAAATGAGAATTACAGAACTGACTCATCAAAATTAACAATGAAATGTATATACTACTTTTACTAATAATAATTATTTTTAGTAAAAAAACAATAATTATTATTTGCTAGTGTATACATCAGTATAAACTATTAAGAAGTCAAGTTCACTTGGTTGAAACATGATTTATGGTAAATTTTTTGCTACTTATTTTGTATTCTTACGGATAAAATAATGAAAAATTGATCTTAAAACTCTATTGTTGATAAAAATCCGTTGGTAAAAATTCATTGTAGTGCACTTACGCGATACGTGTCCTATATCTAGTTTAAGAATACCTTAATCATTACGTCTTGCCTCATAATTTTGAGATTCTCTCCCTAATTTGAGGAACTTGCTTTAATGATTGATTCTCATCGAGATCTTTTCATGAAGCAAAAGTATATTCTTGACTCAAGTATTGGGGGACTATATATAAGGAACAGGACTCAAAGAAGATCTTAGAAAAATTAGTGTAACCAACGAGATGGACATTATCAACCTATGGACTTGTTAAACAGCTTTATTAATGGATATATAGGTGGGCTAAGCCAAACATGCCACAAGTCAACAGAACAAATAGAAGTATTAAAAATGGGTAAATTAAAAGCCCAATGTATAGAATCTTTAGGTTGCAACTAGACAAAGATGAAAACTCATTCATGAGCTTGCCTTGGAGAAGTATTTCTTATGCAGCTTGAGATTTGACAAGGCAAGAGTTGGCATAAGTAAAAGACACTTAATGACTCCAGGGACACATGATAGGTTATGGAAGACAAGAGGAGTTGAATTACATTTTTTTTTTTTTTTTTTTACCGAAGGAGTTGAATTACATGGAGGAAAGTTGAATTGCCAATGTGCTTTATTGGCATCATGGTTTCAAACTGATTTATATTTTGTCGCATTTCATGATATTGCGATAAATTTGGGATAATCCAATCACAATTGCAGTTGTATTGTGGTCACAAACATTCTAAAATTTTTGATGTTGTGACCGAAATTATAGTTATAAATTATTTTTTTTAACAACGACAAAAACAACATACAAAAGATGAAAATTCATTCTCAAAATTCATTCTCACATTTTGATAGACACGATTTTCAAGAGAATTAAGTTACATGTGTACGGGTCCTACAACATTGAAACAACAAACAAAAATTTAATCCCGCATTCTGATAATAACGGTTACATGTGTATAAGTTCCACAACATTGAAACAACACGCAAAATTAAGTTACTTGTATACGGGTCCTATAACATTAATTTTTCTATTCAAAGAGGTGGAATGAATAAACATGAATAACTATTTTTTTTTTCTTATAAAAATAAATTTTTAATCTTGTTTTTATTCTTTTAAAAAACACCAACACAATTCTTATAAAGACACAATAGTATTTTTCACACTTATTTAATTTAATTCTCTTATCCTTAATTTATTTATACCAAATAAATTTAAAATATTAATTCTCACCTATTTCTCTTGAACCAAATAACAAAACATATCTCTTCATTTCTACTTTATTTCTTCCTTTTTCAAATTATTTTTCTTTTATTTCCATCCATTTTATTTATCTATTTTAAATCCAACACAGCCTAAAACCTTGATTGACATACTTTTACCATTGTCAAATTTGAGGATATATCCAAACCATTGTATGGTGACATACACTACACTACAAGTTTGAAAGACCGGTGTGAGATGGTTTGGTGCTACTAATTACTAAATCTAGATACCAAGTTGGATCATAAAGTCAGAAAGGTGCAGCTGCTAGCAAAGCTTGAATCATCAGTTGAATGTATGAGAACACTACAATGCACGTAACCTAGTTTTCTACAAATTTGGCAATGTAGTTTTTTTACCAGCTCAAATAATACTTAAACCAAACTCAGTAGTATAGTAATAGTATGTGTTAAGTCATTTCTTTGAAGTATATGGGTTAATATAAGTGGTTAAGGAACTGGTTATGAGTGAGTTCAAATTCTTTTCATTTTATCACTTCTAGTAAAAAAAAAAAAACATTTCTTACAACTGTTTACTATTCTCCTTGACATTTGACAACTCGCAGATAGATATATTTTTTTCCTGGTAGTTACATTATTTTTTCCTCTGGTCCTTACTTTTTAATTGTGCAATTTTAATTTACTTATTTATTAACTTTGATTTAACATTTATTGAAAATGTTGACATGATAACGTTTATATTTTCCTTAAATTTTAAAATTTCATAATTAAAATGATGTGATCAACCATATTCGTATTTAAATGAAAGTATTAACAACAACCCTTCCCTAACTCTTATAAGCAATGGAGTAGTCTTAAAAGAAATAGAATAGTATTCCATGCATTTCTAATTGTGTTATGGTGTTTGTTTGAAATAATTTAGATTATACACTATATATAAGAGCCACTATTTGTAAAAATAAATTAAAGGCACGCCTATAATTTGGTAGTAAAAACTAAAAAGTATGAGCCAAAATATTTCTGTTCTTTCTTTTTTTTTTTTTTTTTATCACAAGAGCATAGCATAGTGTTAAAAATTAAAGGCTTGAAAACATTATTCCAAATAAAAATACCAGATGGATACTCCATGTCAAAAACATATTCTGGATCAGATTTATACCTTTGATGCTGAAGAAAACAGAGAACTACAATCAAAAGTGTGAGTTACAACTAATAAGGAAGAAGAAAGCAAAATTCTGAAACAATCAAGAGATTAATATATTATAGCCATGTTTCATAGTTGAAGCCTCGTTTGTGTTCACCTTCTAGTGTTAGAGAACGATCTTTAGCAGCAGGAAGACAAGGAAGTGGAGACATCTTCACATAAATATCATCCTTTACATCATTAATGTTACCTCTACATGAGAAAATAGATTTGGTTAAACTAAAGTTAGATCCACCACCACCACCACCACCACCACCCTTTTTGTTCTTCCTTCTTGTTGTTGTTGGCACCTTGTTGTAATTGATCTTCTTCTCACTTTTGGTACACTCCTTGTAAGCCACGAGAAAAGGGTCTTCTTGCCATCTAAAACCCTTTTCCTTCTCAGAAGTGCTTCTACGAGGAGGTTGTAGTATTGGACAAGGAGGCAGAGGAATCTTCTTGTCTTGAATTTCCAACATTCTCCTTGAGTTGCTCAAATAGTTAGAACCAAATCCTATGTTGTTTTGAGGAAAATCATTGTTGGGGGTCTTACAAACCCCGGGTTTGTCTTCCCATGAAAAGGGTATGCTTCCATGCGAATGAGACTTTCTATGACTCATCTTACCATGACCAATAAGAAAATAAAAGATATGGTTCAAATGTTGGAGAAGGAGTAGGAGAATGGGGCTTTAAAGCTATTCTTGTGTGGTTGATTTGCATTTTATAACGGTTATTGATATCTAAAGGGCAAGGAGATAGAGCGTGAAGAGGAAGCTAATTATTGCTTTTAAAACAATTAAATGAGTATACTAGCAGTTATACATCTTAGACTCACATGTGGGAATTATTTATTTTTGGGAGAGTCACATTATCTCCAATGACATTAATGTTTGATTTAGTGAATCTAACAATATACTTGATATGACAAAAAAAAAAAAAATACATACCATGAAAGTTGTCAAGAAAAAATAAAATAAAATTATAGGTAAAATAATTTTATTTTGAGATTTTAATTTTTTATAATTATTGTGGCTAATTAGGAGTCAAGGAGAGATATTTGTATCAAATTTGTATGTTATTACTTGCAAATTGCAATCACAATTCAATTGTTGATTTATGGGTAGGTGGAATGGGTGATGGATTCAATGAATTGATATTTCAACTATAATATTTTTGCATCATATACACCTTGTCTTTTGGTATCGTTTGAAAGGTCAAACGGTGTCATCCTATTCAATTTGAAGATAAAGGAACCCATATAGTTCTCTACCACTCTTATAGGTCACTTTCTTAGAATTTAGCTTTCTTTTCCAATAATTTTCATCAATAATACATCATTATACATTGATGTAAAAACTGGGTGGTACGTAATACTAATACATGCAAGAATTAATTAGCAATAAACAATTCGATACCACGTTAAGGCATTTGGAAATGTTAGTTTCATTTCTAGCTATGCAATTTCTACTAATATATAAAGTTAAGAGTTTAATGAAACTTTTACGTTATCAAACCGCTAAATGGCTCTTAATTAGTAAGACTTTAAAATAGATATTGTGTAAAATTATAGTATAAAACCGTTTTGCACTGTATAAACTTTTTACTCTAACAGTAATTTGAGTTGAAACAACTACTTTAAGACCTTTGAAGTCGTTGTCGCTATTGGTAGGCAACTCCACAATTATGCAACTTTGGAATCAAAATTTACATCATTAAGAACAATGGACACAATGATTCATTTCCAAAGTTGATTCCAAGGTTATTTTGTCAAAGAGCACTTTGCAAACAATGAAAAGGATTGTTCTGTATTTTCGAAGCATTGTCCAAATTAAAAGTACGAGTTAGGAATCTTTTTTATTGGTGGGGGAATGAAAATAACCTTTTACCTAATGAAACTGATAAATTATTAAATGGCAGACCATATTTTGGAGTCAAGTGTAAGAAAGGAAGTTAATAGAAAAGAGGGATAAGCTAGCTAGTCAAAGAACCTGCTATACTCTTTTTTATGGTATAGTTGGGTAACTTGAATTGTTTTGCAGTTAAATTTGGTAACATAATGATTAAAAAAGAAAAAAAAAAACTATCTTATCTGTTTTTATTGGATGGGGAAGTGTAGCAACACTACAAAACACTAATCTTGTGAGATATAAAAGTAAAACATAAATAGGGAAATTTTAATTTTAATCCCTTTTATTTGTGTATTATTCCAACTAAGAGCATGCTTAATAACAACACAAGAAATGATACATCATTTGGAATACCTATAAAAGAGACCAATTTAACAACCTCTCTGCATATTAGAGATTCTAAGAATTGTGGTTATTAATTAAAGAGAAAAATGACTAAAATAGTTTTACATTCATCAATCACAATTCATCTTTTATAAAACTATCTTAAAAATTATATTAAAGACTTTGTGAATGAATTATATTATAAAACGATAGTGTCATCGTTAAATTCTTAACTAAATGAGAACTTTTAAATATGTATAAATTTAGGAGATGGATCATCTCCAATTATTTATTGTCCAATTTTCAAATCACACAATTCATTCCTGTTTTTATTATTTTCTATATAAAAATATTAAAATAATCCATGGCTAAGATCTCAATTCTATTTTAAAAAATTGGAGAGGATCGATAAATTTATGAATGAGAAATATTCACTGATTCTCGATTCAATTATGAAAACACTCTAATTCTTATTGGGTTTTTAGTGAATGTTTAGTGTTGAGAAACAGCACTGGTTATTGAAAATTAGTGTGTAAAATTAACTTTACACTCTTATATAATCACAATCATAATCCTTCTTTTAATTTTTTGGATTAAATACGGCGCACATATGCGTTCTGAAAAAGTTACACTTACTAAAAGTTTATTTCCGTAATCAAAAGACGTGAATTTTATTTTCGAAATCTAAAGTATAAAATCAAAATGAGTTAGAAGCACTGATTTTTCATGATTTTGTGTATTATAAAGAAAAGTCGGATAATAAACAAAAAGAAACGAAAACATTTCAGGTGTGACTGTGTGAGACGAGGGAGTGTGCGCAGGAGATAAAAGGAGTTGAAGAAAATAAAGGGCAATTTTGGATTAAAGATAAATCAAAAGGAAAAGGAAAACATATAAAGTAAAGAAGGGGAGTGTATTTAGCATTTTTCTAATTAAATAGACATTTTTTTGAAGTTCAAGCCCAACATTTTTATTATATAGCACAAATCATAAATCCTTATTATATAGCACAAATCATAAAAATACTGTATTTTTTTATTGGCGTGTTAGGATAAATCTCGAAAAGACAAAATGGTCCAATAATAAAATCATAAACTCGCGTTTTAATAAAATATTAGTTGAAGCACCCATTTTATTGTAGTTTCATAAAGTAACGATGGGTACAATATATCTCAATCACTTACAACAACAAAGCTCTCGATCAACATATTTCCAATCAACCCTAAAACCTCTCCAAATGCACAATGCCCTGCAATCTGCCCAAGTTGTGCATTGCCCTGAGCAAATAAATTCTCCATTCTTTTCCATCGCTTGCCCTTCAATGAGTACAGAATTCAAAATTTTATGGAAATTTTCCTTCATATTTTGAATAAATTTGACAAAGAACTATATACAATATCGTAGTTTTCCAGGAAAATTATATATATGTTGAATATAAATTAAAAAAAAACAAAACTAATTTTTATGTTCCAATTACCTAAATTCATAACCAAAGCAACAACTAAAATTGCCAAGAAAAAGCGGAAAGCCATTGTAAGAGGATTTTACTTTTGAATGTTGATCGATATTTCTTCCTCTTGAGATGAATATGTTATATAATACTTCTTGTCGGTGTGCATGTGTGCGTGTCACTGTGTGCTTATGCATGTCCGTACACTCCGTAAATTCATGTTATTTATTTAATGAGTGTGTTAGTATGCATGTTCGTACACTCCGTAAATTCATTATTTATTTAAGATTTTAACTTTGTTATATATTATAAATAATATAAACAGCTATGTATATTATTCATCATCCAATCAATTAATGACATGTGTCAATACTTTGTCATATTATATATTTAATATTAATTTTATTATTTTTATTATTAGAGTCTAGGAATCTTTCTGTAATTTTTTTTAAATTTTATATTTTAAAAAATACAATTTAATTTTTTTGGTTTTTAATTTTGATTTTTTATTGAAAAGATCCTTTAATTCCTAATTCTAAATCCTAATTTTAATTCTTAATTTATTTAAAATTTCGTAATTATCCTTATACTTAAGTGACTCAAAAAAGAGAATGACTCATCTTCCTTTTTTGTGTTATTGTTCTTCTAAAGAGGAGAGAAATGTTGTTCTTCCTTTATTTCGTGCTTTTGTTCTTTTAAAGGGGAGAGAAGGGTTGTTGTTTGAATAGTTATGACAGATTATAAAGTCATGCTGTAAGGAGGTTTGAATTTCACCAAAGCTAACACTCTTATGACATGAACGTTTTGCATAAATTCTTTTTATATTTATTAGTTAAAATCAACCAATTAAACTATCCTCAGTGTCGATCCCTTGTACTTAGAAAAACTAAGTTTCTTTTCTAAGGCTCTCACCTCTTAACAAAGAAACCAGCAGTAAAAACAGTGACTATGTGATTCAAATAAACCAAGTTTCGATCCCTTGCACCCGTGGTTTATTCTCTCATGTGATTACCAATAAACCAAATTTCAATTTCCCGCACCCTTGGTTTATTGGACATCTGTTTTCAGTTCAAGAAAATAATCATCGTTTTCCAACCAAAGTTACTATCCTAAAATCATGCTATAAGTGATCAGTTTACAGCAGCAAACATTTAGCAAGGAAAAAGATGCTAACCCAAAATATAAAAAGTGGAATTCATGCATTAAAAATATCAAAGATACAAATAGAGTGTAGCAGTGGTTACATTCATCCCCTTATAGCAATGAAGAGCTTAGCTACTTTGTTCCATGGACAGCAGCAAGTCAAGTTCTAAGGATAGAGAATGGGGAGCGAGTACAATGATGAATGGATCTACTCTCATGTTACAATGGGGTTTTTAATCTTAAAATTACATAGGAAAACGCTTTTGCTCAGCCTAATGCAACAGTACTTTGTCCCATCAGCCTCCAAAAGTAGAGAAAATAATCTGCAGCAGACTTCTTTTCAGAGCAAAAAAAGGCACTGTTCCATTGTTAGTAGATTTTGACTCCAAGCCAAACCCTCAGTTGACTTTTGAACAGCTGTTGACTCTCTACTCACTCTTAGGGTAGTGCACTTATAGATTCCTCGTTTCTCTCTCTTTTATCATCATTATCCTGCAAAAAATGGTGAAAGAAAACCAAAAGCTCACTCAAGTTGTCCATCAAAGGAAGACTTGACGAAATGACAGCAATTATGAGGTAAACAGCCTTTTATTTAGTTCAAAGGATAGAAAACATGCCCATATTTTACTTATAAAATAAGTAAACTAGAAGTTTATCAGTTGTTCTTCCTCTATTTTGTGCTAATGTTCTTCCAAAGGGGAAAGAACTATTCATCTTCCTCTGTTTTATTCTACTGTTCTTTTAAAGGGAAGAGAATGGTTGCTCTTCTTATGTCTTGTGCTATTGTTCTTCCAAAGAGGAGAGAACTATTTATCTTCCTCTTTTTTGTGCTACTGTTCTTTCAAAGGAGGGATATTTTTCTTGTACTCGAGTTCTCTGTTTCATGTTTGATAAGATATATCCCTTTTTTGGAAGAATAGTAACACGAAATAGAGGAACAGTTCTCTCCCCTTTGAAAGAACAGTAGCATAAAATAAAGGAAAAACAACTCTTCTTTTCCCTTTAAAAGAACAGTAGCACAAAATAGAAGAAGAACAACCATTCTCTCCCTTTTAGAAGAACAGTAGCATAAAACGAAACAGAGGAAGAGGAATCGTTCTCTTTTTTAGGTCCCTTAAGTATAAGGGTAATTACGAGATTTTAAATAAATTAAAGATTAAAATTAGGATTTAGAATTAGAATTAGAGATTAAAGGATCTTTTCAATAAAAATCAAAATTAAAAACCAATAAAATTAAATTGTATTTTTTAAAATATAAAAAAAAAATTACAGAAAGGTCTCTGGACTCTAATAGCAAAAATAATAAAATTAATATTGACTATATGACGTGACAAGGTATTACCACGTGTCATTAATTGATTGGATGATTGATTGGATGATGAATAATGTACACCGATTTATACTATTTATAATATACACCAAAATTAAAACCTCTATTTAATAAGTAATGAAACTTGTTACAATATATACAAGAGTCATAAAAATAATAAATGCTTGACATTAAATATATAGTCTACACATTTAATATGTGAATTATTAATTATCTATAATATTTTAATTGGGGGGCTAACGTCCCACCCACGACAACTAACACCAAAATATTTTGAACTAAAATATTTCTTATTTGTTTTACTTTTGTGCATAGAGGTATTTTAATAATTTAATGTTTAATTAAATATAAATTATTTCTCTCTTATGATAATTAATTATTTTCTTCTGAAATAAATTATCATAAATAAAAATGAAAAATATATTTTTATTAATTAAGTATTAAATTATTATAATATCCTTAAAAAAATTATTTTAAATAAAAAATAAAAAAATATTTTAGTATTGATTTCTAACCTCTTCAACTATGATTAACATTGTCAACGTCAATTTTAATTATCTACAACATTTATTATACTACAAATTACCCGTGGACAAAATCCATAGATAACTTAGAATTACTGATAGATTATCCAAAAAAAAAAAAATTGGTTAATAAATAGCTCATAGGTAACTTCATCAACAGATTTGGGTGTTTGTCAATAATTTATCCACAAATTTTAATATCTATAAATAAATTACCAACATATATATATATATATATATATATATATATATATTTGTAAGTAATTTACCTAGATATATTCGTGGATAAATTACCTAGATAGTTACCTAAAGATATATCTGTATGAAACTATATAAATAGTTTACCCACAAATATATTGGTGGGAAACTTCTTAGCTAAATACCAACAAATGGAGTAGATTCTAGTATCAAGAAAAAAAAAATAGATTCTAAATTGTATTCAAACTTGTGCATCCAAAATAAAATAAGTATTTATTAGTATATTCATTACATGTTCAGCATAACCTAACTTGATCAGACTTGCTTGGTCACCGCAGCCACAACTCCACATAGAATCTTCACTTTGATCTTTATTGGTGTAAATATTTGACAGTTTAGAAAATCTGAACACTAGACATAAAGCACATAATAAATAAAAAAAGAAATATAAATCTAGAAGAAACAAGTAAAGAAAGAGTATAATACTAACAAACATAATTTTTTCTCTTCATTTTATTTTATTTTAAATCTTACAATGTGCAAACATATTGCCACCCTCGTGATGAGTTTAAAGGAGAAACTAGAATCTTCTCCTTGTCTCAATCACGCAAATAGAGAGCTAATCAAGAACATATATGAAAGACAGGTTCCTTTAATTACTTTCAAAATGAAATCTTCTACCTAAACTTTCAAAATAATTGAATTATAAAGAATCTAATGCTAACTGTTAAGGAAATAGGAAATAGCATCTTAGCAATGTCTCTGTCAAAAATGAGATCACTAACTACAACACTAGCACTCTACAATTGTGATCATGACAAGCAAGCATGTCCACTAAAATTCTAGAAAGCTATGAGGAAGTTGATAACTTTGCTTTAACTTGCTTTAATTATAGCATATTCATTGATGAGGAAGCCTTGAGGTGATATACCATCCAAGTATTAAACTACACAACTACAAGATAGCAAGAGTAAAATTTTACAACACAACTAATTAAGCAAGTACAAGTATCTTGGATAAGCATAGATTACTAACTATACACCTTGAAATTTAAGCTACATGTGAATATGAAGTGGCGCTAGACCAGGATAAAAACTATCTCCTTGTTTAACTGCCGAGCCTACATTCCCAGTCAAGTAGACTATCATTCTGCAGTGGAAATAAAACGAATATAAACAACAACAATGAGAAGAAATCAAAGAATCAAAATAAAACATATTATATTATAAAACTAATGGCTCAATTGCCCAAAGGACACAAATCAAGGTGCATGGAATCAATTGAAGACAGTGAATCATACAATAAGCAACAATAATAAACCACCCCAATCTGTCTCATGTTTGAAAATGATTACATGTCATTGCATCCTATAGCACTAGCAGTAACATCCCAGTAGGCAACACTAAAGACACAGAATAACTATAAACATGAAAGCACAGAGCAAAGATTACTTCATCATCAACAAAAATACCAGTATATGAGAAATCATCATGACATAGAGCTGGAAAAGTCACCAACTACATAACACATTATAAATGGAAGTCTAAAATTTACTTGAATAGTTGTAAAATATATTATATAATCAACACATGCATCTACATAATTGATGTATAGAGTGTATTTTGATATTTAAGGTAAACTTTTTCCCTATTAAGACCAGATTTTTACTACCAAAAGCAGAAAATGAAGTTAAATAAGCTTATAATACAATGCATATATTCATAAAATATATAGTCTATCACATAGGGAAAATGCTGTCACTTTTTGTTAGCATCCTTTTCTCTTAGCATATTATGAAGAGAAAGCCTAAAAAATTTCCTTGCAGAAGATGTCACATTAAGTACTCAAACTATATGCTAAGAAAGCTAAATCCTTGTAAGTTGCTCTAAATTGTGCAAATTATTAGAAACTGTGCTGAGAAAACTAGGTGGCATTTTCATTAAAAGAAATTATAGAGAAAAAATGAGAATAAATTTAATCATTTTTTTTATAGCAACTCTTATTAAAGAACAAATTTTCTTAGACTTTTTAATAATAATGACCATCAGACGCTGTTAACAAGGTGACATTCCCATTGCTTTAAGAGTAAGGAATAGAAAATCCGCCTCCTATGAAATTGACTAAAATGTCACTTGCTCACACCCATAATACAACATTCCTATTAAAAAAATTCAAGAGTCAATACTACTAATTTTTCATTAGCAAGGCACAAAAAAGCAGTAACAACACAAAAGATAATAAGGAGAGAGATGAGACTAACCCCAACTTTCCAATGTGTTGCTAGTCCAAGAGAAATCTGTTGGTTATTTTGATTAACCAAATAAAATAATCAATTCAACATATAGGAGTGCATTACGTCAGATTATTGAAGAAGGGGTTTTAGGAATACTTAACTCCATAAAGTGATTATGATTGACACGCAGCAGAAACTGTATGATCAGGAACTGTTGGTTGATTGATCTTCCTCAACCAAATCTCCTTACTCCTTGGACCTTCATTTTCTCTTCAAATGGGGAAAGGAGAAAATCGTTTCTAATTTGATATATTGGGGACCATCATTGTACTTTACATTTTTAATCCATTAGAGTTCTCATTATATCCCAATGGGTAAAACTGGTAATCCACTTATTAATTTCATATTATTTTTTGTTGGCAGTCAAGGCTCTCTAATTTAGATCACTTAAATTGAGCCCTTCTAGATGTGAATAACTAATATAAATGTTATAAATTAATATTTAGTCCATATTAATTAATTAGGAATAAATAAATTCCTAATAATCTCCCACTTGGACTTCATATTAATCTTATACATTTATACCACAAAATTCTTTAGGCACACAACTGTATATTATTCACTTTTAGACTCCCCTTTAACAATCTGGTCCATCTTATATAACAACAAGGAACTACTGTGGTTTTCGTCACAAACTAAATGTGACTAAGCCACAATGATCACCATTGTTACTTATATTTGATGACATAAATCAAATATGGATAAGTGGTATGAAAATAACATGTCATGTGATCTTAATCATGTTTATTTTTAATTAGTCCAAACTTTATTCTTTATAGAGATCAATCCAAATGCAATAAAAAATGCATATAAAACATAA
Source organism: Amphicarpaea edgeworthii (assembly GCA_014843725.1). Taxonomy (NCBI): domain Eukaryota; kingdom Viridiplantae; phylum Streptophyta; class Magnoliopsida; order Fabales; family Fabaceae; genus Amphicarpaea; species Amphicarpaea edgeworthii. The sequence continues at coordinate 6,064,443 of CM026324.1, read as the reverse complement.
CATAATTTCATAATAAGATTATAAACATCAACTTTATTTCTGCAGAAAATTTAAACAACAAAATGTTTAAAAACCATAAGATATAGAACATAGGCAAGACTCCCACTAAACTAAGGTACTATAAGGAATTACACCCATATAAGCAGTGTGCTCATAAAAAACTTTAAGTACCAGACCTTTAGTAAGTAGGTCAGCTAGCATATTCTCTTTTCCTATATGTTCTACAATATCTGTATTTTCTGTATTCTTTATTTAACAACTAAATACTTTATGTCAACAACCTTTGACTTGGTTGAATTATTTAGATTATAAAATCGTTAAGATATTGTCCCAATAAACACCTAATGACTTTTTAATGTTGGCAACAACAAGCAAATTAGTGACAATAATTTAGTAGTCATAAATTTTAGTATGATGCCTCATAGCAAAATATTAACTCCACCAACATGGTTAAATGTGGATCCTAATGTAGAGTGATTGCTATTAAGACATCTCGTAGAATCGAAGTCAAGAATAACTAATGATCTCTAAACTTCTAGACTTTCAATATAAAAACCATGTAGTTTCTTGTTCTCTTCAAATAACGCATCATGCGCTTTACTACTTTCTAGTGCTGCATACCAACATTACTTATACATCACCTTAGGACTCTCACTAAAAGCTATTTCATGACAATAAAAATAAACTTAAACATACATGATAAATTGCAATATAACTTTTTTGCAACAATAAACCGTATGATGCTAGTAAGATGTCATCAACATATAATACCAAAATAATAAATTTACTCCCACTGAACTTTTAATATATGCAATCATCAACCAAATTTACCTCAACGCCATAATGGGTAATATTGATGAATTTTGTAATACCATAGACGAGAGACTTGTTTAAAAGCATAAATGGATTTCTTTAGTTTGCATACCATAAATTTTCGATCACCTTAAACAAAGCTTTATGGTTTCACCATATAAATTGTTTCATAATGTTTCCATTAAGAAACGTAATCTTTACATCCATTTATGCAAAACAATCATCAAAATGATATGATCAATAGTGTCATTATAGTTCTAATAGAGTCTTTCTAAGAAACCATAGAGAAAGTCTCTTTATGATCAATGTCTTTCTTCTTGTAAAACTTTTGGCAACAAGACAAACTTTATATATCTCAACATTACCCATTAAATCCCTTTCGACTATAGATATTTATCTACAACTTATGGGTTTCACACTTTCAGGAAATTTGACAATATCTTAAATGTCATGTTCAACCGTCGGTTTTATTATATCATTTATGGCATCAATCCACTTGAGAGTTAAAGCACAACATGACTTAACTAAAGTCGATTAAACCTTCTTGGTCTACCTAATGTCATATTCATGTTCTTAAAGAAATATAATATAATCATATCAAATTACATTTTTCCTTTCTCTAGTGGGTCTTCTTAATTACACTTCTTAAGGCTATTGAGTTTGAACTTTAGGTGATACATGAGGAGGAATCTCAATGTTGTCTTGTCCTTGTCCTTGAATGATGTTAGGAATAACATCGTTATTTAATTACCGGATCTGTTTCTTAAACAATTATAAGTACAAAGACTCATCAATTGTCAATAACAGGTTATTCTTTAAAGACAACACTCTTTATGTTTCCTTCCGCTCCAAACTCAATTTCCTTAAGGAGTCTTGCATTTCCGTCTCAAACAGGATCTTAAAGTGAGATAGTAAAACTTATGCATGCAAGAGCTTTAAATGTAACAAAAAATAGTAACGAATGATCTTTAAGTCCAATTTTACCTTCATGCAGTCTATAAGACATTGCTTTGATTGGACATCCCTAAATGTGCATATGCCTAATGTTGAGATTTCCCTAGCTCACACCTATAGGGGTTATTAGTGTCTACTTTAATTGGTACCCTAAAAGGATATAAATTGCATTCTTTAATGTCTTTCCCCAAAGTGACTTTGGTAGAGAATAATCAAACTTCTTACCATATCTTTACAAGTCTAGTTTCATCATTTTGTAACTTTGTTCATGCTAGGTTTGCCTAACATTATATATTGTAGAACAATTTTACAATTATTGAAGAAAAAATAAACAAAGGGCCTAGATATTTCCCACTTATCATATCTACTATAATATTCACCACCACCACAGTCAAATATGACAACCTTAATTTCTTTCATAGTTGAAGTTTAACTTCAGCTTTGAAAGACTAAGTGTTTAAAGGCCAAAACTTCTCATAATTTAAATAAAAAGTAATTGTCTATGAATATAATAAAATACATTTGTCCATCCCATGAATCCATAAGGAATAGAACATAAATATATGTATGTATTAGTTCTAAAACATCCTTAACTATTTCGACACTTGAATTCCATTTTGTTTGTTTATTTTCTCTTTATATATTCAATGTAGACTATAAGGTCCAACCAATATAAAAGATCAAGAATTTCATCTAACACAAGCCTCCAAATTCTCTATTAAAAGATATGACTTAAGCGCTTATGTTATAAAGTGACGAAATTCTCATTTAATCTTAAGTTTTGTACCACCCAAAATTGTTTGCAATAGAAACACTCAATATCCATAAAAGAACTCATAACTTGCAACATTTGAATTACGAAAGAGACTAACTTTATCATTTCTAATTGAACAAGAATAACTGAATTTGTTCAAATTAGAAATAAAATTTGCTTTAATAAACAGTTCAATATATGTCTCAATCAAATTCAAATGAAACTAAGTCTTTTAAAGTAACCTAAAAGTTTCTATAGTTTCAACTGCAACTTTATGTCATCACTCACATAGATGAATCTTTCATCATTACTTGGCGAATGATTCCATAGGTAGCATTGTATAGACATACTTATGTGAGTAGTATAACCAAAATATACCCACTAAACATCCTTCGGTACAAAACTAAATCAACTTTAAAACAAACAAAAAATGAGAAGTTTACCATTTTTCACACATTAAATAGTGTACTTGAGACATTTTTTTTTTCCTTATATGTCTCATCTTACAAAAGTAATAAGGAAATTCCTTATCTTGTTCTCGTATTTCTTCTCTAGATGAGAAAAAAAATTTATGCAATCCTCAACTCTCAACTAACTCTTTTCAAAACTCTAAATTTTATACATGCAGTTTTAAGATTTAAATAATATGAGTAATTTAAACCATAGTAGTAACAACAACAACAATTAAAGAAGAGAACAATAAACATACAATGCACAATTAATCTTTATGGCAAATTCCAAGACCCAAAATACTTAGCGCACCATTAATCCCTAATCTTTGGATTGAAAAGACTAATCGCAAGTGGTACTCTCAACACATTTATCAAACATTGGTGATAAGTCTTGTCAAACAAAGGTTGTCTTTGGACACTCCATTGCTCACATGGAAAACTTATTTGATGATTACTCTGGTCAAATAATGATTGTCTTTGAACATTTCATTAGTCACATGAAAATCAATATGATAATAACTCCTGTCAAATAATGATTGTCTTTGAACATTTCATTACTCACATGGAAAATCACACTATTTATAATCACCACATATTTACCATCGCAAACATGTAATTATTCTGCCAAATTGTGTCTTCCTTTGGGTTGAGTACAATTCGCATGAATAATTCCATGCAACATTTATGTAAATTCAATCAAACCAACTTACGCAACAGATATTACTTTGGCAACATGTTGTTTTAATCAATTTAACCAAAATTACAAAACAATTTAATATAATAAATGAGAGGTCTTAAAATTACACAACTTTTACATATAATCAAGTAAGTTATATAAAAATATATATAACACAATGTGCAAATATTTCACATAATGGACTCATCACAAGATACCCAACACAACATTAATTCCTAGTCTTTGGACAGAAAAATTAATTTGTAAATGGTACTCTCTACGTAATAATCAAATATTAACAATCAACTCTATCAAATAATAACATTTCTTTAGACTGACTATTATTCACATGAAAATTACTTTATGATTGTCACATATTTATCATCACATGTATGTTATTATTTGGCTAAATTGTGTCTTCCTTTAGACTGAACACAATTCACATAAATAATATCATATAAACATTTATGCAATTTTAATTAAATCGGTTTACACAATAGGGATTACTTTGACAATATATTGTTTCAACCAACTCAATTAAAAATTACTAGACATATAAATAAATAGGAAGAATCCATAAAATTTGCATCAAAACTAATAGCAATAATTATATGAAAATAATCATTACTAATTCATGAACAGTGAATAACATTATTACCAATTCTAGATTTTTAATCACTATGCACAAAATTTTAAAAAAATAAAAATAAATATATATATATATATATATATATATATATATATATATATATATATATAAATCACAAAGCGTGAAGCACCGTTTATGTACAGTTCACGCACAATCAAAAAAAAAAAATTACAAAAGCACTCTCACTTTCAATTGCAATTAAAAAAAAAATACCACACAAACTGCACATGAATATCATTCTACATGTATAATACATATGTACGTAGTGTACAGTATATTAATTGCAAAACAACTCTGCGCGTTACGCACAATTGCAAATGCACATTGTCAAAGCATATGAATACTAATAAAACAAAAGAAACACGGTTGTACATGCACACACCGAAGGCATGTACATAAAGGCACACCTGCAGTAGAAAGAAAATGAATGCGCAACAAGCAATTGAAAAAGAATTACATAGTACACACAAACAAAGAAAAAATGCATAGTATGCGCAAAAGAAAATTTGCACGGTATCACGTACGGAATGTGATGCTTGAAAAATTCCTAATTTTCCCCATAAATTAATTTAGGGTTCATAAAAATAAAAGAGGGATCCATAAAAAATACAATATATACTTTAATCTCAATAATCTAGCAGTAATGGAGGCTTTGATACCATTTGTTGGTTATTTTGATTAACCAAATAAAATAATTAATTGAACATATAGGAGCGTATTATGTCAAATTATTGAATATGAGGATTTTAGGAATACCTGACTCCATAAAGCGATTATAATTGCACGCAGCGAAAACTGTATGATCAGGAACTGTTAATTGATTGATCTTCCTCAATCAAATCTCATTACTCCTTATGGGACCTTCGTTTTCTCTTCACATGGAGAAAGGAGAAAACCATTTTTGATTTGATATATTGGAGACCATCATCGTGCTACGTTTTTAACTCATAAGAATTCTCATTATACCCCAATGGGTAAAACTAGTAATCCACTTATTAATTCCATATTATTTTCTGTTGACAGTCTAGGGACTCTCTAAATTAGATCACTTAAATTGAGCCTCCTCTAAATGTGAATAACTAATATAAATGTTATAAATTAATATTTAGTCCATATTAATTAATTAGAAATAAATAATTTCCTAACAAAATCATGTGCAAGCAATGACATGTCGATCTTCCAATCTTCTTCCCTGCTAGTAACAAATTACTCACATCACTAGAAAGAAATGCACACATAAAAATACAATTCTCAAAGGAAATGAAATAGAAGCATAAAAATTAGTAGATTTTAGCTAAACACGTCCCTAAAATGAAAAAACCATTTTAGAAAGATGAATTGACAAAAATACAATCGTCTTTAATGTTGTGTAACAAAATAGAAAGTAAGACATAGAACATAATTCATGAATAAAGAAAAATATAAATGTATTCCTTTCAAATGAACCGAACCTTTGCTTTGATTTCTTCTCATTCTTTCTCGCATTAGGGTTTTCCCCCAAAACCAAACTGTAGCCAAATCAGACAACTTCTTGCCAGATATCCTCAACGGAGTTCCTCAACAACTCGTTCTCCACTTGCAAAACCTTCATCTGCTACTTCATCACAAACCACGCCTCCACCATGTCAAATAGAAAGGATGAGACAAAGAAAATGGACAAAAACACATACCATACGACATCGGTGACGGTGGAGTAGAAGGAAGTTGCGTTGTCAAGACGGAGGAGCAAATGGACTCAAAATGAGGCGATGAAGAGAGAGTAGAAGGAAGCTACGTTGTTGGTGGCGGAATTGAATCCTTAAGGGATTTGAAGAAGGAGAAGAAGGGGTCGAGTGAAGAAGGAAAGGGAGGGGTTGACGCGGCGCAAGGTTAAAGAGAAGGGGTCAAATGTTTAGGGTAGACAAAATTATTTTACTATTGACACACCCTTTTTTAGTACATTGTCGCATGTTTTAAAAAGTTACATACAGATTTTTGTTAATTATCCACTAATAGTGTTATCTACGGATTTTTCGGTAGGTAATTTTAAAATATTTTTTTACTTGTGGTGTTATCTATGGATTTATCCGTAGGTAATTTTAAAATATTTTTTAATTGTTATTTTAGTTAATAATTATCTATAAATTTTTTTAATTTACCCATGGATTGTATGATTGACAAATTTATCCATGGGTAATTCATTGATAATCTTAAGCAACCAACTAATTTGAATCCATGGAAAAAAAATCCATAGATAATACTTAAATTTCCTAAAATCCATGGGAATATATCTATCAGTAAATCAATTAGCATTTTCTTGTAGTTTTAGGAGGAGAAGTGAGAAGAAGTGTTCTTCACAAACTCACATTTTCGTGAGAAGAAGCGTGCTTCACTAAAAACTCACTAACTTAATTCATTCAAAATAATAATAAAAAAAATATTTTATTAAAAAATAAGGTGAAAAAATATCCGTTAACCAAAAAAAAATAATTTCAAATCAATCAAGATCAACAACGAAATAACAACTGAGGGAAAGAAAATAAATTAAATAGAGGGAGAAAAATAAGTTACTTGTCTTTTGTGAGAAAAAAATAATTTAATTAGCTATCCAAAACTATTATAATGTAATTTTTTTATTTTTCAAAAATAAATTATACTTTAAGAATATAATATATATATATATATATATATATATATTTTATTATTTCAAAGTAAAATTATAAATAAATAATTATTTTTAAAATAAAATATATAAAAATAAAATTATAAACACGTGGGATAACATTTAGAACCTAATTGAAATTCTTAATAAAATCATGGTTAAAATTAAAAATATATATATATAAAGTTCTTAAATGTAACGTGTCAATGTGGGATCCCTAGCTTCAAAACTCGAGTGAATTTGCGATCATGGATGCTTCAATAACAATAATAAATCTCCAATTTTACATGGAGTAAAATAATAATAAAAAATTCTAAATATAATAATAGTAATAATAATAACAAGTCATAGCTCTCTTGAGGACAACATGTATGTTGGTCAACATAATGATAGTTGGTACTTCAAATGCAATGTAGATGGAGCACTATTCAAGAATGAGAATCATTTTGGTATAAGAATTATAATCAGATACCACTTCGACAAATTTATCAAACCATGTACTCCTTATAAGCAAGGACTTCTAGATCCACAAGAAGCTGAAGCATGGGGTCTACTTCAAGCACTTAATTGGATACATTTGCTTACAATTGAAAACATTTCCTTCGAAATAGATTATAAATCTGTCATGGATAGTCTCAATTCTGTTCGCAATGACTATTCTAAAATAAATGAAATTATTTTAAATTGTAAACAATACCTTCAACATAACACAAACTCAGTGGTGAGTTTCATTAGGAGACAAGCAAATTAAGTCGCTCATAATCTTGCTAGAGCATCTAGATTTTATGCTTGTCACCAGATCTTTGATTGTATTCTCTCTTGTATCTTGAATTCTATTTTATGTGAAATGAAATATGTTTGTTTTGTTAAAAAAATAATAATAATAACTAGGGATAATGAGACACAAAAATGTCCAAAGTCACCAAAATAACTGTAGAGTTGAAAAATGATAGTTTGTACAAGAGATATAAAATAATTATTCAATTAGGATTTTAGAAGATTACATTTACATGAAAAAATATGTGGTTTTTAGTCGACTTGATAAGAATGTAATAACTTTAAAAAAAAAAAATTTATGATTAGAATTTTGTAAATTGAATTTTAATGGTTTTATAACATATGAATTCTTAAAATTTGAAATGATTTTACAGAGATTTATAAGATTTATAAGATTTCATAAGATTATGTATTGATAAGTGCCTTAGAAGCATTGTTTCAATGACTATTTTAGAGGCAATTATCTTAATATTTCAATACATATAAGCTTTGTTTGACCTTGTTTATAATTAATTTGTGAATAAATTAGAATAGCATTGAAATTGTTAGTTATTTGATTTTTTTTTTATCTAATTTTGGTTTATTTTGAAAAAGAAATAAATGATTGGAAAAGTGTAGTAAATTTCAGGAAGTTTTAGTATACCAGCAATGCGGCTAAGCCTGAAGTGAAGCTAAGCTTGAAGCTTTGAGAAGAACAACTGAAGTCAAAAATGGTGCTAAGCCTCAAGCTTAGCCACAATTAGTCTCAATTAGAGAAATTTGCTTAGCCTTATATCAGGCTAAGCGAGAATCAAATTTTGCTATTGAAGATCCTTCATCGCGCTTAGTCTTAGTTGAGGCTTAGCGCGAAGTTACTTATGCAGAAAAGACGAAACACACATTTCTCATGTATTTAAGGTATCTCTTATCATTGGAAATTTGGGGGGTTTGTGTTGGAAAATAATAACAATAGTAGCAACAAAAAACAAAAATGAAACAAAGAGACAAGAACAAGACTTATATTAAAACAATAATTAAATAACAATTAATAGATAACGAATATAAATTTAAGAAATGAATTAAAGAAGCCTAAGTTGAAAAACGCAAAACGCTATTCTTAGAGAGAAAATGCCCCACTACAAAGAGTACTACATACTTGATCGTGAAATATCGATTGCTTGTTGAACCTTGTGAATTGCACGAAAGTAGGATACTCCAAATTCGGGAGTCCAAGAGTTTTATAAAACTCTCTTGATGGAAAAAAATATGAATGAAAAATCCTGCTGAATTGAATTGGGTCCATGAATCTAAGAAATAGCGAGAATTCTTGATTTCTCTCAATATCTCTCTCAATTCGAAAATCCAGGATTTGAATTGATGTCCTTTCATTGAATCCTCCTAATTGCATTGATTTATCTGAAAGATTTCACTTCCATTGGAATTTGGTTATTCACCATGTATGAGGATTCCCGCTAAGCATCCATGGCTGAATGGTTAAAGCGCCTAACTCATAATTGGCGAATTTGTAGGTTCAATTCCTACTAGATGCACACCAATGGGACCCTCCCTCCAATAAGTCTATCGGATTTTTGTTTAAGAATGAAACTTTCCCAAGATACGTCAACCCATCTAACATGTGCAGTGTGTTTTACAATGATGTGAGAGATGGTATTTATAGAGTAGCAGGGGGATAAGGTAAGAGCATTCTACAACAACCCACTACTATAGTAACTCCCCACAAAAGAAGTAATGTTATAAAATTACCAACTTTGACTCAGCAAAATAAAACGTTCAATAACAAATCCTAAAAATAAGAAAATGCAAATGGTGAAGTATGGGTAGTTAGTAACAACTTACCAACAAATAAAACAAGAATAAAATAATATTTATTTTATTGTTGAATTTTAAATTATAAAGTAAATATTACTAACAGTTTGGGGGGAGAAAAAATTTAGGATTCTTGAGGTTGGGAAGCTCTCCATTGCTCCTTATGGATTCTCTACCAATTCCTTCCTTCTTTAGTTTTCTTTTTCTTTTTCTTCTTTTTCTTCTTCTCTTAGTTTTGTAGTTTGTTTAACTTTTGTTGGGATTGATGTAACTTTCAATTCTTTCTCTTCTGTGATACTCTAAGTTTCTATTTGAATTTAGCTTAATGTTATTATCTTTTTCTATGCTTAATGCTTGTTTTGGCTTGATCACCATTTGCTTGATGTTAGGGTTTGAATAATCATTGGAAAGTGCATTTGAACCTTGAACTGAAAAAGATAACTAATTGTCTGTTTAGCTATCTAATGACCACTTTTCTTAATGCAAGTTACTTGGCTAAACTAGTCAAGAAATTGAGAATTTAATCAAGGAACTTAGAATCTTTTCATCTAAGGAATTGAGATTAGAGTAAATTTATTGGTTGATAGTGATGTTAATGTTAGAACTTGGGTAGTTAACATTTGGTATATGAGAGGAAGGTAAAGTGAAATCAAGCCCCAATGTTTTCTTAATTTCACAAAAACAGTTTATGTAGTGTTTGTAAAAATGTCAAAAAGAGTTTTTGTTTCTTTTCTTTTTAATTTTCTATTTATTTATGTTCTTATTTTACATCCTCGCATTCAAACTTAAAATCACTTGTTTCAATAGCCATAGTTAGTGAAACATTACCCTTTTGTTGAGTGTTACGCGAGTCTATGTAGATTCCATACTTGGACTTCTCATTATATATTTACTTGTACAAAATTTGTACCCTTACCAAAATTTCAACGATATTTTTTTAAAAAAATATTTAAAAAATAACAAATCAATACGATTTTTTAAAATCTTTTAATAGCCAAGATAACGCTCATGTCCTACTAAATGTGATACTAATATAGTAAAAAAGACATTCAAATTCTCATACTAGGATTAATAGTTACCCCAATTCAAGTTTTTGTCCAAACATAATAGCTTTTAATTAAGATATGTTTGTATAAATTTTTCACAAATACCATGCTATACTAGAGAATTTACTTTTTGCATCCCATTTGACTTCTTACACCCTAAAATAGTTATCATTTGGGATGTATGAAGCAAAATAAGGGTGGAAGAATTCCCCTATACTATTATTTACATATTAATAAAATCACATCATTTTGTTCTAGGATCTGAGTAATAGGTTTAGAATTATAATTTTTTTAATTGATAATTTTAAAGAAAAATTTTCAATTGATTTAATTGAAAAATCTTTTTATCCATAATTTTTGCAAAGAAAATTATAACCAACTTCAAGGAAGAAATAATGAATTGTCTAAGATAAAAAAAAAAATAGTTTGACAACATGTAGGAAAAAAGAAAGAAATAAAGAAAGCCTAACAGAATCTTAAGTTTTTGGATAAAATTGTTTGATGGATGTACTATTTATATTTTCGTATTAAAAAATTTCATGAAATCTATTAAAGTACATTCTTAAAAGAAATCCATCAAAATTTAAGTATTTTTTAACACTAGAAGACTTTTTATCATATATAAAAAATCTTAAACAAATACCAATGAATAAACATTTTTCTGTTTAAAAATCTTAATTTGATTAAATACACAAGATTTTTTTTTCAAATCTTTCAAAATCTTGATTAAATACCTCTATATTTTTTTTTATGAAAAAAAAAGTATTTCAAAATCCTTTAAAATCCTGATTGAATACACTTACCTTAGTTTAATTACATATTTGGTTCTCCTATTTGTTTATTTAGTTCATTTTCATCCCACTATTAATAAACACTTCAACAATTTAATCTCTTATTTTTCAAAATGGTTCATTTTAGTTCCTTAATTTCTCAAAAAACATTACAAATGGTTCCTTTCTATCGAATCATAAACTCAAATGAGGCGTCAATTTGGATGGAAAGTACTAAATTGCATTGTTTTTGAAAATTTAAGTAACCATTAATGAAAGGTTTATTAATAGTGGATGAAATTGAACAAAATAAATAAATAAGTAGCTAGTTAAGTCAATACTCTTCTTTGTTAGTAGTTATCTTTTTTCGTTCACATTATAATTTGTAGTCAAGCATTCTTTGCATAAGGAATTTCAATTGTTTTTAATTTGTGTTGTAAATTTTGCTTTAATTATGTAGTTGATGTTCATAGAGTGGTTGATTACATCTCTTTAATTTTAAAATTTAATTTGTTCATTTTTTTCATAGTAAATGATAATAAAATCATCAACACAAACAAGATGTAAGTAATAAAAAAAATTGGTGCCTAAAAAAAAATAAAGACACTTTCATAAGGGAATGAATGACTCGATTGACTTTGTATCCTAATAAAACCTACTATAACATTTTGTAATTGGGGAAATAAGATTGGACATGGAAGGAAATGATTAGATTGATGTATTTTAAAAAATTATAGGATTTATTGGAGATTTTTAAAATATCATAATCTAATTTAGCATTAAGCTTCAATTGTAACAATTTCCTCAAAGTCAGTTTATTTTAAACTTAACTAGACTAGATAATACTATCACAGGCAAATAGGCCGTGTAATATTAATATTTCTCAGACTTCAAATAGCTTTGGTAGCATTTTTATAATCTTCTTACTTGTATTTAAAAAAAAAAAAAAAAAGATTATACCAATGTTGATTAGAACACTATATGAATTAGATATATTTTGCAATTTATTATGTCTATAATGATTTTTACTCAATTTTCTGAAATATGCATTTTCTTTAGTGATTTAAACTTTTGTTAATTTAGATTAACTTTATATGTTGTTTCTTGTCGTTTTTAAAATTTATCAAATTGTACTTGTGTAGAATCTTGAACAAATACAGTAAAAAACAAAAAAAAAAAAAAATTTACTCATTTGATTAAAAGAAGTGATTTTTTCATGAAAACAAACTAAGCCAAACAGGTTCTCCCTCCCGCCACGGAAATTTCTGTGGCTAAGTGGTTTGCGACCGAGTCTCTCCTACAGCGACAACACCCATCTTCTTCCTTCAACAGTTACGTTAGGGTTCATTTCGAATTCAACAACTTGTTCGCGAACCACGCCATGGCAACTCTGCTGCAATCTCTGCGACCTGCTTTTCGTCCATCAAATTCAATCCCACCCCCAAATTCCTTTAACTATTCCACCCCCAAATTGATTGCCTCAAAGGGTTTCAGCGTCACCCTCAGACACCACTCTATCGTTTCTCCCAGGGTTTCGGTTTCCAATTCGGAGTATAGTCCCCAAATTGCGGAAGATCTCGGCGACGTTGGCATTTTCACTGCTGCGGGAGAGCCAGTGAAGTTCAGTGATCTCTGGGATCAGAACCAGGTCAGCATAATTCATGTTCATGTGTAAAAGCTTTCATCTTTAATTGTTGAATAATTGGTTTAGTCAACAAGTGGTTTAGTGTTCATTGTTCAATAAAACAGTTGTTTCGGTTAGCTGAATTCATAACCGTTTGTTCTGTTATGACAGTTAGTAACTAAAAGTTAAGATTATAAATAGTTATTCTATTTCTTAGTCTTAGAGAAACGGAAAGAAAACTGCTTATTTTTATAGAAATAAGTGCTTATATCATGAAATAAGTTTAAACAAACCCACCATAAATCTGTGACTTGAGTGAAGGGAGATTGTACTCATGAGAAAACTTGTTCTTCAATGAAAGTAGCTGTTGTGTATGAAGTTTAGAGTGCATTGCTCTAGCTGAACCACGAGATTACTTGTTGTGTGTTCTTCAATTTGTTCTTTATGCATTCCTCGTGCATCCTTGTTCTTGAGGAAACAAGTTCTTTGTACTGTGATCTCAATTCTTGGCTCAACAAGTCATATCATAACTCCTGTATATTACACACCATAAGTTTTTTTTAGCCAAATTTTAGTGTGTTAATCGTTAGTTTTTGTTAATGGGAGAGGAAGTCGAACCCACGACTTCTCCCTCTCTCTTCTCCCTTCAACCATCAAACCAGCCTTATAACTCCATTACACACCATATGTGCTTGTTTTGGGTACCCATTTTTTGGTTGACGGAGGTTAATTGTGGTTTGAACTGAGTAGTAAGTAGTATATATATGTTGTGTACCCATCTTTTCTATTGCGTGTTTTAACTTGATGTGAAGCCAACCTTGGGAGTGGACTTTTTGAAATTAAACGTTGACTTTTTTAGCATGGGTGGTTTATCAGCTAAGAAGCACGGATGCTTCGGAATGCTAGCCTTATTGTGTCAAAACTTCAAACACCAAGAAAGGAATAAAGAGAGAAGAGATAGAATAAAAGTATAGGTATGATATGTAGTATAATATGATAAGAAAGAGAGAAATAACAGGTTCTGATAAGAAGATTAGAAGTGTCTATATATCATACTCTTTTTATAATTTTGTTTATTTTAGATTAGTTTTATATGTTGTGTGTTAAGGTGTGTTGTTTGTTATGATTTTTAAAATTTGCTGTATCTTGTTTTTGTGTTATGTGCTATATGTATCCATGCTTCTTGATTGATCAGTCTTAATTTTTGCAGGGAGTAGCTGTGGTGGCACTGTTGAGGCACTTTGGATGCATTTGCTGGTAACTGATTACTGATCTTCACCTATGGTCAGCAATCAAGATTTGTTTGACCGATAGTTCTTCTAATTTATTTATGCCTTGTCTGCCTTTGTTCTAAGCTGGGAATTTGCTTCATCCTTGAAAGAATCCAAAGCAAGGTTTGATTCAGTTGGTGTCAAACTAATTGCAGTGGGTGTTGGTACTCCCGACAAAGCCCGTATCCTTGCTGAACGAGTAATTTCTTTGCCCTCCTCATTTGTCATTTCAGTGTTTAACTAGCAAAGTACATGCTTTAAAAAATAACATAAAAATAAAGCAAGAGACAAGCCATAGAAGCCATACTTGCAAATTTATTTGTAGTTATTGTCATGAGTATATTTTGGCTGAGTGGTTGGTGATTCAAGTTTAAATCCATTTCATTGAAGGTTCATCATCTGTGCTGTAAATTATCTCGAGGATAGCTGTATGAATGGTCTTTTTTATCTTGATCAGGCATAGAATTTGGATCTCAGTATATCTGAATTTTGAAGATTTTTCACGTAAAATTACCTATTTGTATAATAGTGGTATGACTTATGAGCATGTTCTTGATATCAGAACTGATCAATTTTCTTTTTGCCTTGATGGTTGCATTTTCAGTTACCATTTCCAATGGATTCCCTGTATGCTGATCCTGATCGCAAGGTAACATGTGGTTAGCTAGTTGAACATTCACCTACTAGGATTATCTTCTAGTTGAATATTGACCAATTTCACCTTCTTTCAGGCATACAATGTTTTGAACCTATACTTTGGCCTGGGCCGAACTTTCTTCAACCCAGCCAGTGTAAGCTTAGGCCTCTAACTTTCATGGGCTTAATACTCATTTCAGTTCACAAATTATAATTAATCTTCCAATTTGGTTCTGGAGTCTTAAAAAGTTTCAATTTCATCTATAAATTATTTAAAATGCGTTAATTTGATTATTTTCTGTCAAATTTTGCTAGTTGCACCCTCATTTACTAAATACACTTCCCTAAAAATATAAAACAAATGAGAGGTATACTTAGTAAAAGAGAAATGTAAATAGCAAAATCAGACGGAAAAGGACCAAGTTGACTAATTTTAAATAATTTAGAGACCAAATTAAAGTTTTTTAAAACTTAAGAGACCAAATCGAACAATTAACTATAACTTGGGGAGTAAAATGAGTATTAAGCCAACTTCTCTGACTTGCAATTATGCTTGCTGATTAATATACTTTTCTAACCTTAAAATTGATATCACAGAAAAAGGTGTTTTCGAGATGGGATGCCCTGCAGAAAGCTGCCAACAACTATACAATTAGTGCCACTCCAGATGATATAAGTGGTGTGTTGCAGCAGGTAGATATATACATTAATCTAGTAGCAAAAAAGATGAAAACAATATTACCTTGCATTCCCTGAAAGCTGAAGCATTGATCCGTTCTTATTTTTTGTCAGGGAGGGATGTTTGTGTTCAAAGGAAAGCAGCTACTCTATGCAAGGAAAGACGAAGGGACAGGTGATCATGCCCCCTTAGATGATGTTTTTGATGTCTGCTGCAGAGCTCCTGTTGCCTAATGCTGTACTTTATAAAATTTTAAATTTGCATAACATTTGGAGTGTTCAATTTAAGAAGATTTGTATTAGTAGATTAGATTTCTGTGAATCATTTCAGTGACTTCATATATTACGAAGTCCAATCCATAAATATGTAGTCTATAATCTATATAGTTCACTGTAATATCAATTCTATAGTAACAATACTTCATTTAGAAATGGTGTATGATTGTGAGGTTGAGGTATATGAATCTGTCTGTTGGTGCCAACCTAGTTGAAATGATCAGCCCAAAAGTGATATTTGCTAATCTCCCTTTCATAGAAAAAAATAGAAGAGTTGCTAATTGGTACATGTCCAAAACTATATTACTAGAGGTATGTATACCAGGTGTTACCTACTTATGGGATTCAAAATAACAGTAACCATAATGTGATTGTTAATGTGTGTGTGTGTGTGTACACACAACTCTATCGCTGAATCTGGGAAGGTTCAAACTTCAAACTCTCATTTCTTGAGGTATATGTGGTGGGGCTTTGTAGGTGGTAGTTCTGGGCCCTACATCACGTTCTTTTCCTCAAGCTGGGCTCCTTGTTTTTGGCCCAAGTTCTGTTCATGTGTCCTTTTAATTTATTGTGGTTGTAACTTGTAACATCTATTTAAAGACCAGACATGATCGACCTATAGTGATTGAGTTCCTGCATTTTCACTTTTAGTTCCTGCTAATTTTTTATTTTTTTTGTGTATTTAGTTCCTTTTAGTTACTGTTGATTTGACTTGTTCAATTCTTTTGGTGCTAGCCGGTTGGAAATAGCTCGAGTGGTTGGACTTGGAGTAGCAAAATATTGGGTATTTTCCTTTGTGTTTCGTTTATTTTTGGGTGAACCTTTTCTTAGGTGAAAGAAAGCACATGAATATTTTTATCTTGCATCTTCAACATAAGAACCTTATGTTTGGCTACATGAATATTTCTCTCTTAAGAACCTTTTGGGCTTGCAGCACAAATGATGAACCAATGAATACTTTTCTATATACATTGCTAACACCTAGTGCCAATTTTATTTTTTTCACGGTATGTCAATATTAAATATTATACTATTACTATGCATATGCAGTTGTGAGAGTAAACTCCATTAAAAGTAACGGTGAAAATTTTTGATTTAGAAATTAATCATCCACAAAATCTTTATACTTATAACTTACATTAATTATTATAAGAAAACTAATAGTTAATATTTTAGTATATATTAGAGATTGACAAAATGGATTGTACCAATCGAATCGGACCGTTGGCCCACCAGACAGGTCAGGCTGGACTCAATGGATGGACTTACATACACAGGTAAGATGGAAGTATATACTAAGAATAAAGTAAACTATTTTTATTTTATTTTTTTAAAAGCTTTACACTTTAGGGGACGAGAATCCTTATCTCTAAATACATTAACAGGGTCTAACTCGATTGGGTTTGGGATGGTCATTCTTTATGAGACATTTTACATTGTTTAGGTCCAATCCACTGGTAAGGTTGTGATGTGAGTACAAAGTAAAAGTACATAAGAAATAAAAGAATGTATCCACTATACAGTGCCTTCCTGTTGTAGCTGATAATATTATATGATATTGATAGGCATCTGTGTGAATGAGTCCAATCTAGGGCGAAAGCTTTAGCTTTTTTCTGTTTTTAATTTGAAAGAATTCCCTAGCAACCATCCCACCGAATGGATGTAGATTCGAATTTCAAAGGGATTTCCCTGTTATGCACCTCTTTAAGTCAATATCAAATCCTAGGAATGTGAATGAGTTAACATATTTGTACACCAAATTTCTTTTACAACCTACTTTCACTTTTTTTTTTTCATTATATCATTTGTTATTTTCTTCAGTTTCTCTCATATTTTTCTTTCCTCTTTATTTCTCTCTTCCTTTTACCCATACATTCCAAATGCAAGGCTGTAACTTTAACTTTTTCCAATGTGAATGTGAATAGTTAGTTTAGTTTGAGATAAGCTTATATAAAGAGAGAGACTACTCTTATGAAAACAATTAGTTATAGTAAGAAATGAGAAGTTATATATCAAGATCATATAATAATAGGTCATAATTTCTTTTAATTTTGATTATTTATATATAATGAATGACTTTTCTTTCCTGGTGTAAGCAAATCTAACAGGTCTCAGCTGCAGGGCTAGGACTAATGTAGACTAGGTATAGCACTTAGAGTCACCTTGCCTATGTGAAAACAAGGACAAATGCGTGGTGGATTCGTAAGTTAGATGACTACAAACAACAATATTTCTAACACTCTGTTATCGATATTTTTTTATGTGATTAATTAAAATTTATTAAATTTTTTTAATTCTAGTAAGTATTGAAGAAAGTGTTTAAAAGTGTAGTTGAGAGAAGAGAGAATATCACTAGTATTTTTTTTTTTTTAGAGAGTGTTGCTAACCTTTCCTTTAAGTTATATATATATATATATATATATATAGATTACTGAAGGTACAAAGAAATTCCATGGATAATTTGAAATAGAATGAGGAGGAGGGTAAAGGGGAAAAAGGAAATGTTGAATGAATGTTGTGGTCAGCAAAGTAGTCATAAAAGAGATTCTCATCAAAGAGTACGACATGCAAACACATTAATGCCGAGAGAAGAAAGAGAGGAAATGGGCTAGGCGTAGTAGTAGTAGGGTAAAGTCAAGTAATAAGGAGAGAGAGATGCACAGAAAAAAAATGCATGCCATTGGGTTCAATGAAAGGAAAGGAAAAGGGTAATTACTTAATTAAATACTTGCCTCTCAGAAAGAGAAAGTGCACAAGCACCTTTTTCTTCTCATGCATACACACCATAGCATTGACAGGGTACTTCTGTTCTGTGGTGGCAATCAGATTAGTTGCTATCCAATTTCACTTTTTCTGTTGACTCCCTTATGCTTCTTTAGGCAATGTTATTTACTTGCATTTGTTTAGATTCCATCAATCTCATTCTCACCTCCCTCCTTTCTTTTTTACTTCACCCTTCAAATCAACAACACAACCGACATTGGTTTTGGTTTGCTTTATCTACAAAAACTTGAAAAGGCTGTGATTCCAAAGTTCAATTTTTCCTGTGTCCACATTATCGATGGCGAGCTTTTTACACTTGTAACTAACCAACATTACATTAAAGTTGTTCTAAATTTTTTTTTGCATTTTAATATAAATTCAAAGGATAAAAAAGAAGAGTTAATTAATTTGTAAAATTACTTTTGTCTCAAAATTACTTCTTAGCCGGAAAACCAATAATGCACTAAGTGGTCATATAACAATAAATTTTAATTAATTGAAATGATTTTATTTGGACAAATTAAGTAATGACATCATTTTCATCCCATAGAAAAATGCATACTATATTATAACCATTTATTTGGGACACAACTTTTCAAATGATAGGCATAAATTTAAGTGTTGTGTTAGTAGCAGATAGTAGATATTATAATTACTGTTAATATTAATTATTCTGAAGACTCATTGAAAACCTCCAATCAGTTTTAAAAGCAGTAGGAAAGGAATAAAATATGCTGAGATGTGATTATTTTGTAATACTGAGAGGAGAATCACATTTGTACTATTAGAGCTTCATTGCATTACTTTGCATTGTTAAATTCATCACAGTGGCTCTCATTAAAAGCTGAAAATGTCTTGTGCATATGGAACCATGTTTGTGGCGAAATGTACATCAGAAAGTGACAGGAATATGCATAGGCATACACATCACACTGTTGCAGCCATAAAGAAAGAAAAAATCCCCATCATACTTCAGACATAGAGAAAACAACTCCAACATACATAGCCGGCAGACGGCCAATCCTAGATGCAATTAAGAAGCATAATAGCATATGGTGCCAAGAATATTCCTTATCCTAGTTAATGATGTGACAAAAAATAATGAACAACAACATAGGATAATTTGATATTAAAATTAGTACCTTGTTATGTTATCAAATGATACGTGAAATTTATTAAAATTTGTATTTTTCAAATAATTTTATCCCTTAAAAAGAGTGCTGAAAAAGAGTGTCACTATACTCTTATTATTATTATTGTATCTGTCTATCGGATTCCATCCATATAAGAGGATGAGGACCTAAAGTATTCAACAATTTAAGAAAGAAAAAAAAATGAGTGGCAGAAAAATTGTTCTAGTGACTGGCTGTGCAAAAGGTGGCATAGGCTATGAATACTGCAAAGCATTTGCTGAGAAAAACTGCAAAGTCTTTGCCTCTGACATCTCAAGTAGGATGCAAGACATGTCAGACTTGATGAACAAGTCAGAAACCAACAACATAGAGACACTTGAGCTTGATGTGTCATGTGACCAAAGTGTGTCATCAGCAGTAGCCACAGTTGTATCAAAGCATGGCCACATAGACATTCTGATCAACAACGCTGGAATAGGCAGCACAGGGCCATTGGCCGAGTTGCCACTTGACACAATCAGAAAGGCTTGGGAAATCAACACACTGGGGCAGCTGAGAATGGTGCAGCATGTGGTGCCTCACATGGCTGTGAGAAGAAGTGGCAGCATTGTGAATGTTGGCAGTGTTGTTGGATATGTGTCAACTCCTTGGGCAGGGTCTTATTGTGCTAGTAAGGCTGCAGTGCAAGCCATGTCAAACAGTTTGAGGCTTGAACTTAGGCCATTTGGGATCAATGTGGTTCTGGTTTTGCCTGGCTCTGTGAGATCCAATTTGGGGAGGGCCAATTTGGAGAGATTGGGTGGTTGTGGTGAGTGGAAGCTTTATAAGGACTTTAGAGATGTTATTGAAATGAGAGCTAGAGCTTCTCAGGGTCACAAAGCTACTGATGGTGGAGTTTTTGCTAGACATGTTGTTGAGAAAGTTTTAGGCCCTAAGCCACCAAAGCAGATTGTTTTTGGTCACATGACTGGTTTGTTTGCCTTGCTCTCATGGTCTCCTCTCTGGGTGAGAGATATGTTCTTCTTAAACCGTTTTGGTCTAAATAAAAGAGTTTAATAATGATACATTAAAATAAATTTAATCACAACACTTTCTATATTTCTATAAGTGTATAACCATTAAACTTTAAGTGAAATAGTTTTAACATTTTGTATCAAGTTAATGAAATAAAAAACCTATGTATATCATACACTTTATTGATGTCTATTGTGTCTCCTATTATACTTACTTTTCGCCCTCTCTACTTGTTGAATAAAGTTTGGTGTCAACTAAACTTTTCCCTTGTGTGTCACTTTGTTTGTGATCAAACTATTGCTCCAGTGTTTACTGTTTAGGTAAATGAATAATATATTATTGTATGAATGTATGTTTCAAAGACATTGTATTTTATCAAATTGTACCATATTCAAATGCTCAGAATAATAGTAAAATAGTTTCAACACTATTCTCAACTTAAGAGTTGCAACACGAGAATTTTCTAAGTCACCTATTCTATTCTAGTACTATTTTTGTCCCAACAGAGTATACTAATACTTATATGATCCCATGATATTAGTGATTTAGACCAATCCTGAGCTCAAGATTGAGAGTACTCAAAATTGTAACTCCACCAAACCCAATTACCTCGTCCCTTATGGATCTTGGTACTTGAGGGATTAGAAATTTGACTCCCAATCCAGAGATACCTTGAATCCAACCAACAAAAAAAGAAAAAAAATAAATATAACCTAATTACCTCTGTTATATGAGCATATAATTATTCTAAACAGAGGAGCTAGAGATATCCACAACTGAACAAGCATGTGTGAAGCTTATAGTATCACTAGGATACCCAATAAAATCAGGCGATCTGGGTTAAGGATTTATATCACTTTGTTTGTGATTGATAAAAAATATTGTTAACTGTTTAAGCTATGTTTAGATTTTTGTTTAAAATATTAATTTAAAACTTTGAAAAAGAAAATAGTCTGATAGGCTCAACAAGGCCGTATTCTCAAATATGCACTTAGATTTGGTGATAATAATAAAAAATATTTTTAGAGAAAAATAATAATACACTGAAAAAATCAATCACAATTCTTCATTTATAATAATATTGTCTTTTATAAAATTATTTTAAAAATAATTAAAACGATAAGTTATAATTAATCAAAAAAAATGTAAACTAATTATGCATAAACATTAATCTCATTTTTAACTACGATAGATTAGTTCTGTGAAAAAAAAACTATGAAAGATTACTTTCATTCCTTAATATATGTATCAAAATCTTAAATGTCAAATGTTTTGGAGCTTATTGAATATTTTTTTATCAAATTAAAAATGTTAACCAATTTTTTTAATATTCGTGTAAATTAGTTATTTTTATTTATATATAGTTACCTAAGTAACTAGCAGGGTACATATGGCCTCGAAGCCAACAAGGAGAAAATGATGTGATGAAATGGAAAGAAAGCAAAATTCTATAAGGCAGCTACTAGCTAGTTCCTTTATTTGTCATGCACTGTTTCAATATGCATGGCCATACATATATCATATATTACTCATGATTACAACAATCAAAAAGAGAGGGTCTCTTTCAATTTCTCAACATTCCTCCCATCCTGGCATGGTCTACGTCTCTCTTTCTTTCACTGCCAAAATACGTTTCAGTCTAACAACATCATCATGCTCTCTAGAATTCCTGTCTCCATGAATTTGCTCACGCAAATTTGCATGCAAACTAATCATTATACTACTCATCGATCAAATTCAATCTATCTCTCTATATATTATATGAAAAATTACATATATTAAACAGTACCTCATTTGGGTGTAGTAGAAAAGAGAATATATAAGGTGTGACAAAGAAAAATACTAGCAAAACTTTGTAACACAGCTTTTGTAATTGGTTGAAAATTATAAATTTTGATAAAATTTACTTTTTATTAAATGAATCTTTTTTTTTTTCATTTTGTAATTTTTAATTAAAAAATGTATGTTAAACAAAAGTGTGCTAGATAGATAAAGTATTTTTAGTACTCTCATCATGTGACAAAATAATTGAATGTACATATCATGAAGAGAGCTAGAGATGGAGAAAATCTAAATTGAAAAATATAAATACTCTGCGTATTAATGAATATAAATCTAAATGTGTGAAGAGTAAGTTTCTCACTCTTATTATCTCTTACCTTCATCTGTGTAAGAGTGCTCTAAACATAAACTCCATTTTTTATAACTATATATTCTCTGCGTAAATTTTGCAATAGTAACTAGGACAAAGAAGTTGCTTCTTAAGTTCAGTCTAAAAAAAAAATGTGATCGTGGTTTACGTAAAAACTGTTAGAAAAAAGGAGTTTAATTTTGTTCAAACTAGATAGTTACCTTTCTCATTGTTTTGGATCTTGGAATATTAGACACACAGGGAGTAAACTCTCATTTCACTGTACCAGACAAGAGATCGTAAGTGTGGATCACTTTAATTTCTAGCTATAAAATTCATTTCTAGTTTTTTTATTATAAAAAGGTATTCCACTTATTCTTTTTTATTTTGCTTTTTATTTTTTTATATAAAAAAATTACTAAAGTAAATGATGTTTTCTAGAATCAAGAATTAAGACAGATTTTATAAAGTCAAACTAAAGCAACTTACACTTTTAACTTTAAAAATTAAAATTAAAATTCAATCATGTTCAGTTAGTAGATCATTGGTATAAATTTATTCTTTCCAATATTTAATACAATTGTATATCTAAAATATATTTTTAAACTTAAAAGACTATTAATTAAACTGAAACAATGTTGTGCGTGGGGTTGTAAGTGGGATTTTGTATGAAAAAAATTTGGTTGGTTAGTTTAAGGTAATTTTGATTTTGTTACTAAAGGAATTTGTTAGGAAATGAAAAATGTAACTACTATACTGACTTAAAAAAAAACATTTCTATAAAGTTTTTTTATTATGATTTTTTTTTTATAAAGACTTTATTATAGTGGGATATTAACCAATTCGCTAAATGTCTGCCAAGGATTGTACCAAACAATTGTCTTGTGAGGCTTTAATTAATGTATGCATCACATAAAGGTAAGTTTGTTGAGTGAAATTGATTGTCCCACACTTCCACTACACAGAATAAATTTAAATCCACTTAGCTTTCTTTATTAAGGGCCATCACTTCATCATACAAAGAATATCTGTACTTCAAGAGTTCATACTTTAATCATCGTAAATTTCTTATTAATTAGCCTCACCAAAACGCATATGGCAAAATAACATTAGCACACACTTTTCACGTTAATGGTTCAAAATTTTAATTGGATTTTCCCTTAGCTCCTATTGTATATATTTCAAGGGGAAAGCAACAAAAGATCCATGTTGGAATGTTTTAACTATAGTATACAAGAACTGCTTTATGGCAAATCACAGCTGAGGGAGAAAATAACAATTGCTATAACTAATTAAAAGATGAAATTAATGAAAGCTTGTGTGGTTGCTATAATTAATGTGGTGAAATAGAGTGAATACGATTATGATCCACTTGCTAGGTTTCCCTGTTGAAGAATGTTAGTGACTTCATCTCTATCACTTTTTTTTTGTCTTGATGTAAGTATTGATTGACTACAAACCGGGCCATCCATCACATAAAAAAATGAAAAAAAAAAAATTGCACCTCAATAACTTTAGATTATTATTCTATTTATACCAAAAGTTCTCTTATTGTTATTATTCTAGATGCTTGATGAGTGAGTGGCGTAGACAATCATGGTGTAACCAAAGTAGCATTGGTCCACATTAGATCACATCGTAATATCATTTTTCTTTCTAGTGTTTTGTTCCGTATCCCACACCCATCCCATCCCACGTTTTGACTTTATAAAGCACCATTCACCCTTAATTAGTAGTGTGAACATTCCTGAAACTTAATCTAGCATGATCATCGTGAACCCTTTTATGTTCTTGAATGCCAACAATAATAGGCCCCTCCTACGACTCTTAAGGCCAAGCATCACAAATAAGTTTGCATTTCATTTATGACACTTTTTCCTCCTAATCCCTTATTATAGAACCTCAACGAGTAATAACTAATCAAAACAAGGTTTTAAATTGCGGTTAGCATCATGGTTGAGGTTTTGTTGCGATTTATATAATTGTGTTACTCGTAGAATCATTCATTAGTTTAATGATGATGACGAAATGATAATATAAAATATTGTACGCATCATTATTAAACTTTTTTATTATATATCCTTTTATAACATATAGTCACGCATTATTGATGTAGTTTATGTTTATGTGGATGTGTTTTGTGTGTTTGGTAACATATTTACTATCATTTGACGAAAATCTGACCAATACTCCATATAATAACTTCTGCATCGTTTTCGATTTTGGATGTGAAAATGATTATTTTTGCTAGTTGCAAAATTGAAAACAAACCCACATTTAGAAACTTTTGATCTTTCAAATGCACTAAACACATCACTTCTGTGTGTTATGCATCAGAAAGAGAGAAAAAAATCATTTGTTATAACGTGCACACAAACATACGTGTAGTTTTTCATGTCAAAATTAAAGCTCTTTATTGTAGCTTCTCTGCATCATTTAGTTGTTTAAGTGATTTGTTGCATAATTAATATTGTGTAAATTTTGTAATTGATGCAATCAGGCTTGGTGTTGATGAGGTTGCATGAACTCCAAGATTTTTTTTTTTCCCTGACAATATCTTCAACCCATAATGACAAAGGCTAATTCTGCTCATCCGAAGAGTTTTACAGAACTAAATAATTGTCCCGTGCTTAAATATCTGCATCAAAATCTTGAACAAAAACAGTAAATGGGAGGTGAATTTGATTTTTTTTACTGTGATGTATGTTAGTTAACAAAATTGAGTTGACCCCAGATGGAGGAAAGTGGCAAGAGGCCAAAAACAAAGTAACTGGGAGCAGTGGTTGAAACTTGAAATAACAGTGTTATTGTTGGTTAGACCTAGTGGTAATTAAATTGTATGTTTGAGAATGAACGGGGAAAAGCAAAAGAAAAGTAGCCCACAGCATATGAGCAGTGGAGGACAAGAGAGTTGGACTTGCGAGAAACGACGTCGTAAGAGCCAACCCCTATAAGTCTCGGGGTGGCAGTGGCAGATACCTGTCCTGTAGGGGTCCATGGCAGGCAGAGCAGGATCTGCAAACTGTTTTGAAGTGACTAGTGGAGGGAGGGACACGTTGTTCACGGCCCGTGAAATCTTATTCAAGCTCCTCAGAAACTCAGACACCCCCAAACAAAACCAACCAAGCAATCAAATTACCAACACCCCATCACATTAAATGAACCTTCATTTCTATTTTCTACATATAAATTTAAATATATTTCTACAATGTAGTGTTCAGTTTTGATTAGGAAGTGGTTGATTTGAGTGGTACAGAATTTGATTTTCTTGAAACAATATCGTGATTGAACAAAGAAAAATTTGTTAAGAGTAATGTATGTTTGAATTTCAGGTACAAATATATTTCTGATTTAAAAAATAATACTTTTGTGAATGAATGATATTTTGAACTTCAAACCAATATACACTTATTTGCATGTTTAATTTAGAATTAATTTGGACGTGAATGTATTTCATTTCAAAACTTAACTTTTGAATTAAAATAGTTGAGGGCATTGTAAAAGTGTGATTTAATGTTTGAAAAACCAATACAAACATATTATACACTTCATTTAATGTAAATCCAACCGAGAAAAGTATAACCAAAACAAAAGTAATTAAAAATACTTTTGTCACAAACTACTTTTAGCACTGGATATCCAAAACTTTAGTTAAATTCTTCTGTGAAAATTAGTCATGGAAAAAAAAAACCTTCAATATTATGTACCAACAATAACATAGTAACAAAAATATAGAATAGTGTCTGGTGTGTGAGCGTGACCAATAAATTTGAGAGGGACTGGTTTTGGTCTTTGAAGTTGCATTTGCATCCAGTGTGCAAAAATGAGACCTGTTGTGGGAAGCAGCAAACTGGTCTTTTTTGGATAACAATAATTAATCCTTATTATTTATTAATATTTATAAATACAAGTGAAGAGTGTGTGACTAAGTTGTTCTAACAAAGAGAAAAGGAAAGGAGGGAGAGTAGAATAAAGCAAAAGCGAAGGTTTTTCTCATACACGGATCCCCATGGAATGCGGGAAGGATGCCAAGCATTGCTTGCTGGAACACATTCTTTTTGTTTAGTTTAAAGGAA
Source organism: Amphicarpaea edgeworthii (assembly GCA_014843725.1). Classification (NCBI taxonomy): domain Eukaryota; kingdom Viridiplantae; phylum Streptophyta; class Magnoliopsida; order Fabales; family Fabaceae; genus Amphicarpaea; species Amphicarpaea edgeworthii. The sequence goes on along the minus strand of CM026324.1, from coordinate 6,037,503 downwards.
CTTGCTTTGTTCCCTTTAGAAATGTGTCCACCCAGACACCCTTATATACATTACATAACACTAACATACACTCACATAGAGAGAGAGAGAGAGAGATTTTTATTTTATAGATGATGATGATGCAGTTGCTTGCAGGACCTAGATAGATTTCTTTACATTGTTTCTTAGATTTGGCCCAGTAGTCAGTTCTGCAACCGAGACAAAATCATTTATTTAGCAAAAACTAAAGGAAAAAAATTTGGTCTAAATGGTGGGGTGGGGATATGGTTTTTTTTCCCCCAATGATTGTTAGATAGATATATTTGATTTCTCTTGTTTGGTGAAGTGAGTGAGTCTTTTGTTTTGTTGAGAGAAAAAAAAAAATGAAGAGTATGGAAAATGATGACAGTGTTGACCTTAATAATGAAAACAACAACTGGTTGGGTTTCTCACTCTCTCCTCAAATGAATATAGGAGTTTCTTCTCATTCTCACACACAACCTTCCTCTGCTGCTTCTGAAGTGGTTCCTATTCCTACAAGCTTTTACCACACTGCTCCACTTAATAGCTATGGTTTTTACTATGGACTTGAAGCTGAGAATGTTGGATTGTATTCAGCTTTGCCTATCATGCCTCTCAAATCTGATGGCTCTCTCTATGGAATGGAAGCTCTGAGCAGGTCACACTCACAAGCACAAGGTTAGTCCAAAAGTTTTTTTTTTTTTTTTTTGTGTGCACTATACTATTTGTTGAATTTGAACCCTCTTGACCATTGTGTGTGTGTGTGTTTTTTTTTTTTTTTTTTATCTATTTTTGTGAAGCAATGGCTACTGCTTCAACACCAAAACTGGAGAATTTCTTAGGTGGGGAAGCTATGGGGACCCCTCACTATGAATGCAGTAGTGTCACAGAAACAATGCCTCTTAGCTTAGACAGTGTGTTTTACAGCCAACACTCACGCCGTGACACAAATAATAGCAACAACCAAACTTACCAAAACCATATCCAACAGGAGCTTCAAGCCCAACACCACTTGTCATATTACTCTACCATGTTAGAAGGGTCCAAGCAAAGCCAAACCTCAGACAACAACAACAATCTTCAGGTTCAAAACATGGTCGATGATGCTGTTCCTGGTCTGAAGAGTAGTTGGGGAGTGAGGAACAGCTTCCAAGCTAGCCATGCACAAGAGTCATCAAAGATGATTGTTCCTCATGTGGAGGAAAATGGAGGTGAATCAGGGTCCATTGGATCAATGGCTTATGGTGATTTGCAGTCTTTAAGCCTTTCCATGAGTCCTAGCTCACAGTCTAGCTGTGTTACAAGTTCACAAAGAACATCACCTGCTGTCATTGATTCTGTTGCCATGGACACAAAGAAAAGGGGGCCTGAAAAGGTTGACCAGAAGCAAATTGTTCATAGGAAGTCCATTGACACCTTTGGACAAAGAACCTCTCAGTATAGAGGTGTAACAAGGTTAGTTCTCTTCTGCTAACTAACATCACATTAATATATGTTTAATGTAAGTTGTTTGTGACTTTGTTCACTTGATTTGTTTAAGAACGAGGGTCTAGCTCGGTGAGCTTCGTGCATGAGTGTTGTAAACCTCGTACCAAGTTTGATTCCTACTGATATAATTTGTTTAAGATTTAGTGTCATGGTTTCATGCATGATCTTCCTAGAAACACATTAACTGTTCATAAATCATGTCCCTTTTTGTGTTTTCTCTTTATTATTTCTAAAGGGTGTTTTTGTATCAATCAGGCATAGGTGGACTGGTAGATATGAAGCTCATCTATGGGACAACAGCTGCAAGAAAGAGGGGCAAAGCAGGAAAGGAAGACAAGGTATAAGAATTAAGAAAGGGACTATATTCCCCATCACTTTTTCTTTTGTTTTTTGCTTGTGCATTTTTTTGGTCAAACATATCTATCTATTTTTTTCCCACTGTTCTTCGTAGCAAAGATCTGCATATTTTTTTTAGTCATCACTCACTATACTTACTTTTTTGGTTTTATTATATCTTTGCTTCGCGGGGAATGCTACTCAAATATTCAATGAATCTCAGTTTATCTAGGTAAGGTTTCTTATAATAAGACCTTAATATCTTTTTTTTGTGTGTTTTTATAAGATTCTGGTTGAAATTTCCAGAGCTTAGATTAACCAGACAGTTAAAGATAGATATCATATAATATAATGCTTATGATGTTAACAAAAGAGAAAAATTGATGTTTATTCAAGTCATTCCAAACTTTTGATTTTAGGGGGTTATGATATGGAGGAAAAAGCTGCAAGAGCTTATGATCTAGCCGCACTCAAGTATTGGGGACCCTCCACTCACATAAACTTTCCTGTAATAACTAATAATATATTTCTCTTTTCTCTTCCATGTTTCCACTCAAGTTTCAGTGACTAAAATAATAATCTCATGACATTTTTTTCTTCTTATTTTCCATTCTCTTTTAACAGTTGGAAAATTATCAAAATGAACTTGAGGAAATGAAGAACATGACTAGACAAGAGTATGTTGCTCATTTGAGAAGGTAAAAGTAAAATCCCTGCTGTTAGGAAAAAATCAGATAGTCAACAACTATTTTACTTATTCATAAATCATAACATCTATCAACTTTGTTCATTCAGAAAAAGTAGCGGATTCTCAAGAGGGGCTTCCATGTACAGAGGAGTAACAAGGTCTCATAGACCAACAACCACTCAGTATATATATAATTACAATTTAACTAGTAATATACTATTATTTATATCTGCTATTGAAATTTCTTAAGTTTTTTCAAACTTGGTACTTTTGGTAGCAGACACCACCAACATGGAAGGTGGCAAGCTCGAATTGGTAGAGTGGCTGGAAACAAAGATCTATATCTTGGAACCTTCAGTGAGTTTTTTCAACACTAATTGGATAAATCATTTTTTTTCTTTAGTTCTGAATGTACTTTTTTTTTTTTTACCTTATTAGCCTGTATCAATGTGTTAATGTATCAATAACTGTGTTTCCCCATAGTAGGAAGTGACAGAGAGGGTCCTTTATGACTTTGAAAACTTAATCTTTGGTTCTCATCTTTTTAGTCATGATAAAGCTGATCATGAGCCACTTTAATATTGTAGAGTCAGCTTTTACTAATGCTGTTATTCAGAATAATAGACAATAATAATAACAACTTTGAATCCTAATTGTTCACTTAAAAAAAAAAATCTTATCCAATGTTTGTATCATAGAAAACAACTGAACTCATATGTTTTTGACCAAATAGTACTATTCCAATGTTTTAGACCAAAGAGAAAAAAAAAAATCCAATGTTGGCACAAAAAGCTAATCATTAGTCTTATTGAAATTAAACTCTAGGTACACAAGAGGAAGCAGCTGAAGCCTATGACATTGCTGCTATAAAATTCAGAGGAGCAAATGCTGTGACCAACTTTGACATAACAAGATATGATGTGGAGAAGATCATGGCAAGCAGCAACCTTCTCAGCAGTGAGCTAGCTCGGCGCAACCGAGAGACGACAGAGAACAATGGAACTCAGTATATTGATCAAAATCACAACAATAAGCCTAATTCTGCATATGAGGACACTCAAGAAGCCATTCTAATGCAGCAGCAGAAGAGCTGTGGGAGCCAAAATGATCAGTGGAATAAGATGGTTCTCTACCAATCCTCTCAGCAACTTGAGCAGAACCAACCAAGGATTGAGAGTGACAGAACTACTAACCAGTCCTCCTTCTCAGTGGCTTTGGACAACATGTTCCATCAAGAAGTGAAGGAATCGAGTAACAAGGCGAGAACGACGCATGTGTCCAATCCTTCTTCATTGGCCACAAGTTTGAGCAGTTCAAGAGAAGGTAGCCCTGATAAGACAAGCTTGCCAATGCTCTCTGGAATGCCTTCAGCTACTTCTACAAAACTATTGGCTGCTAATCCAAATAGTAACCTCAACGTGAATCCTTGGGACCCTTCACCCCTTTTGAGGCCAGCTCTTACTTTGCCTCAGATGCCAGTTTTTGCTGCCTGGACAGATGCATAGAGTTTCATTAGTTTTCATAGTCCTTTTTTGTTTTTTGTTCTCTCTAGTAAAATTTTCAATCCTTTTTATTGTCTTTTTGCATGCATGGACAACACGAGAGAAGGGGTTGTAGCTAGTTAAATTGAGGGTTTAGTTTAAATATCATCACTATCAGCAAGTTTAATCTTTTAAATCGTTTACATTTTAACATTTTACTAGTAAAGAACTCCTGAATTTTCATTTTCATATCTTTGTGAATGTGACCAACAATGGTCAGTCTAATTGGTAAGGAACGAATTCATGTTCTCTAGAAAGACGTGATTTCGATTCTTACTATTGATATTGATATGAACATCTTGTTGGTGGATAATTTATAACTATCTCTATAAATGCTCTTTGAATCTTGATCTTGTTAAGTTTTTGAGATTCAACTTACGACGAGAAGTGTTATAAAAGGTTATGATCGATGATGAGAGGGTGAAATAATTAAGGCAATATGGGGGAGACACCAATCATCATTAGTTCCAACATTGCTGGTCCTTTAATTAAGCTGAACTGGGCTATGTAAAATTTTAATTTGAATATATCCCTTTGACCGTAATGATCGATCCTCTTGATAACGTCATTTCTACACTGATTCTCCACGTCCAGGCACTAGGCAGGGTCATGACATGATGATTACTTGCACCTTTTTATTGCTAAACTTTGTCTAAAGGCAGCAGATATTCCTTTACCTAATTCAAACAAAAAGGCATTGGGTGCAAAATTAGATTCCCTCAGAATCACTTTATGTGATCCGATTGATGACTTAATGCCATGTTTCGTATTACAATTTGTCTGCTGCCTTAAGGAAAAAAGCCACTTAGTTAGATAACTTTTCACATCTTTCTTTCATTATATTATTATTATTATTATAAGCACTCTAATTAATAATAATGATATTGGCCCTTAAAAGCAACCTTGCCTATGTCAAGTCAAGTGTGTGCTTAAGCTATCTTAAGTGATCAACCTCACTCAGCATGGGTATATTCACACTTTAGTTACTGTTTCTTTCTTCTTGTTTTTCTGCTCTAGTGCCCATGATCTATGTTAAAACATGTCACGAGGGAAGAAAATAAATAGCCTGTAATGGACCCGATATCATTTTTTGTTTGCTTATACATACTATAACTACAAGTCTTAAAGAAAATTATTAATTTGGTAAAAAAAAAAAAAAGTGAAAGCAGAGAGAGAGAGGCACTTAATAGTTAATAGAGATTCACTTGTACATAACTGGTATTTGGACACCAATATTTCCGAGTTAAATTGTTAAAGTGTAGTCATCATTATTTTTAAAGTAACAAAAACTATGAAATAAAAAGTGACTGATAGTTTGAAATGGTGGGAGCAATTGAAAAGCATGGATATATAGATAGATCTCTTAACATGATTAATATTTCGTCATCCCCTCGTGGACGACTCAGCAATAATCACCATAAGTTATGATCATGCCAAAAGCCTTAATTTGGTTAAGACAATTATGCATACACAGTTATTTTCTTTTCTTTTTCTCAGCAGTATATATGCAATGTGAAGACTACACCACCTTGAATTCCTGGTGAAAAAATAGTATATCCAACTGTTAACGAAGGGCCCTTTTGTTTTTTTACTTTTGCCTTTAATTAAGTGGGCGTGCCCTCCCAAATATAAAAAGATAAAGTTAGCATATGGTAGCTAAATATCCTTACAAGGCCAAAAACAAAAAGCAGCAAGGAAACAAAACAACCATAGGCCATATATAAAAGAGAAGCATGCCGACGGCAAAATCAACGTGGACAGAATCAAGAGAGTGACACGTTATACATTGTATATGAATTGAAGTCAAAAAATATCAGCCATGCACAAGATCAAGAATGGAGGCATTAAATTGCAATAATGTGTACGGCTTCGTGCTCATGAAGAGTGAGTTTGGAAAAGTTTGCAATATTGTGCATAAGTATGAGTTTAATAGTTTAAACATGATACATAGAGTTTATAATATTATTGTTTAGTCATAAATTTAGTGTTTACATCAATTTTAATATAGTTTTATCAAATTTAACAGATTTATCATTGGCGAGTTGTAACTGAATGACATGTATTTTTTTTTTTTAAGTATATTAAAGTGGTTTAGTTCGACTTTCACCTCTACTGCATTTTCGTGCTGATTAATTATATCACCGGATTTGATACTCATTGAAAATTAAAGGGACTTTTATAACTTTTATGTTCGTTGTATATAGCTGTAATATCAGCCATTTTAAATCATAATCTGGCCTTAAGCCTAGCATTAGGGAAAAAGTTAACATTATAGTCAACACATGTCCTAAGCAATAATACAAAGTCAAAATTGAAAGATATGGAAATATAACTTTGTGGTTATTATTATTGTCCAGCTTTGATTATTTGAAAGCCAAAATATTAGCATCATTAAAGGCTAACTCTTATCAGAACGTTGAAATTGATACACATAATTTTCTGGCATACAGAAGCAACAAAGGATGCATATATTGCTCTAATGCTATTATCATTTCAAATTTTGTCTATATATTGTGTAATTCACTTCAGTTCATGTAAATGGTTTGAATTTCCTCTCTATTATTTTAACTGATTTTAACCCGTGAGTTACGTGATTTTTACGTAAATAACTAAATATATATATGTTATATTTTAGAAAAATTAAAATAAACAAACCAATAAATATCATATTAAGTTATGAAATAAAATACATGTGAAATATTTGTTTCAAAATTTAGGAATTGAGAATTGACTTGAATATAATTTTGGTTTTAGCAATTTAGGTCATTTTGTTTTTTGTGTTCTCATTTTCTTTTAGTCTCTTAATTTTAAAAAAAAATATTTCTTCTCATAAATATTTAGGATGTTATTTATAAAATCATAAATATTTAAAGTGTTATTTATGAAATCCTAAATATTTAAGATTATATTTTTGAAACTCTAAATATTTAGAATTTTAATTTAGGATGAAATTTAAGATTTAATTAATGAAATACTAAATATTTATGTTTTCAATTTAGAGTTTCGTTTATAAAATCCTTAATATTTAGGATTTTCTTTACAAAACCTTAAATATCTAGAGTTTCAATTTAGGGTGAGTTTTAAAGTTTCATTAATGAAATCTTAAATAATTAGTGTTTCATTAATGAGACCTTAAATATTTAAGGTTTCAATTTAATATTTCATTTATAAAACTCTAAATATTTAGGGTATTATTTTTTAAATCCTAAATATTTAGATTTCAATTTAGGATTAAACATAGGATTTAATCAATGAAACCCTAAATATTTTATATTTTCAATTTAGGGTTTCATTTATAAAACCCAAAATATTTAGGATTTCATTATGAAACCTTAAATATTTTGGGTTTCCATTTAGGGTTCCATTAATTAAACCCAATATATTTAGGGTTCCATTAATAAAACTATATATATTTAGGGTTTTGGTTTAATGCTACATTTATAAAATCTTAAATATTTAGAGTTTTGAATTAATGTTTCAATTATAAAATCCTAAATATTCAAGGTTTAAATTTAGTGTGAGTTTTAGGGTTTCATTATTGAAACCCTAATTAAAGTTTCATTAAAAAAACATTAAATAATTAGGATTTTGATTTAGGGTTTTATTTGTGAAACCCTAATTATTTAGGATTTTAATTTAAGTTGTCATTGAAGGAACCTTAAATAATTAAGGTTTCATTTATATAACCCCAAATATTTATGGTTACAATTTAGAGTTCCAATAAAGAAACCCTATATAATTAACGTTTCATTAATGATACCCTAAATATTTAAGGTTTTAACTTAATATTTCATTTATGAAACCCTAAATATTTAGGATATTATTTTTGAAACACTAAATATTTAGGATTTCAATTTAAGATTTAATCAATGAAACCCTAAATATTTATGTTTTTAATTTAGGGTTTCGTTTATAAAACTCTTAATATTTATGATTTTATTTACGAAACCTTAAATATTTAATATTTCAATTTAGAGTGAGTTTTAAGGTTTCATTAACGAGACTCTAAATATTTAAAATTTTGATTTAATGTTTCATTTATGAAATACTAAATATTTAGATTTCAATTTAGGATGAAATATATAACTTAATCAATGAAACCTTAAATATTTATGTTTATAATTTAGGGTTTTGTTTATACAACCTTAAATATTTAAAGGTCTTAAATATTTTAGGTTTTCATTTAGGGTTCCATTAATGAAATCCTATATATTTAAGGTTTCGATTTAATGTTATATTTATGAAACTCTAAATATTTAAAATTTTGATTTAATGTTTCATTTCTGAAACACTAAATATTTAAGATTTCAATTTATGGTGAGTTTTAAGGTTTCATTAATAAAATCTTAAGTAATTAGGGTTTCAATTTCGGGTTTTATTTGTAAGATCCTAATTATTTAGGGGTTCAATATAGGATGTCATTAATAAAATTTTAATTATTTAGGATTTCAATTTAAGATGTCATTGAAAAAATCCTAGATAATTGAGGTTTCGTTTATGAAACCTGGAATATTTATGATTGTAATTTAAAATTTTATTTATCAAAACCTTAAATATTTAATGTTTTCTTTATAAAAATTTAATTTATATATTATTTTTATAAATAATTTGTCAAAACTTATTTACTAATGTAAGCATTTAGATAATTTAAATATTAAAAAATATAAACATGTTTTTGTCTGTATAGTAGAAAAAAAACATAAAAAGGAAAAACAAAACGTAAGAAAAGAAAATGTAAAAGAAACAAAGTAAAAAAATAAAGAAAAGAAAAAGTAAAAATGGGAGAAAAAGAAAATTTGAGTGAAAAGAAAGAGAGAAAAAGGCAAAGAGTGAAATGACTAAAAAGCCAATATATTGGACACATGTCAAAAAATTAACAAAGGTTATTTTGGTAATTTACTTAGTACACTAAGTCATCAGCTTCCTTAAATTCTGTCATTTTCAATATATATATTTTTTTAAAATTATCCTTTTAAAACTTGGTATCAAACCTAACTATTTTATTAAAGAAAGATATTTTAATAATTACCTATTAAATAAAGCTGTTTACTTTTGTTTATATTTTTAAAAAAAAGTGATTTTTTTATTAATTATAATAAGGAATAGAGTAGTATTAAAATTATGATTGAATCGTAGTAATTTGATGACAACATATTATTGGCTGATAAACCTATCATCTAATGATGATGTCCAAGATTGCAACACTTAACTCCAAAGTGAATTTGGTCTTTTGAGTTTATTAAAGTATTAGTGGGATTCACACTAATTTTTATATGTTTTTGAGAGTTTTGAGAAGAATTATTACTAAAACGCAAATGAGTTTTTTATTTGTAAAAATTGTTCTTGTAGAAGAACTTTTAACATCATTTTTATTGCAAATTTTTTAAGGTAAATTCTTAAAGTTAAGAACCGTTCTTGTTAAAATCCACATTAAATAGTGCTTTAAGTTCTCCACTTAGGAGAGCAGTTCTTCTCCAAGAACCTCTTAAACAAAATAATTTTTTAATCTCTAACTAACTAATTTAAGAAGGAAATAATTTTCTAACAACTCAAAATAAGTTCTACTATTAAAATAAATTTAGATGGAAGTTCTGGTTGCTTATATGACATTGTGGAATCCAGTAAAAAAGTTTAAAAACTTATTTTGGGTTCTACCATTAAAATGCTCAAGAACATATCTTATATAAAAAAGAGAAGATATTTTTTTTTTATGTTTTAAATGAAAAGAAACAAAAAAAAAAAAATGTAAACTAACTAATCATGAGAAAGAGAAAATAAAAATAAATTATAATGAGACCCTGAAACTAACTTTTAGAATTTGAACGTGGGTTCTATGGATAAAGAAAAAAAATTTAGAATTCTTTAAATTCATATGTCAAAAAAAATATATTTAAAAATATAAGAATCCAAATTGTATACCACCATATGCTCTTAAAGCCTTATTTGTTTTTCATTTTCTGTTTTAAAAATAGTTTTTCCTTTGTTTATTAATCTAAAATAAAGTCTAACAAGTTTTAAAAATTATTATAAAATAAAGTGTTTTAAAAAGTAAAAAACAGATTGAAAGATATTTTCCTTTTCACTTCTTAAAAATAGCATATGGATTAAAGCATTCGTTGAATTTGCATTAGGTTGTTACAAGTATGCAAGACGGAGGAGGGATCGGACTACGGGGAGGAAAGGGAGAGACTGGGGAGGAACTGTAGGAAGGAAAGGGAGGGACTACGGAGAGATCACATGTCACTTAATACAACAACTATTTCAATTTTAATCTAATTAAATACTATTTTTATCCACAAACAAAATTTTTTAGTTTTAAAAAATAGAAATCAAATAAACTTTTAGTCTTCCGTATACACTTTTTTTTTTAGGTAACTATGTATGTTTTTATTTGGATTAAAGATTAATCTAGTCTTAAGTGTGATTGATATTATTTTAAGAAAATTTATGCACGATAATCTTCTATCAGATAAATCATTTCTTTACGTGTAAACGTAACATGACTTTAATGTGAATCTTATACGTTTTAATCTCCAATATATTTTTCTTTTATACTTTTAAGCTATTAAAGATGTTGACTAGAAAAACAGTTATAATATATATATATATAATGATTTTTGCTTAAAGTCACAAAATAATTAGTTTTCACTTTTCTAATTTCAAATAAAATAAAATAAAAATCAAACTCTACCTATAAATGCATTTGAGGATGAGTGTGTCATGAACGTGCTAAAACTAGATTGGCTATTTCCCTTAAAAAAAAAAAATCGTTTCTTTTCTGTCATGAAAATGCAATCCATTGCTTCTTTCTTCATGGATTCAATGTAATCCATTGAATACATTTCTTATTTTATTCTTTTTTTTTTTCTCGAATAATTGTTCTTGGGGTATCATATTGATGGCTAAAATTTCACCCTCAATACTGGGCTTATGCTCCACAATATCTTCGTCTTGACTAAAAATTAATTAGGCCTACACGTGTAAATGGACTCACTATTTTTATTGCTTCTTAGTGGCAATTACTTCCTACACTCCTTAGTTGCTTCCTATACCTATTCTGCAATGTAAAATTATATTCTAGAATGTAAATACATATTTTTTAAATTTGAAAAAATAATTGTTTTAATGAAGTTGAAAATTTATAGTTTGTGCTTATTTTTTAACTTTTTTTTTCAACTATTTTTATCCTCTTTTATTATGTAAAGTTTTTTTTTTGTTACATCCAAACGAAATTAATTACATTTAAATTATTTTTCAACAAACTTATCTAAAAAAAACGAATCAAATTTATAATTGATTATTGAAATAATATCAGTTTTTCAATTATCCTAAATATATCTTTAGTGACAATTGCTTCATGCACCTCCCAAAAGATCTAGCAGACAAAACTACCCCTCCACCCAATACCACCGTGCTCCACCTCCCCCAATCACCATTGCTTCACATGAATGCCACCACCATCTGGAACTTTCAACATAGAGGAAGGCAGTCAAGGCACAAACGAAGAAAAAATGACTAGAAGGCGTAAAACATGTCTCCGAATCATGAATCTAGAATACACTTTTTCTTTTGAGGATGTATTAAGTTATATAAGAGTAACTTTCTTAGAATTACACTCTATTTTCACCTTTCACTTTCTTAAAATCTAAGGATGAAGATGTAGTGTAAGAGTAACTTGATTTTTTTTTTAACTAATTTATTTTCAAGGGGTGTGCCACAATATAAAAGCCACTTAGGAGCTAGTAGGTGAAGCATTGCGTCGTGAAACTACAAAAACTTGTCTCACAATATGCTAAAATTTTAACAAACACAAACAAATGGCGCAATTCTTTTTTCCAGCAGAAAATGTCATGTTTGTTCACATCCATATAAGTCTAGGGCTTTACTAGGTTAAGATGCTGGGAGACAACAAATCCACTTGCATGGAAACTTGTCTGAACCTTAATTAATCTATCTTGATGCAACAACTTAGGTGGTATGCTCTCAATATCCAACGTCTACCTTGTTTATTTGTGTTTCATAACGCCACTACACCTCACTGCTTAACTTAGGTTCATTTGTAACAATTATTTAAACTTTTTTTAAATAATTATTATTTTTTTAAATAGTTTATTTTAAACTATTACTCCTTCTAAAAATTATTAATCAAACTTCAAATTTTTTTTATACATATAAAAAAAAATTGATGGATCAATTTATCAGCTTGTCAATCCACCCTTAAATGAGACGGACCAAGATGTATAGTCAATTATTATCAAGTTTATCTGATACTAGTAATATTTATTATTTGTGGATTAAAAAATTGTAAATTAATTAAGGATATTTTTATCAAAAATAATTAATGCAATAGACAATTAGAAAAGAATATTATAAAATGGGTCTTTTTTTTTTCTCAAAAATAGTCATATGTTTAAGGACACAAAGAGTATTGATTATCCAAAAGGGATACACTTATCAACCAAAGAGTCAAACTTTTCTAGTTGATTTCTTGCATTGAGGATAAAACACTCATTAAAAAAAACGAAAGTATAAAATGTTAGGTCTCATTCCTCTCCATTGTACATAAACAATCAGTTGTCTTATCAATATTCAATTTTATACATAACAAACAATGTTCACCAATTCAACCAAAAGAGTCCTAACCATTTTTTCAAAAGTTCTAGAAAATAGTATAATTTATATACTATTAATATACTTCTAAAAGTATAATTTAATAAATCAAATCATTATTCTACTTGCAATTATGATTTATATTAATATAATGATTCATAATTTATACTGTGATATAAATTATTATTTACAATAATGTTCTAAATATTTGACAAATGATTGATGGAAGGATTAAAATTAGGCTTAATTCAGTTAACTGTAATTTTGATCACCGAATTATAATTAAATGTTAGATTTGATTTACAAATTTTAATCTAATCTCTAAATCCTTTTAAAAATGTTAATTTTGTCATTTTCTTTCAATTTCGGTATTTACATCTCTTATTTTATTAAGTATATCTCACATTTTTATGTTTTCAAATGAGTGTATTTAGTAAAAATAGTATTTAAAATAGCAAAATTTGATATAAAAAAAAAACCAAAATGATGCCTTTTAAATAATTTATGATCAAATTGAAATTTTTTTTATAATCTTTTATTAAAATTAAGGTTTAAATAAATTTTAGGTCCCTATAAAATAAATAAATAAATATATATATATATATATATATATATATATATATATATTTTTTTTTTTTTACTTTGGATCCTTATAAAAAAAAATTTTAATTTTGAATCCTTATAATTTTTTTTTTGTTTTGAATCTTTATATCATGTAAGTGTCTAATGTGTAATGTTACATGTCCATGAACCTACGTTAGTTTGAATCTTTATAAAATATATATTTTTTTTTTAGATCCCTAATTTTTTTTTTTGGATCTATATATTTTTGGTATCGATTCACTTAATAATGATTTTTTTATAGATATAAATTATTGTTTTATTGTAATATTGGTTATTATGAATTTATTTCAATAATTAGTGATAATGAGAAGAGTAAAAAACATAAAAATAGGTATCATAGTCGTAAATTAATTAGTGGTATAAAAATTATTGCCATCATAACCAAATGTATTGAAAATACATATCTCAAACATGTGATAAAAGTAAAAAAAAAAAACATGAATAAGAAACCATTTTACTATACTAATTGTAATTGTTGAGCAATAATTTTCCGGAACATCACATACAAGTAATTTATGTCAATAAAAAAATTATTATTAAACAAATGGAGACCAAAATCATAGAGATCCTAAAAAAAAAATATTAATCAGGACCCAAACTAAAAAAAATATATTTTTATAGGAATCTAAATTAAAATGAAATATTTTATAAGAACTTAAAAAATGTTACAAGGGTTTATGAACACGTAACACTGCACATAAAACGTTTACATGTAACATACATGTTATCAAATGACGGAAAAAAGATAACAACAAATACTCAAAACAAAAAAAAATTATAAAAATTATAAGAAATCAAAATATAAATATTTTTTTTTATAGAGATCCAAAATAAAAAAAATATATATTTTATACAGATTTAAAATTTATTTAAACCTACAATTAATTATAATTTTAGAAAAAAATTCAATTAAACCTGAAGATTATTAAGTTGAAATTCGAGAACCTAATCTTAGAATTTGAGAATTAAAATTATACAAATGTGATACTTGAAGGATCCAAATTGCACATTTTAATTTTCTTTCATGAACAATGTAATTTTAATTTTTAGGCATCCAAGTAAAAACTTTTTTCCTTTTAGTTTTTTTTTTTTTTTGAGGGATTTTCCTTTTAGTTAACCTAATAGTTAACATTTTTTTAACATGTTTTTTTATATGTTTTTTTTTAATTGTAAAAAAAAATAATGGCGCGTTGTAGAAAGTAGAATAGAATGAGAGTAGTGCGGTTTGCCGGCCAGATCTGTTGCTGTAATGTTATGTCATGTGTATCTTTTCTCACGGATAGATTTTAGATCTCAGAAACTCCCTTCACGCGGTTATGATCTGTTGCTTCTTCTTCACTCTCTCTTCTCTGTTATTTCCATCTCCCAACTTAGTTCCACCTTCACAATCATCGATCATGGTTTTGTTTTACAGGCACAGTTATAAGAAGCAATGACAAGGAGACAAGCAAGTTCCACGAGACGCAGCGGTGGAAGCTTTCCCCTTTCCGGAGTCTTGCATTCCAAAGCCAAATCTTCTCCTCTTTTGTCCATAGCCCTTCTCCTCTTTGTAATTCCATTCATTTCACATCTCTCTGTGATTTAGTAATAGTATTATACAAGTATGATGATTAACAATTTCTTTTTGAAAATCTCAGGGGGCTATTCTTCTCATCGTTTATGCTAGTGGCGGCGGGTCAGGTAACAAGCTTTGTTTCTCTTTAATGCCCAGTTTCTATGAATGAAATCACATCGAAATTTTATCCCTCAATTCTTTTTTTTTTAGTTTGATTTTTATACGTTATCAGCATAAAGATTCTTATACTCTTTATCAGTTAGAAACCATAAAGATGCCTTTTAAAGTAATTATTATTAAAGTTGACAATTTTCAGTTATACGGCTGTGTGATTGGATGACGGGGTAAAAAGCTAAACCTTTAGACTAATTAAACTTATTTTTTACCCCATTTTTATGGATATACTAAATTAAGCTTAGGACCTGATTGGGCAAATGTCTCTAGCAGGACTTCAGAATAAAATATAAAGAAAAAAAAAGTTTAGCCTCCAGAAGTCTCATATTTTAGGGAAGCTATACAAGGATACGAGGGTGCTTCTACAAGTTAATTATTGAAGAAATCAATTTTAGTTTATTTTATTTTATTTTTCGTATTTTTTTTCTTAGAAGTACTTCTTTCTAGTGTAGTATACCCAAACATGTCTTAAATGTAGATAACTTATTGTACTAATGTTTATGGGCCGGTTAATCTTATATTTTCAAGTGGACAGGTCTATTGGGAGGAAGAAAAGATGTGGTTAGCAAGGCTGAAGGTAAATTTGTCTGTCACCATGGCTTCAGAATGTTATTGGGACTACTTTATGTAAAATTAAATTATTGGTTGCTTCCTGCCTTTTTTGTTTTTAGAAGCCACAAGGCTTGATAAAAAAAGCATTAGCATTTCTTTGCAATGCTAATACATTAGAAATTTGAACAAGTTCCACGCATTGGGATATTATTTTAGGCAATTATTGCAGAATTATATGGTGATTAGTTAAATCAGGATGCACCAAGGGAACATGGAAAATTTTCATGATATGAAGTTATGAACTCTATTACTATGAGCTGAGGGCTCTGGTTGCTAGAGCAGCTCTTCATCCTGTTGATTGTTAGAAACTGCTATCAATTTTAGTACCCTTTTCTGGTTTCTCCATCAATAGTTAGCACCCATTTACATAGGGAGGAGCTTGCCCCTGATTTTGGGTTTTTTTTTTATCAGTGTAGATGATAGTCTTCTGAGTATCTAATAATATAAATTAGACATTAGTTTCTTTCATACCTGGCCTATTAATTTTTTTGACTAATCCTGGTCAAAACAGGTCGAAGTGCAGTTTTAATAGCAAAAAATGAAGTTGTTCTTTCATGCATTGTCTTGGGAAGGCACTCCTTAGAATTCTCTTGTTAACAAATTTCAAAATTGTTTTATCTTGCAGGTGATTTTTCATGCACTCTTGAAGTTTCAAATGCAATTGCTGTTATGAAGAATGCATATGGTGGCAGCTTGCAAAATGTTTTGCACGTAGGCCCTGAGAGTTGTTTAGTGGTCTCCAATTTTTTAAGAGAAGGGGAAACTGAAGCATGGGGTGTGGAGCCATATGACATAGAGGATGCCGATAGGAGCTGCAAGGCTCTAGTGCATAAAGGCATTGTACGTGTTGCAGATATAAAATTCCCTTTACCATACAGGGCAAAGTCTTTTTCTCATGTTATAGTGTCAGATGCTTTGGATTACCTGTCTCCAAAATATTTGAACAGAACTCTTCCTGAGCTAGCAAGGGTATCTTCTGATGGTGTTATTGTTTTCGCAGGTACTTCATTTTGAAATAAATGTAACCTCTAAAACACCTAGTGCAGTTTTTTTGCCAACTAATTAAATTTCCATTTATGTATATCATTGTTTTTCTTTGTTTTGGATGTGCTACACCTTTCAATGATTTTAACTTTATGTTGAGTTTGGTACACCTTTAGAAATAGGGATACATACTCAGATTAGTTTTATAACAATAACATTGTCTGAAAGATTCATCTCCAAATATTTCACCTATTACCAAACTGACTCTTTAATAGTATTTTTTTTTCTTGATCATGTTATGTCTATTGTGCTTGGCCTTTCTGTAAGTTTGGTGCTTTTCTGACTTTTCAGGCTACCCAGGCCAACGGAGAGCTAAAATGGCACAATTATCCAAATTTGGCCGCCCAGTGAGTACCATTCTCCGGCAGGCTAACGCCTTTCTACTACACTTTGCTATTGATTGGAATAAAATTGCTTCTTTCACATGTTCTAAATTGCATTTCATATTTTCATTGATTAAAATCTGATGTCTTCTGATCCATTTTGATTAGATATGTGACTTTTATCCTTTAACAAGAATTTGTTGGGATATAAGCAGATGATGAATTCCGTTTCCAAATTACCTCAACACATTGTTCATAAGATGATAAAAATGACATTAGAGATTGTGTAACCACTATTGACCCACTAACATTATTGTTAGGATCCATTTGTTTGCCTCTCATCACAAGGGAGCAAATCAACTTTATAGTGGCTCACCTTATAAATGATTGTAATATTGTTTTAGAAGACCATTTTCTTATCCTCACTTATAAGCATTCTGTTTTATTTTTGAAGGCTAAAATGCGGAGTTCATCTTGGTGGAAAGATTTTTTCACTGAATCAGGCTTGGAAGAAAATGAAGCTGCCACCAACAAGTTTGAGCAAGCTGCGTCAAAGATGTCATACAAGCCAGCTTGCCAAATTTTCCACCTCAAACCATTGATATCTTGAAATTAGATTAATTGATTATTCACCATATCCAGAATTTTGTATTTTTTGTATTCCTATAAACATGTGAGTATATGTCATCAATCAGGCAATTCTGTTTTACCAGACATGAACAAGCATTAAGATATGTTTGCTTACTAAAAGAATACATAAAATTAGAAGTAAATTAGAAGAATTTACTTGGGTGGCTTAATGGGGTGTCTGTCATTCGATCAAAGTATCAAACCACAAAATATTGAAATAAAAAATGCCACATTCGATTCAGTCATCGTATGACTCCTTTTATCAACCTGAATAGTTGATATCACAAGAGTGTGGTAGGAAATGTAGGCAAGTATGGATTAAGGAATGTTCTGTTTAGCTTCTGAATTGGCCAATCTGAAATGTAAAAGGTATAACTATTCCGGAATGTAAAGAAAGTGATTTTTAAGGTGCAGGAAGCAACTACCTTAAAGGGAATGCAGAACCCAATTCTTGTAGCCCAACTAAATGGCCCCGAAAATCCCATATGCTCCTCTCATTTAAGTGTAAAGTTGCCAACACACTCTTCTCAAATCTTTTATTATTTGATGATATCTCCCATTCTCACAACATAGGACTTTTAGTGTATTTCTATTTAACTCTAACTTGTTCCACATATACTTCCTTAAAGTAAAGGATAAGACTCTTCTTAAAGCGCATAAGATATTTCTCTATTTACTCTCAAACTATAAATATTTTAATTTAAATTAGTACAGGTGTGTTTTTACTTGTCCCACTTCAAATATTTTCTCACTTCAGAATAGTTTTTTTTTTTTTCTTATTTCAATAAAATACCTATGTCGGCAGGATTTTCTTTTTGTCTTTTCATAAGCAAGCTCGTTGCCTAAAATAAGAACTTTTGGATTTAAGGACGACAAAATTTTGACGTATTTACACCATTTATATAACGTAATTTATGTTGACCACTAAGTATGCAGAATTTCGTTGTCGATATAAGAACCTTATAAGCGCTCAATGAGCCGTGAGACATGTTTGGATCCCGGTGGGTTCCCGAAATTTAACTCATCTAAATATTTTGCTCAGCGAAAAAAAAAATGAAGTAATTGTTACCAAAGGATTGAGAAGAGAACAAATAAAGATTGGATACATGTAGGAGATAAAAGGGATGATGAGGATGAATGTGGGCTGAAGAAGATTGACATGAAAGTTGGGCTATACGCGTAAGAAGCAAGTCCCAATCCGAAACACGACCCTTAGTGGGGTTTGCTTCTCTTGTTTGATTTGGACTAGTTTTTCATATAATTGTCCCCTTTGGAACCAAGTGAGAGACCCTTTTGATGTTTGATCGATATTCGATAGGCCATTCCAACACTACCATGCTATAGCCTTGTGTTTGAAACCATGACCCACGTGAACGTGAACGCGAGACAACATCACCATTGCTTATTTGGTTTCAACAAATCAGGCCAAGTCGGCAAGTCCATTTCATGGCCATTCACTGTTTAATTTGAGACTGTTGGAAAAACCTAATTTTAGGAGAATAAATTGAGAAAGAAACAAAATTAGTTTATCTAAAATAGTGTATCTAAGTATACCATTTTGACCTATTCTTTATTTTCATTTTAAAATAGAGAAATGTTAAAAACACATTTTTTTTATATAATCATTTAAACACATTATCTCTTATTGACTAGAATCGGTTGAAAAACACAAAATTTTATGGTTTCATATTTTATTTAATAACTATTTATCCTAATTTTATAGTTTTTAACGAATCTTAATCAATAAAAAAATCTGTTGATAGACCATGTGTTATTAGCTCTCCTCTTAAAAAATATTCTAAGTGTTATTTTATTTTTATTTATAACCGTCCAATCGATCGGGTAAAATAATTTGGCCTAGTCACATTTCATAACCAAGGGTGACTCCTTTTTCTCATCTAAGTTCACATACATTCTAGGATTTCATGAAAGAACTATAGAATATCCGAGATTTAATTGGATTTGAACAATTTAATATATATTATTTTAAAGATTTTGTAAGTAAAAAACTATTGAAAATAAAATTTAAAGACTTTCATCTCATTGTTTTTTTTCTCTTTAATTATTTTCCGGGTCATAAATTCTAATTTTTTAAGCTTGAAAATCATTATTGTTTCAATTTAAAACTAGTTGGTTATCTTAATCATTTAAGTTAACCTCCAACAATTTCTTATGTGATATTTTATGTGGAATAATTGTTTTTGTGTACCTCTTAAAAAAAAATTGTTTGTATGTATAATTTGTCTAAAACTGAGAAGATTTTTACAAATTAATTAATGAAAAATAAATTTTACTAGAGAAGTATTTCTAGATAAATTTATTACAACAAGCCTAGATGCATCCTAGATGCATTGAGTAAAGTATTTATGAGCTTTTAAGTGTTAATTTCATACGTTATCTTATGACTTGTTGATGTAGAAATCGGAGTACGTCGTACACTTCATGAAATGCATGTCATTTCTAGTTGATATTTTTCCCACACATGTATCCATCGATAAGACTCAGAAACAGAACATACGAGAACAACGTAGAGCCTTGTTGGAATTTTTGAAAATAACAAATCCTTTTCACGTGGTTTTACTTTTAATTAGATTAGCTGTGTTTGCCTTGATTGGACATCTGTAACCATTTTTTTCAACTATCTGTACTTTTTGGTAACTGATATACGATAAGTTCACAGCAAATTTTGCTCAGTATGCATGCAACATTATTATGGCAATGATTCCCGGGTGATTAATTTGAAATGCCAATTTCTGCTACAAATTACAAAATTTTACTCCAATTTTAGCAATATGTTTGACATTATATATGCAACTTTTCTCTTCGTAGCAGGCAACAATATATCTTCTTTAAATATTGTTTTATTTTCTTCATCTTTTGCAACGCAAGCAATGCAACTCAACTTTAATTTCTATAACACGTTTATATGTTATGTTAAGCCATATTTCAAAAAATTAATGATCCAACTACGACACTACTAACTATGAAAGCATTTGATACAATACTTATTATTACTAATTAAATTTTAAATTCCGATAAATCTGAACTCTTAATATTATTTCTTTTATAATGTTTTATCTCTTAAATAAAAATATCTGTTATGATATTTTGATGCATAAATTTATACCAATTATGATATGAGTCCACAAAGATTAACGTAGTTAACATCAAACACAAAAAATTATAATTATAAACTAACAAACTCAAATGTCTATTAAAGCATCCATGTGCATTTTTCTCCCCACCCATGCATGTCACCTCAATCAAGCAAGTGCATTATCATCGATCCATGTCTCCACCATCTCAACTGCAACAGTCTATCATTCTGCCATTTGTCTACTGCATTTATTTCTACTGATAAACCCTTTCCCCACAGTGATAAATTCAAAGAGAAGTAATCAATGAGAAGTGATAGTTTGAAATCATTAAAAAAAAAAAAAACAATACTATGTTTAATTATAGCCAAAGTTTACATTCATAATCATTTCAGTAATGGTTTTAATTATAGCCGTCATTATGAACCTAAATACATTGCAAATGATAGTTTGATTAACTATCGGATAAAGTAAAGCTACTTTTGTCTAAGGATATATAGGCAAATAATGTTCGAAAATATATCCTTCTTATTTGTCTATCATAGTTGGAAGAATGAGAAAAAATTGTTCTTCGATCAGTTGTATTAATTCAAAGGAAGAGGCTAGTTTAATTTTCATATGAATATTTACTTCCTTATTAGTTTTTTAACATCTCATTTTAGGCATAAAATTCACATAGTAAACTTTGAGTGTTATGTAACTTATATACTCCTTATCTTTTTTTCAACTCTGTTTTACTTTTATGATATCATTTCCATAATTCTGCTACACAAATATTATCATCAAGAGCTGTAGTGAGTTAGGTCAAAAATCCAAATTATAATATAGTATGAGAGTTCATCTTATTGGACTTTTTGGATGACAATCTATTATTGGAATATTATCGATTCATCTACATATATCTATTCTTAGAAATTTCACATTCAAGATGTTGAATCCTGAATAAAAACTTGAACAAAAATAGTGTGTTATGTATTAAATCAATGACATGTTCTTGCTTAAATTAAGGAAGAGAATTTCCTTTATATTCACTTGCCCTGTCTTGCATTTAGAATGATACACAATGAGACAATATAATTAATGAGAGTGCAAAGTAATTAGCAGTAATTACAGATTTATAATATATATTTTTAAGTGCTGCTTATGATCATTAATAAGTCAGAGGTTAA
The DNA here is from genome assembly GCA_014843725.1 of Amphicarpaea edgeworthii. NCBI lineage: Eukaryota > Viridiplantae > Streptophyta > Magnoliopsida > Fabales > Fabaceae > Amphicarpaea > Amphicarpaea edgeworthii. Next base: position 6,015,614 of record CM026324.1, on the reverse strand, counting down.
ACTCGTCACTACTCTTCCTTCCTTTAAGAAGGAGAAAGAACCACATGCATTCACAACTACAATTACTCGATTTGGAACGGCAGAAAAAACTGTTTCGGATAGAGGCGGTGACGATTAGTCTCATTCAAAGATCATGAAAAAAAGTGAAATCCTCGTACGACAAAAAGTGAAAAAAAAAAAATATTAAAGGAAGAAGGAAAGATTTCATTGAAACCATGATATATCATCAATGTCGAATTTCGACCCTGGCTAATTTCGTCATGATTTACATTCAAAGTCCACGGATTTGAAAACCAATGCAAACTCTAGATATTGCATTGTTGAGCATACATTAATTGCAGGTTGTCATTTTTTTTTAGGTCATTCTGTCAAGAGAAATTTGATTGATAACCTTCGGTGAGTCTTTCTTTTTAATTATTTGAAACTGATACATTGTTTGAGGGGATTAAATTGATATGTTGATACATTTGAAAGCTTTGTCATATATATTCAAATTAGATTTCAACTCCACTGCTCTAAAATTTCGTCATTCATAATCTATCTCATATTTTTGCTTATTAATTTGAAAATGTCCGGTGCATGTTTTGAAAATCATAGGGAAATTAAAAGACAAAAGTAAAGATGATAAATACTCTTTTCTTTTATACTTTCATTTTATTTTTATCATTTAAATTTACATTAAAATATGCGTATAACATTTTCAACTTAAAATCAAATATACATTTTATGATATGTTAGACATACATAGTAGAATAGTAGAGTGGTTCATTTTGACCCATACATGCATGTGTACACATTATAAGCAAAGTGGAAAGAAAGAAAGAAAGAGCAAGATTGAGAGAAGGGGAACGAGGGGGACCCATGAGAGTTGAAAGAAGGGAACAAATGGGGCATTGCAGTGTCTCATGGGCAAGAGAGTGAAGAAATGGACTAACGTGAGGTGAGGGGTTCATGTTAGTTGTCATGGTGGACTAGGGCTAGAGCTTATTTCTAATGGTCCCTATGTTGTACGTTTCTGAGGGTGTTATGGGGGCATTTAAGTGAGGCTTTCACATGTTCTAATAACCTTCTATTACTACAAACCACGTGCTCTCTTGTTTTATTCGCCCCCTCTCTTTATTATAACTCTCTTCTCTTCTGCGTTTATCTCATGGGTTATTCAATTCAATCCTAGTCTAGAATCTGGATAGGGATTGTCCTCGCTTAGTTCTTTGGCTAAAGCAATAGTTCCAAATTTAAATCAATGGGGGTGGCATTTATTTATTTATGGAGAAGTTTGAAATATCATATAGCGAGGTTCACTTGAGTTTCGACGGATAGATCAATTCACATATATTAATCGAAAGTTTCGACTTGAAATCTTGTAAATACAAGTATGTTTGCTTATAATAGAAGATACATGCGGCTGATAAATTGAATTTGTAAGAAGGAAACTTAGATTTGGGTAACATATGATACGAAATATTTCTAAGATTTATTGGATGATTAACCAGTATTTTAGTGGGATATTCTTCTTTTGATTACATTTTTTTTAGATTTAAATATATTTTTAATCTTTTATATATAAGTAATAGTTTTTTTTTTCCTCCAAATAAAAAGTAATTTTTTTAGTCTTTCAAAATTAAATTTTTTTTATTTTACTCATTCTCACAAAAGATTCCAAATAAAAAATAAATTTTTTTATCATTTATAACAGTCTTTTATCCATCATAATTTTATTTGTAATATTTTTATATATTTGTAAAAATTATATTTAAATAAAAAAAACATATTTAAATTTTTATTTATTTATAAAGCTTGATTCTAACATTTTTGTTAAGATTGATCAAATTCATTATCACTCAGAATTTGTCAAGAAGTAAACTTAGATTTGATTTCGAACCATGCACCTCATAAAAAAAAATAGTGAAAAATGTTAATATGTTGCTATACTAATAGCTCATTAGCACCTTCGAGAGTTGTCGATTAATTTTGGACGATGTTAATTATCAATTGCCATTGCCACTACGGTTAAGAACCCTGTGCATTTATCAACCCACCCCATCAAATCGTTACTTTGCTTTGGTCGCTTTCAACTTTTTTCCATGACATTTATGTAATGGGGCCAATTTTTAAAGATTCTTGTCTTTCTATATATAATTTATTACATAGTTTGTCAAGAAAAATTTAAGAGACATTAAACTGTATTCAACACCTAGGAAAATAAGGAGAGAAAATTAGAAAATAAATATAATATAAGTATAATAAGAAACAAAAATATTTTACATATATCTATATAGAAATGTCGATATATTATCACTTTATCTAGTTTGACAACAGTTAAGAAAAAGCAATTAGTTTGACAAACATTACATATACAGTTAGTAGCTAAGTGGGGTTCATTTTCAAAATGTCAAATCAATTACCGTTACCATCAGTCGAGTGCAAAAAATGTATGGATTTCATTTTGATGCATGATATCATTCAATTTTAATTTTTTAAATGTTTATTTAAATTATTTTTTAATAATATTTATATGTTTGTATCAGTCAATTTGAGTTCAACATTAAATAATTTAGTTAAAAGTAGTTATTTCTCCGAAAATAATTTATACCAATGTCTTAACTATGTCAGTGATCATATGTGTCCATGGCATTATTATATTTTATTCAGCTAAAAATAATAATTTTATTATTAAATTGTAATAACAAATTTAAAACTCTACGGTTTACAAAGTGGCTCAAATATTTTATTTACATTAATATTTGATAATAAAATGAAATATCTTTATGAGGATACATAACAAAGGAATGCAAATTACTATTAAGCTAAATATACATAAGGACTTAAACATCATTCAACTAACAAGCAAGGAGGCTTAATATTAGATCTAGTCAAAAGTCAAAACCCATTTTTAAGATATCACCTTTATTCTATCCAAAACACTCAATGGCTCATATATACATATATCAGAAGAAATAATTTCATTTCTTAATTTCCACATAGACATAATAACTGCAAATTATATATGCATGCCAAATTAATATTAACTAGTCTCGCATGGTCCTGTATTGCTAAGAATATTCTTACACAAATTTTCACAATAAACTTTTTAAGAAAAAGAGGAAAATGAGACATAAGATAAATAATACGATAAAAAGGAAAAAAAAATCTAGTGGAAAATAATTATAAGAAAACGACATGAAACATCCCCACACAAAATGGACCCTTTTGACTAGAATATAAATTGAATTAAAAACCGCAGCATCAAGTTTTCAAGGCCTTGTTTTAGGATTTATGATCCACCCAACAGCCAACGAAGCTAGAGTCACTTTCCATGGCAGATCGAACATGAATGTACTAATTAAACTAAACAAAATTACAGTTTCCGGACAATGTCCTTAAATATTGTGCGTTAAATTATTTACGTAAAATTCGAGTAGATTAACTATTAATTTCCAAATCAAAGCACGTACGGTTATAGACTTATAGTAATTAATTCATCTCAATTCCTGCAAAAAATATGAATTACCCTGAAATTTCGGGAAAAAAAATAATTACTTTATGCAATTGTTTTTTTATTACTATTATTATCTAATAAAAATATAGCAAGTGGATGGGTTAGTATAATTTTTGTCATGCCAACCACATCATAGTTAGAGATTTTTATGATTGAGATAAAAAAACAATCTTGTTTTTATTGAAAAACATCACTACAGCTACAGGTATTTCCAAAAAAAAAAAAAAACCCTTTAAAAATGGGTTAAATAAATTAGTAGTCCCTCAACATTTTATATTCCAATTTTTAGTCATTAAAAAAAACATTTAGTCATTCATTAATTAGTAATCCTTCTAAAATTATTTGTCTATTTTTATTCTCTCATTTATTTTGGTTACTCTGACGAAAAATTAATGAAAGACTAAATTCATCAATAAAAAATTTGAGGGAATAAAAATTAAAATTTTAAAAAATTTAGGAACTAAAAACTTAATTAATAAAAAATGATAGCACCATTTTTTTTTCACTATATTTCTAATTAAAATTAATGATTTTCAATAAATGTTGATCGTGATATTAAAATGACATTGAAAAAGATTAAAAGGTAACATTGTTCAAATTTCATGTAAGTTTGTAGTCTTGTATTAATCCATAGCTCAAAGCAACATTAGGTCAATTGGAGACAAAAACTCCAAATATTTTTATGCATGTATCAATTGGTAAAGAAGGAAAGGAATGTTGAAAAGACTCTTAATTGATGGCATTTGGGTGAAAGAATCGGTAAGGGTCAAGCAAGAAATTCAACAATTCTTTGAGAAAAGATTCTGCAAGAATCTATCTAATAGACCACTATTGGACGGAGTTCAATTCAAGTAAGTGTCTGTTGTGACAGAGAATAATGGTTTGATATGAAGCGAAGGTGAAGGATGCCATTTGGGCTTGCGGGGAGTCAAAGTCACCGAGACCAGATGGGTACAACTTCAAATTCATCAAAACGTTCTGATCGCTGATGAAAGTTGATGTGATGCAATTTATAAGGGAATTTCACACTAGTGGAGTATTTCCAAAGGGATCAAATTCCTCTTTCATATAATTAATTCCTAAAGTTCAGGATTCTCAGGATTTGGAATAGTATAGACCTATATCCCTGGTGGGGTGTATGTACAAGATTGTAGCCAAGGTGTTTTCTAATCGACTAAAACAGGTTCTTGGGGCGGTCATTGATGAGAAACAATTTGCATTTTTGGAAGGGCGACACTTGTTACACAACGTCTTAATGGCTAATAAGGTTATTGATGAGGCTAAAAAGAAGAAGAAGAAGTGTTTTTTCTTCAAAATGGACTATGAGAAAACATACGATTCTGTGAATTGGGATTTCCTGAGGTACATGATGAAGAGATTGGGACTTCATGACAGATGGATCAGGTGGATTGATGGTTGCTTGTCTAGCAGCAAGATCTTTGTGCTCGTCAACGAAAGCCCTTCAAACGAATTTTCGATATCCAAAGGGTTGAGACAAGGGGACCCTCTTTCCCCGTTTCTATTTAACATCATTGTCGAAGGACTCAGTGGGATGATGAGGGAAGTTGTAAAGAAAAACATGTATGCAAGCTTTATGGTGGGTGTGAAGAATGTACCGGTCAATCTGTTACAGTACGCAGATGACACATTGTTCCTTGGTGAAGCAACTCTGTAGAATGTTGTGGCTATCAAAGCATGTTCACGTTCTTTGAATTGGTCTCTTAAACTGTAGAGTTCTGAATATCCTTTTCATATACTTAAGGATCCCTATTGGTGCAAATCCTAGGCTAGCCGACACTTGGTCTCCTATTATATCTAAATTAAACAAGAAATTGGAGGGTTGGAAACACAAAATTTTGTCTTTTGTGGGTAAGGTGTGTTTAATTAATTCAATCTTGTCCTCGATGTCTATTTTCTTTCTTTCTTTTTTTAAACTATCTAGAAGTGTGAGGAACGAAATCATCAAAGTTTAGAGGGATTTTTTGTGGGGCTGTGAGGTGGGTAAGAGAAAAGTGTGTTGGGAGAGTTGGGATACTATTTGTAAACCAAAAAATTTGGGAGGGGTTAGGGATTAAAAACATTTTTACATTTAACGCCTCATTGCTTGGTAAATGAAGATGGGAGTTAATGGCGAAAAAGGAGGGATTATGGTGTGAAGTACTTGACTTAAAATATGGTGGGTGGAGAGACCTAGTTAGTGAGGAGGTACAAACACATTGGTCTATATGGTGGAGCAACCTGTGTAAGATTTGCGAGGAATAGTAGTAGATAAGTGATTTGAAAACAAGGTTGTGCGAAAAGTTAGAAAGGGGGAGAGAACCTTATTTTGGAGTGACACCTGGGTAGGGAGCAAATCACTTGTTGCCAAATATCCTAGACTATTTGTGACATCTAACCAGAGGGAGAAATATATTGGGGAGGTGGGTGAGTGGGTTAATAGAGTATGACAATGGAAACTTGAGTGGCAGAGAGAATACTTTGTTTGGGAGAAGGAACAACTGCAAACAATGCAAAGAGAATTGAATGAATATACTTTGAGACAACATTGCAGGGATTCTTAGGAATGACGTGGTGAAGCTAGCAGCTCGTACTCGGTAAAATCTGCTTATGTTGCATTATCTGATCTTCACGACGATAACTCGAATATTGACATCTTGTCGAGATCATGGAAGTTGAAGATACCTCCAAAGTATAACTTTTTGCTTTTAAGGGTATTCTGGAATCGCTTATCCATTGGTGACAATTTGAGGAGTAGAAACATTTGTTTTGAAGATGAAAATTTTAACTGCATGTTTTGTATGGGCAACCCAAAAACTGTGGAACATTGCTTTTTTTGGTGTCCGGTCATCATGGAGGTGTGGAACACTTGTTATGGTTGGTTACAATTATCTATGGCTCTTCCTTGTGTGACTGTTGATCATTTTTACCAACACATACTTGTGGGAGCTAATGAAATCAAACAAGCTAAATAGAAGATGGTGTGGTGTGCAGTTGTATGGGTGGTATGGCAGACTATAAATGATATTGTGTTTAACAATACTACATTCCAGTTACAAAAGTTAGAGCATGATATATTATTTTCCGCCTGGAGATGGATAAAGGCCTCTGACGCATTATTCAGCTACTTTCTCACACAATGATATCTTAATCCCGAGGCTTGTATCATTGGGGCCTAAATAGTGGTAGTGCTATGCGTCTACGAGTTTTGTGTATGTATGGTATATAGTTTCTTTTTGGTGGGTACACGGAGTGTGTTTTTACATAAATATATTCATAGAATAGCATATTATGGTATTAATAAACATAATGAGTTGATGATATTTTTTTATGAATCAATTGTGTTTTTGTTACCTTCGGTTATAGTTTTGGTAACTATAACTTGAACTATTCGCAACAGAATTTTCTCATTTAATTCAGGGTGAATTTTTCAATTTTATTTATTGTATGTTTGACATTTATATTAGCTGAGAAAAGAAAAAGCAACATTAGGTCATTCGATTTTTAAAAACCAAACTAATATCAGTGAGCATTTTTTGTTTTTAATAATTGTTAGTATTATTTTTGGTGAATAATTAAATAATCTTTGTTAATTGTTATAGTAGTATCACTATATATGCTTTTAGCTGCTAGGCAGGGCTACTATGATTACGTGGTTTCTTTCAAGGCAACCCACCTCAACCTTCAAACGCCAAATTAAGCAAACAAAATGCATCATTAGCTGGCGCTCACATATTAATGTTAAAACAAAGGGTTTTGCTGGAAAAAAGAAGAAGAAGAGAGTTTAAAAACAAAGGGAGAAAAACCATCAACATAATATATTTTTATATGGCAAATTTGAGATTTATAAAGACTGAGATAGTTTCAATATTTACATTTATCACACATTAACATGTCTTTGAAATGTTAAAATACATGTCGTATATATTAACATTCATATGAAAACAAATTAATATTTAATTAAATTAGATAATTTGCTACACAAACAGGCTCAGTTTGAGTATTCAAATATCAAACTAAACACAGGTTTTTAGAGTATGTTTCATTGTTATTATAGCTGTATCAGTCATATTTATTTTCATATTTTCACATAATTGAAAAATAAAATAATAAAAATCTCAATAAAATTATCAATATAAAATTATTTTAATTGCTTCACCATTAAATCATGTATATGCTTAAAATGAAGCAATGCAAATCGGTGAGCGGGAATAGTCATATGCAGTCACGGTCAAAGTCACTACTAATAACTACCTTACCCAGCTATATATTTAACTGTCAGTATGATAACTTTATTGCCTAAAATGGATCAACGCTTTCACCCTTGTCTCTACTTTTAACAGTGCCAACCAACTAACAGGGATATAACTCAAAAAAGTTCTATTGTTTTTTTGGCTTATGTAATGTGACCCCTATGACTTCACCTAATGCATGTGAATTAATTATCGATTTGAATACTATCACCAAATCAAATCAGGTAGCTCAAAAAACTAAGGGCGGATCACAGGTTGCATTGCAAGTGATCCATCATAAGCAATTATTGCTTCATTTCCATTATTCCCATTACAAAAGATGTATTCGGTGGTTGAAAAAGAAAAATAAAAGAAAAAAGAGAAATAGATACGTTGTAAATAAAATTAACAAATTAATATTTATCAATAAAAAAATATTCTCATCATCCTGGCACCAACTTCGTAAATTGCTTTTCCTTTTACTAAATTATTATGTTTGTTGTTTATGCAAAAAAAAAAAAAAAAAAGTAAAAAAAAATGCCTCTTGTTTATACAAAACCCAGGGGCGAAACTACATTTGAGACTTTCTGTGTTTCATATTTGCTCTTTTGAAATGAAAAAGAAGAAGAATATATTTATTTTTAATTTGAAAAAATACTTCAAATTTAACTTACTTTAAAAAGAATTGATGTACCTTTATAGCTTCTTTACTTTGCATATTTTCTTACTGTAAAAGAGTCAAATCTATGTATTCCTTAATCTGAGTACTAAATATTTTATATTTATAACATGATAAAAAATAATTTTACTATGTTCTTGAGAGACATGGTGGAAATAGACAAGTAATAACGACCAAAGATTTGATTCTCATCTCAAGGGTCACCTGCCTCAAATTTCTTAGCACTGTAATTTTTTATGTTTCGAGTTATTTTTTTATTTATTTTTCAATCTCGCCTTCTACATTTTATATTGTAGTTCCACCCCTGAACAAACTCATCAATCTTTAACCTTTATAGCTATCTAGAAAGTAGTATTACCCTTCCTTTTAGTGTGGGCCTCATCTGATTGAGAATCTTTGTTATTATAATTTTATATTCATAGAGAACAAACTATTATTATCGTCGTTTTAAAGAAGAAAATCAAAACCTGGATTTTTAAAAATTATCGTATTTTTCTAGTATGTAATCAATATTTATTGGTTGAAGGAATAAATAGTTCTATTTCTTTTATGTACGTTTAACAAAAATCATTCATAAAGTCCACGACTAGCTTTTGAATATCAGAGCCTTGAACCCCAAAAAATGTTTCTCCTATTCTATTTGAATCTTAACAACAATCTACCAAACAAAAATAAAAGGAAACTTTTTTATATATTTTTTTTGGTCACAAAGGGAAGACCTATTTTAGGTGAACAAAGCAGGATTGACACATATGTCACATGGCAAGTTGCAGTTCTATATACACAAATTTTACTTGTTTAGCTTTCTATATAGTATATTCATGGTTTAAAACCCATTATCGCGATGACAACATTAAATAAAATATAAAAAAATGGCAAAGTTTTGACCAATGAAAATTGATATATTCGATAATCGATATGCTTACGTGATATTCCGTAATCTTTAGTTGCGAGAGCATAATTAAAACTTAAATGGAACGGGAGAAAACATATCAGTGATGTTGTCTTGATGCCCAATTGAGATTCTATCGTCATGGCTCCAAATCAACAAATTTGTTAGTTTGCTAGTGCCAAAATATTAGTATTATTAAACGAGGAGCAAGAACAAAGAAAGAGAGAAAGGAGAGAGAGACAGTGGGGCATGTTTGGGGAAGGTTAAAAAGTGAGTTGAAGAAAATGGCCGACATCAAATTGGACAGGGTTAGGGTTTGAGGGAGCATATGGACCATAGGGTTAGGGTCCTTATTAAGCCATGAATAAACCTTGTGGGTCATACTGACCCACTTTTCATGAGATTTGTTGTCGGTATAGTGTTCTCGGCGTCTCTACCAAGTTCGCAAACAAAAATACTCACTACTATTACTACTCACCTTAATTTGCAAACTTAATTTCATTATCTGCATCTACGTTCTAAGTTCTAAGTAACCAATAATAATAATAATAATCTAGACACAATTAATAGGAGTTGAGATGATGGCAATAGAAACAAGAAACAGAACAAAAACATTCATTATTTCATGACTCGTATAAACTCGAAACCCCACGCGAGATTAAACCCGGTGGGAGACACTTTCCACAAATAGTGTCAATAACATTTTTAGTCGATGCTCGTTAATGTTATTCAGCGATACTAAGGAGCGTGGACTTCTCGTGACATGGTTGGGGCGGTGGACAAAAGCGCTTTTTATTTAAATTAACCCCTTTTATTCAGTGCTTCTGTCTCTCCTCTCTCTCTCTCTCTCTCTCTAGCTATCTCAAGGAAACCTACATATAATTTTTTTAGTCAAAATAGTTTTATTTTTATTTTATTTCTGCATTACCACGTCACCTTCTACTCCTTTATATATATTAACCAACCTTGCTACTCCACACACCAATTCGTCTTCAACATTTCACTACAAACATTCTTATTTCTTCTTTTCTCTTCTCCTTTGAGAAACCAACTTAGTTGTTCACTTCCTAGTTCCTACCATCCGAAACTCAAAAAAAAATAAAAATGAGGCTTCTTTCCACAAAAGCAACGTGCAATAGTCACGGCCAAGATTCTTCATACTTTCTAGGATGGGAGGAATATGAGAAAAACCCTTACGACGAGGTTCATAACCCCAAAGGGATCATCCAAATGGGTCTTGCAGAGAATCAGGTAAATACACATTCATTTTTTTACAATACAAAAGTGTTGTTTATAATATTATATTAAAATAACATCATCGTAGACTCACGAAATTTATGTTTTGCAGCTCTCATTTGACCTCCTAGAGTCATGGCTCGAGAAGAACCCTGACGTGGCAGGGTTCAGGCGCGATGGAATATCCATATTCAGAGAACTCGCTCTCTTCCAAGACTACCATGGCCTCCCTTCATTTAAAAAGGCATTGGTGGATTTCATGGCCGAAATCCGAGGAAACAAAGTCACTTTCGACCCCAACCACATCGTTCTCTCCGCCGGTTCCACCTCTGCAAACGAAACCTTAATGTTCTGTCTCGCCGAACAAGGCGAAGCATTCCTCCTCCCCACTCCTTACTACCCAGGGTGCGTATATATAAACACCAAACATTAATCAATATCTTAATCTTAATATATATTATCTTCGATCCTTATTATAGCAACACCGGTCTCTGACCTTGGGTTTATGAACATGTGCAGATTTGACAGAGACCTAAAGTGGAGAACTGGTGTCGAGATTGTTCCGATACAATGCAACAGTTCAAACAACTTCCAAGTTACTGAGTCAGCATTGCGAGAAGCGTACGAGGAAGCAAAGAAGCGGAACCTGAGAGTGAAGGGCGTTATGGTCACGAACCCGTCAAACCCGTTAGGCACCACGATGTTGCGGAGTGAACTGAACCTTCTCGTCGACTTCATCAAGGAGAACAACGACATGCACTTGATAAGCGACGAGATATACTCCGGCACCGTTTTTAGCTCCCCGGGCTTCGTCAGCGTCATGGAGATTCTGAAAGAACGAAACGAAAGTACTGATGACGAAGTCTGGAACAGAGTTCATGTCGTTTATAGTCTCTCGAAAGACTTGGGTTTGCCGGGGTTCCGCGTCGGCGCGATTTACTCAGAGAACGACGCTGTCGTTGCGGCGGCGACGAAGATGTCGAGCTTCGGGTTGGTTTCTTCGCAGACGCAGTACCTCCTCTCTGCCATGCTGGGGGACAAGAAGTTCACGAGAAACTACATCAGTGAGAACAAGAAGAGGCTGAAACGACAGCACAAAATGCTCGTTTCGGGGCTGCAGAAGACGGGTATTTCGTGTCTTGAAAGCAATGCGGGATTGTTCTGCTGGGTGGACATGAGGCATCTACTTCACTCAAACACTTTCGAGGCGGAGATGGAGCTGTGGAAGAAGATAGTTTACCAAGTCGGGTTGAACATTTCGCCTGGCTCCTCGTGCCATTGCACCGAGCCGGGGTGGTTCCGTGTGTGTTTCGCTAACATGTCAGAGGAGACTCTGGCCTTGGCCATGAAGCGCTTGAAGAATTTCGTGGCGGCTGAGTCTCAGAGGAGTAGCGGAAGTAGTGCTCTGTTCAACAACAAGAGATCAAAATCACTCACCAAGTGGGTTTTCCGGTTATCGTCTCGAGATCATCATCGTGAGCAAGAAGAACGGTAGCCTGGGTTCGTCCTCGTTCGTAGGAGTTTCAGTTTGTGTCGCTCATGCACAAATTCATTTCGATTTTAATTTTTTTTTTTCTTTTTCTTTTTTCGGCCTCCCCAATATTTTTGGTGGAGTAGTCCAAAAAAAATGTCCATTTAATTTTTTTTTTTGTGATAAAAAGAAATTAATGTAGAGAGAGAGAAAGGGAAAAAGAAAAGCACTCTGTCCATGTGGATGTGAAGTGGTGGGCTTCTAGTCAGCCTTGTTTGGGACTTATCATTAATGAAAAGTTTTATTTTTATTAATTTCTCCTACCATATGGAAATCAATGAGTTTGATTATTAACATATAATAGTAGTAAAGAAAGCCATAATACTATCTTAACATGTGTTGAACACGGACACTTGGTTACTTGAACGTAATTAACGGCACCGGCGAGATAAACGGCGGAGGACGATGGGTTGGGCTGCCGACGTTGACGGCCCGTTATCAACAAACCGACATTCATACTAATTTCACCGTTTTCAACCTTCAACAATAACATTTTTCTAGGCGTATGAGAAGGAAAAATTGCATTTTGCAGAGTCTGGGTCAGAGGCCAAAAAGTCAATAAGGTTTGATATATTTTTTTATGAGCAAAATTTATATTAACTGAGATTGAAGCACAAAATATTCCCAATCAATCACAGAGACACAGATACAAAGAGATACAGAAAAAAAAGAAGAAGAAGGAAATACATATTAAAAAAGAAAATAACACCATCGCAATTCTTTAATTTATTACCTCAAATCCCACCTATTAATTACCAGATCTGATCTTATAAAACACCTACCACAATCATCATATTTTTCCCGTAATAGTAACTATCAATAAGGTTTGATATACATATTTCGTAATAGTAACTATTTTTCCCGTTCTATGGGGTGTGCTAGACCTTTTTTTCTTCTCTTGGACCGCAAGAAAGGGCTACTACAATATGCTGTAAACCAAGTAAAGTTTGAATAATTAATTGTATTTGTCCTGTTTTTCGTACAATAGGAAAAGTAAAAAAGAAATATAGAATTAATAAAGATGGATATATAATTTATCAAAATTATAAATCTGAAATCTGTGGGGGGAGACGTTGAAGTTTGAAGTTGAACAATGGAATTACAGATTTTTAAAATCTTGCAACCAACTACGCAATCAAAAAGTGCGATGGAGTTTCTTGCAAGGAATGACGCATATTTTAAACTGTTGAAAAACACTCTGGTTTGTTGAACTTTCTAGGAGTAATCATAATTATTATAATTATCATCGATCACTGCTGAGAAAAAGTGATTTTGTCTCGAACAGAATTTGGGGTGACGAGTAGTAGTACTACGTTTGTATGTGCCGGCTGTCCCTCACAAGCTCTATTTTTGTTTTGAGTCGCTTTTTTCGTGAAATTAACAAAGCAAAAAGCTGTTTGAATTGTCATCTTTAAAGCACAAAGATGACACGTTCACTTAATTGACGCATGCAAATGCAATGCAATGCAAATGTGCAATCACATGTGTCAGTTCGACACGTTAGCCTTAATTAGGTTCAAGAGTACTCTCGTATATGAGATTCAGTGATTCCGTTTTGTGCTGTTCGGAATAAGAAAACATTTAATTTGAGAAATATATTTTGTAGTTTTATTTATATATAACTAAAAAAAAATTGTTTTCTTTGCTAATAAGTGTGATTCGGTGTTGTAAAAACTAAATAAAAAGTGTGATTCGACAACACAAATTTAACTTGTATGAAATTATTTGAGTTTGATTATCAAATAACATATCATTGAGAAAACAAGAAATTTTAAGTGTGACAGAATCTTAAAACAAAAATTAGAAGTATTGAAACTTATATATATCAAGAAAATTTAATTAATTTGATCGAGTAGATTGCATGAATATTTTTTTGAAGAGTTAAATGTCCCGATTATGATAATTTGGAAAATGATTGTCTTGTTTTCCTGTATTTTTTTTATTTTTAAATATTTTATATAAAAGAAACAAAAACAAAAAAGTATATTTATAATTAAAAATATATATTGTATCAAAATTAGTACTATATATATAGATCCCTAATCTTCCTACTTGGTCTATGCCCATGTTAGCAGCAGACCCTATGCCTTTATAACTTCCGTTATGGTCATGCGTTCACACTTGAATAATATAATACATAATCTTATTAAAGCACCAACCTATCACAAAACTAGGGTATAATATTCTGTATTATTTATTTGTGATAATAATATTCGTATAAGAAACTAATATATTACTAATAAACAATACAAATATAACTAGCATAATAACAAAACAACATGGAGTGGATAAATTTAGGAGATTCTCGTTCCAATTCAAATCGAATCTACTAACGACCTTGACGATCTTTTTGAATAATAAATAACCTTTAATTTATACAACTGATGTATTTTGATAATGTCTAGAACTCATGATAATGTTTATTTATTTATTTATTCTAGACCTAATTAAAGATTAATTCCTCTTACAACAAGAATAATCTGAAGATTAATATTCCATTTAAAGTATATAAAAAATAATGTTTTGTTTTATTTAGATTGAAATCAAAATAATTCAGTCACATATAGCAAAAACACTGAATAAAATATATTAAAAATGTATGGACACAGATTCACAACGTACGTAGTAACATTTATTCAATGCAAAAAACAAAAATAACAAAGTTGTTTACGTCAGAGTATATATTTTGTCAATTCAATATCGTGATATCGCATGTAGACAGGTGTCAATAATCGAGGTGGCTCTGGTTGCCTTAAGAAACTTTAATTAAATTTAATTTACAATTTTACATCATCCCATGGGCAATGTCTATATAACTTGTAGTTGTAGATATTGCCATTTGAACTAATAAGATATTGCCGATCAAATTAGTATTTAAGATCTCAATAATAGATCTGTTGTCATGTATTTTTATAAATAGTTAAATGTTCTTAATTAATTCCATAAGACCTTAATTATATACCACCCATCATCCTTACATGTGAAGAAAAGCTTTCCAAGTCTCATCAGAACTTCATTAGTTATTAATATATATACTACAAATTATGATTCTATTGAATTTATAAAATTTTAGGCTTTGAGAATTTTGGTCGATTTCAACATTCTTGTCAATTATATGCATGTGCCAATTCTGAAAAGAAGCTAAATAATCTATTTTTTTGCTACATATACGCCTTCACTTTGAAAAATTAATGCTCTGTGGGTACAACTAACTAACATATCATGAGGTTAGTTTCCGGTAGGTTTGAGCATATGATTATATAATCCATGTATTAAAAAAACATTGTTGTTCTTCTCATGATAAAACAATTATCGTCCCTTAGAATACTCAAAACAGAAAACATGTCAACACAGTTTTCTGTTGAGATTTGTTGAACGCGTCTCAGATTTCGGACGGCAGCGGAACATGAAGCATATCTATTGCATTTTGGAGAATCTAAATATATACAATATCATCCAAGACAAAAAAATAAAATAAAATAAAATAAAGCTTCTTGAACGATAATTCATTAATTCTAGTTATCTGCACATCCAAGGGGGCCACCACTTGAAGATTTTCTTCTGTGATTTGATTATAATCTTGGCTACTTTGTGATGATTGATCAAATGAATTTTTTTGTATATATATTAATCATTTGTTATATATAGAGAGATGTACACATATCTTAAATTACTATATAATGATGTAGAAAAGAGAAAACAAATCAAACCGGAAGTTCTGTTTTAGAAAGAAAAAAAAAAAAAGGTTAAGAAAATGACAGTAATGAACTGGTGATTGGTTGACTTTTTTTTTTTATTGGATATGAAAAACTCTATTTAACAAAGATGCCTAAATATGTTTAGACATTAATCACCGATATCCAATATGTTATGTGTCACCTTAACACAGGCTCTATTGGTTATGGAAATAGATGGGAAAAAAAGTGAAATGAATAAGATCTACACTATACGTTATTGCACCAAATTTCTTAGATAATTATACATCGATCTATTATAATTTCAGAATACTGATACAGAATAAATTTGTATATGCATCTTATGACGCATTTTAATTCGAATATAACAATATCAATGATGCAATAATTAATGTAAGATATAATAATTAACGTAAAGTCATGTTAATGTAATTTGATTTCACTCTATAATATAGGTGGAAATCTAATTGCTCTTACTTGGATGTGGAACCTACGTGTTTTGATAGCCACTAATGATTAAGAGGAGATTTCAATTTTTGATAGGGTTGCTATGTTCGATCAATCCCTCTTTGTAAATATAATATTTCAATAACTTAACTGTTAAATTATATAATTTTTTTTTTATCAAATGCATTAAATATATAGTTTTTTTTTTATTAATTTTAAAACATTTTAATACATCATTAAATATATTCAAGTTAACATAAAATATAACATTCTTAAAATATGACTATACATTTTAATTACAAAGTTATAATTTATTTTTCGATTTAGCTCTCAAATTTTAAAAAAACTTTTAATTAGTTTCTATTCGATTCTTTTTAGTAAGATTTTATTATTTATATATTTCGTTTACTAAATACATTTTCATAAAATTATAAAAAATGAGAGACCTACTTAATAAAAAAAAGGGTATAAAAAGAAAAAAAAATTAAAGAGAAAGAATCAAATTAAATATTTTAAATAATTTAATTATAAAAAAAAACTTTTAAACTTTTAAATCAAATCAAATAATTAATTATAACTCATAAACTAAAATGTATATTAAATCTAAAAATATAATATAATATCCACTGAAAAACATTTTGGGCAGGATGTGACAATTTGATTACGTGGTATGGGTGACATGTGGGTTTCACATGATGTAGCACATGTTAGGGAACAGAGAACACCTGCACAATTTGAATAATAATGCAAGTGGGAGACACTATTAGGGTTTCCTTGTTCCTCATAGCATAGCTAGCAAGCTGCTGCAGATAAAGCCCCTTCCGTTGCTGATGGCGACATGAAGGGTCAAATGAACATGGCCTTTTGCTTCTCATAATTAATAACTTAATAATGCTCTTTCACCCATAAGCCATACAAGAAATTTTTAGTATTCTAATTCTGGGCCCCATGGGTTTGCTAGGGATAAACCATGATGCATGCTGTAGAGGTTTCTCACTAATGAATGATTAATCAATTACTTAATTGTCTCTCATCGAAACGATTGATAGCCTTTGATTGTCAGGTTAATTACCTTGCAACAAGTATCTATCATGTTAATTAACATAGTTTCATTCATTATTGTTCATCCTAAGAGAATTAATTAACTTTTTGAAAGATCTACATCAATTGACTCAGATTTCATTTTCATACTTGTATTCCAACATCTACGATTTAATCTATATATGCTATATATCATATATGAATATGATACGAGTAGTTCAACTTCAACTCCAAGCTCAAGGTCATTTTCCATGGGTTTTGTTCCTCTAATCCGAAGCATCTTAATTGAGCATGATGGAGTGTTGCATTCACCAAGTGGGTTCGGTTTGTGTTTTTGTCTTGGCTTATTTCGGCACTTCTTGTGCTGCTCTAACCATTTGCACTTCTTTTAGCCTCTTTATTTTTTTTTTCTTATAAAAAAAAAGAAGAAAAACACCAGCACAAGTTGGGGAGGAATATTCTTGATAGAATTTGGAATCTCTCTAGTGATTTATTTTTCATGAAACAAATATTGGTGTGGTCACCTACAAGACAAGGATGTTGAAACTCAAGTTAGTATATTTAAGAGATTAAGGCACATCATGATGAAAATAAGGTAAAATTAATTAGAGTATGTGTATCTTAAACTTGTTAGACTAATTTATAAGGTTCTCATTGAGTCTGAGTAATGGTGTGTGAAGGATGCTCGATATCAAAATAAAAGTTTAATGGAATTAATCGTGAAAAAACTTTTAAAAACTGCAAGGTAAAGACAAATTAAAATTAATAAAATAAAACAAAAACTTTCATACACTTGTATAATTCAATCTTGGTGTTGTGGGGGACCAAGGCTCCAATGAATCCATTAACATAGCGTTTGAATTTCCATGTTGCTGCATATGTTTGCCGCGCATATACAACAAAAAGGTTGGTGGATGAATAACGTTAATTATGTAAAACACAAAAAGTCTTTTGAATTTCCATGAATTTGTGTGAGCTTGAATATGACTCTACACAAATTTCAAAATATATTTAATTTATTAGAAAGAAATGCAAAATTTAGTATATGTAATAAAAATTCTTCTTAGAAAATGCTAATTTAGTACGTTTTCAAAAAATAGATTATGATTCTTTTAAAGATTTTTTTTTTTATTTTTATTTTATCAGTTACTTTTTCTACACTGTTAACCTTAATTTTCCATCTACAGTTCTATAACAGCGCTAGCATTATCCATTTTCCTATTATGCACAGATTAAAGAAATTGAATTATATGCACAATGAACACCATATTAACATATGCATAATTGTTGTCTCAAATAAAAACTTGATCAGTTCCTTGATTTACATCTCAAATTCTTTAAATTAAGGATAAGAACATTATCCTTGGTCTTCACTAAGTTCTAACAATGGGAGATTTCCTAGAAAAAATAATTATATATATGCTCTTCATATTCTCAGTAATTAATCTTGAAAATCTTTCACCCCCCTTAAAAAAAAAATCAAAGAGGGCGGAAAAATCCTAAATTAAAGATTTGCTTTTAGAAATACTTAATAAACTCTACATAATCAATTATCTATTTCTGGTTACTCCAAATATGATTCGCTAGCTATAGGTGCATGCATTTATTTATTGGGTATAGAATTTTGATATATCTTTTTTCTACGATCATGCGCATGCAGTTATCCATGAACTTGTTTTTCTAAGTCCTGCAGATTCTGTCCCTTGACTATCACGATCCATCAACAATACAAACAAAGAATTAGCATGTTTCGTCTACATGTACAGTGTAGACTAAGAATTGATGAAAAGTTCAAAGCTGAGGATAACGATGACTTTAATTATGTATGTATAATGTATCCCTATATTGTGTCTCTAGTCATGGAAAGAATTTTGGTCTTCCCTTCTAACTTTGCCTTATCCAAAGGGGCAATACTTAGCAGCATTTAGTTGAATGAGATATATAGTCAATACATTAGGCTATTAGCATTTTTCTTCTTCTTCTTCCAAATGCAACTATGAAAAAGGAAAAAAATTAATGTGGGGGGCACTGGCCATATGGGTGGGGTATTTCCTTTTCAGATATGAAATTGGTAATGCCTAATTAATATCAATGTTTTGTATACAATTGGAAAAGTAGGTAATGAATTAATTTAATATGAGATTGTTTCAACTTAATTAGAGATCTCAGATTCAAGTTTTGAATATATAATCGTGTTAAATATTTAGAGAGAGAATTTTATCCTTCATAGTTATCCTATAATATTATCTTTCCTGATAATACTAAATTAAATAAAACCAACAAATGGATATGAATTTCCATAAAACTTCAGAGGTATTTAAGAAGAAGTTGGCAGCTGAATTCCACTGTGTGACATAGGGTTGTGATTGGTGTCTTCTAATTAGACTTTGGACAATAATCTTTTGGTCCCTTTGCTTTTTATAGAACAAACTTTTTCTATGGTTCATAAAGTGGTGTAGATATCCCCCATATTCCGCTCTTAAGTTCTCCAATAGCGATTCCTCAGTCATATGTGACGGTGCCCAAATTCCAAAAGCTAATGAAACCACTCCCAACATTTCTTTCATGCAAGATTTTTGTCGGAGTTAGTGTTCTCTTTAATGAGTTGGTAAGAGTTACACCTAACGTACGACGGTCTCTAATTTCCCATACATCATATAGAATTCATTATTCATCTATTGCTATAGGGTAATCAAATATATACATGCAAAAGTAATAACACACTTTATACTATAATTTTAATATTATTTTGCACAAATCATATCATATATACTAACTTGTGCTTTACTTTCAATTCTCTTTATCTTCCAGCTGGGTTTTTGTCAGTGTCTGGTCTGTACTTTGAGTTCATGTTTATGTGGACTTTTTAGGGTGGCGATAGTGTGAGCTTTGAAATGTATACTATGGAGACCCAAAAGTTTTTCTTTTTGCCTTTACATAAAAATTATTCTTGTAAGTTACTCATCATGTTGTCTTTGAAAAGTTTTCTCCAACTACACATATACTGAGTGCAGTACATAAATTTCAACACAACTAAGCTTTCCTAAACCTAATCTTACGTACGGCTGCTTCTTCACGTTGAACTAAATTTGGTTATTAAAAATAAGTTTGAGGTATATTTTGGGTTATTCTTATTAGTTATTCCATCTCAATGTGGCCTCTTATATTTTTTAAAAATTTATGTATTTTTTATACTTATATAGTAATAATAAGACTTCTTAATTTAATAAACTACATTTTATATAATATGATGTTATATATATATATATATATATATATATATATATATATATATTTATATAAATACAATTGGTTTCAAAATATATATTATAAAATGTTAAGATTTATACATTATATCAGCATGCCAAGTTAATATAATTTTATTTCATATATTATTAATTCTTTATTGGGAAACGACTAAGGGTTATGTCAACATCAACATATATAGTCTTATAAAAATTTCAATTTAGGTTGGAAAAAAACAAATGTAAGCATATAGCAACCTATTCCATCAACACATACTCAGTGAGTTCGTTTTTTTTTTTTTTTTTAAATGTTGTGGAAGGCCTAATAAGTTACCTTGAATTGTTTAATTTGAAAAAAAAGGATGGAAAATATAAAAGGTAGAATGTTGTAAAGTAAGGGTAGAATATATTGTAGTATGGAATCCATGGATAGGGCACCTAACTCCTTTTGAATGAACAAAATGAGAGTGAGAAATATTGCAACCTACTATTGTTTTTATGGGTTTAACACTACTATCTAGGCTGTTTGTTTACACATTAATTGGTCGGTTTGGAGAGTTTTGAAAGCTGAAACAAACATGCTATTAGTAGTTGGGCATGTTCAAGTCTTGAGCATAATTTTGAAAAAAAAAAAAGAGTATAATTTATTTTCCTTGGAAAGTTCTCTAGGTTAATTCCTTTTTTAAGTTTGTTGAAAATGCCCGAAAACTTGTAGAGGGTATAACCCCAAAATCAGGATATGTGCATGTAACGAGTTTATATTATGAGAATAATTATAATATATTAATAGTAGTGTAACAAAATTTTACATTATCAAAAAATTATAATTCTTAAATATTAGTTTACTATCCTTATTCTTTTATCTTATTATTTAGTCTTGGGCAAGCATTAATATACACAACACAGATTGGGCCTTAAGAAACTAGTCATATTAAGACTTGCGAAAGTATTAAGGCTTTTGCTATAGTTTTTCCAATTCTTTTATAAGTACACTCCATTTGTTTTTGAATTTTTTATAAGTACACTCTAATTTATTTTTGTTTTCTAATTTTTATTGTTGTACATACCCTTTATACCCTCAATGTTGATGCATAACCGTTATTATGGAATGTACTTTCTAGTGTTTTGTTTTTAACATTCTTGAAAGTACTTTCTAGAACAATTTTTTTTAACATTCTAGAAAATACACTATGGAATGTGTTGTTGTTATGAAATAGGGAGTGTGCAAGGAAGAGAAAAAGTTTTGAAAAGAAAAATTTATTCACGTAATTTAATTTTATGAAAAAAAAGATAGGATAGTGTAATTAGAAAAAAAAACTAAAGTGGATATAACAATAACCCAGTATTGATATGAACACTGGACCTTAAGAAAAAACTAGTGTTGGAAATTTCAAATAATGGGCTGAAAAGAAAATATGCTGGTACTACAAGTACAAGAGAAGGTTATTGTTAATGTGTGTGTGTACATTATAGTAATTAGTGTGAATAATAGTAACTTTTCAATCTAAATTTCTAATAGTATAAATTTTTAAAAACTTGAACGGCTTTTAGTCTGACGTAACCAACCACTTAGAAATTGTTAATAAATTTCTCAATGTCTAACTTCATAGATATAAATATAATAGCTCTATCTCTAAAAAAAAAAAAATATAATAGCTCTAATGCCAAATTGTTGCGGAAAAAATGCCTTTAATGAAAAAATTAACTATACAAAATATAAGGGGCAAAAAAGTTATGAGAAAAGATTGAAATTACAAAAAACAATTTTTTAGAATTACTATCTCACACATCTTTGATCTCAAAGGATTCATTTTTTTTTGTGTTTTCTGATTTCATTTTATGTATTTATATTCACTATGGATGAATCATATTCATTAAACCTATTTATTAAAAATTTAAATGGTTTGAAGATACCGATGGCATATAAACTAATCCATATTGGAACAAAAAAAAAAAAAAAATTAGAGGTTAACTGTTAATTGGTTGAATATTAATTTATGAAAGTTTATCTGTGTTTTTAAAAAAAGAAACATCATCCTATAGATGATAGACCGTACATCTTGATTTCATTCTAATCCTTTTGCCTGCCACAGCGAAAATGGACAAGAAAAAGATTTGAAACTTGATCTTGGAGGAAACAATTTGTCTACTCATATTTTGACGAAAATGAATATATATTAGATTAAACATGATAGTGAGTGTCAATTTCATCAAATAAACAAAACATAATTCGGGATTTACCTATCTTTGTTTATTAATGTTTTTCTTCCACGCATTAAAAGACGAAGAAATACTTGCAAAAGAAGGTCGTCGGGGTGTATTTGTCGTGGCTTGGGGAAGACTTGAAAAGGGTTCGAATCAAGACTCATTTTGTACTTATTTAATCCTTTACTTACTATATTCATTATCTACAAGAAAAAAAGTAGTGTATTTTAACTTTAAAAAAATGACTCCAAATCTTTGTTGGTATATATGCTTTGAATCTGTTTCTACAATGGTTGCTATATATTGTCAAGGAATTTGATTCGCCTTATTATTTTTTTATTTGCATATACTATACTACTATTACGTGTAGCTTTGGTATATGGAGGTTATCAAAGTTAAGTCCATGTACATTGTTTTTATTTTCTTCAAGTTCTCATCTTATTTGCTTCCATTTCTCAAGTATGGACAGAAAGAAAAGCTTGTGTTTCGTGGGTCTGGCGAATATTTCCTTATTTTCTCATTTTGTGTTAGAAATGGGAAAATGTTTTTCTATTTATATTTTATCTTAGGAGTTACAAGGTGGTAAAAGAAAAAGTAAAGGGAGAAGGATAAGAGATAAGTTGTAAGATTCAAGTCTCTCTATTCGTATTTCTGACCAAAATTAATAAATTAACATTTGTTGATAAAATAAAAAAATTTATATTTTATATTTTTACTTTTTGAAATCATTTTTATTTCAGATTTTTAAAACTTAAATAGAAAATATATTTAGTTTTTTTATTTCTTATTTTCTATTTTGAAGAAACAAAAATACTAAAAATGCGTTTTGTTTAACCATTACTTTTTTTTTATATATAATATTATATATATGTGAAGGAACTTTATATAGTCGTGACATTATCTCTAAAGGAGGTTGATATCATAATTCATAAGTATACTAATTAAGATTAGAGTATACAATCTATTTGACAATGAATGGTTTGAAATTCAGATTAGCCGGTGGTCCAGAAGCTAGTTTGCACTAATGGGGACAAATAAATTATATGTACCAAATCATCACTTCAAAGGTTTGTTCAAAAGCTTTGCCTCCCAAAGAGAAGAGGGAATTAATTAGTCTACATTAAATATTCGAAAATTGAATGAAATGTAAGTTTTAACAACTCCCATGTGTTGTGAATTGTGATCGTTAATTCATTAAGTGGCATGCTTTGACCTATAATTAAGCACAACTAGCCGCCGTTTAGCGCCCATTCTTCTCCTCCTAAAATACAATTAACCATGAGCACTTGTCCGTATTAAAATTCATATTATGAGTCGTTATATTGTATAAGTTTGGCATATTATGTTTTCTTAAGGAATGTTTTTGCTATTAATTAAGTCGTACTCATTGTTAAAATAATACTGTTAACATTAAATAAGTGAAAATAAAACACTTTCAAATAAGAGTTATTAAAGTAATGAAGTAATAAAAAATGTACATGTAATTTAATTTAATTTAAATGTTTAATAAACACCTTAATTCAAGAATGGATATGTCATATATGTGCATTAAAATAAGTTTGTTTTAGTAGATTGATCATTTTTTAAAACTTAAATATGCTTTTAGTTTTTCTTAATTACCAAAAAAAAGTAGTTCTTGAGAACTGAAACGTAATTAACTTTCTTAACTGGTGTAAGTTAATTTAGTTTTTCTTATATTCAATACCAGATGACTAACCCATTCTTAGTTACGTATTCATAAAAGAACATATCATATTAATTCAAATCGCGGATAGGTGCGTACGTTACGTTGTTAACTTGTTATTATCAGCTATATTCTATATGATGATCCCAATTGATGGACAGTGAGACTTAAATGCTCTATTATTTCTGGTTGGAGTACTCATATATATATATACAGCAGACATGAAGAAAACTATAAAAGAATGCAGCCAGATTTTGATACCTTGGTTGCTAAAGCCGAGCAAATCATGGCCAAAATGTCTTAACACCTTTCCAACTTTAAACAGTGATCATTTTGTTACGGTTTACAGACAACTTAGTGCATGATTGGTCTGAAGGTAAAAATAATGTAGCGTGTATTGTACATAATCCAACAGATAAAACAAAAAGAAATGAACTTAAAAAATAAGAGTTTTTATCCGTTGATAAAATTATTGTGATATCAAATGTACTTTTACAGCAATTTTCTAAACATGCACTTAATTGCGATTGACACCATTTCTTAACTAATTATGGAAGAAAAAGTGATCACAAACTTTTCTTACATTTAGATAAATCATATCCATTTTGATTAATTTTCCAACTTTTCACAAGGCTATATATATAAATATAACATATATAGAAATTCAGAGTGCAGTGTAACTAATATTTAAGCAACTATAAGAAGTTACAATCAATTCGAACAAAACAAAAAAGGGAGAATAAAAATTCTAAGCTAAGTGAACACTTTAGGGTTTTGTTTGATACTAACTTACTAAGTATATATATTTTTCTTAGCTAGCTATAGAGGTAAATTAAATTTATAGCAAAACCCGCATGTTATTGCGTTTGCATTGCAAAGTAGTAACTAGAGTTGTCCTCAAAAGTAGTAACATCTTGAGGCATTATTATTCTATGTTGGTAGTCAGAAACCAAAGAGCTTATGTCACCCCAACTAGTGCTTTCTGTTGAAGTCATCGTGTTTGTGCTGCTACCATTCACGGTTTCATCCAATCCATGAAAAACCTGAATTATTGATCCATCATCTATATTTTGTGGCGGGTTCATCACAGTAGCAGCACTGGAAAAGTTCCCCCCAAACCCTTGAAACACGTTTGATGTGGGACACGTGTCCGTGTTTGTAACCACTGTGGAGGGAAATAGCAGCTGGTCTTGTGTTAAGGAATAAGTGTCACATGCTGAGTATTGTGAGTTTATCATGGTGGAAGTGGCAGTGACTATGTTGTTAGGGAAGTTTCCAATTGATGTTTGATTGTTGAGATTTGAGTATTGGATGCATGAAGCATTATAATTTGCCACTGGAAAATTGGGCCAATAATGTTGTTGTTGTTGTTGTTGTTGAGGCCAATTAGGAGTTAACATCAAATGATCTTGAGTACTACTCTCTCTCTTGATCTCTTGCTTTAGGCTACAGATTTTGCGAGCTTGTTGCTCCTTCCTTTGCTTCCCTAGTAGCTTCTTCTTCAGCTTAGTGTTCCAATAGTTCTTAATATCATTATCTGTGCGCCCTGGTAACTGTGCTGCTATAATAGACCACCTGCATATATCAAAAAACATCAATCATTATTCTTATCAGTCATGTTCAACTAATAGTTTATGATATGGTACTAATTAATTAAAGTCTATGTGTTAATGTGTTATATATATAAAGAGTCGTTTGATCCTTAATTCTTGTAATACATAGAATGTTGAATTTTAGCACAATAAGAGGAGTTAGTATTACTATTGATGAACAATGAATTTACCTGCTTCCAATGGTAACATAGAGGCTGCAAATGATGTTGTCTTCTTCTTCTGAGAAACCTCCGTGCTTGATGTTTGGCCGAAGATAGTTCAGCCACCTTAGACGACAGCTTTTCCCACACCTTTTGAGGCCTACACCATGTATAGCAACAAAATTAAAGTGAAATCAATCAACACTCCAACATAGGAAAATTAATTAAAAACCAAATAGATTAATTAATTAATTGCTAAAGTTACAAAAATGAAAAAATTGATGTGTATATATATATACCTATTTTCTGAGGCAAGGCTATCCAGTTACCACCAGTGCCATGCTCATGAATGTAAGATTTGAGTTTGGTGTCTTCTTCAGGCGACCATGGACCTCTCTTGACATTATCTTTGTCACAGCAAGGAGCCCTTCCCATGTTAATTGTTCTGATCACTTTCAAGTAAAGCCAACCAATGGTTTATTGTAACTTGATTATGGGAATGGTGATAATAATTACGATTATATAAAGGAGGAAGGGGAGAGAGAAAGAAGAAAGTGTAATTGCCTCGAGCAAGAAGGACAGAAAAGAAAACTTGGGACTTTTATTTGGTAAAGGAATAATTCATTCAATTTCTTTAATTAATTTCCTCATTTTAATTATGTGATTTTTTTAATAATATATATAAATTGAAAATCTCACCAATGATTATATTTTTTTAATGAGTATTAAAAGGGCACTGAGGGTAGACCCTTTTGTCCACAAGTGTCAGCTAAAATGGCTGATGATATTTTATTTGAAGGCATCGTTGAAGTGAAGAAAAAGAGAACCAGAGACTTGAGTCCTTGAAAATATGAATAAAAAATTGAAACAGTGTAAGATAATGGAAGATTAATTGGAAACGACAGAATGGGGGACTGGTAATTTTACCATTGTCTTTCTTTGTCCAGAATCTATTTTATTTAGAAAAGTTGTGTTTGTACAATTTTTTTTATAAAAAAAATGGAGAATATAAGTTAAAATGATTGATAAAAAATTAATATTGTACAAACATTGTATGAATTCATTATATAAATAATATAACTCATTTAATTATTTATACACTCCATTCACCTATGTTTCTTAGGTCTCTCTTATATTATTATTTTAATTTATTTTTATGAAAATAGCGGGGGTATCTAATTATTGTCGTGAATGAATGGATGATGATGATCGTAAATATCATGTACGATGTAATTGTGGGACCAAGGGTACGTGGAGTAGAACGTTAAAGTGTTCTTTTCGTTTCTTAATTACATAATACCTAGATAAGGAGCATGCCGTTGATTACCCTTTCAACAAACCCTCTAAAATTTCTTATAAATTCAGGGGAGTAAAACGTTTTAAAAAAGTAATAAATTAATGTGATTATCAAATTATTTTTTAGCTTCAATATATATAAGTTTGGGTTGCAAGCTATATAAATACCCAGAGGTTTTGTTCACAGTCTAGAAGTGTTATCTCTCATGCTAATTAGGGTTAAATTTCTGTTCTGTGCAGCAGCATGTTTCATCCGTTGAAAAAGAAAGCGACGAAAGAGTAATATGGAAAAGGAGACAGATAGAGTTATTATTATTTATTGTTGAGAATGAAACAGCTATGAAATTTAGATTGATAATTACAGATGTAGCAGGCAAATCATTTACTAATATTGTATAATTATTAAATTTGTATTATATATCAGCTCATATTTTCGTTATGGTTGGTGACCTAATGTCCACTATCTAGTAATTACACTATGGTTTCGCCATACTCCCCAACTTGGAAACACGGCTTTGGATTTTCGTAGCATAGAAGACGAAAAAAGTAGAGTATAGTTCAAGACTCATCAACCTTCATGGCTTCATCGTGCAATCAATTCAAGAACTTTATTATTTATTTTTTTGCTTATAAAAATATATTTATTTTATTTAATTTAAGGATATTGAATATGTTTACGCCTCAAATTTATAATTATACTGTCAATAATAATAATAATATAATTAATCTATTAGTGTGTTAATATACAAGTCAACAAGGTTGGAAGCCCACTATCTTCACATCAGTCACAAATTAGACCAGCTGGCCTATATATATATATATTTAATATGGGGACTTATGAATTCGTAGAAAATATTATTATTAAAAAACTTGACAAATCCATTAAAAATGTATAAATAAAACTAGGATTTGAATAAAAAATCTCATTCTCTGTTAAGGATGAAGCCAAATTTTGCTAGAGCATCCGCAACCATGTTTGTTTCTCGACTGACATATCCTCACGTGTAGTTTTCTTCGTAAGCCACAAATTCTTTAATAGATTAAATCAATTAAATCATTGGGTTTGTTGCTCGGTACATGCTTTCCACTAACTCAATTGCATGTTTTGAATCAGATTCAACACACACCCTTTTAAAACCTCTTTCCCATGCAATTTTGATGCCCATAGCAATGGCACATACTTCTGCATGCATGATCGAACATGTTCCTAGATTATGCGCAAATGCCCATAATACGACTCCATTTTGATCTCGTAAAACATTTTCGCACGCTGCTTCGCCACTCGCATTGACAACTCCATCACAGTTGAGTTTATACTGTCCTTGGCCTGGAGGCTTCCACACTACTTTTCCCATTCTCAAAGGGATGCTATTGTTATCATGGATTGCACGCTCAAACTCGGATGCATACAAAATGTTTATTATCATTCTTCTAGATTTGACCACAATACTTGAGATTGACACCAAAAATAAAGAGAAAATTACATCATTCCGGTTTCTCCATAAGTAATATAAAGCTACCCCAAACTAAGTATGTCATTCCCTCTGCTAGTGATTAATAGCTGTGTGCATGTTGCCTTGTAGCCATTCACTTACCTCATCATTAAAGAATGTCGTGGATAGTATTTTCTCTTAAATTTCCTCTCAGACTCTTCTTGCAAATATGCAGTCTCGTAATGCATGAAGTACAATTTCTGGTTCGAGGAGACATAGTGGGCATACATTGTTTGCTACTAACCCTGTAAACTTCCTTAGGACATTAGTAACCAAGGCTTGGTGAGCCACCTTCCACACATGTATTTGCATCCTCTCCGATCCCCGCCATCTCCAAATTGTACAATATAATGGATTCTTGTTATTAGTTTCCTAGGTAATGACTTTGTAAGCAGATGTCGTGAAAAAATGTCCGTCATTAGTTATACTCCAGGTCGGGGCATCATCCTCTTGAGATATAACTGGAGGCTCTAGCGCCAAAATAGTCTCACACATTTGTTGTGGGACCATCTTCTAAGTTTGTTCACGTCCCAACCTCCTTGGGGGATGGTGAAGTCACTTATAGTGGCTTGTTTGTCAATTTCGTCTAATTGCACACATGCACATTCACTCACTTTCCCATGTTGTGGAACCCACTGGTCCTGCCAAAATAGAGTAGAAGTGTCATTCATTACCTTCCAGACAGTGTGCTTCGATACTTTCTCCCATACTTAGTTGACCCATTTCATGAAGTTTGACACAACTTTCACTTTTTCCATTACTAGCGCAACCTTATTTCCACACTTATATTTTGCACGAATCAACCATAAGGCTTTCTTGCGTGTACACAACCGCCAACTAGCCTTCATAAGAAGCGCGTTGTTCATGCTTCGTGTGGCGTGTAATCCTAGTTCACCCGCATACTTGGCCGAACAGATATCTTTCCATGCAACTGTATGCAATTTCCTACCATCTGTTGAGTTGCCCCATACAAACCCTCGACATTTCCTATCAATCTCCTCTCATACTAATATTGGAAGAACTACAGACTGCATAATGTAGATTGAGATCGACTGTAGGACCGATTTTGCAAGCGTGACTCTACCTGCCATTGACAGGAGTTTCCCTTGCTAGTTACTGAGTCGCTTGTTCACTTTCTCCAGTAGGAAGCCAAATGTTTGTTTGGACGGAAACTCATAAAAGATAGGCACCCCTAAGTACTTCCCAAAGTCCTTTGTACACTAGAATCCGCATTTTGCCACTATCTCTTCTTTAACATTCTAGTTGGTATTTTTGGAGAAGTATATTCTTGTTTTTTCTTTACTCACCCACTACCCTGAGCTCTCACAGAATAAATTCAAGATTGTGCTGATTATCTCTACTTGCTCCGCTGTCGCCTTAGCAAACAAGATAAGATTGTTTGTGAATGCTAAGTGTAAAATTCGCGACCCACCTTTACTGATCTGTATTGGTTTCCACATTTCCGTCTCAATCGCTAAATTGATTAGTTGGAACAATCTTTCGATGCATAGAACGAACAAGTATGAAAAGATAAGGTCACCTTGTCGCACTCCCTTAGATGGGTAGAATTCTTCAAGTGCTTCACCATTCCAAAGTATTCTCATACTTATTGTTGATATACAATGCCATATAATATTGATGAAGTTGGTTGGACATCCTATGTCAACGAGAGTTTCTTTCACGAACTCCCAATTCAATCAATCATATATTTTTTCGAGATCAACTTTAATCGTCATTCATTCGATCTTCCCCTTTCTGCTTCTCATAAAGTAAAAACACTTCCTACGCAACCACAATATTATCGCTGCTATGCCTGTTGGGAATGAAGCTGCACTGACACTGGCGGACCAACTTTTCCATCACTTGTCTAAGTCTTAATGCCATTATTTTTGTGGTTGTTTTATAAGACACATTGCATAGACTAATGGGTCTTATATTTTCCTTGTTTATTCTTATCGTATCTGTTTTTATTTTTTCATAATTTAGTTATAAGATCTATAAATTTTACAAATTCACGTGTTTAATTAAAGGCAATTAAGACATAGTATTAAATTCGCATGTTTACAAATTACGATTAGAAAAATAACATGTTTTCCATAGTATTAAATAAAAAATAGAGCAAATTATACTAACATACCTTGAGATTTGCTTCAATTACACATGCACCCCCTCCTATTTTTATCCTTACACAAAATCCCATAACTTTTGATATTTCATTACACTTGCACCCCCTTCACTAAAAATAGAATTAACTCTGTTAACTTTTTATGTCATGTGACTAGCACATGACTGTTATAATATTATTTTTCTCAAAAATGTCTTTATCTTCTTTTTTTAAACATAGGGGATGCATGTGTAATGTATTAAAAAGTTCAGGATACATGTGTAATGCGTTTAAACATTAAAGGGTATATGTGTGATGCGTTTAAAATTTAAGGGATATATGTGTGATGAGTTTAAAAGGTCAGGGAATACATGAGTGATGAGTTTAAAAGGTTCAATGATTCATGTGTTAGAATGTTAAAAACATTATTTCCACCAAATGGGATCGTCGTCGCCACAGACAAGGTCATTGCTGAGTTGGAAGTCGTCGCGAACAGGGTCGTTGAGTCGAGAGTCGCGACACGGATGTGGTCGTTGAGTACAAAACAGAGAACTCGTATACAAGAAAAATATCCCTCCTTTGAAAAAACAATAACACAAAATAGAAGAAGATGAATAGTTCTCTCTCTTTTCAAAGAATAGTAGCACGAATAGGGATGGCAATATGGACCCAGACCCTACGGGCATCCGCAAAAATACCCATACGCGGGTAGGGTAATAACCCGCATATTTGGGGATGGGGATGGGGCGGGTATTTACCCGCAAAATCTCATGGGGATGGGTGCGGGTACGGGTACTGTAGTACCCACCCCGCCCCGCCCCGCACCTTATGTATATACATATTAATTAATATATTATAATTTTATTATTTAAATTATTCAATTATCTATTTATTATTTTAATTATTCTTTTTATATGTTAATTTTGATATTCTATTATGATTTAATTTTTATTTGTATTAGTAGTTTAAAGCAATATAGAAACTATGGAAATAAGCATTTACAAAATATGGAGAAATTAATTCGGATGATGAAGTTAAAATATTATATCTATTTATGTTTTATTTTTAATATATAATTATAAACTAATTAGTTTTAAAAATATATTAGTTTTTCCTGTTTAATTAGAGTTTTTGTTTAAATTTATGTTGAATGATTATTTTTGTAATGTTATTTATTTATATAAATCAATATTCGTTTGATTTTAATATTATATAAGGGTGTATTGGATTAGGATTTTAAAATACTTTTTTTGGCATAAAAAAGTCTTAAAGATTTTTAAGATTTTGTAGAAACTAAAAACTGTTAAGATTTTTTTAAGATGACTTTTGTGATTAGGATTTTATAATTTGGATTTAATGGATTTAGAATATAGGATTTCACATATTTATAAGATAAGATTTGAAAAGATTTTATGGATTTCTAAAAAAAAAAAAAATTCAAAACTATTAAACACAAACCAACAAGAGTGTGCTTGGAAATATTATTGAACATAGGAAATGAACCATTATGGCAAGGAAAAGTGTGATTCAGAGGGAGAAGAAGAGACAAAAATTGGAACAGAAATATAATTTGATTCGCCGATCCTCAAAAAAAGAAATAAGCAAAGTTCCGTCGTTAAGTGATAAATGGGAAATGCATGGAAAATTAGAATCACTACCGCGTAATAGTGCACCTATACGTCTTTATCGACGTTGTTTTTCGATCGGAAGACCGCGAGCTAATTATCGAGACTTTGGATTATCCGGACACATACTTCGTGAAATGGTTCATGCATGTTTATTGCCCGGTGCAACAAGATCACTAATCATAAATTATCATAAACTGAATCATCTCACCTAATGTACATGAACTCATTTTTGAGATATATTTTTCACAAATTTTCATAAAGTAATAGTGAAAAATAATAACAAAATATTAGTAAAAAATATAAAATGTTTCATTTAACTCATAAAATCAATAATGTCATC
The DNA here is from genome assembly GCA_014843725.1 of Amphicarpaea edgeworthii. Classification (NCBI taxonomy): domain Eukaryota; kingdom Viridiplantae; phylum Streptophyta; class Magnoliopsida; order Fabales; family Fabaceae; genus Amphicarpaea; species Amphicarpaea edgeworthii. The sequence goes on along the minus strand of CM026324.1, from coordinate 5,982,617 downwards.
AAAATATAAATCAAATAATTCAACAAAAAATATATGATGATCAAAACATTAATCATTTGCTTAACTTGAAGAATATCCAAAGTTGTCTATGTTTTATAACATCCCAAACATTGCTCTTTGTTTCCTACGTTAAATTGTATATTTTTTCAAAATTGATTGCAATAGTTTAGAAAGGTCTTTTAAAACTTTAACTTGATTGTTTATCCCGAGTTAAAACTTCTTCTAGACTCAGATCTATTTCTTTTATGAAAATTTTCATTTCATTAAAAATTTATGAACTTAAAATGAATGAGACAGTGGACTACATTGTAGGCTTGTAAAATTGATTCATAGTGATTTTGATGTATGAACACATTACTATTAAAATCATATGAAAAGTCTCATCTTGAAAAAAAAAAAAAAATGTGTGGGTGAGAGATTATGTCACTGCCTTCAAAGCAAAAATAATGAAATAAATAAAAAAGTTTGAGATGAGAAAGAAAAAGAAAAGTCTCTCATAGTTGAATGTGATTGTTTGTAGGGTTTGGTATTTATATGATCAACTAAAAAGTCTATAAAATCTACCAAAATCCAATTAAAAAAATTCATAAAATCTTTATAATTTTGAATAACAGATGATTTTTTTTTTTTTGCGTTATTCAAAATCCCAATTGAATACCACAAGATTTCGTTGCCCTTTGAAAAAAAAAATCTTGATAATCTTGATTGAATACTATTAGATTATTTTTTATCATTTAACAATCTTGATTGAATACCCAAGACATTTTTACAAAAAAAAAAAAAAATTATTCAAATCTTAAACAATCCTAATCCAATACATCTCCTAAGTTTTTGTTTTTTTTTTTTTATATAATTTTTAATTTTATATATATGAAAAGTGCGGTCGAATTGCGGGTGCGGGTATGGGTATATAGGTACCCAGAGGGTATGGGGATGGAGATTGAAATTGTTACCCGCACGGGTATGGGGCCGGGGACGGGTACTTTTTTCAAACACGGGTATGGGGACGGGTACTATAGTACCCTACCCATACCCTACCCATTGCCATCCCTAAGCACGAAACAAAGAAAGAAAAATAGTTCTCTCCCTTTTTGAAGAATAGTAGCACAAAGAGGAAGAATAACAGTTCTCTCCCCTTTGGAAGAACAGTAGCATGATGAAGAAAAAGAATAGTTCTCTCCCTTTTGGACGAACAAAGCATGAAACAAAGGAAGAAGAACCGTTATCTGTTTAAGTCACTTAAGTATAAGGATAACTAAGGTATTTTAAATAAATTAATTAAAATTAAATATAAAGAAATGGGTGTCAAAATAATAGTAAAAAAAGGAGGAGGTGCATATGTAATTGAAGTAAACCTCAAAAGGTGTTGCTGTAATTTACTTTAAAAAATGATTAAGGCTTAATTGCACTTTTCATTTCCAAAATTTTATTTATTACGATTTTAGTTCCCCAATTTGTTCCCATCACTTTTGATCCCAAAATTATTATTTTTTTTAACAATTTTAGTACATTTGTTACCAAAATAATATAAAACTGTTTTGAAATTAAGTTAAAAATAAATTCAACTCCTTTTTTTTTTTTTTGCTGAACACATCTTATTTTGAACTTACATTTCAAAATCATAAATTAAAAATTTATCATTATTCCAAACAAGACTTTAATTAATACTATTTCTGCTACCACCACTGTTACCACTACACATTGTCACCATCACGGTCACAACCACACATTAACATAATCAAGATTCAAAATTAATAGTCAACACAAATAAAAATAAGGGAGGCACCAAAACTACTAAAAAAAACATAATTTTGAAGGACAAAAGTGTTAAAAAAAAAATTGAAAACCAAAATCATGAAAAATAAAATTTTGGGAACAAAAATGCATTTAATCCTATAATTAAATTCATACAATGTAACCCAAAATAAAAAATCAAAATTAGAAACTGACCAAAAGGCTGACTTGCCAATGACATGAAAGAATTAATTTACAAATCAAAGCACGAGGAAGTTTGAATTTTCACCATGCTTGTCACAAGCTATCATGTGCATAGAAAGAAAACAAAGAAAAGACCATAATTTTTAAACAAGAAGGGAAAGAAAGAAATGGCCTTGGTGGTAGGCCACAATCTATCTCGATCTTCTTGTCGTCTTTCCAAGATACTGAAATAATTAACCATGGTTATTGGTTAATTAACCCTTTTGTCAACAAGAACAAAATTAGAAAGAAAGAAATAATCAATTGAATGATTTTTTTTTTCTTCATATTTTGTGCGTGCGTAATCGTGGACCTAGCTAGCCAGCAAGGTTTGAATTAAACCCCATCTTTTTGACAACCTCCTATCTTCTAAACATTCAAACCATTACAGCCGATCAAGGCAACCATCTTGACTTTATTCTTTTTGTACTTCAATTCCAATCGACCATTATTAATAGTTGAACAGTATGAGCATGATCTGAATTGTTTAAAACTATATATGTAATAAAGCAAAATTTATATTAATATTGCTCAGTGATGTATATACATGAATGTATGAGTAAAAGTAAAACTAATGCGTGTACATAATAACATTTGTTATAGTTAAATGAGAGCACACAACAAAGCTCTAAATATAGTTGATTGATACATTAAAGTGAACAAACACAACAATCTAATAACAGAGCAAAAGCAAATGAGGAGTGCACAGGTCAAATCCAAATCAAACTTCCTCTCACATATGTCAGAAATCTATTAATCTATCTCATTTTAGGGTTTGAGAGACTTGCGAAGAATACCTAATTTGAATGATGTATGGGAGAATTGGAGATAGAGAATATATAGCGTCTGCTATTATTTCAGATGAATTAGTTCTGATAAATTAATAGTACTACATTATTTGATTATTTCTATATATGGGTCTAATTAGTAGTTACTCTACATACATGTATACTATATATGATCATTTGGGATAATTAACTTCAAACAAAATAGTGCTTAATTAAAAATTAATGTCTCTGTCAAATTTAGGTTTCTAGAACATGATCTGCGGCTTTTGGACGAAGTCAATTTGAAGGTCTTGCTTGCTTGTATTGTATTCAACGATCACATCAAAGAGGTGAACGAATTTGTTAACAATCTGAATTCTGAAAATGATGAAAAATGTTCCAAATTAAACGTATAAGAAGGACTAGCTAGCTAGGGAACTTTGGAGATAATAAAGTAACAGCGACAGTGACACTCAGTGAAGGCTTCTGCAATGCAACCACAAATTACTTTCCTGGAAAGTTCCTTAGTTCTAATTAATTAACTAAGAACTGTTCTTAATTAACTTTTGATCTTTATATATATATATATATATATTCGGTGTTGAACATAGTAGTTGGTAACCAAAGTCAATACACAAGCTCAGCAAAGCAGCTCTAAGAAACCATTTTATATGTTTCCCAATCTATACAAATACACGGTTGTTAATTTCTACTTTCCAGCTGTTGTCTCTGATTATATATAGCAATTTTCACAGATTAACTTGGACAGGAAGAGCCTTATATATAGCAATTCCAGCTTAATTAATTATAAGATTAACTAGTGAAAATATATTTGAAATTAATGTATGTTTCGTTTTTTTTTAATCAATTATGAAACTAATCTTCAATTTTGAACTTGTTCACACATACAATTAATCATCCGTCTTAAAACGTGCTTTGTATGCAAATTAAATTCAAGACTTTTACTTAATATCAGTATGTTATCAACTGAGTCATTCTTATCAGTTATATAAGTTATAAGCCTGTGATGCATGTTTCTATTTTTTTGGTAAATTTGAAGTCATGCATAGGTAATTTAAGAGACTGGTGCATGTTTGAGAAAGAATAAAATAGTCACTTATATATACAGGTTGATTCCAACTATATAGAGTAATTTTTGTTGCCAAGTTTTGTAATATATTATTGGGCATGCATTGCATGGCTCAAGTTTTATGTAAGCATGACGACAAGGGTCAAGTGTCGGAGATCTAATGGTAGTATCGACTCTAAGAAGAAAGGTACTTAATCTAAGCCCTACGGAAAAGGAAACGCACTAGTTAGCGACGCTGTTTCTTGGTTACTTTTCTTGACTTGAAAAATATTACTGGTAAAATGAAAATGGAGGAGACGAGTCAAAAAGGATACAACAAAGTTACAGATATCATGAAGTACAAATGAAATTGAATGCTTTATGATCAGCTATTGAAAATATATATTCTATCCACATTGAAACCGGCATTAATTAATTCCCAAAGTAAAGCTCAAATTCCCAGTATAGCTCTAATAAAAATAAAGATAAAAAAAAACATGTACTTAACAATAAGTTATTAGTTCGAATGATAATTAATGAGTAAAATTTTAAATTTGAATCTCATAGATAAAAGAAAAATGTAATTGAAAGAAAAAAGAATTCCATTAAAATCGATATATGTCTACTAATAATATGGTTAAAAAAAATAAAATAAGACACATAAACATGTATAGAGAAGCCTAAACAAAGGAATAAATAATCTTCTGAACAATTTATTTAGTTTGGAAACACATCAAATATGTATGCAGTCGTCATATATATAGCTAGACATAGAAAAGGAAAATATGAAAAATATTGGAAACATACATATTTCCTATATCAGTAATGTTTTTTTTTTTTTTAATATATGCGGGGCCTAAGCCCATATCAGTAATGTTTTGGTCCAAGTGATATATACACAAAGTATCTAAATCCATCTATATTTATTTTTTTCTTAATCCAAAGTATATCTCTGTTACAAAGCCACGTTTATAATGTCGTTGCAGAAATCGTGAAAACCTTGATTTTTCTTATCTTTCACTAATCCATTGATAATGATATCTCCGGATGAAAATATAAAATGTATATTTTTGGGAAAATATACACTAGCTCATTGGATCATATTAGCAAATCAAGAAAAGTTCCAAAATAACTAAGTTGGGATTGTATGTGATTTCTGCAAAGGCACAACATGCAACATGCAAATTATTGTTTTCTGCTGAATGCCTATTGTTTAAGCTCAACAGTCCAATTCATCTCATCCTTTATTAGACCCATTTGTAATCTGGTAAGGACAGTATAAAGTTTCTGTGACACTGATCCAATGCCACCATCTCCATATGATACCCTACAAAATTAAACAAAATAAAATCAATCAAACATTTCCTAGGATTCCAACTCAAGAAATATCCCATTCTAACCTCATTAATTTCTAAGCAAGCTTATGGTGTAGTAAATGTAGTCGGCCCAATGATAAAACAACTAAAGTTTTCTCTTTAGGCTCGTAAAAAAAAATTATTATTACTTTTATGTAGCAAAAGGACCATACATATTGGCAAAAGTCTATCTATTGAAAAAAAAAATTACTATATAACAATCTCATTTAACATAAAATGTTTTTTTTCTAAAATTTGTTTTAGGCTTTACTCATGCACCAAATGCAAAAGAAATTGGTAATTATTTATTAGAACTTACTTCTTGCCAAGATAAGTAACACTACCTACAGGTGACACAACTACTGCAGTTCCAGTGCAGAAGACCTCATCCGCCTCTAGCAGTTCATCCACTGAAACTAGTCGCTCCTCAACCTGCACAAGCAGATGTAAAAAACTGAAAAGTGAATAAATATTGGTAATAAATTTGTGCACTTTTGGTTGATGCAAATAACAATGAGGAGGTGGTAGGGTAGTATGAGAACGAATTCATAGTAACATCATTGTTATCTTTTAAATGAATAGGAAGAAATTTGGTATAATCATACGATTAAGAAATAGAAAAAGGATAAACAGAGAAGTGAGCAACAAATAAACCAAAGGACAATTTAGAATCACACCAGAAATGTTAAGGAAGACTTGGGAGGTATGAGTATGTATTTTATAAAATATTCATTACTACATTTTTGCAAATTGAATTTGAAAAGGACATCTTAGAGAAATAAATTATCACAAATGTTAAATCCCAAACAAAAAAACATTTATCAATCACCTTAGCAGAAAATCCATTTACCTGGAACCCGTGAATTCGAGCAATGTCAACTATACTTTTCCGAGTGATGCCAGGTAGGATAGTCCCTTCTAGTGCAGGAGTGGAAATAACGTTACCCTGCACACAAATGAGGTTAAGGCCAGCATGACATAATGTTTAAATATATTTTTAGTCCTTTAAATATAGGATTTTTCTATTTTAGTCATTCAAGTTAAAAAAAAAAATTTAATACTTCAAATATGAAAAATGTTGTTTTTAGTCCTTCTATCAAAAATTATCAAACAAAGTATATAGATTTTGTAATTTGTGACGGTTTTTTACCGTCTAAGTCAAGTTGTGACGATAAAAAATAAGCACAAATTGCAAAATCTATATACTTTATTTGACAATTTTGAACAAAATGACTAAAAATGACATTTGTCACATTAAAAGGACTTGAAATAAACAAACTTTAATTTTATGAACTAAAAAAAATAAACACCAAATTTAAAGGATTAAAAACATATTTAAACCATAACATAATGAAGTAGGTTCAAATCAAATTCTGTTCTAGTCTCTAGAGAACTATATATATGAAGTTACAGCAGAATACAAGTAACATGCTCCAATGAAGTTGTAAACATAATGCAAACTGGTTTTTTGTATAATATACCTTGACAACAAAAATGTTACAAGAAGAAACCTCCTCCAAATATCTGTTGTGCACACAGTCAAGGTATAGAACATCAGAATAGCCTTTGGCTTTTGCTGCAGATTGTGCCTTCAGAACCTACAAAGTAAATTTGAGGCAAACAACAGAACATAACATGTACAAACCAGATTTCAGCTGGCAAATAAGTGAAAATAGAAGGACATGCATGGATAAATAACTTACTGCAGCATAGTTTCCTATGGTCTTCACACATCCAGTGCCACCGAGAGACGCACGATGTAGTTCATTCTCAACAACCAAATTGATTGCTGCCAAACCTTCCTGCTATGATAATGTAAACTAAATAAATTTTCTTAAGGAATTTATGGTATCTTAGAAAATGCAACCATAAGATAATAATGATGACTATGATCATGATGAAACCAGAAATAATAAGCTCCAAAAGTAGGTTATTAAGCCGCATTTGAGTAAAAGCTTGAAGAGTTTTCTTATGTATAGGGTACTGATCTGATTATAATTGAATGGTTACATTTGAAAGACAATGAAGAAGTACAATATGAACAAAAGTAAAACCACCATATTTCAATGAAGCAATATCCATACCTTGAAATAGTTTCCAACAGGTGAAACATATATTAGAAAGGTGTACTCAGGAGCAGGTGCAACACCGAGTACAACTCCACTTCCCATTAGCAGTGGTCTGATATACAAGGAACCTTTACCAGAAGGTGGTACCTAAAGTAAATTTTTCACTAATCAATTTGATGTCTAGTACAACAATAAATATTTCATAGAGTAATTTTATTCTTGATTGTCTTTTTTACAACACTTTCTAGTTTCTACAATAAGGAGAGAAAAATTAAGTTGTTGAAATTGTGTTGTAGTATATTGTTTTTGTCACAGGTCAGAGAGCACGAGTGTCTCCAACCCACTGGATCGGAGACTAATTTCGCTCGCTGTGTGTTGTAGTATTTTATATAGCAATTAGCAATGATAATGCTCTACACTACCCAACGTTTGTTAGCCAAAACAGTAGCCTTTATTGCTTCCACAAACTGCTCCACAGTAGGCGAAGGCATGCTCATTCGTTCTGCACCTATCTTCATCCTCGCAGCATTTTCTTCCGGGCGAAAGAGGAGTATGTTCCCATCTTCTTTACGGTAGGCCTTCAAACCTTCCAATAGTCCCTACAGTTGTAACAACTAACAAAACATTCTTTACCAAATAAATAAAATGTAAAATGAAATTTAGATGAAAAGAACACTAACAAATTCAAAAGTCAAGAAGTAACAAAATACTTCAAAAGTAATTCTATTAAGAGAATGATGAGAAAGCTTGAGTTCAAATGTGGGAATCAACTAGTACCTAGAACTTGATATATTAAAGGATGATAATTAGTGATACAAAATTATAAACATGACATCTCTAATAATCAAACCTGTCCATAACTCAAAATTCCAGCACTGGGGCTAATTTCAATGTTCCCAAAATGCTGTAGTTCACCATTAGTAAAGCTTCCACCTTGTGAACACTTCATGAAATACATGTAATCAGTAGGTTGGAGGTCAAATCCAAGGTTGTCCCACTCTATCTCAGGCTGAGCTAATTCAGCTGTTTTATTGCTGCAATCACAAAGACATTGCAAGATACTTAACTCAAAATAAAAAACAGGAAAACATTAAAAGGATTTGGAAGCTCCTCTTATTGGTTAGTTAGTTATTCTTCTTTATGTTATTGTAGGGTCTATTTGGGTACACTACTCTAAAGGGACTTCTAGGAGAGAAAAATATGAAAAAAAAAAAAAGAAATTAACTTTTCTATAAGTTAAAATTGACTTCTTCAATAGCTAATTTATAGAAGCTCTTCCATATAACTTTTCCTAAAAAATGTGGGACTTCTACAAATTAGCTATTGCAGAAACTAATTTTTAACTTATAGAGAAGCTAATTTCATTTTTTTTTCATATTTTCTTTTTCTAGAAAATATTTACCCAAACAAGCCCTTGGTTGTTTTCAATTAGGAAGTTATTTTAGTCAATTTGTGTTTATTCAATTGTAAGTTTTCCTATATCTTGTATTTGGCAGATTGTTCCACAATGAAAGTTTAGGTCTCTTTGCTTTCTCTAGTATTCTACAATTTACATTCTATCAGTTTAGCATTTTCTGCATATCAGTCATGGTAAATATAACCACATTTTTATAAGTGATACTTTAACTCTACATAATGTGCTCTATGATGGGGAAAGCAGCTAGCTTTAGGCTTAGCTTGGAAAGTAGTGGTAGCAATACTATTGTAATTGCAATTTTTCTCTAATGGGTTAGGCCTGATCCCCCCATTTTTACCTTGTTATTTTTTTCTATTATTAATGATATGCAGCTGCCTCTGTCTATGATGGGGAGTCTTGGGGATGCCAACTTTGTTGGGATGTCCTTGGCCCTTCTCCAGAGACTTTGGTGGACTGAAACTTCAGTACATGATGTGCTCTATGTAATTATGTTCCAGATTTCAAAGTCAACCTTATTTCTGTTTCAAAGCTTCTTGAACCTGATTATTATTGTGTTATTTTCAATACTAATTCATGTCAGATTTTGCAGAACCAAACCAAGAAGATGATTGGTTCAGCTTAAGCATAAAGGTGGCTTGTATATTCAAAATTTATTGAAGAAGATAACATTGAAGATGAGAATTTATTTATTGCATCATAAGAACTCAATTAACATGGATTGAATAATTGGCTCATTGACTTGTGGCTGCACCAATCACATAACCAAATGTCTCTCAAGTTTTACTTCCATTGACAAGTGAATTCAACCAAAAGTTAAGCTACAAAATGGAGAAATTGTGTAAGTCAAAGGGAAAGGGGTGGTTGCAATTCAAAGATGTTCTTTCCATTCATGAAGTGGATCAAAATCTCCTTAGTCTCGCGCAAATGCTAATAACTTATTGATTTTTCATGGATGGACAATTTTCTGAAGTTCATGAAGCTAAAACTTAGAATTTCTATGACAAATCTCGAATAGTGCTAAGAGTTATGAGATTTTGCCTTTAAATAAGTTTTAGATAGAACTTTTTTTATAGTTGGAAGTTTTATTTTTTACTAGTATCTTTTAAGTTAATTAATGTAATTTAAAATAAATCTTATGACAGATTAGATTTTCTAGGAATTTCAAATTGGTTTTAAACTTATACGTAGGCATTTTTAATGGTTTATTTTCCTTTAATTTTATTTTTTTCTATTTCCTCCACAAGTTCCAGTAATCTTTCACAAGCCTCAGAAATGATAAACTAAACTATAAAAATAAAAAAAAATAAATAAAAACAAGAGGAAAGACAAAAAGAAAAAAAGGGGACCTGTGAGCATGAGATGTGTGAGTGGTGGTACGATGGAGTTGGAAATTGAGAGAGGAAAGTGTCGGTTTTTTTGGGTTTGAAAAAGGAAGACAACGATAAGTGTGGCTGTGGCGTGAGGGGAATACTTTACAACGTTGTTGGATGCTAATGCCTGGTCGGATCACGCTCTTCTCCATTTTTCAACGGAGCTTCTGCTTCTGCTTCTGAATTCTAACTTGCATTTCTTCTTACTTGTATTGTAGCACGCTTTTCGCAAGGCGTGTCTTTATAACATTATACAGTACCAAATAATTAGTTTATTAAAAATCACGATAAAACATTATAGGAGTACCAAATACATCAAATAGCTTATTTGTAATAAAATAAATAAATCAAATACCTTTTTTTTAAAGGAATCAAATACTACTTAGTTATCATACTTCTTAATAAAATATGGTTTTATTTTTTAGCATTAGATTGAATAAAGAGAAAATCAAATAATTATAAGAAAAAATGAAAACATTTAATTATAATCATTAGACTGAATATTGTACGGCCTTCAACAATTTAATTTTCTTTTTTAAAAATTAAAAATTATGTACTTTCTATTAAAATAATAAGACAACTTATAAATAACTACACAACTTAAACCATTTGTTTTAATCTGATTTCTATAATTAAACATCTAAATTTGACCATCAATTAGACATTTTTTGTACCCGAATATAACAAATCTTGATTTATTTAAAAATAAATAAATTTGTGGGGCATTACATTAAGTAGAAACTCTTGAATAGTATGCTTGGTGACTTCACCCTTCTCCTCAGCACAGTATTAACATCAAGCACTCGAGCAACATAATAGTAACGCAAAATAAAGAACCAGCAAAACACAAGCTTCATTTTCTGTCCAAAATTCAAATCTGGAAGGGTTTAAACACCACAAACAAAACCATGCCAGAATAACTCACTGAATCAGAAAACCAACAAACACTTGGCTGCATCTAACTTTTTACTTTTTTTCACTGTTTTTGGAGTAGTACATAATTTCCCTATTTTACGAACTATGATATCAACAGTCTAATTGCAATTTGCAACTACATCACATCCATTGGACCATTAAATGTGTACACACAGCAGACATCTCCAAGTTAGTTCTACATACATATCCAGCTCCAAGTCACTAACAAATGAAAAGTCCATTCATTCCTATAGTGTCATCCTGCATTGCATTGCAAGAGGATGAATCCAATCAACAATAGCATATTTCATTATGAGACATCATCTGATGAAAATGAACAGGAATGTAACGCACCTCATACACTCCTAATATATACTTGTCTTAACCACACCAATTATCAGTACCAATACTCATACCCATCATCTGCAGTCAAACAACACCTGAATGAACATATATAAGCAAAACTTATGCAGAAAAGAAAACTACAGAAAACCAAAGTAGTAAATAGAGGGAAAAAATATGATTGTAAACAACTACCTAACACTAACAGTGCTCAGAAACATGATCATTGTTTCCTTTGGATATTTTTTCTGTGCTTTCCAATACACTAGAAGCACAGGGTAAAATATCTTCCTGTCTAGTTTTAGAATTGGATTGATCAATTGTTTCTCCATGAAGATTGCATTGATCTGCTCCCAATGCAAGACTCTGCAAATTATCTCTTGCTTCTTGACTGAGGATGGGGAGAACATCAACTTTCTCAGAAGTCACTTCTGATATACGAATAACCTTATCAACCATTACTACACGAGTTTCTTCAGTGTTCCCTTGAGTTTGATTTGATGATGTTAACACCTGCTGGACCTTTGACACACCCGATTCGACCTTTTCATTGGTTTGTTCTTCTGCTCTCAATTTCTTATTTTGCCCCAGATCTACAAGTGGATTGCCAACTTTATCAGTCACGTTCCCCCTCCCTCTTTTCCGTCTGCCCACATGATGTCCATCTGGAAACAGGAGAGCACTTTTTCCATTAACATCTTTAGCCTCAGATTCAAACTCACTTCTTCTACCATCATCATCTTGAGAGGGTACTTCAACTATTACTTTTGCTTCTTCTAAAGCAAACTGCATTTGTTGTCCCTTGCCAATATTACCAAGAGGATTGTCATTTTCCAAGTGTTTTTTCCCGTTGCTAACATTACCTGTATCAGAAACCACCATAGGAGAATCCTCAGGAGAATTTCTGAAAATTATATCTGTGCATCGTTTTATCCATGAAAATCGAACAGGGCTAGGAGGAGAAACAGATAACTTCTGCACAAGTGGAGTATCAAACCCATTGCTTATTTTATCACCCCCTTGTGTAAGAGTCTGGTGCTTCAAGTTCTTCCTGGCAGAGATTTTCTTTTGGTTAGACTCCATATCAGATTTAAGCATTTCCATGATAGCATTATTATCAGAAACAGCTTTCAAATCTTCTAGTTTTTTCAATTCTTCAGTCTGAGCATAAATTTCAATTCTATCAGCATGCAACAGCTCTCTCTGTTTTTGGAGCTTATCCCTTTGAACCTCGAGTTCCTCAATACAGTTAGTAAGTTCAGCCCATTCCCTATTTCTCCGTTTACGATCCAAATTTATCTCAGTCCGCTCAGTCTGAAGCCTTTTCATCCCCAAGGAAACCTGTTCCAACTCTTTTGCTGCTTTCTCTTTAAGAACATTGATATACTGAAGTTCAGTGTTCTTTTCTTCCTCAAAAGCCTTTTCTCTTTCCTTTAAATAACTTTCCACCTCTTCACGTCTTTTCTCAATGAGGTTGTTCAGCTCCTGCTTTTGCAACTCAATTTCCCGCAAGAAATCTGCTCGCTCTTGCTGCATCTTGCCAAACCATTCAGCATGTTCATGTGCCATCTTGTTCATGAACTTTTCTCGTTCACTGGCAAGAAACTCCATATCTTGGGTGTACTGTTTACGCAGATTTTCTTTCTCTTCTCTTAGTTGGTCACGCTCATTCTTGATAAAAGTGGAAACTGCCACCCTTTCCTTTGCTATGAATTCTGCTTCTTTCCGCAACTCTTCTTTTTTTTCATCAAGAAGCTCCCACTCAGCTTCAAACTTTGCCTTCTCAGCTTTCAGCTTATCTGCCTCAGCCAAAAGCTCCAACTTCTCAGATCTTACAAGGTCAATTTCTTCCTTTAGTTTCACTTCCAAAATTGACATGTCACCTGTTTCACTTTTCATGGCTTCCAGTCTCCCCTTTTCAATATCAACTTGTCTTATTTTATTTTCCAATGATGCCAAAGACTTCTGCAGATCTTGCTTTGCTTGTTCAACATCTTCTTTCTCCTTCTGCAAAAGCACTTTACTTAACTCAAACTCCTTCTCAGCAGAACTCAACCTTTGATCTTTTTCTTCAAGAGCACTTGACAGATCCTTCAGATCTTTCTCCTTCTCACTCAGTGACCTTGACAGAACTTCCAACTCATGCTGCCTTTCCAGGATTTGATCCTCATAATGTTTAAGATCAACCTCCTTCAACTCCCAAGCCCGTCTCTTTTCCTCGATTTCATTTTCAACCAGTTTGCGCTGCATTTGTAGCTCAACTTCCAAGTTATGTTTTTTAGTTCTCAGTGCGGCTTCCTGACCAGCAACAACTTTCTGAGTTTCATCCTACATTTTCCAACAAAAATAAAAGAATAATGATACAGAGAAAAGGATCAGAAATTAAAATAAATTAAAATGAAAAGTAAACAATGGTGAGAGAATGTACAGATTCTCTATTAGTAAGTTTCGCTTGAAATTCAAGTAACTCTTGCTCTGTCTTGCTCAGCTCAGATTTCCATTTAGCAAGTCCCTGTTTTCACACAACATAAATCCACACATGAACAAGACAAAGATAGTAAATATTTAAATAGTAATATCATCTTTAGCCAACAGAGAGCTTTCAAATATGAAGTATGAACCTCTTCGCGTTGTATTAAGGTGGCCTCCTTCAGTTTTAGGGTGGTTTTCTCGTCATGTAGGGCTTCTTGTTCCTTTTCAATTTTCACTTTTGTGTCCTCCAACTCTCTTTGAAGACGATTTACTTCCTGAGATCTACTCAAAAAGTGTTCCTCTCTCTGATTCAGCAAGGATTGTGATTGAAGTAATCTTTCCTGTTCTTGTTGCAAACCCTTTTGCCTTTCAGATAGGGATTGCCTCTCAAGAATCATCTCCTTATCTTTTTCATCACAACTGAGAGAGAGAGACAGACAGAAAGAGATCAACATAATTTCTGAAAAAAATATGAAGCTATCAAAATTTTCAATATAATCACATACACAACATGTGGAACTTATAACCACAAAACTTAGTCACATGTTAGTAATTGTTAAAAGGAGGTATGTTAACTGTTAGTTTGCTGCATCATTCATAATCTTGTCAATTGCATGAATTAAAAAATGAGTGATTATATTAAGTAGAAGAACAATTCAAGTATTCAACTATGGAACCTGAAGCCAATGGCAAAAACAAAATTTGATCCACCAATTTCTTTATCTCTCACCTACAACTAAGATCTGTGTAAAGAAATGCTCAGGATAGTTCAAGACGACTATCTCTAGACAACACAATGTTGAGGCAGAGCAAAATGTGCTTACATGCTCGAAATCACAAAAATGAATTAGGGACTAGGGAGATAGTCAGTAGCGAATTTCACACATTAATTATTATTATTTTTATTATTGTAAGTATGAGTATACAAGTAACATACTCTGACTTGAAAGATATGATTTGCCGCCTGAGATTATCTTCACGTGCTTCAACATCACGAAGCTTCCTTTCTGCAACATTGCGATATCGGTTAGCCTCTGCCTGCAAGGATTCTGCAGCACGCACCTTGGCCTCAGCCTCTGTAAATTTTTTCTGTGCTTCATCTATCAATTGGCATGCTTCAGAAAATTTACTCTCAGCTGCAACCTTTGTTTCGGCACTTTCGGTACGTAGCTCATGCAAGGCCTTCTCAAGCTACAAAAGACAATAAAAAATACACTCTATAAGTGTGAGCAAAATAAATATTTTGAGAAGCAAGCATATAAGGTTTTGCAAGAGGAAAATTACTCTATAAACTTACACTTGCTATGCATGCATCTTTGACGTTTACTGTCTTCTTCAAACTTTCTTCACGTCTCCTTGATTCAGTTAAAGCAGATTTATTCATGGCTGAATCATGTTTATGGATCAACTCAGATGATTCAGTCAAGGCCTTTACTTGCTCATACTTCGAAGCTAAATCTTTTTTCTCCAATATGAGAAGGCCCATGTGATGCTGGTGATCATATATCTACACAACATATACAGGTCAAAGTGAAAGTGAGAAAGGAATAATAATTTTGTTAGCACTAACAGCAGGAAAGGAAATACTGGATCTTATCAAAATGAAAGACCCCATAAACCTTCTATAGAGCATTCACTTGCAAATGCAATTCAATAAATGGGATAAAGAGTTAGTTTGAGTGATAATAAACCAGTTCACAGTACTAGCAAAGTAAGCATCAACGCAATTTGCTCATCTGGCTATGCAAGTGATGGATGCTAACCAACTAAGCAGAAAATTAATGAAAAAAAAAAATTTATTCAAATGACAGGGTATACAATGCAAAAGAGCAGAATGCAGCAACCTATAAAAGAAATCAAACTTTGTAGTTTCTGATTTATGCACCAGGATGAACACAAAAAAATGGAAATGTCAGTAATAATGTAATATAAAGTTGGTGAATGACCAAATGATTATTTACCAGATTAACAGCTCAGATGGCAAGGAAAATTTCTCAATCAAGACTTGGCCTAACAAATAGAATAAAGAGTTTAAAATTTAAATTTTTTGGTCTTTGACAGGATTTCATCACAGGCATAGCTGTGAAACTAATCCCTTGGGGCAAGAAGCGGAGACTCTAGGATTTACATACTCCACTAGTCGACCTCCATCACAAATTGTGATAAATCACTGGTAATTCAAAATTAAAATTCAATCCACTGCACTATCAATCAATGAATCAAAATTAAACTAAACAATTCAAAGCAATCTATAAAAGGACAAATAACCCTGAATCCATAGTTTCCCCCAATACCACAAAATTCCAAACAACAACATTTTCTTTCTATCCAATCATAACATCATCATTAGGTACTGCAAATCACTAACTATTACGTTTAAGGAACACGAACACAAA
Organism: Amphicarpaea edgeworthii; assembly: GCA_014843725.1. Classification (NCBI taxonomy): domain Eukaryota; kingdom Viridiplantae; phylum Streptophyta; class Magnoliopsida; order Fabales; family Fabaceae; genus Amphicarpaea; species Amphicarpaea edgeworthii. Next base: position 5,966,468 of record CM026324.1, on the reverse strand, counting down.
AAGAAGATCTCACACTAGAATAACCAAGATACCATATGAAGCTACATCGACATAAAAACTCATCATAATAAAAGTACTATTATGAACCCAAATAATTGATAAGCCATCTCAAAAGACCATTAATGAATACTACTATTAAATAACCCAATCAACCTAACAAATTACCTCACTAGTGGCTAACCCGATCGTATTGCATGTTCCGATTAAAGGTTCCCCCAATTCAATTCGAACAAATTGCAATTAAAAATAATAAAAAGGTACGAACCTCAGCTTCGAGCTTAGCGATGTAAGCGATAAGCGCCGCCTTGTCTTTGTGCTTAATCGATTCTTCATCGAAGCCAGCGTTGCGGAGGCGCTTCCAGATCTGTTCGTCGGAGAGAGGGCCTCTCAAAACCCTAGAGCCCGGCGTAATGGACAAGTGCTTCGAGGAATTCGGAGTCGATAACTCCATCTCCGACTACTCCGAATACTCCGAAACGCGATTCTTTAAAAAAAAATCAAAACCCTCTTTCGCTAATTCGCTTCTTGAAAACGCTTCTTCTTCTACGGAGTTTCTTTTGGGAATTTTAATTTGTGCTCTGTGCGACTTTTTTGACAGATACGAAGTGGAAGGAAAACGCACTTTACCACTCACTCACACACTGAGGAATAAAGCTCGCTGCTTTTCTTTCTTCTCTAGAGTGTGTTGAGTTGGCGACGTGACGGGAGCCAAACGACCTCGTTTTGACTTTTTTTATTTCATTTTGAATTGGATTTTATTTTTTATAACGTTTGGATTGTAGATGCGCCTTTTACTTTTAATCTAGAGTCGCAACTCGTGATGGAAAACGAAGATACGAAGTGATATTTTATTTTTGGAGGGAATATATTTCTAATTTCTAATCCAATTAATTCCCATAAATATTGTATTTTTATGGACTTGTGCGTCACAGCATCAGAGGGACATATGCGTTAATTATATAATAATAATAATAAATTAATAATAAACAACATTTTCAAAATATCATTAAATGATATATCTAAAAAATTAATGATTTTAATTAAATTTGAATCAAATTACAACAAAATATCTACAATAAGCCGTAAGAAAAAATGTCTATAGCATTTCTCAAATTTAAAAATAGTAGTAAGAAAATATAATAATTGATCATTTTATTTAAAATTAATATAAATATTTATAAAATAAATAATTATTTCATAAATAAATAGAATGTTCTTCTTTAAATATATAAAAAATTATTTATTTTAAACAAAAACAATTTATACAAACACAAGGAAAAAACATATAATTATTTATTTTATTAAAATAAATATTTATTTCACCAAATAAGATTAAATAAATCAGCTTAATACTTAACTACTAACTTCTGAGAAAATATTATCTCGGATTGATTTGTAATTGAAGGATAGTCACTACCTCGTAAAACGATTTTGTAAAATCGAATTAGACTCAAACCCAGATTTTAAAACAATTGCTTGCATGCATCAACCCTTGGTCAAAGCCCAAGATTTGAGTCCTGATTCCTGAACAATTACAAAACCAAACAAGAACAAGAGGTTCCTCAAACCAAACAAACGTGTTTTACTAAGAGCTATATATATATACAGAACAGTGGTGAAGAAAACAGAAAGATTCTGTTACATATCGAACACAGCTTTATTTTTCTGGTGGTAATCACTGATCCAACCTTCTATTAGCTTTATCTCTGTCTCTCTCTGCTCTACCAACCAATCAGGATCATTTTTTGTTGAAGAACGTAAATCTATGTGGTGTGCACCTGAAGAACGGTTCAATAAAAAAAAAAAATGAATTCACTTCTTTTTAAAAGTTATATAGAGAAGTTGCATGAAGTTATTATAATCAATAAACCAAAACAAATGTAGCTTATACCAATGGTACGTTTAATAGTAATAATTTTAGACAAGAAAATATATGAACTAACAAATTCAAAATAATCAAATGCTTTACCTTCTTCAGTGACAAGTGAAACCACACTTTCAGATATATTCTGCAAAACGCTGTAACGGAAACAATTGACATATTAGAATTTTAAGGAAAAGAAAAAATGAAATGAGTTTTTTCATTACTAAAATTAGTTTCTACATTAGCTAATTTGTAAAAGATCTCTCATCTTTTAAAGAAGCTATGTGAAAGAGTTCCTACAAATTAGCTAATGCAGAAGGTAATTTTAGTTTATAGAGAAGTTCGTTTCATTTTTCTTTGTATTTTCTTCTCTAGAAGTCCTTTTGGATAAACTTATCCAAACAAGCCCCAAGTGTCAAAGATATAATCCACATGTTGGAAAAATATAAAACATAAATATATATCACCTGCCACCACTCCATGGATCCAAGAGGCCATTTGAGAAAATTATATTGCTTCCAAATTTCTTCAAGGTAGCATGGATATCCTTCAAACATGGTGGCCAGACACAGAAACACCAGGTTAAAACATCATACTATCAGAATACTTCTTTTAAGTTTTAATTCAGCATGCTTCACACAATCTATTTCAAAGTTATCTTTCATTTCTTTTCTGGAAGAACAAATTTGTGTTGCAAGTAGCAAGAGACTTATAACAAAATTAATGTTGGCAAATCCACACATGCAACGTTGTCAAGTTAGAATAGAAAAAGTGAGGTACAGGCACCTCATTAGTCAGATTACAGGTTAACACATCAGCATGTGCCTTTAATACACATCACACTCATAGTAAATTTCTATAGAGATTAGAGAAGGAAATCTCATTATTACAGAGTGACAAGTAACAACCCTGCAGAAAATGCATGTATTAGCATATTACTTGATAGCTTCAACAGCTGAAGCTAAAAAACAAGTTATTTTTCTGTATGATGATATTTTTTAGTGTTGAAAATAATGTAAATGAAATTAGTTATTCCCTTACATGCCCACCGAATTCTGTAGTAATCCATTTTGGCCTTGGCTTCACTCCAAATTTCTTTAGGCATTCCTCTTGGATAGAAGTGTAATTATACTCATACGGTGGAAACATGCTGGACTCTTGGTTGCTAGACATTGGCATAACCATTTCAGTGCAAGCCTACACCGTGGGTAAGAAAAGATGGAACAAACCAAGATTAACACAGAAACATATATATGAAGCCATGAAGGCATTTCGTGCCATTAGGCCTCAATACTTATGCAGCAACTAATGAAAATAAAAAGGAGAAACAACGTTTAACTCTTGTAAACCTGCCAGTCCCAACCGCTCATGCCATGAGGATCATCATCCAGTTCAAAACACTTAGCTTCTCCAGTATAATTGTAGTAGACATTCACTCCTTCATATATGCGCTTCAGAATACTAGTCCCAGCAGGACCTCCATCAATCCTTCTACAAACCTATAAAAGAACATATATATTCATTGGTATAGACAAACAAGACAAAAGAAGTGTTAGTGACACACTCTCTAACACACTCCTACTAACATACCATTTTTTATTGGTTAAAATTTATTGAAATCTACAAAATCAGAAGAGAAAGTCATTAAATAGAATGTGAGATCCACAAAATTTTGTAATTTCCAATAAATTTCAACCAATCAGAAGGAGTGTGTCCAAAAGAATGTGTTAAAAAGTGTGTCCCTAGTATTTCTCAACTAGACACAAACAAACTAATTCCTTCATCTGAGCTACAAGTTCAAACATGTTTTTGGAAACAACCAGAAGTTAACTCAATTTCCAGGTTGCATCACAAAAATCAGTGAAGGAAATTTTGAAGATAGGATAGACAACAAGGCTAAATTGGGAAACCAAAGCCACCTTATACACAAGTTTGCACAAATAATAAGATTTACCATCATCATATACTACGAATTCGAAACCATACTAACCTCCCTGATGGGGTGTCCAGGCAAAGTCATCATGAATTCAGCAGAATAAGGGTAGTTTACCATTGCCAAATAACTATACGCAGACTCCACCCAGTCATAAAGATCATTAATCCCCTTCAATTTCCTTCAATTTAATTTAACTAAATCAGCACAAGAGAAATAACAAAACATGGATATCATCATTCACAATCATGTGACACAGAAACAGACACATATTTCTAAATGCCTTACTGACATAAGTTGAAAGTTTTGGTCAGAAACTCAAGCCCGTTATTTGTTTGGCCTGTAGATGCTATCTCATTCCATGACTGTTTTATATAGTTAAAGCAAGTGAAACTTTCACGCTATGGACACAAACAATAGAGTAAAACCATTAGTATAATATACTAATCACAACACTGGCAAATACCTAAACAACTTGCGAATATTTAACTGACTCACCTTAAAAGCATTGGAAACAATGTCATAGAAAGTTTTTGGTGGCACAATGTCTTCAAATTGAAGAATCGGAGCTGAAGAAGCAAGTGCCCCAACAGCAATATGAGGATACTTGAGTCTCATCCATGCAGCCAACACTGTACAAAAAATGTTAAAAAACAGTTACAAAACTAACTATTCATCATTCACTAAGACATATTTGGATTTGCTTAAATTATATACATAGTTCTTAGAATTCGTTGATATCATTGTACATATAAAAAAAAGGTAGCCCAAGAGGTCAAGATTGCCCCTTACTTATATACGCACTATGACCCTGTTTGGCTAAACTTCACTAAAAATACTACTAGGAGAAAAAACATGAAGAAAAAATAAAATTAGTTTCTCTATAAGTTAAAATTGACTTCTCCAATTGTTAATTTGTAGAAATTCTCTATAGTTTCTCCCAGACAGGCCTATATTACTCGTTAATGTAGGATCTCGAACACACCCAAGGACTAGACAACCCAAAATTCTATTATAGTATCAATCTCCAACACATTATAGTATGATACAAGGTTAGAAGTGTTTTTTTACATCTTCTCTACTGGACAACAGCTATACTTCCAGTAGAGAAATTATCAAAAGTACTTATAGATCGTATCAAAACAGGTTTTATTTTAGAATTTTAGGTATAACTCGACTCAAATGTTAGCTTTTGAATGGAGGGTTGACTTCACTTATTTATTCTATTTTGTTAGCGATATCGCTGCTAGTGCCAGTTAGTTACTTACTTCCACCGTATGATCCTCCAAACAAGACAACCGGGCAATCGTTGGCGGAGAAATTCTGCTTGAGATCGGTGATGAGAACGGAAAAATCAGCGAGCGCTTGTTCAGCGGTGAGATGCGATAAGGTGGTGGCATTCTTATACGCTTCCTCTGCACTTCCGTAAGGAACAGACTCGCCGTAATACCGATGCTGCCACGTTAGAAAAAAACCAGTTGTGAAAATCGAGAATTTCGTTAAGCGAAGGGGGATATATTAAATTATGGTTTATTAATTACTTCGGGGAAAACCAGCATGGCTCCGAACTGGGGCGCGATTTCCCAGACGAAGCCGGTGTTTTGAGCGAACCATTCGATGTCGCCTTCGTTGCCGCAGTAGAAGAATATCGGGCCCAGTTTCTGTGGACCCGCCCAGTGTTCGGAGCTGATGAGGTAGCGCTGCGGAAACGTGGGCAGCTCCGAGAAGCTGAAGTGGTCGAGGCGCTGTTGGAAGTATCTGGTTTCGTAGTGGAACTGAGGTGGCTCGGAACGGGTGGTTCGTGCTGTTGTGAATTTTCCTGGGAATTTCGGAGAATGCTTCAACGCAAGTGGTTGTTGTGCTGAGTAAGACACCACCACGATGATGGTGGTGGCAACAATGAAGACAAGCGTGCTCCACCTCAAACTGCGTTCTTCCATTCTTGCCAAACTCGATGATCCTGTCACAGTCACTTTCTAGGATTCCGAATCCGGAATAGTGTACGATGTCCATGTGTTGTGGGGGTTGGTATGGACTTTGGTTTGTGTTTGGGCCTGAGTCTGTGAGTGTACGATGAACCATGTTTTAGATATTATTGTTGTGGGCCAAAAAAGAGTAATGCAGATATCGTTTGTTTATTTATTGAAATCAATAACTAACTTGTGTTCCTGACTTTGCTGCGTTGAATGAGGGGGAAAATAACCATATTGCAATCAATAAAATACTTATGGTTATGGACACATGATGATTTCCTTAATTATTGCGATCAATAACTAACTTATTGAAGATGATATGATTTTAGAGTATCTCCTTTTTTTCTCAATGAAGCAAATGCACCATTACTTGTATAAATAATTATTGTTTAACAAAATTATATCATAAATAATATATTTTTTAAATATTATAAAATATGTACCATTAAAGTATTTCCTTTAACTACCTAAGCATTGAAGTAAATTTGTGTATAGAATGTTTAAGTTTACGTTAAATTATATGGCTTACAAAAATAAGATAAGTAATTTTTCTAATTGATCTAAGCAATTTTGATTGTTGATGTTTTTATGGACATTATTATTTTATAATAAAATATATTTATCCCATGATCAATAGACTTTATGATTGATACAAATTTTATTATCATATAAAGTCGAGGAATGAGATGAAATTGAGTTTCATTAAAGACAAAAATAAAGAATTAATAAACTCAATCACTTACTATTTACTTTTCAATGGGATTGTGGTCATTTTCTAGGTTTCACAGTAAAATTTAGTGGTTATGTGCAATTACCTAAATCAATAAATCAATAGTTCAAATCACATTTAAAATGAGAATTTTTCCTATTTTTATAAGAACTTTTGTAAAATAAATAATGGTATCTTTAATTATAACTCTTCTAGAATAAAACTATTAAAAGAACGCTCATTAACTTATTGAACCCTGTACATATAGATAAAATAAGATACCACGAATTTAATGGGGATGTTTTATTATATTTTTCGGATCAACTCTTCACAAGTATAATATTAACAATATAAAATTATTTTATATCAATTTTAAACTCTTATTTTAGTGTATTATTATCACTTTGTAACTCTCCCACAAAATTGGTAATTTTTCCTTCTTTTTTTTTGTCCTAGACAATTTTCCACAATATATTTTTTTTTACCTAAATCTACCTTTTTTTTGTCCACTTAGACAATTTTTTTTTGTCCTAAACAATTTCCCACAATATTTTCTAGAGAACTAAAAAAGAGGAATCAACACGTACGTGTTTTGAAGGGACCAGGTGCTATTATTTTGTGAGAATGAGAAACTAGAGGTGACCACTGCGCATGCATGCACTATTGTTAAAGTGTGTCCTTAAAAATGGGTTTATGCTTGGAATATATGCAAATATATAATCTCTAGTGTGGTTAATTAATTAGAACCTTCCAATTAATTTTCAGAATTTACATATATTCCTTGCTCAATGTAGGACGCAAGAATATTAATCATGGGTCAACCTTTAGTTTTCACATTTGCATTATTACCTTCGGAATCAGGATTATACGACATAGTGATGCTTATGCGTTATGCCGTTTGAGTTGACATACGAAATTACTGGCTTTCAAAAATCAAAATCATTCTTATAATGAAATTAAATCCCACGACAGCTGTGGATTCTATAGGAATTGGAATTATATTCTTTTGTACATTTTGCACTCCATTAGGGGCACACAACCACCAATTTAGATAATCTAAACATGGTTCTATGTGCCCTATAAACCCTAACAACCCATGCTTTATTAACACGTTCTCATGATGTAATGTCGATCAAATTCTCTCTAATGTAAAGATAAAATTTCAACATAAAAACAAAAGGAGCATTTAGATGCCTTGGTTTGTGACTTTATGTATTAGGCATTTCAAGAGAAAAAATAATAATAAAATAGAATCAATTCTGAAAGCTCAAGCTTTAAAATTGAGAAGATTATTGTTGATCAGGAATTAAATAATATTCTTTTATCATATCGCGAATAAGTTCAATTTATACCCATATGTAAGACAAATTAATTTACTAAAGCGTTGAGATTCTGCATTCGATAAAATCATTTGGAGAACGATGTTTCAGACAAAAGCATGTTGAGTCATAAAAAAAAATAAAACTAACTAATACAACTATATAGAGTATTTATTAAATTAAATTTGTCCTATATACAACTATATATATATGGAGTATTGTTTTTCAAACATGCATTGGAATTCCTTGTGTAGTTCACACTATGTGTGTGTAAACATGAGTGTAACCTCCGAATAAAGATGATAATGAGATAATAGATCTTTCAAGAATTTTGCGTCACCATGCCAATACTCTGATTACTCTCTAACTTTTCTATAATTTTCAACAAAAAAAAAAAAGTATTTCTTAATTTTTAAATATAACTTTTAAGACACTGGCATGGCAATTTATAAAACCCTAATACGGTAAGTGCCAAGAATCTTGGTGTTAATTTCCGTGCAGCTTTAGCTTTCAATTTATAGGGTCATCATCATATCACTCATTACTCATCAGTTTTTCAAAATATATAATTTGGCTCTGCAATTCACATATTCAACTACCAACTAACCTTGAGGTGCTGCGCAAACATTGCTAATCATTCAAAACATGCGCGATCAAATCATGGCCAGAAAAAAAAAAGAAGAAGAAGAAGAAAGAAACAAAGTCTCATCTCATGACTTGGAAAGTGGAATTTAGAAATTCCACGGAATTCATAGCGTGACGGCAGAATATAAATTAATAGAGGGGTCATTAATTATTGAAATTGCTTCATGGCGGCATATAATTAATTAATTTTCTCATCCTTAATGTACCAATATTTCAACTACCAAAAGCAACGTTTCTCAAACTGTCTAAGTCTAACGTTAAACTGTGTTCTCACTCGTTCTTGTTCATTGATTATTAATTGCCACATAGACACACACAGCCTTGGGGTCTTCAGCTACATCATCTAGCTCTAACTTTTTTTTTAAAATGAGTCCATCTCAGAAACTTTGAGAAGTAATAATTCAAAACTTTCGATTAATTAAAATTTACTGTTTAGACGACTTTCAACATTAAAGTAAATATGTACTAATTGGTTATGGCCTATATGTGATATAAGCATTATTTTGGAAAATTCTTAAATTAGAAATTACATGTTAAACTCAACCTTAGAAAAAGATGAATATGTGAATGGAACTAGTTAGACTAAAATAGGAGGAAACCAATTATATGATTATTCTTTTCTTCTCAACAAGTTTCAAAACACACACGTAGACTCTCTTATTAGGCTTGACTGCAATCCTTTTGTAAGCTGATTTAAATTCCATTTCAGAAAATGATATCCTAATTTTAGAAATTAGGTAGCAATAATTTCCATGCCTTGCCATGGGGTATGGCGGTCTACTCCTGAATGATGAGAGATTTAATCTTGTCCCAAATACATCCACCAATTCATTATTCATCACACTATATGGAGCAAATGGATCAATATATAGAGTTTATACAATGCATTTATTAATTAATACTATAGGGTACCCCAGACCCATGTGCCTAGGTCCTATGATGTTCACACTCATCCACGAACTATGGTATCTTCTCCACTGACACCAATCCCATTTGTACCCAAAGAGGATATGTCTCCTTTTCATCTGCGTTAAGTGCCTCCTATTATAAGCATGCTTTGCGCTCAGTGGGACCCCTTTGCCTTAACTTTGTGCCACAACGTAAGAGCCAAACCAAAGTTCCAAGTACTGTTTCTACTTTCTAACCCGTATCTAGCATCATTAAGAAGTCCAATCTCTTTTTATTTAGTGGCTAGGTTATATATGCTTATTTGATTTCCCCCTTACCACATCATTAAGAAGTCAATCTCTTTTTGGGTGTTATATCTGTTTTTTTTTTTTTTTTATATATGAGAGGTTGTTCCGATAACAAAGTTAATTATTAGGATGATTAATACTTTCATATTAAACATGTTGATTATTAATTTTATTAAATATTAATTAATACAGGATCATTTCGATCTTCTACACGTGCAAAATTCATTTGTGTTCGTAAAAATTAAGTATCATAAACAAAATTAATTTCTAATTTAATATATAAGAAGAACCACTGACCTAGGATCATGTTCATTTCTACTCTATATATAAACAAGTGTGCAATATGTGGGACCTGGTAGCGTGTGGTTTCTTCATTGAGCTTTTGACATTCATGCACACTGGCACTGCTTCGTGGAAAGTCACATATTATTAGTGGGGGTGACATGGCTCATCCGTGCTTTCACTACTTTTAAACGGAAGTATGATGGTTATGTGTGAAATCTTCACCCAGTAGCAAGTCTTAAGCAGTGTTCTTTTACTTTGATTCAAATGATTTTATAATATAATTCCATCATAATCTTTTTTATTTATAAAAATTTCATTAATTATTATAAAATTATCTTAAAAATCATATAAATAAAAAAATTATAATTGATCTCAAAATTTTCATCTCACTTTCATTTCATCATATGGAAAGAATCCACAGGAAAAGAGAGAGTTGAAGTGGGGCAAGCCAAAAGCCTCTGCTTTATTCAGTGATTCATTTAAAGTCGGTGCCTTTGTTGGATGGATGCTCCCTCACTCGCACACGCATCAAACAAGCAAAATACACATTCATACTGACTAGGCTTTTGCTGTCTTTTCCCCACACGAATGATTCTCAGTTTTTTACGGTTTCTACTTGCTGATCTGAACCAGCCACTCTCTCTTATGACTATATACCATGAACTTTTCTTTTCATCTACCCGGTTTGTAGATAAGGGTGACTTTTCTTTATCTAATATTCTATATCCACTTTCAGCATCTTGGTCACGTATAGAAACTCAAAAGAAAAAAGCTGACTAGTGATGATATTAATATTACAAGAAGAAAAAACGTCATTTGGTGTGAAAATTCTCTTCGCACGTACGTTAATTAGAAAATTTGGTCTCGAGGTTATTATACGGCAAAGTTGGTATAAAAGTCATATTTTAGTTAGAATTTTTTTAATTTTGATTTTTATGCAAATAGGCAGGATTGTTTTGCAAAAATATGTTCACAAGATGAAGATTGTTGATATTTCTTTTTTCATTTCAGGATGCAAGGTTAAATCTGTAGTTGAAGACTATATTTTGAGAAAAGTTGTTTAATTTCATTTCATTTTTAATTAATTAAGACTCAATAAAAATGATCAAATTGCATGGAAATTAAGAAAGGAAGAGTAAAATGAGGAAAACAGCATGGTCGGGTGACACACCATCTTAGGGGCAAGGGAGGAACAGACAAACATCACCGAAATCTTATCTCAAATTAATTATCATTCATTCCTCTATTTTTATTTTCTCTCACAAATCATCTATTTTTCACGGAATCAAATGCCATCAATACCAAATCATCGGTGGGGCCCGTATGTCCCTCCATGCTTTCATCTTCCCACGTGTCTACAGTCCCACCTATTACATTTTTTTTTTTTATTACTACTTTCTAAAAATACACACATATAATATAATATGCTATATTACTTAGAGCGACTTTATATATGTGAATTAATAGATTAAACACATTTCATCAATGAATTTAAGGTCATGTGTTAAGTTATTGATTGAACTTTTTAAAATTAAGTCCCTCTTATAAAAAAATAAAAAAATTTAATCTAACGTACATAATGTTGTTGTGATGCATGGACCAGATCTTTTTTTTTTTTTAATAGCCCTCCATAACTTTTAGTATCGTTCCTATCATCATTATTCTAATCTTTAACACTATTTGTCTTGCCTTTGCACCGCACCGAAAAAAACCTTAGCATCTACTCCATCACTGTTGAAAATTGTTGTTCACAAATTCGTAAAATCCGATCAAGCCTTTTACATGACTACCTATTGACACTAGCACGTTTCCATCGACATAGTTTAGCCCCCGAATCTCGTAATCTAGTGCTAAGAACCACACCACAGCCTCGAATTCCAACAAGAATCATCGTGAGGGGTTTGCGCGTTTGACGCTCTAAAATCCATTCGACACCAGTCTCAACCTTATTGTTTGACACCGTCAATTATTATGTGCCAATTATTATGTGTTGTTATCTTTTTAAAATTTAAAATCAGAAACTACACACTTTATTTATATTTAGAATTGCATGTGAATGCATTTCATGTACTACATCTTATTTGTGATTTTTATTTCAAAGTTTATTTCAAAACCAAATTTTTGGGTATTTTCCTAACTCTTACAAAGAGGAATTTGAAAATTTTGATTATGATTGGCAATGTTATTTTGTTTGCAAGGTTTTTATTTATGACATTATTATTTTTTCATTGTTACTAAAATTTCTTTAATTTTATCATATGCAGAGGCACCATCAACGGTAAAAGAATTACTGTAGACGGTGCAGCGTCACTAAAAGTGTGGAGAGGGAATCCGGAGGAACATGATAGGAAATGGTCTTCTCCATATTAAATAAAATGACAAAAGACTAAGTTGGAACTAATAAACTTTGATAGCAAATATAACATATGCCCATTAGTAAATGACGTGTGTATGTTTTATTTGTCCAACCAGACAAGGTAGTAAAACCCAACAAAATGTAAGGGTGCATGAAAATTTCCCTATTATTTATTATTTATAGCCGTTGTTGTGAAAGTATTAAATAAATTGTTTAATTCTAAAGATGTTATTTATTATTGGAGCAAATGTTATTTAAACATCTTTATTTAAAAATTATTATCATAAATAATATTTTTTAAAAATATTATAGGATTTATAAAATTAAATTAAACATTCCTCTAACTAAACTTATTATTGGAATGAATTTTTTAATAGACAATTTAAATCTACGTGAAATTATAAGATGTATAAAATTTATCTTAACAATTGTACATGGTAAATGTTCTTAAAAATTTAAAAATCATAAAAATGATTTTTTGTCGATTCAAATATTAAAAAATATTAAAGTATAATCAACAATGTTTTTATAACATATTACAAAATTTAATGTTCATGCAATGATTAGTAATTTTGTATGATCAGTTAATCATAATTAATTATTTTAATCATTTTTAAAATAATTTTATAAAAATTAATTAATTTATCTTAAGTAAACTATGATAATTGACTAACAATATAAAATATACATTTACATTAATGTATCTAATTATAAGACAGAATATAATAAATAAATTTAATTATTTTTATGGTAATTATTCTAATAATCATATAAATGACAATTTATAATTAAATCTAATGTATAATCACTGAATTCTAATAAAAATAAAATACTATATTTAAAATTATATAATGTATATTAATTTTTCTACATATTAATAAGCAATTAAAAAAATCATATTAATATAAAATTGGTTAATATAATATTTTAATGAAAAATATAATTTAACATAATTATAAAATACATAATATAGATAGGTTGAAATTATATTGGTATATATTAATCGATTATTTTTAGCTTTTTATATGTAAACCAACAAATTTGTGTTAGTGAGGATGACATGATAACAACCGCCACTGATTTGTGGGTTTGCATGTCACTCTGTTGTGGGGATGTGACGTGGAATCAGATTGTTTACTGATTTGATTAAAGCCCACACTTGGATCATTAGTATATTTCACATGAACACTATGATTAATTATTAGCCAATCATCCCATAAAGTGAAATTAAAATTGGGAGAATAAATACCCTCCTCATGTAGACATAATAATAGTATAATCCAAAACAATTAATACTACTAATCTTCTTGAAATTAATTAATGATATTGTTGAATTCCGCGTTTTTTGGCTTTAATTTATTTTCATTAACTGTGTCAACGTCAAATTCCATTCACTTTGGGTGGCAAAACAAAACAAAACAACGGTTGATGGTGTGTTTTTGTTTTTGGTGTATATAATATGTATTCAGCCACTCAGTGACAAAAGCCCTGGATAATCCTCTTCTAAAGTATTTGGTACATGACATCTTATCTTATTTTGCTCAATCATTATATAAAAATTGTATAATTCATGACGTTAGTACTTAGTAGTAGTATTTTAATAACTGGAATATATATTTCTATTAGCGTAGCAAATAAATAAAAGACGTAAAGTTTATTTTTATTTGTATTTATCTCTTGGGTGAGATAACTGTAGTTCTTATGAGTACTTTTACAATTTGGAATTGTTTTTTGAAGAATAATTTATTTATGAACAAATTAAGCCACACATTATCAGATTTTGTGTAACTCCTCTACTTTTTTTATCATTATTTTTTCTCCCCTAAATAGTGTTAATGTAATGTTTTAAAATATACAATTGATATTATTGTAATGATTTAAAATGTTAGTGTATGAAAATTAAAAAATATATAAAATTATGTGTAATTTAATATTATAATTTGCTCTTTATTTATTTAATATTTTTTCTTATTTTATATTACAAAATTGATTTAGGAATGACATAACTTTAAGATCGGAACATTATTTTTTACTTCTTAAAATGAATTTTATATACCAAGAAAATAATTCTGTATTTTTATTGTATTTTTTCGAAACAAAAATAAAAAAAGTTTCCTATGTCATAAATACCTACCTATGTCGTAATAAATGAGTTCGATCATATTCGGAAACCACCACCACCACCTAAGCACGCGTAAGATACAATTTTGTTCGAATCCAACAAAAAAGGAAACGGTTGTTATTATTATTATTATTATTTGAATAAAGATGGTATTAATTTGTATTATCTTTTTGACCTTATGAACCAAAGCATGCATGAGTCGATTGAAATTGAATTGAGGTATAAATAATGAACGATGCATCCCATTAATGTTAGACAAAAGATGCGTGGCTTGATGGCTGATGTCCCTTCGTGTACATACTTCTTAGTTAATTACTTTAATACATTCTTATTCCGTTGATGTAAGCTGGCTCAGGTTGTTTGTCGGTATGGTTCAATATATAATCATAATAATATTTAAATCAATTTCAGTTGGATTTAGCATAAGGAATTATAGTCTTTTTTATATTTTTTTTCGCGGGAAGAGATGTCAATGAATCAATTTCATCAATAAGAATATGATGATCTTAATAATTAACACAAAAATCAATAGATTTGATAAGTACGTTTACGGCTTCTCTTCTTTTCAAAAATATTTATTTGATTTCCATGAGCAATTATTGAATGAATATACCATACAAATTCCTGTGTTATTAAATATATTTCCACATAGTTTAAATGTCATTTATTTTAGTCCTTTGTAAAACGAAAAAAAAAGTGTTAATTTAGTTATTTAGGGGTTAAATAAGTATTTAAAAATAAATTAATTAAAAGATATTGTATTTATATTTATTTGAAAAATATAATTTATTTATGTTCAAGCCTAGTAGATAAAAAAAAAAAAAAACATGATTGAAAGTTGAGAATCCTACTAAAGATAATAAGATAGATTCTCTATTAGAAATCAGTTATCATCAAAATTAAACAAAATTGATGTATACTTTATACCAATAATAATATGGTTAAAAAAAGAAAATCAATATCTTATTAATACAATTGAAGGATTGTTGATTTTATTTATTTTTTATCATGTTTATAAAGGTTTAACTTATTCATATATTTTTCTGAAAATCAAAATTTAGTTCATCGCCCACTAAATTAATCTTAACACAATGGATTAAGAGTTTATTTGGATGCATAATTATAAGTATTTTTTATGATTTTTCTACTAAAAAAAATATTTTATATTTCTAATAGAAAAACTCTCCAAATGACTTTTAGATATAATCTAAACAGGTTTTTACTCATATTGTAAGAATATTGTAAGAGACCGTCACTTTGAGTGATCTATTATATATCAATTAACCCAAAAACACACCTTTGGTGTGTAAAAGGAAAAGAAACTCCACTCAAATTTCTTGCTATCACTTCTAATTCAACCTTGAACAGCTTAAAGATATTTTGCCTTTTAACTTCGACGCATATACAAACCAACAGCGCCTATAAGTTGCCGCTATTCTGATGAATAAACGTTCGAAATTAATTTGAACCGCTAGCTGAGCAGTGAGCAGCCATGCATTAACTCATCATATTCATGACAAATTTAAAATTAGATGAACAAATTAATTATAACTCAATAGAATGAATAAATGAACAATAATTAAAAAAACCTAGCATGTATTAATTGATGAATAGATTGGAGTTGTTGTTAACAGGCTATTATACACTGGTACTCTCTGATTATCTCTGTGGCTCTGGGTATAAGCATACTGACTATAACCAGTTTGTAACAGAGTTGTGGATGGCACTTCGGGGTGGACTTTTTGGGTTAATTTTTGGTATACCATGGTTACTTCTAGTAATTTTTGTATCTGTTTCTTGTCATATATATATATATATATATATATATATATATATATATATTTGTCGTGTGTTTGGCTGAGAAAAAAAAATAGGCCATTATATAATGAATATAATAGTAATTTTTTTAAATTTTTTTATCAATAGCTCAAAGATGAATTTGCTTCTGATTTATTGGTTGGATTAGAAATTAATTTTGTTCAAGTGCATTATTATTGTTAATTTAATTTTTTTTTACATACAAAATCAAATACAAAATCTCTTATTAAATAGATAATTTCTGGAGTACGTAAATGCAATAGATTAGTTATTATCCAGTATATTACGGTTAAACTCGTATAGTTTGGTATAGTTACTAGGCGTGTGATGAATATTTTAGGTTGATCACGAAATATGGGTGAGGGAGGCAATTAAGAGTAGTGCACCGCATCATGGATGGATCGCCGACAATGCATTATTGGAAGTGCTTATGGTACTGATACAGAGAAATTGTAGGTCCGGAACACTCCACATCAACTTTCTAGTTAAGCAAAGATCCGGATTCTTGTTGATGAATCATATTCTGGCGCCATTATAACTCTTTTGAAACTCCCATTTGTGTCTTGTACCTACTTTTTTTTTTTTTCTTTTTCTTTTGCCAAGCAAAATTAATTAAATTAACAAACAAATCGTGCACATCCCTTTCTATTCATCATAATAATTAAGCAAGACCAAACCGTCCAACCCATAATATCCCCTCTCTCTCTCACATTCCCTCTCTCGTAACTCATTAACAAGTATTGCGATTTTAGCAAGCAAGCAATGTGCTGCATGAGTCATGACATGGTCATGCATGCTATATACCATACCCATCTCTCTAATCTCTATAACTAGTTAAGCCAAGCAAGGAGTGGGAGACAGTTCATGCGGGTGTGTTGTAATTATAGAAAACACAATTCCAATCATGTTTGTATTCTTTTTTATTTTGTTGTGTTTATTTCGGAAATTGCATATGGGGGTGGTGGTGTGAGTGTCATCTTTGGATGAGTCCTGCCAAAGCATATGAACCATCTACATGCAATACTTATATTCATGTAACCAATAATAATAATATATAGCAAAGAAGAGTGTTAACGGAAATTTCTTTTAGAAGGAAAATCATGTTAGATAAAATAAAATTGATTTACTCGATCATGGAAAAGAGTGTCAGATATAGTGTTAGTATACATATATATATCTATCGGAAAGGAAAGGTGGGGCACGAGTAAAGTGGGAGTAAAGGGGGCCAATAATTGGGACAATATCGTAAAGTGAAGCTGCTACATAGGCAGGGAAGCATATACAGGAAAAGAATTAAAGTGTGGGCAATAATGATGTATTGTGAAATAGGTGGCGAAGGCAAGAGAGAATGACCCACCCTCTTGATGTGTGTTGGGGCCGGGGCAATGCCATGTGAAAATGTTAGGATTGTGTAGCAATATTATAGCATCCGAGAGTGAAAGATTATCCAAGTTTGTCTGATATCATCATCATAATGGAGGGAGGGGTAACAGTAGTGGGGCACAAAATGGTCAACCTATGAAGGAGATCACAGTGTGAGAGGGCTCATAATAATAATAATAATTTCCAACACCCATATTCGTTTCCCTACTCATTCCACCCTTTGATTAATAATAATCATAGCCACCCACCCACCCACCCTTGCCCCCACAAAAAGTCATACTCATTCTCTTTCCCCTTAACACCCCTCCTTGTTCTTCTATGCGCACACTTTATAAACCACACCATCATCTAATCATCATCATCATCTAAACTAAACTAAACCAAACCACTCTCTCTTCTCTCTTCTTCTTATGATGGGTCTTGATCAAGATGCTAGCAACTCTGGCCTTCAGCTTATTCTAGGTTTAGCTTTGACCGCCACCGCCGCCGCCACACCATCGCCACCGTCTAATATTTCCAATAAGCTTGATCATGTTGATCATCATCACCATCTTATAACCACTCTCAGGCCAAAGTTATCATCATCATCCTTCTCCTCTGAGACTGAACCATCATTAACGTTGGGTTTGTCCCGTGAGAGTTACCTCAAAGTCCCCAAAAACATCATAGGACACACCACCACCACCACCAACAACAAAGTCTTCTCATCCTGTGATGACCCTCTTGACTTGTCCACCACACAGACTAATTCACCTCATCACAGCGCTGTTTCCTCCTTCTCCAGTGGAAGGGTCAAGAGGGAGAGGGATCTCAGCTGCGAAGAAGTAGTAGATGCAACAGAGATAGATCAGAGCTGCGAAGGAATAATAAGAGCCACCGTCGACGAAGACGACGAAGGCGCCGCCGCCAGGAAGAAACTCAGGCTCACAAAACAACAATCTGCTTTGCTAGAAGAAAGCTTCAAACAACACAGCACCCTCAATCCTGTAATTATTCACAATCTCTCTCTTATATTTTTCATACATGCATGGGAAAAAAAGTGAAGGGAGACGTACTTTCTTCTTTGAATATTATGATTAATTAATATTGTTGTATGTTGGATTGGGTTTACAGAAACAGAAGCAAGCTTTGGCGAAGCAGTTAAATCTAAGGCCACGACAAGTTGAGGTGTGGTTCCAGAACCGGAGAGCAAGGTAATTAAATACTATAATATTGTAATTTATATATATATAAGTTTGAATAATTTGGTGAATAAGATTATTAATTTTGTTTTGTGATGATGCAGAACAAAGCTGAAGCAGACAGAGGTGGACTGCGAGTTCCTTAAAAAATGTTGTGAAACATTAACAGATGAAAACAGACGGTTACAGAAGGAGCTTCAAGAGCTGAAGGCACTGAAACTGCAGGCTCAGCCTTTGTACATGCCTATGCCTGCGGCAACCCTCACCATGTGCCCCTCTTGCGAGAGGCTCGGCGGCGCCGCCGCCAACGGCGCTTCCCCTAAGACACTACCATTCTCCATGGCTCCTAAGCCTCACTTCTTCAACCCCTTCGCCAATCCTTCTGCAGCATGTTGAATATTATTTGATTGTTATTATTATTAATTACTAGGCTTTTTTAATTAGTTTTCACGGCCATAATGAAAAGAAAAAAAAAAACCAAAGAAGAGCTCCCCCACAACCTTTGTATTTTTTAGGTTGAGGGATGGATACGTCGTCTTATGAACGTACTACAACAGCTAGTGAAAGAAGAAGGTTAAGGGTGTAATTAACTAATATACTGTAGAAAATTTGTAACTGCTGATCAGAATTATTATTACTTCTTTTTTTTTTTTTACTTTTTCCCTTTATAATGTATGTTTATAAATCGTTATAGAAGACATCCATCTATGAAGGAATTAATGACTTTTTTTTCATATTTTATATTTTATATTTTATCGTTCAATTTTTTTTTTATAATGGTATATTTACGTGTGTGATGTGTGTTGCGGGTGGTTGTATGTGATAGCATTTTGAATATTAGTCCAAACCCGAATTATATGTCTTTGACTAAAATGCTACTAAAATATAAATAAATAATGCCCTTGTGAATTAGTAAAAGGTGTATACAATTCTATAACAAAATTGAATTTGGACGCGGTTATCTGCTACATAAAAAATGATATATATCTCTAAGACTAAAAGCTCTAATAATATTGTAGTTGTAGCCTTCTTAAATGGAAGCGAAAAATTGAGCATTAACATAGTACCCGAAAGGGAAAAAAATTCATTGCAATCATGTAAATAGCTCCTACCTAATATTTTTAATGCTTGTGGGGGAGCTGGGAAGGTATAGTACTATAGTCAAAAGAGAATATATTATATATATTTATAAGTTAGATTGGAGGCTATCATTGAGTTAGCGAAGGTTCAAGGTTGCGGATGAGAGGGGAAGTTAGCTCACGTGTTTTTGTCTGCAATTCAGTTGCTTAAAGAGAAACTGAATGAGAGAGAAAGTGGACAAAGCTCTGTGATTAAGCATGTGAGGAAAGAAAGGAGTGCATGATTGACTATGAAAAAAACACGAGATTGAGAGAAAGAGAGAGTGGTTGAGAAATTATTATTATTATATAGTATGAGACTATTATGTGTTTATGGTTTTTAATATTGTGAGATGTAGTTGGTCTTTCGATTATCTTTCCATTTATATTTATAGGATTAAAGGTTAGTTTTCACTCGCTATATTATGACTTTGGTTGAATGTGTAAGCGTATTCATATTATAAGTTTATAACATGTATCAACAAATAATAATTTGTGATGATAAAGATAGGGTTTATTATGTGCCTACATGAAGATGATGTCCTCTCGTGAGATGCTTTACTTTTAAGGCGACTGGTGGGCCATACCCCCACGTGATGACCCAATGGGCCGGTCTCTTTCAATATCTCGGCATGAGATTTTCCTTCAAGGTCAGCCCTTCCCATCTTTCTTTTCTCACACTCCTTTTTGCCCCAAACCTGTGTCAAAGTTGTTCTCCTTATTTAATTAATTAATTACTAGTATGATTTTTCATTTTTCTTTTTATTTTCATTTTTTATAAACACCCCTCTCAAATGAATGCTACCTCACAAATCATATCGGGTTTAAGGTTCCTCAACTGCTCAAAAATCAAAACGAACGGTAACGATCACGTGTCCATTGCTATATATATATATACGTTTTAGCCACGTTATCATGATTGGAATTGGAGGCTTCAACATTGAAAAAAACAGAGACAGGATATGACTATTTGACTATCCTAACATTTCATGATTCTTAATTACCAGAAAATATAATAATAAAAATTAAATTAAAATGAAAAGAGAATAAGAATGGGAAAGAAAAAAGAAAAAAAAGAAGAGAAATGTGAGTGTGATATGCTCTGTAAAACCAATGAGAGTTAAAAACGTATATTGAATTATCTTTAGTATTAAAATTGGACACATCATTGCATAATGGGGAGTGGAGCAATAAAAAAAATAAAATCATGAGAGAGACATTCCCGGAAAAAGAGACAAGTTACTGGAAACTGCTAATGAGACTCCTCCTCATCACTTTCACACCCCATTTTTAACCATCGACGTCGTCATCATCACATTCACATTAGCATCCCCCTCCTTTGTACTCAAACTCCACAACTATATAACCATTTTAATAAATTATTATGACGCTGATTACGCGAGGACCGAAATAGTGTGAAAGCTATATATGTATATAAATTGTTTCCAATTGAGTATTTCCACTCGTAGTAGTTGTTTGTAGCTTGTAAAACAGAAATTAAGAATTGAACCAGTCTCGAGTCAATTTGTTCCTTTGATCATCAACCCGACCAAGAAAATTCAATTTAATTTAATTATATTATCTGGTTCACTATTACAATTGGTGGGAAAATAATCAAAGATGTTGTTCCATGACCAATGCTGAACCACCTTGTTCTTGGACACTTATCATTATACATGTTATAATCTTTGACCAACTATAAAATCATTTTACATCATAATATACTATTGTAAATGTTTCATAATATTTTAAGAACAAAATTATTACAAGAACATAAAAATAAACCATAGTAATCAATAATCATCGAATTACAATTAAAAGAAAATATGTGACTAAAATTTTTAAAAAAAATAAATTCCAATCCCATTATTTTTAATGTTAATATATATACAATATAATAAAATATAATATAATTACAGGTATAAAATATACCTCAAGTAGCACCAACCGAAGTACACATGGTTATAACCATCAACAAAAAGAATTCTAATCCTATATACCTACTACCAACTTTAATATATACATTACATATATTCTCTATTAAAGATAATCTTGTTCGATCCAATAAATATTTATTAGTAAGACAATCTTGTTCAAATAAAATAAAATTTGATGAATTATAAAAAAGAATTCTAAATATATAATATTATTGGTTAAACTAGAATAATCACACGCCCAGATAATTCACACTTTTACGTGGTAGCCTCGATAAAGCCGAGACTGGAAAGAAGCCTAATATTATCTCAGTTAAAAAGAAGGGGAAAAGGAAAAAAAGAAAAAAAAAAAAAAGGAAAGTGAAAGTGAAGCATGCATGGAGATGGAGCATACGAAGTCCATTCATATTTAAAAGTTACAAAGAGTAATAAAGGTTAAAGAAGGATAATATTATGTCATATATATCTATATGGTTCATGCATGCATGCGTGGATGGAGAATCAAAACACCTTTGTGAAAAAGTCTTGTATGTTTTAGTTTTTAGTTCATGGGATGATTATTTTTCTGTTTGTATAATACGTGTGCGCACACGTAATATAATACTAATAGTATTAGTACTTACCCAGTGTTACATAATCCAAAGACATATGTCTTTTGCTGGCTACTTTGTCGGCCTTTAAATGGTAGTAGTATTTATTTCAACCTTGATAATGCTACCTGGTTTAATTATTTGGTCAATAATGAAAAATAATTTAATTATATATGGATAGTATGTATGGTCTAATCATCTAAACTTGATCAATCATGATATAATAATAATAAAAAAATTATCACTCAACTCAATCATCAGATTTATTACAAGTTTTATGATTTTTTTTTCTTAGATCAGACAAAAGGTATTTTTAATTCATTAAATGAAAGACGATATGTTTTTAACACTTATTCAATAAAATTTTATACACAATATAAATTAAACATAAAATAATTTCTTATTAATTAGATAATTTTCAAATATATGAATGCAATCTAATTATATGTTTTTGCAAATGCAAGTTCGGAGAATTCTTAAATACAAATTAATTATATTGTTACCTTAAACACGTGGAGTAATTGTCACGTTACCAAACTTACAAACATCATTCATTAGTTATTATATCATCATTGATGTTTTGCCAGAATTCAACCACCACACAACTAGTACTTTAATTATGTTAAATTGATTATGTAACAAACTCATCAATTGCATGAGACATTTACGTTATTTTCTCCTAATTTTGTTTCTCGCGTGCATTGGAGAGATAAAATAAAACTACTTGGCTAGAATAAAAAAAATCTCATCTAGGATCAGATTAGTGTTACACAATAATATGATAATGTCAAGTTATAATCAAGAGAGGAAGAGTGCTCCAGTTAGCACTTTTTTTTTTTTTTTTTACAATGAACCATGAAATTGTCAAAAAAAAATTGTATGAACTAAAATCTCAAAAATCAGTATATTTTTTGTAATTTGGTTTGATTTTGGATTTTATTATAAAAATCAAATCGCATATTATAATTATATTAATTTATTTTTAGATTTTAGATATTTAATATTATCCAGATAATAATATTTTAATTTTTTATAATCATAATATATGTGATTTATAATATACTTTTTTTTATAATAAATTTATAATATATGATACATATTTTACTTTCATATCTTACAAAAGATATATTAATATTATTAAATAATATTAAATATCAAATTAAACATGATTTATTATTATGCTATAAAAAAAGTTGGTAATACCATTTTATAATAATACTAAATAGAAGTAAAAATAGTATTTTTTTAAAACTAAAATATGTAAATCAAAATTTAATAAAAAAAAATTAACATAACATAATAATTATGTAAGTTTAACTAAAAATAAATAAATTATGATAATAGATTAAAAAAAAATCATCAAATCAAACCGTAAAAAATTGATTTCAATTTGGTTCGGTTTGAATTTGATGTTATATTAAAATTGAACCAAATAAAAAATTGTGATTTTATTTTAAGTTTGATTCGAATGATTTTTTGTTCAAAAACTGAACCAAACCGCATCGCGAACACCCCTACTATCTATGATTGGCTATCCATCAAATCATCAATTTTGATATATTTTAATTGTAAATTAAGAGAGTCAACAAATGATAAATTGGACCTATCAAATTTAATCATTTGTAATAAATTTTAATTAATTATAAAAAAATATATTAGAAAAATAGTGTCAAGAGTGTCACTCACATTTTTTTTATTAAGAGAAAGAGGCATATAATTTTTTTTAAAATAACGTATCCTACACAAATAATAACGAATTTGACTTAATCGTTCATTTTTTTTTTATATATTTTTATAATATATAACTTATATAATAATAATAATATTTGTTTTTAATTCATATATAAACAGTAAACACACACATATACTATTTACGCCATTTAAATATATGATCAATTGTATTATATTTTCATTTAAAAAAAAATCTAAGTTCTGGTAAAAAAAAAAAAAAAAAAACAACAACACTTAAAGTATAGTATTGAAGTATGATTATTATTTTTCTGTAAAAAAAAGTATGAATTTTTTACTCTCTAAACAATACGATGATTTTTTTTTTTGTCCCTAGCACAAAAGATAAAAAGACCAATGATTGTGTGCTTTTAATTTCTTAATCTTATTGCAAGCTATCAGACAAAACAAATAATGCACAACACAAATGGTACTACAGAAAATTTTGCTGTATCACAAAAAATCTCCATTATTCTCTGCATCAATCGGTCATCAAACAATTATTGAAAAAGGAGTATATATATTACAAAACACTAGCATGAAAACAAAAAGGATCCGATGCTTCAAAATACAACGGTTTATGATAATATACAAATTGGGCCAAGCCCGTAAAAAGCGCACACAAAACAAAAAGAATGGAGAAAGTAATGCCCTTAGTTCTGTATTTTTTTTTTTTCATAACCCTTTTTTTATTCTCTGTTCCTCTATATTATAGACACAGTGATGCCCTGAGGATTATGAACGATTTTTCATGTGAAGGTTTTTCTCTTCGGGTTGAGGGTTTTCAAAATCCTCCCATAAATAAGAAACATCTATTTATTCTTAAAATAATGTTTCAAAAATTAGTTTTCAAATAAAGATATTTTTAAAATAATATAAAACTACGAAAGGAAGTGTGCAGAGAAAAAAAATTTTATATTAAATAGAATTGTTAACTTTTTTATTTGAGAGTTTCATTTTTCCCTTTTAAATATACAATTGACTCATTTTCTATATTATTCATTAAACTTATCTTTTTCTTATATTATTCACTAAATTGACATTTTTTATATTATTAACTAAATATTTTTTTATTTATTTAACAAAAATAATAATTAAAATATTAAAATAATAAAATGAAAAAAAAATTAATAACAAAATTCATAATTACTAAGGTAAACATTGATAAATAATATAACTAAAATTTTACTTTAATTTAATAACATTAAATTATTTAACCAAGTTTTAGTTATTTATTTTTAAAAAAATATATATTTATTTACTCATCAAATATTTTCGAAGTTAATATATCATTTTAAATAATAAAATTAGGCTAAAGTATAATTATGGTCTCTTTAATTTTTTTAATATGCGATTTTAATTTTTGTGATCTTTAATTATAATATTTGATTTTTCTAATTTTATAAATTATCGATTTTAATTTATCTAACATATTATGAATTAATAATTATGATTAGTAGACCTTTTAATTTAATCATAAATTAATTAAAATTCATCAATAATTATGATTAATATAGTTATTTATAATTAATAAATTTTAATCACCCTCATGCAATGAAAAAAATTACTTTTGTTACAAATTCGAGGGTTATCTTTTTTTTCAATTTGTTTAGGTGGAACATGTTTTTTTAATACTGAAAATGATTCATTCTCATAATATTCATGTAAATGAAGTCAATTACATAATTTTAAGTACTTAATTTGTTCTAACTAAAATTGCATCAAAACAATATCCAAAAACTTTAAAAAAATTACTTTTGTTACAAAATTTCATTCTTTAAGGGTGATTTTTCACTTCAATTTACTTACGTGGAATATGTTTTTGGACATTTAAAAAATTTCATTCTCATAGTATCTACATAGATAAAGTCAACTATATAACTTTAAACACTTTGTTTTAACTAAAATCTTATCAAAACAATGTCAAAAAACATTAAGAAATTATTTTTGTTACAAAATTTTATTCTTTAAGCGTGTGATTTTTTTGTTTCAATTTGCTTATGTGAGACATGTTATTGAACACCGACCATGATTCATTTTAATAGTACTTATGTAGATAAAGTTAATTGCACAATTTTAAGTACTTTGTTTCATTTAAAATTACATTAAAACTATGCTAAAAAAACCCAAAAAAATCACTTTTGTTGTAATAATTTTTAATTAATCATTATGATTAATCAAATTATTAAGTTAATTAAATTTCATTAATTATAAATAACTATATTAATCATAATTATTAATGAATTTAATTAATTTATTATTAAATTAAAAATTTAACTAATCACAATTATTAGTCCATAACCTATTAGATGAACCCAAATTCACAATTTATAAAATTAGAAAAATCAAACGTTATAATTACACATTACAAAAATCAAAATTACATAGTAAAAAAAAATAAAAAGACTATAATTATAATTTAACCTAATTTTATTATTTAAAATAATTTATTAACTTCTAAAATATTTGATGAGTAAATAAATATTATTTTTAAAAAAAAAAAACTAAAATTTGGTTTAAAAATTTAATATTATTAAATTAAGTTAAAATTTTAGTTATATTACTGGTTAATGCTTATGTTAGTAATTATTAATTTTGTTATTAAATTTATTTTTTTTAATTTTATTATTTTGTTATTTTAATATTTTAACTATTAATTTTATTAAATAAATAAAAAAAGTTTAGTTAATAATATGAGAATGGTCAATTTGATTAATAATACAAAAGAGATGATCAATTTAGTAAATAATATGAGAATGAGTCAATTATATATTTAAAAAAAGAAAAATAAAACTGCTAAATAAAAAATTCTAGAATTGTCCTACACTATTTCTATTATGTTTGTTTTGAAAAAAAATCCAATTTGATTTTTAACCAAAAGAGACAAAAAAAAAAAAAAACTTTGGGCCTCTGCTGGCCCAAAGCAAACAATAATAATACTGTAAAACGGTGCAAAATGATTTTAATTTTAGTATCCCATTTTCACAAATTTAAAAATTTGTGATTTTTGGTTCCTAAATTTTAATCTATAATTTTTGTTTTTTATTTTTAAAATCTTATAATTTAAGTTTAATTATTAAATTATAACAATTGACCGTCAAATTTAACATTAAATAATAATAATAAGTTTAAATAGTTTACTGATTTAACCGCGCACAAATTCATACCTAGTTAATTAATTAATTATTTGATAAGGTTAAAAAAAATTTATAAAAAAAATGTGCGTTTCTGTACGTTTTGTGGCCACCGCTACTGTTTGTTTGTTTGTTCTTTTTTTTTTTTAAGCAGGAATCACCATCCATTTAATAGCTAGCATAAGACTCTAGTTGTTTGTTATTTTCGATCTCCACACAAAAATACACCAAGAAATGGGGGACCGAAAGATATGTTCCAACCTCCTACTTCAAAAACTGGATAAGAAATAATAACAGCATCGTCATGATGTGTTGATGCATGCACGCAAAAAGGCATTAATGTATTCTAGTTCCGGACCCAAGTGGAACTTCAAAAATTAATGATTTTTCTATGGCATATTATTCATTTAGGTGTTTATTATTATTTTTTAATTAAGTCATTGATATTACTTGTATAATTAATTAGGTTAGGTTATTATTTATTTATTTTTACTTTAACTAAGTCTGACTGAATTGAACATTAAAAAAAATAATAACTTAATTAAAATAAATAATATAAAAGGCTCAATTAAAAAAAATATGAAATAAATAAGTATTAAACATTTTTCTACTAATCCTCTGATCCTTGATTTTCATCTTGTCACGGGTCAGACAGAAGTGTTTGCAGTATTCTTGCACGTACGTTCTATTGAACATTAGGTGAATGAGACCTTTATTAACCCGTGACCTGGTTTGGACGTGTGCTTACAAATTTATTGTAAGTTCTCAATGCTTACATCATTAATTCTTTTAGCCTTATAATGGGAGCAGCACTTGTTCTCGGCTTTCTATAATTAACTACATAAAAAAAATGGACTTTTATTATTAGCTGGCCTTTGTTTGAATGGATGATATGACTCCGATTAATTGACAAATCAAACAGCAAGACCAGCTTTTTTTTTTGTCCTTTTGCTTATCCAGAAACAGAGGAAGACTTCATCCCACATAAATTGAGACTTGCCCGTATAATAAAAAAATAAAAACAGTAATTTTCATTTCATTTCATCGCAATAATAGGTACAAAGCTTTCTTATATATCACAAACAATATACGCGTGCGCAGTACTAAAATACAAAGAAAGAGAGTTTTTACTCAAAGAACCTATGTTAGTCCCACGTACGAGGTCGGATCCAAGAATAAAGGAACAAAACAAACAAACATGTATATGTATATATGAACTAAATGCCAGCGAGGCACTCTGGTGGGGTAACCGGGAACCTCGACTTATCCTTACAATAGTCGTAGATAACATGGTTGACACGAACCCACCTGTACATTCTGGCTTCGAGTGCGTTAAGGGCTTGGTATGCAGCACCTTCCCACCAATTTGCAGGGTTCGTGGCACAGTTCGCAGGTCCCGGCACAGCACAACCTTCAATGTCGAAGTCCTTGTAGTAAGCATAGAACGGTGCTTTGCTCCAATCTATTTTCTCCAAACCACCCCTTGTCGCCCAGTTATCTGCTTCCCACAACGTCGAATACACTCCCATTGCCTGCATCCTTGGGTACGGAATCCCCCGACCCTCGTTGTTCTTGTATACTCTGATGGGAAACTCATCCACAAAGAAACTGTGTGGTCATGTGTTCAATTCCCACCGTTAGAAACTGCGTGTCTTAAGATAAAATTCTTATTTGTGTTTAAAATAATTGCATCATTAAGGTCTTATCATGTGTATTATGTGTGTATTTACTTACACAATATGGTGATGGTTCCAGAGAATTGAGTAGGTGTGGAAGTCAGCGGAGGGGTCAAACCAGAGGTTGACCCTCTGTTCTCTGTCACCCTTTCCGTGAGCGTAGATGTTTGTTTGAACCGTGTAAGGTTGCCCAGTACGGTTTCCCAAGAACTCGAAATCAAGCTCGTCGCGAACATAGTTCGTGTCAGAGTTCAACTATATACCACAAATTAACCAACATGGTATTATATGTTAATGTCGTGTCAGTGTTCCACTCTGAGAAATTTCAAAACAAAATTTATAATTGAACTTACATAAAATGCAGTGACTGTGCCAGCAGAGTCTCCCGGGACGAGTTTGATTTTCATGCTCACACGCCCGAACATGTACTTCGCCTTGGAAGCAAACCCACATCCTGTAAAAACAAGTATTATTATTATTATTATCATTATATTATATAGTTTTTTCAATATATATTTAATGAATCTAAAACATAGGAATAGTTTAATTTGGACATGTTATGTTGTTACCAGAGGTTTGGTCAAGTCTGAGTTGGATTGCTCTGCCTTGATCAAGTTGAGTGATGTGGGAATCAGACCACGTGACATGAAAGTCTTGCAGAAAAGTGGCTGTTCGACCCCAAACACAGACACCAGATACCACAACCCAAATGAAAAATACACAAGCATTTCTAAATTGGTAAAACACTGCCATGGATATGTATTTGTTTAGTGAAGAAATTTTTTGTTGTGAAATGGAAGCAAGGGGAAGAGTGTTATTTATATGGGAAAACAAAGGAAGGGAATTGGGAAGAGTTGTTGTTTGTGTTTTGAGAGTGGCATTGAAATATGTCAAGACAGGGCTTAGCTTTCGATACAGCTAATGGATTGGCGTCATTAGGGCCTACCCAACAGTTTGTATTTGTTGCTAGGCGCCTTTAATCCTCTGCTCTGCCTAAATCATCATCACTTTCTCAACGTGTGCATCCTGTATTGAATAAAGAACGCCATTAATGTGTGGATGGTACCAATTGATAAACGCATTCAATTGTTTTCTATCTTCCTGCATTACTTAACCGAGTTTCCAAGTTTATCTT
The DNA here is from genome assembly GCA_014843725.1 of Amphicarpaea edgeworthii. Lineage (NCBI taxonomy): Eukaryota > Viridiplantae > Streptophyta > Magnoliopsida > Fabales > Fabaceae > Amphicarpaea > Amphicarpaea edgeworthii. The sequence goes on along the minus strand of CM026324.1, from coordinate 5,936,369 downwards.
GGTTTGGATAAGGTTTGAAAATTTTCACCTCTAAATATGAAGGATATTAAAAACTAGAAATGCAGCAGCATGCATTTACTTGATTATATTTTGTTCCTATAGATAAAATAATCTTAAATCACTTAGAGGTCAATCATAATTTATATACAATTCAATTTTTTAACTTACCAAAATATCTTTTACAAAGAATAAAATCGTGACATTTATCAAATACTTAAACGAATAATAATTAAATAGAATGACCTATGTTAAAAAATTTATGGTCAAATGATATATTAAATACTTTAATATATTTTTAATCTTTAAGGTAAGTTGATTTTTGTATTTGTGTAGAAGTGTAAAAGCTTGTAACATTGAAATTGTAAGATGTGTCTCTCAGTTATATATCAACTTTTGCATTTAATCCCATCAACTATACCAAGAAAGGTCACATGCAAGTACAGGTTTTTATTTATTTCCTTCTGTTCATTTATTTTTGTTGATTAGCTATTAGGGTGGACATAGATGAGACCTAGGCTTGGCTAGGCATGAGTTTGGTCTTGGTTAAGAGTATATGGCATGAACTTGAGCTGTTATTTGTTAAAGGCCTTTTCTAATGGCTTGAAGCTGAACTACATGAAAATATGATCGACTTACGAACCTATTTAAAATTCTACTTTATGACAATTAATAATATAAAAAACAAAATATATATTAGATTTTACAAAAATCGAATTTATCATCATCATTCTAATATATATTAATTATAATAATATATTATTATCATCATCATTCTAATAATATTAGACTTTACACCAATAATAATAATAATAATAATGAATATTTATTTATTTATTTTAAATGAACCATCTTATTAGATCTAAAATATTTTTTAAATGACTTAAGGTCTAGTTTTTCTAATTAAATCGGCTTTAACTTCTTTTTTTACAGCAAATAGAATTTAATTAAAGCTTTAACCTTTTTATTTTTTGAAAAAATTTGACTTGATTTGGGGTTTATATAGGCTATGAACATAGGCTCCTCTGGAGCATCCTGACTTATTTTTATCCCTAAATGTCATATCCATGCACTTGGAAGTTTTATTTTATAAGAAATTTTTAACCAAATGAATAATATGTTTAATACATTTATATTTTGTTTTAAACATAAAATGAATCCAAATACACACAACAGATCTTATATATATATATAATAAAATGAAATTAACTTTCTTTTGATCGCTAAATACAAAGTCACTTACAAATATATAATAATATTATAAAATTACAAAAATATGGATGCCTTCATTTTTTTTAAACAGATTTTTTTGCATCCAAAATGAGAACTTTATAACGTGTTTGAGAACTCGATCGTTGGCAAAATTATGCAAATGGACGTTTCTACATTTTAAAACATAAAATGGAGAAATAAAAACTTGTGACATTGATGTTGAACATGAATATAGCTGTTTTCAACTCATAATCAAATACATTTTTATTTGATAAAGTAAAACAAGCACTATATGGTGTCTTTATATATCACAATTCACAATGAGTAACATACATGCATCTTTTTTTTTTTTTAAAGAACATACATGCATCTTATTGAACTACAATCACTTTAAAAATGATTAATGTTTTTTTTTAAGTAATACACTCTTTTTGTCTACGTACTAAATATTTAATAATTACATGATCTACACACGTGCTAATATTTTGAATCATTAACTTCATTGATAGAATGTAATATTTAATAATTAGATTCCGAACATGACATTTATCTTTGTGACGATCCTTACAAATTAAATTGGGATGTATATTAATTTCAAATTTTGATATATTGCAATGAAGGTAATTATGAAAATAAGAGAAAACTAACATATTTTTTTTAGGGAAAGAGAAAACTAACATATTATGATCGATCGTTACCACATGTTTAAAGGATAAAACTATCTACTAATCATATCATATCTTATTGATCCAACATGATTTTCTTTATTATAAGATACATCTTATTCAAACAAACAAAAAGTAATATATATTACTCTCTTTCTTCTGTATATGAAAAAAAAAAATGCATGACGATGACATTGACCAGCTGAAAAAATGTTTATGAACATTTCAACACCTTATGCTAATACACTTAGAGAGAGAAAATATGTAATATAATTAGGTAATATGTATTAATAAAAAAATGAGGTAAAAGAATAAAATGCCAATGAAGTATTTATAAGGTCGAAAGTGTCCAACAATCTCAACTCTAACAAGCAAGAGCAAAATGAGGTGAGGTGAATGGCTGTTCAAAACACCAAATGCAAGTGCAGTGCAAAGCACTAATATTTTTGCCCCAAACACAACACATAATAAGATGCCTTCTTTGTGGCCAAAAACAAAATGCATGTCTTAGTCTCTATAATTATATATAAAAAAAAGAAAATGGCAGCTGCATACAGCTAGCTATATATATATATATATATATGGCTGATCAAGGGAATCCTTTCAATAAGCGCAATGCTGCATAGTACATACATAGGATCAAAATTAATTTATTTGGAGAGAACGAACGCTGAGGAATTTAAATAACATTCATAAGAATTTACATGTTCGATAATATTTGGAACCATCATTATATATACAAAAAAAAAAAAAAAAAAATACCAGATATGGAAGCCTCCTTATTCAAGCAACTTCCAACTCTTGACAATAATAACGGCATCCATATTAATGCATGCTTAAATACTAACATCATGCATGGCTTAGTTAAAATTCTGGAAAGAAACACAAATGTATTTGAAAATTATAAAAGGGACATAAAAAAAAATTGTAAAATATTAGCACGTGTGTAAATCATGTACGTGTCTCTGTTTTTATATAGTAATTTGTAAGATTATTTGTGTATATTTGCATTATTATTTTTACATTGGTATTTTGGTAAACATAAAACATGGAATGGAAGAAAGGAATTTTGAGAAGAGTGATCGAGTGAGGGGGGCCAAAAGACAGGCAAATTAAGACAGTAGCGAAACACCGAAAACGACGCCAACATGTATTTTCACTCTGAGTGAGAAACACAATCATCAATTGAACCAATCACAATTCACAACTACAAGAATTGTTAAATGTACGTCGTATTGGATATTGGACAAGAGGAAGGAGTTGCTGCTGAACAGTTTAAGAACGGCAAGAATGCAATTTGAAATCTTCAAATTTGTTTTTAAAATGGTCGGTGAACACGGGTGTCTTATAAGTCACTAAGTTAAAGTCTATCTCACTCACAATCACAATGTGTGAGTGCAGTGCAGCTGGTAAAAAAATTTTTTTGAACACGAAGTCTTTTTATTAAACGAATCGTTCTTATCTTGTAAATACAATAAAATCTTACGTTACTTTCTCAATCCTTTCTATTTGAAATCTTCTATTTATAATAGAAAAAAAATTATATTCTCAATATGAATTACTCTTAATAACTAAATATTTTTTACTAACATGCAATAAGGCGACGTGTGCAATAAATAAAACCTCCAATCGCCTTATTACAAAATAGAGATGGCGACAATAATTTATTTTTCGTTTAGGACAAAACATATGATATATAATATCAAATAATGCGCAACCATCTTACTAAATTCATGTTTTATTTTTATGGCTATTAATTAGAATCTGCTGGAGTTGGCCACCGACAAAAAAAATGGTTTCACTAATAAGTAGATTTGATTGCACGTACAGACACTGATAATTATCTTAACCTGTTCAAAATACATACTCAAATGTCGAATCTTGGACTGGCTGGGTTCTTGTTTGCTCCAAACAGATCCAAAGAACAGTCTTATCCATTTCGGAATCATGACTATCCATTCATCCTTCTAATTTCCCGCTTAAAGTTTGTTTCCACTTGTGTGGAATTCTGAACTTTCATTATCGATCTTACGCAGATTGAAAGGTGCAAAAAATCCCAAAGGGCTCCAATTTCCTTTTATAATATATATTTAACATTTTAAAATATAAAAAATATATAACATGCTTGTTTAATTTGTGTGAAGCAGTAGGAAAGTTACTCTACTTCAACTTCAAAGAAAACATCATTAAAACGATAAAGAAAGATAAACATAAACTTTAATATTTTTCATTGATTGAAAAATAGGTAAAATTGAAAGATATATATAGTCCTAATAATGTTATTAGTCAATGGATAATAATTATCTAAGTATCAACATCCTATTATTTAACAAAAGTAATATAAAAACTATAATTTATAAAAAATATAGCTGGATAAGTTTTATGATTACTATAATTGAACAAAAATAGCTGTACAAGTTCACTGCTACTATAGTTTTGGCTATAAATTTTCACCAATTCTTCGTATTGGAACCAAATTCCTAGTCCCTGTGTAAAAATCCCCAGATTTATAAGCATATATAAGCACCAGATAGTAGTTATACACTTATACTGTGGTCATATATATGGTGAATTCTTGTATTTCAAATGACCCCAGAACACGAAATTTAAGCTACTAAAATAAAAACTAGTAATTTATATATGCATCCTGATGAGATATGTTTAGAGACATGTTGCTGTGTCAATATCATACAGTGTAGTTTGCTGGAATTTCTATTGGGTTGGAATACATGAATCACTTTCAGTACAGAGCCAATGTTGTTGGTCGACACTTCATTGAGAATTTCAAACGGATTTACTATAAGATTCCCACTTTTCCTTTTCTTATAATGCGCAGAACTATCAAATACATACACCACTGACCACCCAATTTGAAATATGAAATATAAAACATTGATCTAGATGGCATCATACAGAGAATAAAAATAATTGAAGGACCTGGACAAATTTCCAGATGATGAGTTACTGTACTCATCTATTGTAGCACTTGCATGCATGAATTAATTAATTAATCAGATGTAGACGTATACACACCACATGTTATTGTTCATGAATAATTAAGAAGCTTCTCAAGTCTCAGTCCTTAATTATAAAATGGCAGCTTATTGTGATTACATTAAATGTGTTGTCCTAATTAAAGTGAATGGATACATAAAACAGCTGCAGAACAATGAAACTTTTGTCGTTTTGCTCTTAATTTGATGTGGGTGCGACAACCACCTCGTTTTTCGATGCATAAACTCCACTTTTTGTATGTGAGACGACTGAGCTAGCAAGGCTCAAGTTCGTGAATTGTGCTGATAGAATTAAATAGATAAAGTTGCAGTTATATGTAATTACAACTTTTGGTCTAATATTACGCGTTCAATTTAATACTATGTGTTACCAAACTTAAGGTCACGAATTTGGTAGCATATAAGATGAGTGAGTCAGAGTGAATTATACTATAGGTCATTAACATTAGACCATGTACTTGCTAAGGTTAGATATGAGTTAGAACAAAATGAATTTTTGGAGAAAATAATAGGATACCGCAACATGTTTTGGGTTCTCATGAGTTAGTTTAATTTAGCAGATTTTGGCTTCATTTTTTTATTTATTTTTTGTAAAGAATAGTCAGTCATAAATACTTGGTGATTTTTGTAACAATGTGATTTTTAATAATGTATGATTAAATATTTGATTGAAAATATTAGTTGAATTAAATTGAAATGATATTATTTGATATGTTTACCTATTAATAATATTATGTTTTTAGTGTTTGATGTATTATAGTGTGTTTAAATTGTTAGTTGTGAGAAGGTGAGACTTAGTAGTTATTTTTAATAAAAATAAATAAATAAATAATGCACTGTAGTTATAATAAGGAGAGTGTCAACTAGCAAAGTTTTAAGTGACTATAATAAGGAGAGTGTCAACTAGCAAAGTTTTAAGTGACTATAAAGTTTAAAATGCACAAGCTTTTTCTTTTCCACATATTCTTCACTTTTTCATCTTCCCCAAAAAGCTTTCCTCCAACCTAGGGTTTTGGTATCCACACCATTGGATACTTTCCTTTCATCAGTTAGAGCTTATTGACTGCTTGTAGGAGTGGTAAGTTTGTTTTCTTCTTCCTCCCTTGTCCTCCTTGTTCCATTCTTTTTCTCTTTACCTTTTGTTGGAGTGACCCATTATGTATTTTGATGTAAAACTCATTTTTTAAGCATTGTTTTGGGTTGTCTATGAGTTTGAAGTGGTGGAACTGATAATTGAAGGAAAACCCTTGGCAAAACTCAAGATCCCCTTTTCTTCTCAATCTAGGTTGGAAATGGTGATAGGTAAGAAAATCTAATTTATCTTTCTTGTTTTATGATGATTATGGGTTTGATTGGTTTGAATCTTGTGTGTTCTTGTTAGGGTTTATAAGCTTAAGGGATGATTAATGATGTGTTTGTTGTGAGTTTGGATGCTTGGGTAGCTGTCGCAACCGGAATCGCGGCGAGACGGCGATTAAAATCGAAATCATGGATCAGAGGAGTCGCCACCAATGTTTATTAAGGAAAACATCAGAAAAACCTTTTTAGAAAAAAATGGTCTTTGAAACCAGATTTGAGTTCGGGAGTCCATTACGTGTAGGGAAGGTATTAGCACTCTACAACGTCCGTCACAAAGACGGTTACCTTTAATTAATTAAGTGAAAATATTTTATAATTTTTAGACATTTATCTCACTAAAATATTACTAGAACAAAATAATTAATTTTACTAAAGGAAAGAAGGAGATATATTATTTCTTTTTATTTTTTAATTTAGGACTCTTGAGTTGTCGCAACTCATTTATCCTAAAAAGACACTTTGAAAAATTGACAGAGGTGTACACCCAAGTCAATTCATCTTTATTATTATTATTTATTTTTTTTAAATGATTTTAATTTAAACAACTATTGATAATTAAAGAAAGTGCAACTTAGTAAAACGGGAGGTGTAGACAGAAATATGGCCCCAAAATGAGAAGCTGTAATTTAGTAAAATGGAGGTGTAAATAGAAATCTGGCCCAAGACAAAGGTGTTGTAGTTTAGTAATAATGGAGGTGTAAATAGTAGGCTTGGCCCAAAACGAAAAAAAGTAAAAGAAAAGGGGTCAAGGTTCTCATTCTCATTCAGCTGCTTGGGAAAGGAACCTAGACTCACGAGAGAGGGAAAAGGGGAGCGGGGTGTGGCGGCCGCGATGGCGGTGTTCGTAGCGGAGGGAGGTCACGATGCGAGGGGAGGTCGCGGGTGGCTCGTGGAGGTAGCGATGGCGGTGGTCGACGACAGAGGGCGGTCCGGTGAGGCTTGGAGGGGGTCGACAGCGGCGCGAGGGAGGTCGCGGGGTAGATCGTAGTGCCGTGGTCGGGTTGGGTGGTTGGCGCGAGGAGGAGCGTCACGGTGGAGGTCGCGGTGGTCCTGGAGGCTGAGGGAGGTAAGGCGGAGGACGAGGCCATGGTCGCGGTTCCGGGGGTGCCCAGGTGTAGTCTTTCCCCTCTTTTCCTTTCTCTGTTATCTCTTTCGCTTTGTTTGGATTTTCTTGTCTCTGATTTGAGTTTTCTGATTTGCTTCTTTTGCTATAAATGGATGGTGATTTGATTTTGATTTTTGGTGGCTTTGTTTATGCTTGTATTTGGGATTGAATTTCAATGACTTTGTTTGTCTCTATTTCGGGTTTTGTTTGGGATTTGAGGGATTGAGCTGAATGATTCTGATTTTTGTGTTCTTGGCATTTGTCTCTGATCATGTCTCTTTATCTGTCTCTGTCTCTGTCTCTGCTCAGTTTTTTTTATTTCACCATGAATGTCCCTGTCCCTGTTCCTGGTTCTGATTCTTATTCTAAGGCCAGCCTCATATCTTTGATAGGTTAATTAATTTAGATATAGTATTTTTCTCAGAGTCATATCTCTTTATATCTCATTTATCATTGTTTTGAACTAGTAGATTTGAACACATGAATTGCATATACTGCTTACAATCAAACATAGAAAAGGCCAATACATGATGAAAATTATATGAAGATTGAAAGAAAAGAAACCTGTTATTCTGCTCTTGCCCTTCTCTGTTCTTGATGTTCTGTCTTCTATTTTTTCTTGCTCTGCTGGTAACTTCTTCTTTTTTTTTTCCTCCCCCTTTTTTCAGCATTCTCTGTTGTTATATACAGTGAAATTTTCTGAACCTCTTTTCTTCACCCTCTTTTTCTTTCTTGCAGCTGCAATCTTTGACCAAATCCCTTAGTGCTCTGCCTCCATCCTGATGAAGCGGCTCAGTGCTGTGCTTGATGATGATGAAGCGGCTGAGTGCTACCTGATGATGGAGCTGCTTAGGGATTTGCTAGTGGATTGATGAAGCTGCTGATGAAAATCTCCATTCTTCTTCTCTTGTTTTTCTTGTTTCTTCTTCCTTCTTTTTTTTCTTCTCGTTGTTGCTTCTTTTCCTTTTTCTTCTTCTTGTGCTTGATTTGGGCACTTACTGTAGACTACACTTCAATTTTTAAAGAAACTTGTAGCATTGTAGCGGTGTAATTTGGAGGAAAATGAGAAAAAATGGGTTTCTTGCTTATTATATTATTGTGTATTCTCCTTCATTTTTTCTTTCCCCTTTCATTCTTTTTTTTTTTTTTATAGCAAGATAAACTTGTGGGATAATAATAATAATAATAATAACAACAACAATAATAATAATTATGGGATAATAATAATAATAATAATAATATTAATAAAAATAATTAAACGGATAAAATTGAGTGTTGACAGTAGCCATTAATGAGGTTAGAAGTTAAGATTTTCGAAGAACTTTATTGTAGAATCTACAGATTTTAGCTAGGCTAGAAATTTTAGCCTCAGCATGATTTTAGCTCAAGCTAGAATTTCTAGCCTAAGCTAAATGTTTGGCTAAGCTAAGTTTCCATGCTTAAGCTAAATTGAGACATAATGTTTTGTTTTACCTTGAATACTTCTTGAGAGTTTCTAAGTGGATATAATGTGATTTTATGAATCTTTATAATTATGTTAAAGTTGATTTTATGTTGAGATTATATAATTCATATTCATAGGTGTATTTGGTGATTATGAGAATTTAAGGTATTTATAATATGTATGTGAGGAAATATAATTGTGATCTTGTTGAATATATTATTAAGAAGATTATGATGTTTTTAGAAATTTAAAATTGATTGTTGGTAAGATGATGATGTATGTGATGGGAATGTGAACTTGTCCCTATATGTTAAAAGGAGTTAGTTATATTCTTTGGGGAGACTTTTGTGGTTAACAAAAAAATGGTATACTTGGGAAGGTGAGTTTCGTGCCAAGACTCCGCCCCACTAAAGCGATTCGGGGGTCTCGCCTAGTGGGGTATCTTCTCAAGTATCACTCCTATGTTTTGACCCTAGATGGCGTGTCAGGGTGTTGAGAACCAATCCTCAAGAGTATTAGTGACCTTTTAATGTATAAAAGATGAAATGTTGTTATTGGTGGTGATGGTGTGAAACTTGGATACTTGAGGCAAACCATGAGTGAGATGGTGAGTACAGAGGTGTTGTATCTTAAACCTTAAGTAATTCAAGTCTTCTTATTGTTGTGTAGACTATTGAGATGTATTTGGATCCTTAAGTCGAGCCATTGGAGATAGCAGGTATGGAGGTGCCATATCTAGAATTGTAGAGGATTCCAAATATGTGTCATTGGTATATAATGGGTGCATAGTTGGTGCACAGAAATATACCATGTATGCACGGTTGGTGCATAGGCGTGCACAGTTGGTACATGGGCATATGAGTAGGCACGTAAGTTGGGAGTGCTAGGTAGGCTCTCAACCTAGTGTTGGGGGATTTTGTGGTGGCTAACGGGAATGGGCCTATAGACTAAATGAGTGGGCGAATCCCTATTGATGTAAGGTTTTGCAAACTTATAGAGGTAAGTCAATATATACACTTGTCTATTTTCGATAAACCACACTTCCCTTACATGATCAGCCCAAGAGACTCTTTGAATAGTCAGATAGTGAGACTATGTTATGGGATAGGGCCTATGGGGGATCGCTCATATTGTGTTGAGTCTCTATGGAGCAGAGTTAGTGTGTGTTGTTGAGGTTGACTAGTGACTTATGATGATGATTTCTCTTGAACGAATATGATAAGATTGTGTGATAGTTGATGAAGATTGTGATATTTGATGAATAAATTTAATGAGATGTGATGATTATGTTGCGATAGAGTTATGTTGTTGTAGATGGTTGTGCCATAAAGTTATTAGTTAGTTTTCCCTTTTTCATAATTTGAATTGCCTTATTTGTATTTATTATGGTAAGCTTACCCTTGCGTGTGACACGTGTGATTGTGACTGTGATGATCCCGACCTTGTTGTATGGGGGAGCAGATGGGTTCAGGTGAAGTTCTCTTAGAGCCGTTGTAGATGGAATGCGCACAAGTTTAAAGCTGCATTCCCTCCTTTTTTTTTTTCTTTGACTTTGTTTTATGTATGAATAATTTAGGTTTATGTTAAGCTTTTGTTGTAAGAGTTTTATATTATTGAAGTTATATTTCTTTTAAAAAGAGTGAAGTATCATGAGGTATTGTAAATGATTCAACTTGGTTTTATAAACTCATGTTTTATACTTTAAGCTTTGAATTATATTAATTGATTTTGGAACTCGAAAAAAGTTCACAACCTTTTTCATAAATAGTTTAATGAAAGAGTTTTTAAATTAAAATAAAATCCAATATTTCTTTAGTTAGTTATGTAAAGAAAGTGAGATGTTACTGTCTTAATTAAATTACCTTTTTTAAATACTTGGTGGTCTTAATTAAGGTTCTGGTCTAGAAATTCTGGGGTGATAAAAAGACTAGCTAGAGTATGTGAGAGTAGAATCTGCCTGACTTCATGGTCAGGCCTTGTTTATATAAGAGGTTTAGAAATAAAGATATTATCTTTGTCTCTTTATTTAGAGATAAAAATATTATCTTTATTATACATAAAATAACAAATTAATCTTAAAGATAAAGATAATATCTTTATCTTTTTACAATTATCCTATAACTATTATTTTAATTATCTTCATGATATTATCTCTTGGCTAAAGGGCGGTTAGGATCTCGTTCGGTAGTAAGTAGATTAGCAACCGTCCGATTGGCAAAATGATCGGACGGTACGCTAAGGTTAGTCTTGTTCAAGTGGTCAGTCTTTATTTCTTTATCTTCAGCGTTTGTTTGAATAACGATCGTCTGATCGACAAAATGATCGGACAACACACAACCCTCAGCCTTAAGCGCGTAGCGCGAAGAGGCTAAGTCTTGTTCTATTGAGGTGATCAGTCTTTCTTCCTTTATCTACGATGTCTAGTTGATTGATAGTCGTCCAATGGACGAGATGGTCATATGGTACATAACTCTTCTAACCTTGAGCGTGAAGCGTGAAGATGCTGGATTGGCTTGCCTTTAGCCGGTTGATTTCAGTCCCTCGTTGACTTGTCGTTGGTGTTTGGTTGATCGGTCATTCAACTATTACATGATTGTCTTGAGTACATAGCTCCTCTAACTTTGAGTGCGAAGTGCGAAGAGGCTAAGTTTTGTTCTATTGAGGTGATTGACCTTTTTTCCTTTGTATACGATGTATAGTTGATTGACGGTCGTCTAGTTGACGAGACGATTGGATGGTACAATTAAATTACCTTTTTTGGGTGTGTTTGATTGCAAAGAAAGAAACAAAGTAGATGAAAATAGAATAGAGAAATTTTGAAAAAGGAGAAATAAGGTAGAAGTAATATTGAATGTTGAGTTGTTTGATTTTTAAAAAAAAAAGATGGAAATAATATTATAATTTTTTTTTATAATGAAAATACAATTGTGTCATTTTATATAAATGAAAGAATAAAACTAGATAAAAAAAAATAATTTAAGAGAGAGAAATAAACTTGTTGGATCCACAGTTCAAAATTAACTATTTTGTTTCTCTCTCATACCAAACATTGTATATAAGTTTTCTATGTTTATGCTCATGACTTTATGTTGCTAGGTCATATCTAAGATTTAAAGACTAAATTTAAAAGTATTTAACTATGTAAATATATAATATGAGTGTTGATACTATAATCTCTAGAAATTTATTATCCCAATGTAAAAGATCCGTGAGATCTTAATCGATTTTAGTGTATATATGACTTATCTAATATGAGTGTTAGATATAAGGTGTGGTTATTAGCTATATGTGATTTTTATTATGCTTATCTAGTTACCTTTCAGTGATGTTTAATCATATCATTCCGACGAGTCATTACACTCATGACGAAGTGTTTGCTAATTGCTAGAGCCTTACGTCCTTACCAAAGAAAAGGGGCCGATGCTGACTTGGTGGAGCATTTTCTTGCATTAATATTTTTATTCTTTTATTTGAGTATATATTAATCAAACTTTGGGGTATTTTATAGTTTAAAACTCTCTTTTTTCATAAAAAGAAATTAAAGAAAATAATTATTTTATTACAATTGCATAAAAATTTCAAAATAATGCTTAGCTTCTTCTTCTTGATTCCGATCTTAATCGAGTTTGTGTAGGGTTTTGGTGGTTGATTGTTTTTACCGGATTGGAGATATAAAGAAATTGATAGTTTAAATTGTTTAGTGACTTGTTTTCTACTTCTCTACTTCTCTACCCATTTAATCCCATCCAAAAAGAGAGTAGAGAAATTCTGCATAGTTTCTCTGTTGCATCTCCAAGATTGGACTTTGATCATATCCATAACATTTTCCATATTTATTTGTTTGAGCATTGTTGAAAACTATTTCATTCTAGTAATAAAATTATACACCAAATTTACCATTACAAATTTTTTTTTTCTTCCTTCCCATGAATGCATATGCATTTTTACACATGGGGTGTTTTTACATCCCGTAGAGGGCGTAGAGGGCTGGGAGGAGGACCTGCAGCTATGGAGGAGGTAATAATAGTAGATCTGAAAATGTGTTTTTAGAAAAGAGGGTATTTTTGGAAAAATAAACATAAGAGGCGGTATATTATTAACAATAAAAGGTATGTATAACAATTGCCTTTAAATCTTAGCTGGGACATATGGCAGTGCTTATGCACTGGTGAATGATACTTTAGATTTGGGCTTCAGCCCAAACCCAAAGCGCGAATATGAAGAAATTGAATCATATTTTCACATTGGTTGGTGAATTGGGGAAGGGGGTTGGCTATTAGCACCCTCTCATTGCTATTTAAACTCCAATCGCGTTGGAATTATTATTGCCCCTCATAACGAAATTTTGTTTCTGTTGTATGGTAGGGTGAACATAAACAAAGAAAAAAAAATATTGTAAACAAATGCCATATTTTCTCTTGTTTGATTCTCTTATTATTAAGGAATGAAAGAAAACTTTAGTGGTGTCAAATTTTGTTTTATTTCCGATTGGTTTAATTATTTTGTGATTTTTTTTTTATCAAATTTTCAATTAGATTCTTTGATTTTGGGGTGTTTAATTGTTTATTTTTATAATAAAAAATTGTTATTAATTATTAGCATAGACTCAAAACCACAACCTATGACACTCTTAATTTTTGCAACAGAATCATTTGGATTATATTGTGGGGTGGGATATGACTAAACTCTTATGTTATAAGTACTTATGGTACCACCTTTTATTTTTTCATACTTTTATATATATTTTTTGAATTGTTTTTGCTGCGCGAAAAAAAAACTTCATTTCCTTATCATCACTAAGCTTGTTATAATCCATCACAAATTATATAAAGTTATTTATATAAGTATAATTATTTAAAAATTATTAATATAAATAATATTTTTTTTCACAAGTATTATAGGATACATAAAATTAAATTAAATACTTATTCTAACAATTTTATTAGTAGAATCAATTATTGTGTAAAGTAGTGAAATGATAATCTACTATATTAAAATAGTCTTTTTAACCACTTTATCATTAATGTAGGCTAGCATTTGATTTGAGTTACCATGAATAACTTTCCATGAAGTTTCCAAACTCAGAAATAGAAGTGATATTGCATAATAGTAATAATTATTATAGATTGAAAAGATAATACCATACCATACTATTGAGTAATGAGCAAGAGATTGTGCAATGTTATTTCTCTTTCTCAGACAGCGAAAGAGAGAGAGAAGGATGTGCCGTGATAAGGTGGCTCTGCACGGATCGGATCACATAGGACAGCAAACCCATAAAAGTGTACAACACCCCATTCCCACTATATTAATATTAATCAAAAGAAAAAGAAAAAAAAACATGTCCCAAAGCCAATACTATACTAATATTTATATAGACATGTTATGTTTGTGTGTGCATATATGATGGAAGAACCAAAAATCCACAGCTGTAAATGCATGTCCGTTAGTGGGAAGTTGTCCCTCACATCTGGTGAAAAACCTTAGTGGCGTTTTGCTGTTTTCTTTGTCTTTCATATCATCAGGGTTTTCTGTTCTGTTCTGTTTCTCCTTTTGAACAATTATTATTATTATACAACAATCTCGTCTCGGGTGTGTAGTAGGGGCTCGCCAACCGAAGGACAAGTGTGTTTCCCTTTTCGGGGCTCCTCCTTTTCTTCCACCTCTCTTTTGTCTTTCCATGTTCCATCACTTCAACAATATAACACAAATCTTTGCCATAATATCAGTTCTTAGTTACTCAGCTATGTATCTTCACTTCATCACTTCAACATAACATAAAAGTCTCTTTTCTCTTTTTTTTTTTTTTTTTTTACCCCTCCCTATAATTAGCACCAAATTGTTTATTCTCTTTGCTTGAGGTGAGTTCTCTTTCATCACAAAAAGTTCCTTACTTGATACTTCCCCTTCTACTGAGAGAGTTCTCATTGAAATGGGTCTTGATCACCATATCATTTGTGGTCAAAGACTAGGCTTCGTTTGCATTTGTCTTCTGTTTCTGAGTTTTTCATGCTGGATTCAAAAGGGGTTGTTTATTGAAGGTAAATGAGCAATCTTTAAACCTTCTGAGTGCTAAGTAAGTAGAAACCAGCTCTCACTAACATTGATATCTATCTTCTCTTTTTTCCAACAGGTAGAAACACTCAAAAACTAAGTGGTCATCAGGTAAAATAACTGGCTTCCCTATTCTGTTGATTTGCTTTAACACAAGAAAATACTAATTTTTATACCTTGAATTGTGATGATTTGTGCAGGGAGTAAATGAGGATAAAACTATACTGAGGCCTAGAATAGGGTCAAGGCCACCAAGATGTGAGAGAAGGTGTAGGTCATGTGAGCACTGTGAAGCAATTCAGGTACCAACAAACCCTCAAGTGCAGAACCGAAAGAAAAACTCTTCAAAGTTTTCTTCAAGTGCATATGCCAGGGTTGGTGGCAGTTCCAACTACAAGCCCATGAGTTGGAAGTGCAAATGTGGGAACCTCATTTTCAACCCCTGAATCCAATTGTACCACAATTTATTTAGTTCTTCTATATAATCAAGGATATCAATTTATCAATTCTGTACATGATTATTACTATTGTTATTATTATACACTCTTAAGTGATTCTTTCTTTTTATTTTTTTTAGAGCCTTTATAGTTCTAAATTTCCTCCTATTCTCCTCACTCTGAGGAACAAGCTTTCATCTAATTTATTCTGTACTTAAATTATTTTATACCCCTGATGCTGTTCTTTTTATAGCTTTATTCTGTTCTAAACATCAAACGTGGTTGATGTATTCTGTTAATTAATGCAAGTGATGAGAGTTCTGCTTTATTAACTTTCGGCTGAAGTATAAAAGAAGAATTAGATATTATAATTTGATTTTTTTTGTAAAAAAGATTTAACCAAACATGTCCCAGCCAGGCTTAACGGAAGCTATGACCATGAGGTTAAAATTGAAGTCTAGAAGCAATGAAGCAGTACACTTGATTTTGAAAACCCAATGCCACATTGCCTGGCCCTGCTGTACTCTCTTGTTTTTAGTTTAGTTTTGCATTTCTGATTGTGAAATTTTGTTGTCAGTACTTTCTGATAGCAGCCACCCCAGCAATGTGTAACCAGAGGAGCAACAGATAAAAAAATTGACATGCTAGCTAACCCTTTGATTGTCCTCTTGGTTTTAGTATTTTTATCCAAAACGTGAAAAAAAAATTGAACTTTTACTTATTACTAGTTGTCCTTGGTGAGTATTGAGTTGTTTTCATTGTTCATCCCCACTATTACATGCCCTTCATTTAGAATGCACAATACAGGGATTTATTATACTCACATCCTATTCAATCAATTAAATCCTATTCAACCAACTAAACTAGATCTATAGATGAAAAGAACTAACCTGATACATCTAGTAACTGCTCTACGTTATTATCATACTTGGCCAAATATTTAATATACATTATGGCTTTAAGAAATTGTATGCATATTTATTAATGGATAAGACGACATAGTAATACTCTTTATTTATATATGTTTTACCAATGCAAAGCCATTATGTATTGTAAGGCATGGCCATATAGCAACAACATAGGGTGGTTTATAGACACCTGGTCCCTGGCAGAGGATCTCCTCAAATCAAACCTAAGACAAGTGATATTCATGGCCAATTTTTATGGCTTTTCAAATAACGTGCTAGCGAACCTCTGTGTGAATTATGTGTGAATTAATGATGATTGTTTACTATTGAAATTTCAAAGTAAGAGTCCCTTGGTTTGGTGAAAAGAAAAAAAAATTGAATTAAAATAAAATGTAAAAATATAAGTTCACGTTGCTTACTAATCATTTCATTAATTTTTTCTCTATTTTTATGCAAAATAAACGGAACCTAAACCAAAGTTGGGAGATTTCTATTTTCTATTGTATTCAAAAAATGACAAGACGATGGATAACAAGTCAGGTGATGCAATGTAGCATGTTGTATGGCTTTGATGGTTGCATCAATTGTGAGGGTGCAGCAGATTAACTGCTACTTTTGAGTAAGGTAAAATCCACAGGTTTTCCAAGTTTCACATTTTTGGCCTTAAAAAACGATGGAACAGAAATAGTTACCTTATTATTATTGGAAAAAAATGTTTGACATTAAAATGAAAAGAAAGATTATGACAAAAGGTAGATGGGATACTGCTCTGTCTCGTCATTCCTAGTTCTTACATCCTATCATGCTGAATCTCAGATTTAATATTTTTCTTTTCTTTTCTCAAGACATGACTACACGAATAACACAATAGTGGTGTTTCTTTTTCCTTAAAAAAATACTACTAGTACAAGTTACTGGTATTAATTAATTAATTAATAAGGATAAAAATAGGTCGGGATTCGAAATTCATGGTCAATAACTATAAAAATTAAATAAAATAAAAATAAATATGTCTGTGTTTTGTATTATATCATCTATAAAGTATAAAGTGGATTTTAAAAATTGAATCGATGTAATCGATTTTTTTAGTTTAATCGATATAAACATTAATTCAGTAAAATAATTAAAAAAAAACTTCAACAAGGGATTAAGTCTGTGGAGGCTCAAGCAGAAACATATTAAAGTGTTTTGTCATTAGCATGAAAATAATTAATTATTATATTTTTATTAAATGTTATATTTATATTATACATATATATGAATTAAATTAATATTAAATGAGAGTTAATTAAGTTACATAATTTTAATAAATATAATATTTATAACATATATATATATATATAATTATTTATAATAACGAGTCATATGATTTAATTAATAATTCACTAGTTCAATAATTGATCCAATGACTTAATAATTTGATGGATTTAATTATTGGATTTTTAAAATCCTGCTAAAGTTATTTGTGTATAATTTTCATCCAAAGTAAAGTAACGAATTGTTACATTATCAATAAATAATTATTAGCTTTTTCTGTGAGCATAACTTCATGAAAAAAAAAAGCAGCAGAGCAAGCAATATGGACACAGGTCAATGCTGTATTTCAGTAACTATAAATAGATCTAGTTTGAGAGACACGTGCAATTTGAAAGAAGCCAAGTTTATTTATTAATTACAGCATATAACTTGGTGGATATATTTGTTGAACTTTTCATATTTGATTCAACAAATACAAAATCATTAGAAATTAAAAATTTCTATCTAAGAAAATGATATATTCTGGCAAGGAAAATGACTACAGAAAGAACAGAAGGCTTTTGCGTTAAAGGTGAATAGCAATTCTGTTATCCTTGAATTGAACACTCAAAGCATTCACCTTAGTGTAGGGTCACTGCTGAGTTAAGATCAAAGCAATAAGGAATATGTGAGTGAGAGTAGTACACACACACACTAACACTGGCAGAAGAAATCACGTGAGGGTGTGAAATGGGAGCCCCCATGAAAAAGATAAAAGAGAATGTTGGTGCAAAGGTCAAGATAGAGTGAACTACTGAAAAGGCTGAGGGACCACGTGAACTAAAACAAAAATAAAAGGATTCTGATTCCTTCTATTATTTAATAATCGAAGTTCAAATTTTGTTTTCGATGAAGGATTCATGAATACCCTTGTAGGACTTTCAATAAGTTTTGAGACATGTTCTTTTGATGGTGATGAGTTTTTGTAAAAAACTTTTGACTTTTACTTAAGTTTTTTTGTGGTGTAAATATGAGCATTGAGCAGCAACGATGGTTTTTGATTTTTGAAGTTTTGCCCCCATCCCTGTGGCATGGAAAAAGAAGAAAAGAAGTCATAGTAACTCTAGTTCCAATCTGATGGTGATGGGCCTGATGATCCTGATCCTGAAGCGTCGTCAGTGAGTGTGATAAAGCCACATGAATCATTGTGTAACGCTTTTTTCAGGGCGTTTTCGCCACGCATGCACGTACGTCCTTATTAATTTCGGGACTTGCTAACTTGCTATTTCTACTCTCCTCTATGATTATTTTTTTCTTGGGAACTAGAATTTCTAAGGGGAGTGGATTAGTAATAAGGAAAGTGGAAATAGCAATACCTTTAATTTGATGCCTTTTATTTTAAATAACAGACACTTTTGGGCCTCCAGCTTGTTGCCCATGGGCTTTGCCTTATCGATTCAGATATTAAATTAACAAAATCGTCACGCTATTGCATTTCTGAAACATCTATCACTTTTATTATCCAAGATAAATTTATTAACTTTTATGAAGTTTAAATATCTTTTTAGTTTTTGTAATTTAATATTTTATTCCATCCTGGTAATTTTTCTTTTAGTCTTGCAAATTATATTTGTCTTATTTTGGATTCTTAAAACACTTTAGATAGTTTTTTTTTTATTTTTCTGTTCAAAATGTTATCTAAAGCAATTTAAAGACGAAAAATAAAATAAACTTAATTTACAAAATCTAAAACAAAAAAAAAATTTACAAGGAGAAAAAGCAAAAGGATGTTAAATTGCAATGAATAAAAATATATTTAAACTCTTTTACAATTACTATGTTATAAATTATATCAACAATGATTTATGATTGGTTAATAGAATAATTTTTTTACAATAGTATTCTGAAATTAAAGTTAATTTACTTGCTCTTTCAGATATTTTATTTTTATCTTATTTACAAAGTTAGCAAACCACTTTATAAATAGTAGCAGAAAGCCACAAACTGCAAGAGTGAAAAGGCTAAGTTAGGCTGCTAATTTTAGGTTATGCAGCAGAATTGAAGAAAAGCAAGGGTTGCAATTCAAGCAAGGCTAGAAACTAGTGTTCTTTTTTCCTTTTTTAGGGGAGATGAAAGTTGAACTAAATTCACGAGTAACAAAACATTATTGATTGTTGAAACAAATGGAGCACATACTATACTACTACTACGTACCTTCACCAGGTAAAACTAGTGTCAGACTCAATCATTTCTTAACAGCAAATGCATATGTTAACAAATTTTTTGCTATTCAATTAGAGATAAGTGGAGAGTGTTTTGGTTGGTTGAAAGATCAAAGAATTCAATGTGAATACTAGTTGCGACTAGACAAAAGTTTTAAAATGATAACAATTAAAATAACTTCATTTCAATTTATTGCTGTTGTGTCACTTTCATATGTACATTTTAACAGCTTTTTTTTCTCAAAATATTCTCCCGCAAGACTAATCTTTTGAGACATGATAACATACTAAAATAGATACCTCTCTATCTACATTTTTTTTTTTATATCATATTCATACGGGAAAATCTGATAATCAAACCTAAGACCATATATTATTAATTAAACTCCTTTCAATAATTCAAACCAATGTATGTTTGCATTCCAACAATTAATTTAATTTCGAATGTTATATTATTTTAATAATAGAACTTATTTTCAAATACCATTCTATTATTAGTTAGTACTTATTAAGTTCATCATCCTTTACTTTCGATTTTTTCCTTCACTGGCTCAGTTGTCTATGTTTTAAGTTAAAAGAACCATATTCTCCTCCTATTGATAATAGAATATTAGCTTTAAAAGAAGTTGCCCTTTTAAAAATAAATTTTAACATAAAGAAATGATTCTCCAATTCTAAGTAGAAGCACTTTACTGTAAAAAAAAAAACAAAAAAACGTAGAAGCACTTTTCCAATTAAAAAAGAAAAGAAAAAAAAACTTATTTCAATCCAAAGAAATCAGTTAAAAATCCAACATGAACCTTCTTAGAAATGAGAGCTTATTGTATGACATTTGACCAATCTCATTGGGCTTAAGAAGTATATTAACACTTCCTACCCACTTGGGCAAACTCGGACCAGAAGGCACAAATAAATACCTAATTTTGGTGTGTTTTCCACTAAAAAACACTCTTGTAAAGTAAAGCGTGTGAACAGCACTCTTACCGAAACATAAAGAGCAGCAAAGTTTGAATTCTGAAAGAAAGTTAAGATCCACAGCAGGAATAAGTTATACACTGTCTGCTGTCATGTCATCGAAGACTGATCTCAATACATTGTTAATCAAATACTATTACATAAGAACAAGTTTTTTTAATGTGTAAAATAACCTACCTAGGACAACATTTATTATGAGATGGAAGAATCATGAATTATCATGTTTTGTAGTAATATTTTGTTATCAAACATTTGATAACACCGAAACAAAAGTTATCATTTACAGTGATATGGTTGAAATTTTCACAATAAAAATAAGTTATGACAAAGAAAAAATTATAGTTGAAGGTTGTTGTGAAAAATTTCAACATAAAAAGTTTTGCATCAATAAATATTGTTGTCATTATTTATATTTTTGTCAACGATAATTATTATTATTATCAACTATAATTATTATTATTATTACTTATGTTTTATTATTATTCATGTTTTATTGACCATAATTATAATTAATAAATTAATATTTTAAATTTAAAATTTTGGTAATTGTAATTAAAATTAATTGGTGGGTTTTTAAAAATAAAAAAATTATCACTTTACAACAAAAATCTTTATTTTTTTGTTGGTAAAAAAATGAAATTAATTTTCTTGAAAAAAATAGAAATTAATTATCTTTTATAACTCTTTTCATGTGGGTTATTGTAATTCTTGAAAATTGTGTTTGAAATGAAGAAACTTTCTTCTGAATAGGGGAAAAAATGTTAGAAGTTTGGTGTTATGTCGCAACTTCAACTTCTAGTATGGTATGATTTCAAGAAAGTGATTGTGTCAAAGTTAGAAATTTGAAGAGTGTTATAATTGAAATAAGTGGTTTATAACAAAACAACAACCTACAACATGAAAAATAATTAAATTCAATTTAATAAAAATTTAAAATCAACATAGAATAGAAAAAAATGGTACAATAATTAATAAATATTCTATATATGCATAAATAGGTACATGCATGTTTGCCTAGTGAAATAGTTAAAAATAAAGTTTTAATGTTGATGGAGAAGAAGGAAGAAAAAAAGAAAGTAACAAGACATAAAATTTTATATATAGAAAATATCCCAAAAATATTTGATTTTGATAATTAATGTTGGATGTAACTATTTGAGAAAGAGAAGGTTAGAGACATGAGAATGAGAAAAAGTTACTTTCTTGTAGATTTAAGTGTGTAAAAGAAAAGAAAAATATAATATAAAAACTTTTATGTGTGTCGTGAAAGTTACGTAAATTAAAATTTAACATTAGTCCACATTCTTCTCTTGCCTCTCAATGGAGTGGAGATAATATAGGGGAAGTTAGTACATGCGATGTAGATTATTTAAGAAACACTAACTACTTAACCATATATTTTAATATTTATTTGAATAAATAATATTAATAAGATATATTTAAAATTTATTAATATTATCTAAAAAAATAGTTAAGTAGTACCGTTATGATAAACATTGTCGTCATTAATTAATATTTTTTCCAGCGACAACAAATATGTTAATAAAAAAAAAAAAAAGATTTCACAATGACAAATGAAAAACATACATTGACATAGAAAACACACATTTTTTTAACAATGAATGTTGTAGGTATTAAGTAATATTCTTGTAGCAACAACTGAATGTTATTATTATTAATTATTATTTTTAATAGTAACAATTAACCTCGTTGACATAAAAAAAATATTTTTTTATAAAAATAAATTTGTTGTTAGGATAAATATACTTATTCCAATCATAATAAAATTAAATTACTAAACATCCATTTTTTTCAACAATCTAATTATAACTAAAAAAACAAAAAAAGTAATTTCGAATAACAACATTTCTTTATAGTGTCTATAGCATAAATTTCAGCTGATTACTTAGGTAGTAACCAGTAGGACATTAAATGGTTCACCATCTCACAAAACAAAATCAACCTTGTAAATATAGCCATTATTTTTTCATGGTCAATGTATAATCAATGACATTTTTACATCATTATTCAAAATAGTTTTCATAATAAATTTTAATAAAAAATATTTCGTATCTATAGTCTATGATTCATAATAATTACTTAACTTGTTATCTACCACTATATAAGATATTTTAAGCATACATATTTTGTTTTTCATTGAAAACCATTGTTGCCGCTCATCGAAAATGCCGTCGCCACCTTAATTGTCTTATGTGTCGATTCCTTTCGAATAAATTTATTAACTTTCAAAATAATTATCTTTAAAATCAGATTATTCTAACTAATAATGCATACATTAAACTCCATTGCTAATTTCATGAATGAAAAATGTTCAAATCGACATAATTGGTAAATAATCTTACCTTTTTAAGTATATTATAAGATATTTAATGTTCAAATTGTATGTATTGAAAAAAACAGTTAAAAGAAATCAACTTTTTAAATGAATTTCTGTATTTCAAAAATTTAGTCTTTAATTTTCTGCCAGAGGTTAAAAAAAAAGTGGCGGTTATCCAGTCACTGCCACCAGATAAAGCGGTTTCCGTCACGGCGGAGGTGGGGTTGATTTTGCCAGCTGGCGGCGAAGATTGGAAGCAACCAGCTTCGACTTCAACCCTATCTTAGTCCTTTGGCAAAGTCACAAAGATGAAACTTTATAGTATTTTATTTTAAGACAATTATGATTGAATCGGACGGTTGGAAGAGCGTAACCGACAACGTCAACGGTCTCGATTTGCGGAACATCACGTGTCGGATTTGGATCTACCAAGTGTTACCCCCCGTACGCATGAGGCGGTCCTTATTTTTTCCAAAGACCCCGTCGTTTAGACAAATTTTTAAGGTTTTAACTTTGAGTGACAACACAGTTAAACAAAATTAACCTACTATCTTGTAAGTATCTTATATCTTATATAATTAAATAATAATATAAAAATTTGTGTTTCAGATCCGTTGTTGAGTTGCTATAAATAACTGAAAGATGCCTCGTATTGCCATTTCCCAGTTTTTCTGTGAAACAATTATTGTTAAATCTGCTTTCAATTCTGTTTCAGGGAAGGGTTCAGATCCAGAAGCATTCCCACTGAGAAAAACTCCAAAAAATAGGTTTTTTTTTTTTTTTTTAATCGTGATCTCTTCTTATTCATTCTCAGTGCTAAGGAAGAGGAGCATGCTATGCGACTTCATTTTGTTGAATATTGAGTATCTCAGTTTGCTTCGGGTATGTATGTATGTATGCATGTAATGCCATGTGTATGCTTTTACCATTTCTAATATATGCTATCTTAATTGTGAATTGTGATGTTGTTTCGAGAAACCATTGTAGATCTGGGTACATGTGTGAATGCATTTGAGTGTGGCATACATTCTCTATTCTTTTTAATTTCATTTCTGGTTGCACACCAGTTCTTTTCTTGATCGAGATTTGAAAAAGTGGATATTATTATCGTGTTATCTTCCTATGCTATCAATTTGAAATTAGGATGTGCATGCTTAAATCTTAATACTTTTTAAAATGGTGTTTTATGATTTATTGATGAGTAGGTTGCAGATGTGATCTTTAAATTTAATATCACTAGCAGAACTGATAGAATTGTTATTTTGTTTATTTACATAGATCAACCTTTAAATTTGTAGTTTTTTTTTTTTTCCTTTGCCAAGTTCTTTCTTATCAGTTATGTTGAGTTGCTATTTGCGATTTTGGGAGTCCCTTATAGAATTTAATGTTCATATGAGCAGGTATCTTGAAAAAGAAGTAAAATTTGGAGGTTTGAGGAATTTGCAGCATGTTCAAGTTATCTCCCCGGAGGAGTCAAAGATCCAAAGGCTTCAAGGTGAAGCATGCTCTACAGTTATGTGTTCTGGTTGGTGTTTGTGTCTGGTTGGTTTACCAAATCAAGCACTCTAGTGAGAAGAAATCATCCTATGGAGAAGGCACAAAAATTAGCAATGAGGTAGTCAAGTTTGGGAGGAAGGGTCTCCATCCTCGCGTCGACAAAACTACTGTGGTAGATGCAAGGCACAAGGAAGAGGAGGGGGAGGATGAACAACAAGAAAACAATAAGCAAGAAGAGCATAACAAACTGGATGATGTTAATGGTGTGGAAGATGATGTCCTAAAGAATGAGCAAAATGACAATGAAGAGAATTCTGAGCATAGACAGGATTCGGGAGACCAAGAAACTGAAGAAAATTCTGAAAATGCAACGACACAAGAGGATGGCGAACACCATGATGAGAAACTCAGTGAAGACAATGACAACATAGACAACAAAGATGAGAAGGAGAATGAGGAGAACAAAAGTGAAGGAGAAGACAAAGAAACTGGAGAAACTAATGAAGAAAAGAGTGAGCTTGAGATGGACAATTTGGATAACAAGGAAAAGAGTGACAATACAGAGAAGGAGAATGAAGAGAACAAAAATGAATTGGAGGACAAAGAAACAGAAGAGAAGAGTCAGCAAGAGAATGAAGAGGTGAAGCAGAATGATGAAACAGAAGGGAAGGAAAATTATGAGCAAGATAGTAAAGAAATGACAGATGAGAGCAATCAAACAGAAACTGAGAGAGAAGAACATGACAAGATTCAGGAAGAGACTTCATCTGAGAATCAGGTACTGGATGGGGGAAAAAATGAGGAAGAGCATAGAGAGGAGAATTATGCAGGAGATAATGCCTCTAGTGCTGTGGACCATAAATCACAAGACACCTCAGATGAAAGTTCCAAGTCAGAAGAAGAATCTGACAAAAAGGAAAAGGAAGAGTTTGAGTTGGAGTTGAACTCTCAAAAAAATGGTACTGAAACTACTGAAGTGGCTGATTCTACTGTCACAACAAACAGCCAAAGAAATGAAAATGATGCTGAAAATCAGACACAGTCAGAGAATGATTCACAGAAAAGTTCCACATCAGAGTCAGAACAGCAGCAGCAGCAGCAAGAGCAGAATAACTCCAAAAAGGATGGTGTAGAAATTCACACAACTGAAGCATTAGAAAATGAAAACAACTCCAAGGTAGAGGACTCTGGTGAGCAGAATACGACTCCAAAAACCGAAGATTCTTCTTCTTCTAACTCAGATGCTTTGGTGGAGCAAGCTGAAACACATGACAGCAATGCAACCAATGGTGAATCCAAGGACACCTCGAATAGTTCTGCTCAGAATGAAAACACCACCAACAACAACAACTCTGTCCAAGAAGGAGCGCAAGAAAATGCTGCATCATCCAATAATGACAACAAAGATGCTAGCCATGATGTTCAACTCACTTCCTCTGATACTTCTTCAGAAGAAAAGAAAGATGCATCAGGGAATGCAGAAAGTAATACCGACACTGCACAGAATGACAATGTAAACTCTGATCAAAGCAACACAAACAGTGATGATGGAAGTGCTAATGACAACAAAGATGCCAGCCAGTCTGATGCTTCATCTGAGCAAAACAAAGAGGGATCCTCAAACTCGGATAACAACAACGATGCTAGCCAGACCGATACTTCATCCGAGCAAAACAAAGAGGGATCCTCAAACTCGGATAACAACAATGACGCTAGCCAGTCCAATACTTCATCTGAGCAAAACAAAGAGGGATCCTCAAACTCAGATAACAACAGCGATGCTAGCCAGTCCGATACTTTATCTGAGCAAAACAAAGAGGGATCTTCAAACTCAGATAGCAGCAGTGATGCTAACCAGAATGGCTCTAACAGCAATGAAAATGCAAATGACAATGGGAATGCTAGTCATGAAGCACAAAACAATGCTGATAATGAGGCCACTGCTGAGAGTAAGACAAGTGAAAATGAAAGTGGTTCTCAAAATGAAACGGTAGGGTCACAAAAAGAGGAGGAATCTGCACACTCTGATGGAGATAGCAATTCTAACTCAAATGATCAAGGAAGTTCTGATCATTCAATCACTCAGGAGGATAAAGAATCTCGTGTGGATTTGGGAACTCTGCCACAATCCAATGCAGAAAACAATAACATTGAGGTTACTGCTGCAGAATGATAATTCAGATAGAATAATTGTATCCAGCTTCTTTTGATCCTACTTTTTTTCTTTTATATTTTTGTTGGGCCATGTATTGTTTCTTTAGTTGGCTATTATGCTATCAAGTTTTTTGTTTTCTCAGGGTCAGATTAAGAATTTAGAAAGACCTAGTGTTCTATTTTGTATAAATTATTTGCTATTCTTCATATGTAAACCTGAACCCTTTTATGGAAGCAATAATTATCACGTTTAAAATATCATCAAAGCAAAGCTCCTTCTCTTAGTATTGACCTTTTTCTTATTATAGACTTTGTCAAGGTTAGTGAATCAAAATTTAAATCACGAATCGCTTGGCTAATTTTTGAGACATGAATCATTAATCGTGTCAAATTATAGGATTCAGAGACATAGTAAAAATGGTTTGGAATGTACCATATAAATTATGCAATAGTTTTGAACTGGAAAGTGATCAAAAGTCGTGCAAAATAAAATCAAGTCACTTGATGGTGTAAAGAGAACGAGTTTTCACCTTACATTGGCTCTCATATCATACGAGGAAACATCAGGTCACTTGTCATGGAGTTAACACTTATCCATTTCTAACATCTTTTTGAAATTTGGACTTGTTTTTATCTGTCTTCTTTTTTGTCTTTTCTTTCTTCCGTGACTTGGTTGAGTTTCGTTGATATTTGACAATTAACACTAACACAAATGTGATGATATATTGATATATCATATTTGAGTCAAAAATCAGAAAGAGTTCAATTGCAGACATGAATGGACAAGTTAGGCAGTTGGTCTTTCTCGAACTAGATGGCACCTCTACAACTAACAGATTACAGAATAGAAGGATGATAGAGCTATTGTCACTTGGCATCTTAACAAATTTTATTGGTATGGTAATGTTAGTATTGCCTGTATTTGTAAGATACATGTTCAAAGACTGAAAAGATAACATCCATAGCACATGGCACAACACTTATCAATTAGGATGTTAATTTAATCTTCTATGAGTTGATGGAATGATATTTTTTTTCAATGATCTTTTATTTTACGCAACACCTCATGAGACTTTCTAGAGTAAATTTCACTAACATCCCATGAGATTTTTATTAATTACGTATGCACTCTCTTATTTTTTAGACATTATTTTGACACTTCTTCCTCTAACAGAGTTAATTTATGTGAATTTTTAAGTAAATTATCATTATATCCTCACTTTTTTTTTTAATACAATGAAAAAAATAAAAATCTAATTCTTCATTTTTTTCCCAAACTTATCCAGATTCTTTCTCTTACACACCATTAACACACTTACCATAACTCTATACAACCATAATCATAACAGCACTCCCACCCAAATCTGTTAGATTGTCACGCCAGATCAGTATTAATGTTGCTCCATTCATCCTCATCCAATCAAACTTCGATGACACTACCTCCATAATTCTTGCACAACCGTATGACCTTCCCCCAAACCACCATGTAACCTTTATATCTGTCTTTTTCAATGGCTTCCCTAGTTGAGTCCTTGAAAATGAAATGAAACTTTAACAAAGTGTCACGGGTGTCGGACAAATCCAAGATGACGATACTAAGTTTAAAGTTGCAATTGGAATTTAGGTTGGGATACTGACTATCATTAATTGTTTTTTGAAAAGAGTTTTTTTTTTTAGATTATTTATTTCTTTTTTTAATAAAAGAAATCTTGATTTTTAATAAATTTCTTTTGCAATTTTTTCTTATATAGGATTGTGTAAAAGATTTATTCCTTGTTATTTTTTTGTTTCCTTTTTTAATTTTATTCTTAAATCTTGTAACAATTCCTTAACGGTGTTAGAAACACAGGAGGTGCTCGTGCTCATGTAACATAGACTTAAAAGTTAGGAGATGTTATGTCAGGAAAAAAATGAGGAGTACATATCTAATTGATTATATAATTAACTCAACATTCTATTTTGAACTTTGGAGTAGGAGAACAGATTGAGCATGAAACATACACACTACATATGTTGTTCGTAGATCGTCCTGCTACCCTTTGATTCAAAAGCCCATCGGTCTCATTGAAATTATTGTTGTAACAAAGGTTAGGGTTTCTTTGTGTCCACGGCAGATTCCAGTTAATAAACTTTTTATCGTTGACTCAATTTATGGAAGTAAAAATGATAAATAAAGAAACAAGCACAATCGAAACCACGAAAACTAACGAGATGAGAAAATGACAAAAATCAGGGGTCTTGAGTTCATTTCCTTTCAAAATATTATTGAACAAGAATCGGTATAAAAACAAGCATCATATTGTTTGAAAATATTATTTTGTTTCAACCATACGAACGAACATGAGATAAAAACATGACAAACTAACGTTGTCAAGTGCAAGTTCTAGATCACATTTCAAAAACCACAATAACCATCTTCACTATTTCCTGAACATTGACAAATCGAATGCCCACCACCACCGGTGCCACAAATACCTTCATTAAACCACACTAATGCTCCTCGTGGTGCTTTGTTTCAAATAGTCCATCAGGGCCTGCTCATCATAAAAGAACCAATCTCAGTCCAACAAAATAATTTGAAGACAAAGGCAGACACAGTAGCATTAGATTACTAGCAGCAGCCAGAACCAATGCAAAATACACGGAAGAAATCTGCTACTGGTGTACATGCTAACAAATAACAATCACAAGTAATCTTGTCTATAGGGCTCCCTGTTTAGATAAGTTTCTCCATAAACACTTATAGAAGAAAAGAAAAAGAAAACAAACTTTTTTCCATAAGCTAAAATTAGTTTATGCATAAGTTAACATCAATTTTGAATAACTAGTGAGATCCATTTTGCAAACTTCTTAGCTTCTCCACATTAATGGAGAGGAGAATTGCTTACATTGCAAAAAAAAAAAGGGATGTGTCAAGGTAGGACTTGTAAAATTACAAATTCAACACTTAGCAACTCTAAATCAAAGCACTGTTGGAGATGCTCCAAAGCAATAAATGAGTCACTTCTCAGACACTCATTGCTTTGAGACTTGGGAGGCTTTTTGCCTATACAAGTATGACTTCTCTATCAAAAAAAGATCCAAAAACAGAAAGGACTTGTGAGTTGTGGCAAGAACATGACATGCTTATAAAAAAATAAATGTTAATTTCTCATAAATCCTTAGATTGGAAGAAGGATAGGCTTGGCAAATGCCGTGCAAACAAACATGTGTAAAAACTCAACAATAAAAAAAATTACACCGGGTCTCCAGCTAAAAAAAAAATGGAACTACTACAATGTCCTACTTGTTGTTTTGAAAATGGGAGCCCTCAATATACCATTATATGTATCACAAATAAAAAATATGTAACAGAAAGAGCCCACACATAATAGCATGTGAATATAATTAACTAAAAACAGCCACACCCTACCCATCTATTAGAAACCAAGTCCAGTATACAAGAGACAGCTCCCCTTCATTCAATAAATGTCAAAACTAAAAAATACCTATACAAACAGCTGCAACATAATAAACTAACAAAATTTTCCACCAAGAAAGGAACAGGAAAAAAATCCAATCAATCCAAATAACTAGTGGAATGAATTTTGGGGAACTACATCTAGGGAACGCTATACATTATAGATATCAGTGTATGAAATTAAAGACACATACCCCAGGGGAATTCCTTATTGCGGATATGCATATATGGGTATGCCTGCACAGAAAAGTAAAAAAAAAAAAAAAAAACTTTTGTTTTACTAATGCATTATGGTGAAAAAATAGATAATGAATAAATGGAAACAATGGTAAATAACTGTAGATGTGTAGAAAGGAAACTCACAGGAGGTTCTTTGAAGTGCGGGTGGCCCTTTGATAGATTATAACAGGCTAAAATAGTGCAACTAACAATGCCTAGATATGTAATTTTCTCCCATTTGGCCGTCTCATCTGGAGAAAAAAATGAGAAGATTAATAATTAAAAAAGTATACAAAACATTCAAATAGAAATCATGCAAAGTACAATATAGGTGGCTAGAGAAAATCTATCAAAATCAGGCTGAAACAGAAGCTACATGAAATTCTTAACAGAAAGGTCAATATTTGAAAGAGAATAATATATCAGAACTAAAATCTTAATCCATTGAGGTGATGAAGTGAGACACAAATTAATAATATTACTTTGCTCATTTAGTCTGAATAAAGTGTTGATAAATAGCAATGAACATACAAATCCGTTGATGTTAAATCCAGCAATTCATATGCAACGAAGTTATCGAATTGAAAACTAATATTTTGAAATCGAAAAAAAATTGATTTATTTATCAATTGTAATCAAACTAAGAAGCCAAAATCAATGCGCAAATCCATTTCAGCAGAGAAAAATATGGCATTTTTAAAATAAAATTTAAAAAAAAGCTTAAATCAAAGGGAACAAGACCGATCTCATGAACCCAGAAACCATTTCCGAACAAAAATTGACCTAATGCGCGACACCCTTACGCAAAAACCATACAGATTCTCGAAACAGACCCAATGCAGGAGATCTAATTATTAAAACCCTAAAAAGAAAAAGGGTTTGTTGAGAGAGAGAGAGAGAGAGAATAGGGCACTAACATGCATCATCGTGATGACCAGAGGAAGCAAAGTTTCGCTTGGGAACCTGGGAGCCACGAGCGCTACCTCGTTGAACGGTTCGAAGAAAACCCGATCGCACCAGCGATGTCGCCATTGAGACTCTTCTCTCTGTTATTTGTTTTGAAGGGGTAAGAAACAATAGGAGCTACCCCATATGTGAAAAACTGGTTATATATATATTCGCACCAAGTCACGTGCCAAGAATTTCATCATTTTTCTTTTTAAATGGGTTGTTAATTTTTATTTTTTATAAGGTCAAATATATGTTTGATCCTCCGAAAATAGATTTCATTTCAATACTTTGAAGAATTTTTTTTATTCATAAAAATAAAAAATAAATATAAAAAAATTATAATAATTCATCCAATATATTTAATTAATTGAACTAGACTTGGTAAAAAAAAATTATGTTTATCTCTTTATAAAAATTAAATATGTGAAATTTATTGATTTCTTTGTACATTTAAAAAGTGAGATTATATAAAAATAATTTTTTTTTTTATGTACGTTTGATATAATATCACATTAAAATAAACTTGAGTCCAAACAACATCTGAAACTGTGAAGCAAAACTAGAAAGAATAACTTTGAATTTTCACATTATTGACTTGCATTTGTGTTTTAAAACACAAAACCAAACATGCGGTATGTCTGCCATGATCATGAAAACTCAACATTAAGAAAAATTATAATTCACTCACTACTCTACTCCAATACCATAACTCTTCTTTTTTTTGGTGGAGATTTATCTTGTCTTCTTCATTTGGTCAATTGTGCACTAAAAAACACTTTATTTGTAACCTTTCACTACTTTTAAAGGGATCGACAGTATGAGCATTATATTTTGTTCTTTCAACACATTAAAACAAACATCCAATAGATGCGCATTTTCTTTGGACCAGTGTGGTGTTTTGATTCCATCTTCTATGGATTTGTGTTTGTTAGTAGCTTCAATGAGACATACTCATGCCACACATGGGATAATTGTCCCCATTATTATGTGGAATATTTGGTGTGATCTTTGAGAATTACTCCACACATGTTAGAGAATAAAGCTTATGAAAATATGAATTCTACTGTCTAAATTCATATTTCGCGAGAGATTTTATCATATAGACCAAATATGGGTGATACTATGCTTAATAACCTGACTATGGTTGGTTTCGGAGGGTTTCTATTTTTACTCTCCCAAACCGGAAAAAAGGCAATATACCGTGGAAGTAGATCAACACTCCATTGACAAATAGAGAACTTAGAAACTTCTTGAGTTGCAGCTACTAAATTGTTAGTTTCATTCATTTTAGTTTTTTACAATTATAACACTCATTCTCAATTTTGCAGACCAGCCTTTTAAGAAATAAATAAAATAGTAAACACATGCAACAATTTTGTGCTCTTAAGTAATAGCATTATCCTATCTTTGAAACATTTGCAACGTAATAATTTCAACTTGGGTATTAATCTCAAATATCTTCGTGAATTATATGCGTTGTTGCGATTTAAAAAAAGGATATAAAACAGATGTAAAAACCGAGACATGAAAATTAAAGGTAACTCCAGGGCATTGAAGCAATAACATGGAAATTTCAGATATATGAAAACAAGGTTCCCAAAGTTGAACCCATTTAAAACTCTAAATTTTACCAAGCAATTTCGAATAAATGTTCACCACTTCACATAAAGTTTCGGAACAAGGCAAGTTCCACAAAAAGGAGAAGAAAAACAACTTGCACAAAGTAACATAACAGTTCAAACTTCTAATCAATAATCATCTCCTTCATCACCATCTTCTTCAGTAGCCTCTGCACCAACTTCCTCATAATCTTTCTCCAGGGCAGCAAGATCCTCGCGAGCCTCAGAGAACTCTCCCTCTTCCATACCCTCACCAACATACCAATGAACAAATGCCCTCTTGGAATACATAAGGTCAAATTTGTGGTCAATACGAGAAAAGACCTCGACGACACTGGTGGAGTTGGAGATCATGCACACAGCCCTCTTCACCTTGGCAAGATCACCACCCGGAACAACGGTTGGAGGCTGGTAATTGATTCCACACTTGAACCCAGTGGGGCACCAATCGACAAACTGAATAGTGCGCTTGGTCTTGATGATTCCCACAGCCGCATTCACATCCTTAGGCACCACATCACCTCTGTACATGAGACAACAAGCCATGTATTTGCCATGGCGCGGATCACACTTGGCCATCATAGAAGATGGCTCAAATGCGCTGTTGGTGATTTCACCAACTGATAGCTGCTCGTGGTGAGCCTTCTCAGCTGAGATCACAGGAGCATAAGATGAAAGCATGAAGTGGATTCTCGGGTATGGGACTAGGTTGGTCTGGAATTCATTGACATCAACGTTCAAGGCACCATCAAACCTCAGGGAAGCAGTCAGTGAGGATATGACCTGAATAAACCAACAGAACAGTTAAAGGGGAATATATATAGCTCAACACAAGCACTAGTTAATAGCTATTTCTAATTCTGAGAATAATAACAATAACAATACCTGAGAAACTAAACGATTAAGGTTGGTGTAGTTTGGCCTCTCGATGTCAAGGGAACGCCTGCAGATGTCATAAATGGCTTCATTGTCAAGCAGGATAGACACATCAGTGTGCTCAAGAAGGGAATGAGTGGAGAGGACACTGTTGTAAGGCTCAACAACAGAGGTTGAAACTTGGGGTGATGGATAGACAGTGAAACCAAGCTTGGACTTCTTGCCATAATCCACTGAAAGGCGTTCCAACAAGAGGGAACCAAGACCAGAGCCGGTGCCACCACCCACAGCATTAAAAACCAGAAAACCTTGGAGGCCAGTGCAGTTGTCGGTAAGCTTTCTGATGCGGTCCAAGCAAAGCTCAACAATCTCCTTTCCAACTGAACCAAAAACACACTTGGTAGAATATGATATTCAATATTTCGATTCATTAAACTAAAATTGCAAAAGCAATTATATTTGATGCAACGAAATGAAAATAGCAGGCAGCATTATTTACTTGTATAGTGGCCACGGGCAAAGTTGTTTGCTGCGTCCTCCTTTCCGCTAATGAGCTGCTCAGGATGGAACAGTTGGCGGTATAACCCGGTCCTAACTTCGTCGATCACAGTGGGCTCAAGATCTACAAAAATGGCACGAGGAACATGCTTTCCAGCCCCAGTTTCACTGAAGAATGTGTTGAAAGCATCATCACCTCCACCAACAGTCTTATCACTTGACATCTGCCCATCATACTGAAACAACATTGCTCACATTAGAATTTTTTCCCTTATCTTCTTTGAAAACAGAATCTGTGTTCAAAACTCAAAAGTTATTGTTGAAATACATTCGGATTTTCAAACCAAATACTACACTATTAATTGAACAACGAAACTAGGAGTTTTTCTTCCGAAAAGTACTACCGGAGTAGAATCCTTGTTGCATTACCAGCATCATCCATATCCATTGACCATAACAAGTAACACCAACTTTAAATAAACAAAACGAAGATCTCGTATGTGTTTTTATCATGAATCTTCCAATTAAAATTTGTGTCTCATTTCATTAATCAACATTATAAATATAGATTACAAAGAAGAAACTCAAATTTAGGTTGAAAAACAACATTAAAAACACTCAGAGAAATGCATCCAAGTTTTTTTGTCCATTTGAAATATAATAATAAATTTGAACAAAATTGTAAATAAAATAATAAATCAATTGAAACAAATAAGGCGCTATGATAAAATCTATATTCCAAAATCACTCAAACAAACAACACAGAACCAGATCCAAATGTTCGCAGAATACATAGCGTAGACACATTATCTGAATTCTGACAAAATCTATATTCGAAGTCACTCTAACAACACATAACCAGATCCAAATGTTCGAAGAACACCTAGCGTAGACATATACATCTGAGAATCAATTAGAACAAAATGCATAAAACGTTCGCATATACAAATCGGTAAACCGCGGAAGTAATAGAAAACGAAACGCAAATAATACATGCAGGCGACAAACGGTTTAGATGCAGAAAGAGAGTGAACAGAATAAATGAATAACGATCTTAACATAAGAAAGTGAAGAAATGAAATCAGGAAAATGTAGGTTAGAGAAATCAGACCTGAATGCCATGTTCGAGGCAATAAAGCTCCCAGCAGGTGTTGCCGACCTGAATCCCGGCCTGGCCAATGTGGATTGAAATGCACTCTCTCATTTTCGGCGACGGAGATGATGAGATCGAAGATCGAATCGAAATGAAAAAATGGGGTTCAGGATCAGAGAAGAGCGTTTATTAAGACGCTACTTTCTCTCTCTATATGGGTTGGTTTGTCTTTTTCGTTGAGTGATGTGAGCACTGTTCGCTTCGTTTCGTGTATTTATGGGAAGGAGCGGGATGAATGACGAGGGTTAATTATTGGTTTTTTATTCCAGCAGTGGGGCCCCTTTTTTTATTTACCGTTCAAATTTAAACTTGTGTTATTACATTTCCACACTGCCTGTGGGGCCCTTCTCGTCCGCTCACGAGTCACGAACGACACGACTCATGTCCAACTTCGCAACAGACGGTTAGCGTCTAAATTTGGCTTTTTCACTTAGATGGTAATTTTTTTTTTTAAAATTATTCATGAGATATAGTTTTCACAACATAATACTAGAGTGAATCTTTTACGGTTAATTATTCTTATTTATTTTTCTCACTCGTTGATCATAAATTAAGTATTAAAAATTTTATTTGATTCTATTTTTTTTTTTTTATAGTAGACGTTATTCACTATTATTTTTTTTATAAGAATGCAATTTTAATAGTACCCTCTCCTTCTATCCCCTTTATTATGTCTGTCAAAATTTGAGTAAAAGAAAGAAAGAAAGTGATGTTCTCTCCTTCTCTCACCCTCCTCCAAAAATTTTGTGATTCCCTCCATGTATACCTGTATACCTTTCATCGTACATAATTTCATACTTATGGAAAAAAATAAAATAAAGAAAACCTCTTTCTCTACTTCTCCTTATCACATTTGATATTTGTGATCCCTTTCTTTTAATATTGAGTTTTTTTTTAATTTTTAACATGTTAAAGATGGTAATATTTTTAATTTAAAATATTTTTAAGATTTTAATTTTTTTTAAAATTTAGTATGATTAACATAACGTTTTAAATTAAAATTATAATTTTAATCATGTTTGTTACTTTTAATTTTTTAATTTTTATATGTTCATTGAAATTATCACAAT
Source organism: Amphicarpaea edgeworthii (assembly GCA_014843725.1). Taxonomy (NCBI): domain Eukaryota; kingdom Viridiplantae; phylum Streptophyta; class Magnoliopsida; order Fabales; family Fabaceae; genus Amphicarpaea; species Amphicarpaea edgeworthii. The sequence goes on along the minus strand of CM026324.1, from coordinate 5,899,906 downwards.
AATAATTTAAATTATCAACATTACACCTAACACATAAAGGTGTGGATAGGAGAAGAATGGTATAGAAAAATTATATTATTCTCCTATACCCATATTTGTTTGAGAACAATCGTCAAAGTTGTCTTTGATTGATTGGAGAAAATAAAAGAAATGATATCAAAATTGGTCAGAATAAAGTCTCCCACTCAATGAGACTCACTTTGGTATTATGTTGTGAAATTACACTTTGTGGGTAATTTCTTAAAAGATATTACCCATCAAGTCAAAAGGCCTCTAAATTTCATTATTTGCTTCGACTTTTCAATTTATTTTTTAAAGAATTTTATTTTTATTTTTTTAAGTATTTATTTATTTTTTGAATAAATATTAAATGGATTCAAATAATTTTTTTCCTATTAATTATAGAATCTTTAATCATCATGTAAAGTATTTTTGTTATTTCTTAAATAAATTATTTCTTGAATGAATAAGTAGATTTCTCATATTATTTAATTTTGTCAAAATGTTTGGTTTGCTCTTATATTATTATTATTGTACCCTCTAGAGTGATAGATTGATATTTATGTGTTTTGATAAGCTTTTTTGTCTTATGGACTTAAGGTTCAAGAATTATGTATTTTCTTAGATTGATAGATCGATATTTACGCGTTTTGATCCATCTTTTCGTCTTACAAATTCAAGGTTTGAGTAGTGTGTGTCCTTTTGGATTGATAGATCACCACATGTTCCGACATCAATCTAATGAGACTTTTGATTTATCTAAGTCCAACTAAGAGAAATTATTAAACAAAACATACCTAAGATATAGAGGGTAGGCGAGCCATAATTAGTGGGGAGAATCCAAAAAATACAATAAAGATTAGAACATATAACACTCAATGTTCTAATGACTTTATGGATGATTAATATTTATTAAGGTATTGTTTAATCAACCAGCTTTAGTTAATTCTCTCTTTTCAATTTTTCTTTTCATCAATCCAGGAGTTTCAAATTCAAAATTTTACTTAAAATACCGAATTCAATGATCAATTGAAACAATGATTTATTGGTGGTTTGATTTAATTATTCTACTAGTTTCTTTACATAATTGGAAATTTGATAAGTATGAAAACCTTCGAATCAATTTAACCTTTCTTTTCTTCTCTAGTAAATTAGTCTCAAATAGTCAAATAGACGTTTTATAAACAAAAAAGATATTATTCCTTTTCATTTTCAAAAATAAAAAGTAAGAAAACGATAAATGGAAAAAGTAATATTTTATAGCACAAATATCTCTGGTAAGAACTAATTATATTTCTAGCAAGAAATATCATGTTATAATAAAACAAATTTAATTAAAATATACATAGTAATATAAAGATATTATATAGTAATATTCAATCATAAATTGTTATATATACTAAATTTGTTTTGCTTATTCAATCATAATAATCCCTTGGGTCTGTTGGTTTCGATTTGTGTTTTTTTGTAATTTCACTTGTAAGTTGTCATTGGAATGTGACCATATGTTGGTTGTTCAAGCATTTTTCAATGATAAAATTGTTCCTTGGGATATTAGGATAAGATGGAAAATGATGTGTTTATCTCTCGCCGGTATCTTTTGGAGGATGAAAGTCATAAAATGATCAACTTCTTTTAATGGGGTTTTAGCGGTGGCTATACAAAAGGTATTCGGTGATGTCCTGGGAAAGACTAGCCATGAAGAAGGAGTTTGGTGGAAGGGATTTCTACATCTTCATGCTTTCAATCTTTTTATGCTAGGGATGTTATAGTTTCAAAAGTGTTTAAAGTCAAATACTATCCAAATGTTGATTTATTGGAAGTCAATCTTGGAAACAATCCAAAGTTATGTATGGCGTAACATTCATGCTTCACATGTTGTGATAAAGGAATGAATGAGATGGAAAATAGGTGATGGTCAATCTATTAACATATGGTAGCAGCCTTGGCTGCGCAACAACACTAATCGACTAGTGTCCTTTGATGCTCCTTAGGGCCTAAAGCACATGAAAGTTAGTTCCCTCATTGATCACACAACGAACTCATGGGTGTAGATTTATTAACTCAAATTTTCAAGATGCAAATGATATTCAGAAAATCCACCTCTACAACACGAGCGCAGCAGCTGATACAATTATTGGAGCCACACATCAAACGGCAACTACTCTGTTCGGATTGCATATCACAGCCTCATGGATTCTATCTTCTCAAATGAAACTCACAAAATTGAAGGCAATTGGAAGCAACTATAGGCCCTGAATATTCCTCCAGAAGTAAAGCACCTCTCGTTTAGAAAATATTACGGCATTGCTTACCATCAAGGCAAAGACTTCAAACAAAAGGTATGAAGTGCCAAAGTACTGGCGCATTTTGTGAAAATAACATTGAAAATGACCAGCACAATAATTTTTTTTTTTTTAAATTTCTATCGATAATATAATATTATTTTAATTGTTAATATATATTAAAATGATTTCTTATTATCACTTAACTAATAGTTAACATGTCACATCATTAATACGAACTCAAAACAAAAATATATATATATATATATATTATTGGAAATCAAAATATAACAAAAATTAAATAGGGATCAAAGTAAAAAAAAAATATATATATATATATATATATATTTTATAGAAAACCAAAACATATTTAAAATTTTTTTTTTTTACTGATGAAATTTAGTGTGTGATGTTTGATACAAATGATTCAAGTGAGAATTAATTTGGTATGTAGTGAGACCCATTTGTCATTTCCCCCTTTTCGATTGCAGGATACTGAAAATATTAACGTGACAATACTTATTTATCTTACATCGAACAAGAAGCAGTACTCCATCAACCAACATTTTTTTAAGGGTATAAAGATACTTTTAAAACTACAGTATAATTTTCCCTATATCTTATTGATTTCTCTTATGCTATGTTCGGGTAGTAGAAAAGAAAATGAATGAAAGATTGATTAAAGAGAAATTGTTAGTAGAGATGAAAAGAGTAAAAAAACGAAAGATTTGAATTAAAATAAGTTAGTAGATAAGAAAATTAAAAAAAAAAAAACAAAACAAAAATGTTTTATTTATAAACTTGCAATTTTACCTATGGAATTTGTTCCAACTAAGTAATGCTTGTGTTTTGATTTTTTAAAAGAAGAATAAATATATTCGATTAGACCAAATAACATATTGATTACTTCTCCAGATTCGATTATGCATGTAATAAAATCGATTATGTAGTCTGGGATAGTCATAAGGCCACTCACGCATGTTTGAAAATTAAAAAATGCAAGCCAAGCCATGAGACTTACAAATGGCAACATGGGCTCTTTCAATATTCAATAAGAAACCATTTTCACAGTGCACTTTCAATACATTTTCATAGATGTATTTCACTCCAAGTCAACAACAACTTTCACTTTCACTTTTATCACCACCCTTTCGCTTTCACAAATGAATACACCCTTATTTTCTGTTCGGCTCAAATGAAAAGTATAACTCAAAGAGAGTGTGAAAGTGGAATAAAGAGTGAAAGAAAATGAAAGAGAGTATTTCACCCATTCGTTTGAGCCTAGAGGTGCAAAGAAAGAGAGAATTTTTTTGTGGATCGATACTCACAATGACAAATTGGAGTCAATAGTATTGGCAAAATGCAAGTCCAAAAGTTTACTTATGCCATGCACAAATCAAAAAGTTTTATACAAGTTGAAATTTCAAGTGCACAAATCGACATAAGAACTACAAAGCAAATCCATAATGCATGCCAAGCTAATTAAATCAATTACTTATTTCCCTTTTGAAGCCTAAATTGATATTATGGTAAAATTCAAGAATTAGAACTCGAAATTGACAACACATGACAAAAGACAAGACTACAGCATTAAAATCAAATATCAAATATAAATATCAAACTAAAGAACTTACTTTACGAGATGCCAACTGATCCTGCAATATGCCATATTGTATGTAGCCCCTGACATTGCTAAGGTTCTCAACAATTGTTGCTTTCTCTCTCTCCACTTGTTTATGTGCCTCATTAGTCGTTTCAAGATCAGACAGAAGGCGAAAACACATCACAAAAGACAAAACTACAACATTAAAATTGTGGGAAACAACAACCTTACCAATTTATCTCTCTTCCTTTGCAATTCTTGAATACATTGAACAACTCACAACTGTGTTTTTATCACTTAAAGCACAAATTAAAATAAGAATAAAAATTACTCAAAAAAAGCAAAGGAAGCAAGCATATAAAAAATGAAAGTTTGGTTTCAATAATGTATGTCAAAAAAAGTGACAAAGACAAGAGAGAAGACTTAACATTATTGAAAGATGTTAGGTTAAGTACTGATCATTCCTTGAAATGTTTTTTGGTGGAAATGCCAAACATCAAGAGTATTTTCATAAATAAATAAAAAAGTGAGAGGTTTTAATAGCAATTTTGGGGCGTGCCAATAGTAGAGCCCAGAGGAAAAAAAACATCTTAGTTTAATTAGTTGGGTCAAGTGAAACATTTTTTTCCTATAAACACTAACAATCCAAGGTCACACACATCACACATGTAATGCATGTTTGGATAAGCTACAGCAACGCACGTATATACATGTTTTTACATCAAATCCTTTAAAATGACGTAGAAGCTAGAATTAAACGCGTCTTCAAGACGTGAATCCAATTGATCCAACGCCAAAGCAAACAGGCACGTAGTATTCTCCTCTTCTTTCCCAAAGCATCACGTTGCAGTATATGGAGTGAAACTCCATGCACCCCATAATTTGCTTCATGTACCTCATTGTATTACGGAAAGTTCAATCTGTAATATAAAATTACATTACGGATTGGGTTTTCCATAATGCAATAGGGTGCACGAAGAAAAATATGGAGGTGCAAGTAGCAACACCAGTACATGTACATCAATCTCCTTGCTGGCTGCAATGCAACCCAATTTCTTCAATTTGCAAAACAAAAAGCAAATAATTTCAGTCTCTCTCGGCCCAATATTGATGTATCAGAGCATCTAATTTTTCATACATTCCTACAAAAATTTAATCAAAGTCTTACTATTGTTACCAACATTTTTTCCAGCATCAAGAACCGACATATAACGGAATAATTTCTGCCAAAAATACACGTAAGATCGATCAAATGTGTTTGGAGAGAGAAAGGAGAGCGTGAGCATAGAGAGTATTAAATAATTTGTTATAAATCTATCATATAATTATTAAAAAAATAGTAATGGATGAATTGGACAATTTTTATTAAATAAATTAGAATAGATAAATACATTGATTTTAATCTGTCTATTATAATACGACTAAAAGTTTATCCAATCCATTTGGTTGCCACCCTTACTACTTAGTAAGAATTGTCATTATAAATTGTAAATTACCTTCGATACATGATAACTATACCCAAATTTGACCCCTTTAATTTGGATTCTTAAAGCGTCTTGATTGAATATGACAAAAAAAAAAATTATAATCTTTTGAAATCTTGATTGAATTTTTTTTTATGAAAAAAAATGTATTTCAAAAGATTTGAAAATGTTAATTGAATACACCCACCTAAATTATTACCGAAAAATTTGATACCGTTGTTATGTCTCAGAAAGTTTTTTACACAATTCATCTCAATGGCTAAAAACTAGTTTTTATCACCTATAAAAAGTTACGGTTTTTTTTTATTTACTTTTCTTCAGTTTTTCAACTATTTTAAACTTGTACTTTCACGTTATGCATATACTATACTAACAAAAAATGTATTAGACAACAATATATTTGTAACTCCTAGCCTAATTAATCTGTTCTTCAAATGTTGTTTTTTTGTATAAAGACTTTTCCTCTCTTTTTTATTTTTATTTTTATTTTTAATGAATGTGACCAGGAAACAAGATAATAGACAAACTCAGACACAGATTTTGAGAATTGCCTATCTTTCTTCCCACTAATATTGCCGATGCCGAGGCACATTGGTAGTAGGCGAAAAACCATAACAAAAGAAAATATTATACGTATGAATTTTACAAAAGATAAATTATTGATACATGATAGATTAAGAAAATTAAAAATATACTTAGCATTTGACTACGAAGAGACGCATTCTTTATTTGTTTTTTACTTCTTCTTTTTTAACCATCGTGGGGTTCGTAATTGATTACATCATTTACATTAGTGTTCATGAGAACGATATGTGCAACGCAAATGATTGCCACAACAATGATCCACAAACACTCGTGGATCGTCTGCATGATTTCTGGGTTTCTTTTCTTATCTTCTACTTTATAATTTTTTTAATTAATTTCCAACACTTTTCTTTTTCAAATTATTATACAAGAATAAAAATAATGAACTAACAGTGTAATATACACCATCACATATTCATAATTGCCAATATAAAATTTTATTACATTAATATTAGTGCATCATTATCATTATTTTCTTATTATATTATCTCCTCTTGGCCTTCAAATTCATGGTTATGACCCACAAATTCTTGGCATGTCTGCCACTGTGTCCATCTATGACTCGTACTTCTTCACTCCTCACCCCTCTTTCACAGCAAAATTATTAATATCACCTTCAAATGTCTTCTCACAAGAAACCGAGCTATCTCCTCAAGTTGAATATTTATTTCTAAAACACCAATGTTTTTTTTTTCTTCCTTTTTGTGTCAAAAAATAAAATAAAATCAATGGTTTAAAATAGGGCAAAACGGTGGGGCTGTAGGAGTGGACTTGAAATGAGGGCAAAGTGCTTTATTGGTTATTATTTTTGGCAACCCATGTGCACCTATCAACTCAGACCTAGCTAGCCTTCACAACTTTTTTTCCCTCTTTTTCTGGGTGCTTTTTCACCCTTTAAAGAATGAATTGAAATAAGGAAATTAAAAATAGAGTTTAAAGTTTTGCATCACTAACAAATGCTTAACTTTATAGTTTTCCAATCAAATTCGCCACTCCTCAACTTTAATTGTCGTATAAAACAAGTTCAAATAAAATTGATAGTGGAAAAGTTTCTCAACTTTTAATTTACTTCACTTATTCGCTTTTCCCTCCTGCATTGACTTTGTTTTAAAAAAAAGTATAGTAATACTGACAAAAATTGTGTATCTATTGGTGTGAATTGTCCCAATTTAAATATAGATATCGAGTTTGAGTATGGATATAATAATATGATATTGACAAACAAATAAAAAAAAAATGTATAGTAAGCACCAAATGAGTCACATATGACAAATGCACGAGATTTCAATTAATGTGCATTTTTGTTTGTTTGTTTGGGGTTTAGTAAAGATGAATTGAATACTGAAGCAGAGTTCCCTCACCGTTATCCAATACAATGCACAGAAGAAGATTATAATTACTTGAGTTCTCTGCTACATTAAATGAAGTCAAAGGAGAGTAATGAGGATGAAGCAATGATAAAAAATGACAATGGTGTGGGCTACCAGTACCACAGAAGGATAATCAATCACCCCAACTACAATATGGAAGTGTACTTTTCACTCTGTATTAACTATCAATCAAGTAGCAAGTGCTTTTATTGCAGATACCTAAGTCCTCATGTTTTGTTCACAACATAAATAGGAGAAACGATTGTTTGATTTCTGTGACTACTCGCATCACTTGGACTTGTTGCACTACTATTTGTTTGTTTGTTTGTTTTAAATATGCTTAATTTTGGTTCGCAGATAATAATTAAGTGTTTAATTTAATTATTAGATTTTTAAAATGTTTTAATTTGATAAGTTTTTAAAAACAATTCAATTTAGTCTTTTTAAAAATGCATTAACTCTCTCATATGTCAACTTGATGATTAAATATACAACTAAGCCTATGTTATTTTGTAGTTAAATATTAGGTGATTCAAATTATACTCTTACTAGTAGTATTTTTTAATATCAATTTCATCATTAAAATTAATTTTATTTTGTCAAATATCTTCATATTTTAGTGAAAAAAATAGAAATATTCGCGGGTTGAATTAAATTGATTTTGAACGAAAAATGATTTAATACGATCACTCCAATTTTCTTAATTCATCATTCAGCTCGTTTAATTAAAAAATTCAATACAATCCAATCCAATTTAAAGCAATTTGGATGAGTTTGATTTTTTATTTTATTATTTATTTTTATAAAATACTAAATAACATATATAATAAACACAATAAAAAATAATTAAAATATCAAATATTACATTTATATGTCATTATACCACCAATAGTAGTATAATTTTATATATATATATATACCATATCAAAATTACATTTATACAATTTAATAATTTTATTTATGCATTTTAACTCAAATAATTAATCAAAATATATCTTTAATTAAATATTTTTATAAATAAATATAAATTATGTGATAATTTTATGTATATATAAGATTTAAAAATATAAATACAAGTGATATTATCCATTCATGAATAATAATATAAACATATGTATCGGTTTAGATCGATTTTAAAAATCAAATCTGAAATTCTATCCGATCCAATAAAAAATTTCAATTTTTCAAGTTTTTTATCAATTGGATTTTCAATTTATTCGGTTTGCGAATTTTTAGATCTGTTTTTTTTTTTTTTGTTTTGATTGGATTGTTTCAGTAACACCCGAGTGAAAAGTATTAGACATCCCGAATAAATTCCCATTAACTATTTTTTCAAATGCATACTCATAAAGTTGTAATAATGTACAGATTTAAAGAGGGAGAAACCCTCACATGAAATTCACAAAAAGGAAGGGATCCAAGGACAAAAAATTATAATTAAAGGAATTAAAGTTAAAGAAGATAGTGCCAAAGAAAATATATTTAAGGCGAATGTCTTGCGGGTAATGCAAGACTCTCACAATTTCCTATGGCTAAGAATATCTTAGACACCAAATGCCAATTCACTGTTCGCATATTTATACACATACATAAACATAGCAAGTGAGGTTTTTCGATCTATTGAATCTCAAAAGGCAACATAAGACAAAAGAAAAACAGTAGAAGTAGCAGCAGATAACATCAAAATTAAAATGGGGAAGAATATATAGTGGGTGATATGATATTATATTAGACAGCACAATAGGTCCAAGCAAACAGAAAAACCTTTGTACCAAAAGTGCTTCCCCTCCTTTTGATAGATTTTGGGGTAAAGTTGTTTGTCATTTTGGTACCAAATTAGCTTTTCCTGTCTTTCCAAGTTTTCAACTTTCAATTGTTTTTTTAGTTTTCACCTTGGATTTTCATTTTATGTTCGTTTTTCAACAAAATCAATTTGAATTTCAAAGCCATATGTCAAGGAGCTTTAATTTTAGTGTGTGAACTGTGAACCATGTTGGATTTTTCTTGCCCCTGGTACATAGTGTATTCAGTGTCAAGATCTTGGGTTGAATGTCATATTCCAAATTTTTTCAGTTCCTCAATCATGGACTAATAATAATGCATCCAAGTGTTTTGGTTTTTTCTCCTTAGGACCCTTCGAAAACCATTACATTCTCCCCATGGAATATGGATTCTGATTCTTTAGAGGTTCCATATCCCATTGAATTTGATTCTAGTGTTCCACACTTGCATTCCATCGTATAAATGCAGAACAAAAAATAATCTTATATTTATTTTTTATGATCATCAAGAAACACTTTAATGCATACTAGTACTAGTACCCTCTAATCCCCTTTAATTTAAACAAATAACTTTCTCAAACACGCTTTCCGTAATTTTACAGTATCTATCTATGTTTCTCGTTTTTTTTTAAGTTGTTTGATTTGATTTGATTTAAAGCACAACAATTACCACATAACCTTGTTTCTCTGGACTCCAATAATATTAATGATCAAAGCTAGATACTATAATTAACGAACCCGATCATTATTCGTACACCCTATTCCTTTTTCCATCACTTGTGGCCCAACTGTTCCACTCCATTGAATGCCATCACATCCCATTATGATGGTCGTAGCAAGCAAAATCAATCTGTCTGCATGCAATGTCGTTTTAATTTGGTTGCAATTTCAGCATCAAAAGGGATATTAAAGCGAGCACCTTGTCTTTATTTATTATTTTTTTTTAGGATAAACTTGGTATTTTTTTTTATAGATAGTTAAAGATTAATCCTTGTGATTGAATCTCTAATCACATATCTAAGAATATGGTGACTTTTTTTTTTTATAAACAAATATTAGTAATTAATAAGTTAATTTTGTTAGTGAAAGGAGCTAAACTCACTACTTATTTCTTTGTTTCTTTTTTGAACCATTCAATATATATGGTAAATCATCCTTAAAAATAAAATTATTTTTCCATCGTGTTACTCTTTGTTACTAACTTCTACCAATAAATATTATTTTTAATATATGTTTTTAAATGTCTTTTGTTCATTCTAATATCATTATATATCCTGATTCCACAATCAACCAAACCAAAGAGGGAGTGGAATTTTGTCCTGATTTTTCCCTTTAGGAAATGGCATGGGGCAAGTTGGACCCAAAATTTTGAATTTCACATGCGTCCATCTCTCTTTAGTTATGACTCACCAACCAGAGATATCACTCTGGCAGCATAACTATCTAATTCTAACCATATCAAACCTCTCAATCTCTCATGACCTAGGTGTGGTAGCTAGCTTGACCATCCAAGGAAAAGGGTTTGGACACTTACCCAAGATGAAGATGAACCTGCCACAACAGTTTCAACAACCACAAACACTGTTTCATTTAACTCGTAACGTGTGAGTCACGTGCATACCTTACTAGGGGCCCTTTCTAAAATGCTATGGTAAAATGTCCATGCCAGAATTCCCGTTTAGGACTATCCCTGACCCTATCCATGCATGGCATTGGCAGCAACAATGCAACCATGCTTCAAAGCATGGTCCACACACTCCACAACAACTTGTTATGGTGGGGTTGACCCTTAGTTAGTTGTAGAAATGTGAATCCATTTTAAAGTTGCTATCACTTTCCAAAGAAGCAATGGTTGCATTACTCGGTAAAACTTGAAAAAAATAATGGTACAATAATATTGAATTAAAAGACAACTCTTCTCCCTACGAATCTAGTTGCGAATTCTTTTATTCTTAAATATTCTTAGTGTCATATAACGAGATTAAATCCATAAAGTTTTATTGTTGTGGCTCTACATTTTCAATGCTTCTGTCCTCTCTGGTTTCATAAATAGTGTTATATAAGCGATGTACACATTTCTCTCTTTAATACCAAACCCGATTGTGTCATTGCATGTCACTTTCACTCTCCTTGTCAATGGTACCCCATAAGAAACAAGACTTTCTCACGATGTTTACACTGTTCCCCGGTGCAGAATCAGAACAGCAACAGGGCTGTACGTACCATAAAACAAGTGCTGCATGATGAAGACAAAGACTTTTTTTTTTTATATATAAGAAAATACTCCCACCACCAATCCTACTACTGTACAAATTACAAAAACCATTAAAGAGAGAGAATAAACATTCAAACATTAACACCTTGAAAGAAAAACCCACCCCAAATGAAAAAAAAAAAAAAACTAAAGAAAAAGCAAGTAGATAGATAAGCTATCACAACCCAAAGGAAATAAATATGAAACACACCCCTATCCGGCTATTCCCCCAACTGAGCACTTCAAATGCTAAGAAGATCAGGTGGTGGCGACTGGGGAGGATGTTGATTATCTTTAGGTTCCTCCTTAGATGCCGTCGCCGTGGTTGGAGACTCTAAGTTGTCTGATGATGACAAAGAGGATTCTGTGATTGTTAAGTCTCCTTGTTTTGAACTTGGTGGCTTTGGAAGCTCGGTCAGAATTTGAACAACTTCGCGCATAGTTGGCCGTTCCACTGCCTGCTCCTCAACACATAGCATGGCTACATAGAAAACATGCATCACCTCATGAAGTGGAACTGAGGGAAGCCTTGGATCAAGAACTTTTAGAACACCTTCCTTGTTTGAGTCTGTCATTTTTCTAACCCATTGCACTATGTCCACACCATCACCAAACTCCCCAACTGGTTTCCTGCCTGTTACAAGCTCCAAAAGAACCACCCCGAAGCTGTACACATCGCTCTTCTCATCAACTTTCAAGGTGTAGGCATACTCTGCAGTCAAAATCAAAATCTCAACTTAAATCAATGACCATAAATAAAAAGCCACATTAATTGAAAACAATCAAGATAAAGTCAATATGTGATAAAAGCAAGGGAAATAGCCATCCAATTACTAATCACCATCTTTTTCCAACTGTGTACATCTCTAGCCTATAACTACAGGACTTAACTAATTATAGGTTGGGGGCTACGATCAAGTCTCAAAGGACACAGTTAGCTACTACCATTTGCTTCAAATAGTAATAGTATTTGGAAGCCTACTTAGTGTTGATAAGGGGGAAAAATAGAGTCAAGGTAGGCAACATAGCATATTAGCATTTATTAATGAATTAGGCACACCAAACAGCAACATCTACTAAAGTTCACTTCTACGCCTAAATCAATGATGTTGAGTGAAACGAGACAAACTCCGACAGTTAAGGATTCTTGATAGAAATAAAGACTACCATTATTCACACTAGTTAAACATATAATCATCAATTATGTTGAATATCAATATATTACCTGGAGCTATGTATCCATAAGAACCAGCAATAGCAGACATGCATTCAGATGCTCCAGAATCTTGCAGGAACTTAGCGAGCCCAAAATCAGCAACATGTGCTTCAAAATTGGAATCAAGAAGTATGTTGTTGGATTTAACATCTCTATGGACAATGAGTGGTGAACAGTCGTGGTGTAGATAGCAAAGGCCCTTTGCAGCCTCAACGGCAATCTTATACCTTGTGTCCCAATGCAAGTGGCCACCTTTCTTGCCATGAAGAACCTCACCCAAGCTTCCATTAGGCATGTACTCATACACCAAGAGATTTGTCTCGTGGTTTGAGCAGAAACCCAAGAGTCTAACAATGTGTCTGTGGCGAATCCTCCCCAGTGTCTGAATCTCAGCATTGAAACCATGATCATGGGAAGAGCCTCTGCTCATAGCCGGTAGCCTCTTCACAGCGACGCTGTCGGCGTTTGGCATTGCTCCTTTGTACACAATGCCGGCGCCTCCTTTCCCTATTATGTTGTCCTCCTTCAAGCAATCCAGAACATCGTCAACAGTGAAGTCCAGACGCTGGAACGCGGTTAATTTCCATGCTCTAGCATCATTGGCCTTTTTCAAGGCCCGAGCTTTGATTATCGCCGCGACGGCGAACAAAATGGAGCACACAAGCAACCCTATAACCAACAAAAGCTTCAATGAAGAAGAGAGGGGACCTTTAACGTGGGGCTGGCGAGGGCCATTGGCAACACCTTCTTTACAAGGACCCAAATAAGGACCACATAGTTCAGGGTTTCCCAAGAAAGAGGTGTAGTTGAAGTAGCCAAATTGGCCAGTGCCAGGAACCAAGCCAGAGAAATTGTTGTATGAAAAATCAGCAGAAGTCAAACTCTGCATAGAGGCAATGGAGCCTGGAATAGACCCATCTAGATGGTTTCTGGAAAGGTTGAGGTAATTGAGTATTCGCATGGAAGTAATCTGGTTGGGAATCTGACCGGAGAGCGCATTGGCACTGAGATCAATGAAAGTGAGAAGCTTGCAGCGACTAATCTCAGGAGCAATGGGACCCGATAGCTTGTTATGACTGAAATCAATCTTGGAAAGCTGTTGCAGCCTCCCAATCTGAGGTGGAATCCGACCCGTGAAAGTGTTTCCGTCGAGAAGAAGCTTCTGCATGCTGGTGAAGTTCCCAATGGTGGGTGGCAACGGCCCAGAGAGCTTGTTGTTAGAGAGACTAATCTGACCAAGATTGGAAGCATCTTCCTCGGGAAACTTCCCAGTGAGAAGATTACCCTGAAGCTCAACCTGAGTCAGCTTCGGAAGCCCGAATAGACCCTTTGGAATAGAACCGTTCAGGAAATTATCTCCCATTCGAATCCTATTCAAAGACTCGCACTTTCCAAGCGAATCGGGAATGGGACCGAAGAGATAGTTCCCGAGAGTTATAAGAGTCTGAAGACGGTTCCCGTAACACATGTTAGGAGGAAGAGTCCCCGTTAACTTGTTTGAAGAAAGGTCAACAAGAGTGAGTTTTCCGTTTTTACCTAAACTCTGAGGAATGCTTCCTGTGAAGTTGTTCTCCCAGAGCTGCAGCACCTCCAGAGCCGGTAACTCTCCTACAAACTCCGGAATGGCGCCGTGGAGCTTGTTCCGGAAGAGGTTTAAGAGAGTCAGATTTTTAAGCTCTGCGAAGCTCGCCGGAACCTCTCCGGAGAGCATGTTGTTGGAGAGGTCCATTGACTTGAGGCTTTTGAGGGATCCGAGGGAGGGAGTGAGGGAGCCGGAGAGGGCGTTCACCTGGAGGAATAGAGTGTCGAGGTTTTGGAGTTTTCCGAGCTCCGGCGGAAGCTCGCCGGAAAGGCCGCAGTAGGCGGCGTCGAGGCGGACGAGGTTGGAGAGGTTTCCGAGGTGCGGCGGGAGGCCGCCGGAGTAGGTGTTGTAGTAGCCAATGTAGAGCTCGCGGAGGGCGGAGAGGTTGCCGAGCTCGGGGGCGATGTTGCCGGCGAGCTCGTTGCCGGAGAGGGCGAGGTAGTGGAGGTGCTGCCAGGTACCGTACTCCGGGGGGATCTGTCCGGAGAAGAAGTTGCCGCCGAGGTGGAGGTGGCGGAGGAGGGGCATGGCGGCGACGGCGAGGGGGAGTGGGCCGGTCATGTTGTTGTTGTAGAGGTCGAGGGTTTGGAGGTTGGAGAGGCGCGATAGCTGCGAGGGGAAGGTGGCGTTGAAGACGTTGTTGGAGAGGTTGAGTTCGCGGAGGGCGGAGAGGGCGGAGAGCGCGGATGGGATGGGGCCGGAGAACATGTTGTCGGCGAGGGAGAGGTGGTTGAGGAACGGAAGGTGTGAGAGGTCGTCGGAGAGAGTACCGGAGAGAGACAGAGAGGTTAAGTTGAGACTCGTCACGTGGCGGCGAGAGTCGCACGTGACGCCGAACCAGGAGCAGTACGGGGTGGAGGAGTTCCAGGAGGAGAGAGCATGGGTGGGGTCTTCGGTTATGGAAGATGTTCTGAAAGAGAGTAGCGCGCGGTACTCCGAAACGCGCGCTGAGTGGAGCAAGTGAAAATGGGAGTGGAGGAAGAAGAAGACGAAGAAGAGAAGGAGTCGCATTTTGAGTGAGAATATGGAAATGAAAGAAAATGAGAAGTGAAAGAGTGTATTGTATATTTGAGTAGAGTGAGCACTGACCGCTGAGAGAGCAGAGTGAGTGAGGAAACGTCCAGGCGTGGCCAGGCCTTGTCATCTTTAAACAAAAGGGAACTTTGCCAATATCATTTTTGCACTTTATTTGTGACCATAACATGTCATGATACCATCATAACAACAACAATTCAAAATACACTATACTATATTACAAATTTACAATTAAAAATACTCCTATAGTATGCCTATTGCCTATTGCCTATTGCCTAATGCCTACTGCATGTTTCCTGGTTTCTGTTCGTAACTCATTTATGATTTATGAATTATGAATTGTGCTTCTTCTTTTTTGCAGTATTTTGTCTTTTTAATAAGCATAAAAGGTTTTTAATAGTTTGTCTTTTCTAATTATGCATAATTAGCATTTTCTGAAGTAGTGTCACTCACGCCATTTAAGCTTTCTTCTCTACAACCCCCAAACTTTCGTTTAATGTCAATTATTCCTTCATGGTTTGTTTTCCATGACACAACCAAACCAATGTAGTAGCTTGGTAATGATGAATGCACGAGATTGTAGTACGTAGTTTCATATCTTTTTTTTTTTTTACTGAGTAAATGATACAAGCATAATTTTGTTTGAGCGATAAAAAAATTATAAATATTTAATGTAATTAAATACAAGATTTAAATTCAAAATATCGCTAAGTTGGAACAATTAATTTCATAATTAATTGATTGACATGTTCACTAATATCCTAACTTATGGTTTGATCCCCTTAAAAAAAAAAATTGGTTTGATCATTTCAATTTGAATAAAAATCATCACATGTTTTTTCAATACTTACGTCGCCAAATTTTCACCTATATTATCGCTACATCTAGGGATGACAATATGGATCCAGATCCTACGGGCACCCGCAAAAATACTCATACGCGGGTAGGGTAATAACCCGTATATTTGGGGATGGGGCGGGTATTTACCCGCAAAATCTCATGGGGATGGGTGCGGGTACGGGTACTGTAGTACCCATCCCGCCCCGCCCCGCACCTTATGTATATACATATTAATTAATATATTATAATTTTATTATTTAAATTATTCAATTATCTATTTATTATTTTAATTATTCTTTTTATATGTTAATTTTGATATTCTATTATGATTTAATTTTTATTTGTATTAGTAGTTTAAAGCAATATAGAAACTATGGAAATAAGCATTTACAAAATATGGAGAAATTAATTCGGATAATGAAGTTAAAATATTATATCTATTTATGTTTTATTTTTAATATATAATTATAAACTAATTAGTTTTAAAAATATATTAGTTTTTCCTGTTTAATTAGAGTTTTTGTTTAAATTTATGTTGAATGATTATTTTTGTAATGTTATTTATTTATATAAATCAATATTCGTTTGATTTTAATATTATATAAGGGTGTATTGGATTAGGATTTTAAAATACTTTTTTGGCATAAAAAAGTCTTAAAGATTTTTAAGATTTTGTAGAAACTAAAAACTGTTAAGATTTTTTTAAGATGACTTTTGTGATTAGGATTTTATAATTTGGATTTAATGGATTTAGAATATAGGATTTCACATATTTATAAGATAAGATTTGAAAAGATTTTATGGATTTCTAAAAAAAAAAAAAAATTCAAAACTATTAAACACAAACCAACAAGAGTGTGCTTGGAAATATTATTGAACATAGGAAATGAACCATTATGGCAAGGAAAAGTGTGATTCGGAGGGAGAAGAAGAGACAAAAATTGGAACAGAAATATAATTTGATTCGCCGATCCTCAAAAAAAAAGAAATAAGCAAAGTTCCGTCGTTAAGTGATAAATGGGAAATGCATGGAAAATTAGAATCACTACCGCGTAATAGTGCACCTATACGTCTTCATCGACGTTGTTTTTCGATCGGAAGACCGCGAGCTAATTATCGAGACTTTGGATTATCCCGGACACATACTTCGTGAAATGGTTCATGCATGTTTATTGCCCGTGCAACAAGATCACTAATCATAAAATTATCATAAACTGAATCATCTCACCTAATGTACATGAACTCATTTTGAGATATATTTTTCACAAATTTTCATAAAGTAATAGTGAAAAATAATAACAAAATATTAGTAAAAAATATAAAATGTTTCATTTAACTCATAAAATCAATAATGTCATCAAAATATAAATCAAATAATTCAACAAAAAATATATGATGATCAAAACATTAATCATCTGCTTAACTTGAAGAATATCCAAAGTTGTCTATGTTTTATAACATCCCAAACATTGTTCTTTGTTTCCTACGTTAAATTGTATATTTTTTCAAAATTGATTGCAATAGTTTAGAAAGGTCTTTTAAAACTTTAACTTGATTGTTTATCCCGAGTTAAAACTTCTTCTAGACTCAGATCTATTTCTTTTATGAAAATTTTCATTTCATTAAAAATTTATGAACTTAAAATGAATGAGACAGTGGACTACATTGTAGGCTTGTAAATTGATTCATAGTGATTTTGATGTATGAACACATTACTATTAAAATCATATGAAAAGTCTCATCTTGAAAAAAAAAAATGTGTGGGTGAAAGATTATGTCACTGCCTTCAAAGCAAAAATAATGAAATAAATAAAAAAGTTTGAGATGAGAAAGAAAAAGAAAAGTCTCTCATAGTTGAATGTGATTGTTTGTAGGGTTTGGTATTTATATGATCAACTAAAAAGTCTATAAAATCTACCAAAATCCAATTAAAAAAAATTCATAAAATCTTTATAATTTTGAATAACAGATGATTTTTTTTTTTGTTTTATTCAAAATCCCAATTGAATACCACAAGATTTCGTTGCCCTTTGAAAAAAAAAAATTGATAATCTTGATTGAATACTATTAGATTATTTTTTATCATTTAACAATCTTGATTGAATACCCAAGACATTTTTACAAAAAAAAAAAATTATTCAAATCTTAAACAATCCTAATCCAATACATCTCCTAAGTTTTTGTTTTTTTTTTTATATAATTTTTAATTTTATATATATGAAAAGTGCGGGTCGCGGGTGCGGGTATGGGTATATAGGTACCCAGAGGGTATGGGGATGGAGATTGAAATTGTTACCCGCACGGGTATGGGGCCGGGGACGGGTACTTTTTTCAAACACGGGTATGGGGACGGGTACTATAGTACCCTACCCATTGCCATCCCTAGCTACATCGATTACAAGTTGTGGGTTAGTAGAGTACCTTTACCTCATGCAATTTGTATGGTAGGTAAGATTATTCAAAAACTACCATAATCATCCTGGGTAGAGGAGTCCAGGCTATATGCAAAACGTCTTGTGACATCCCTATAAATTCCATCAAATTATAAATGAAATTCTTTTACGTTGAGTAGATTTTTTATTCATTTTATTTTAATTTGTAAGTGTTTGGTGTTAATCCATATCTTTTATTCTATATGTGATGTAAGTAGATATTTCATATCAATAATATAATTAATAAAAAAAATTAATTTTTGTTACATGCATGTATGATAAGCTAAATTATTAGTTAACCAGATAAATATATTCATGTAAGAAAAATACATTCAAATAAACTATTGCAACTAATATCTAGTTAATTTCTGCCTTTTTTGATTCTTCAAAAAAAAAATATCAATTCATTAAATCGTATTTCTTAACTTAAAACTAGTCATGTAAATTTAAAATATGATTTTAGTTTGTATAAATATGATAATATACACTTTTAGTTTTTACAAAAATTTTGGTATATTTTTTTTATTATTATAAATTTAAAATTTTTTTTTTTTTACTTTGAGACGAGTTTGATTATATAAACATACGTATTTGATATATTTTTTCTTTCAATATTTTTCACTTTATTTTTTACACTTTTACTTTGCTTATTACATCTCCACATTTTGAATTTTTAATTCTTTGATTATATTAATTTTTGATTTTTTTTTAATTTAAAAAAAGTGAAAAGTACAATGACCAAGGTGAAAAAGTAAGAAATAAAGTTGAAAGTGCAAAAAAAATAAAAAAATCAAACATATAAGTTTGAATTATCAAAATTTAACTAAAAAATAACACATTTTAAACTAAATATAAAAAATAAATGAAAATTTTTATATGACTAGAAATGGACATTACTATATACTAAAACACAGAACAAAATATTTTAGCCTTATATTAATAATAAAATATCAATGTGAATAGTGAACATTTTCTCTAAAATAATAAAATATATAGAATAAGTACATGTTTAAATTTTTTGCTGAATGGTATATATAAATGTTTAAAATAAAAAAAATAGTCAAAATTATGTAATCATTTAATTAAAAGTTACATGAAATTATATGAACATCCCAACTTATCTAAGGAAATTCATAGTTTTCATTTCACATTATATAGTCCAGCTTATGACATTTGTAAGAAATTCAAAATATTATTTTACCTTTTTAAACATAAAAAAAAAAGTATACAAATGGTGTATAAATATCTTCATTATATTGTATAAGATATACGTGAAATAATGTTTCATTTTTAATACTCGGCTGATATTCATGTGTCAGGCTTTTATCAGTTCTATACTTCCATGTACTCAAAATTTGATGCATTTGGTAAATTTAATAAAGTTGGACTATTTAATGTTTATCTAACAATTCTCATTTATTGATTAAACAAAATGTATAGTACCATCTTTATCTGCATTAAATTCGAATTCTGATTTTTATTCGCTTTTTTGTAAAAAAAGAAAACTGTTAATTATAATTTTAGAATATTTATTAGAAATTAATAATAGTATTTTTATTATTAACAATCAATTTAGAGATACATGAAAAATATTAATAATGATTTTAATAAAAAGAAGTTATATTTTTAATTTTGAAACTAATATTTTAAGACAGTAGTATTTAATTTATTCATCTAAAAAATAAAACGGAAATAAATATGTATGGAAGAATCTTTCTCTTACTCTTACCTACGTGTTTTTACATTTTTCTGAGAATCATGCGGTGTATTCCTTTGGAATGAATTGGACCCATTGATGTGATGCATCAAATGAACTAGAGGACCCACGAGCAGTGTGTGTGAGACCATCAAGATATGAAAACCAGGCATCATTACAAATTACAAACAAAAAAACATGAGTTTACCAGGCACACTCCTTACAATTAAACATGCAACAAAAGCGAAGAAATTGAAAAAGAAAAAAAAAACAATAATAGGTAGTAAGTAATTATTAAACAGTAATAATTTTGTTGGGTTGGATAAAGCTGGTCAAACATTGCTGACTGACACAGGAAGGAAGAGAGAAGAAGAAGAAGACGATGAGTAACAAAACCCTATGTATGTTCGCTACTCGCATTATTACAATTTACATGAGTGAGGGCTTGCAGATTCAATCTCTTTTTTACCCCTTTCCTGTATCCAAATTACGACTGGGCCATACCACTTGCTATTAATGCAGAGTAAACCTAAAAACTTTGGTACTATGTTCATACTATAACATCATTTTGCTGAGATCTCTCACTTTAATTTTTAATTTATATTTCTTATAACGTTGAATTTTTATGGAAGAATTTAGTTTATCGTTCGTTTTGCTAATAGAATTTTCTTCTTTTCGATCACAATTAATATATTATCAAAAAATTTAGTTGATCGTTTATCTTTTTAATAAAATTTTCTTCTTTCGATCACATTTAGCATGTGTTCATGTATTTAATTTTGTGTCTAGTAAATCTACACACATAATTAACATAAAAAAAAAAACTTAAATTATATAAAAATAAATTGTATAAATATATATTTCAACATATATCTCTCATAACATGACGTTGTGTAAAACATAATATTATTCATTAAACGTGAATCTCATCACTGTTATATAAAACATAATATTATTCATTCAAAAACACTCGAATTACTTGGATTAATCACTCGTTAGTTTGATTATATGTAAAAATGTAAGAGTTGGTGATGAAAACAAGAGTTTGCGTTTCATGATTCGTCCACTATCTTTATCTATGTATGGGCAGTGAAAGTGAAGAGTGAAGGCATCAAACGTGGGTAGCAAGAGAAGTACTGAGACCATTATTATTATTATTATTAGGCTATCCTCCTATCTAATTTTACAATGGTCCCCTCTCTCTCCATTGCCAACAAGAAACAAAACACCATACTTTTCTGGAAGAGAATGACCAAGCAGTGATCAAACGAATACATCTAACATCTAATAATAATAAAAAATAATAGGACCAGAAATAACCAAGCAAACCTTTACTTAGCTCTCAAATTTCAATCAGGTTTTAATAAAGTGACAATTAACAACAGGTATAGGTAACTTACTACATACTGCAAACGGTAGCTATGTGTGTTTACAGTAATAAGATAACTAATAATGTCATTTGTCACTTTAACCCGGTGGGTATTAATTGCCCTCTTCCGGATAAATTATTGTATGAACCACCATGTACTACTATTTATTATTTTGGTAAATCTTCTTGTGGACATATGTAGTCGATTTTTTTTTTTTTTTTTTGAAGTTGTAGAAAAAGTTAATAAGAGATAATTAATAAAACTCAGCTACATTTTTTTTAGTTTAAAATTTTAAGCTAAAATATAATAATGATAACTTGACTTACTTTGTTGTTCTAAATTGTTTCCTTAATTTTTAAAAGTTATAAAATAGTCTTCTAGTTTATTAATTCATGACAAATTAATTTTTTTGAAAAAAAAATATTTTCAACTTTTTAGCACAATTTTAAACTTTTTTTTTTTTATTGATTCAGAACGTAAAATTTTGTATTATTAGAATCACATGCACGAATATACCATAAGTACCGTAGAAATCAATTAATGTTTGATAAAAAAAAAACATATAAATGATGAAAATTGTTTAATGTTAATTTTTTTTAGTTTTTTTCATTACTCATTAAACTCACTTCTAATATATTTTTTACTTTTTTATGTTATTTTTTGTCCGAATCTGTGAAAGTAAGCCGATCAAATATGCTATTAAACCTTAATTTTATAATTAATAAATTTGATGAACAAAGTTATAAACATTACTAATACTATGAGTCTTTGGGCCCTTTCTTGAATAATAAAATAAAAACTACTAGTAGTATGAATTACATTGAGGGATTAGCCTCGCCAATCTGCATTTTTCTGCCTCTATTAAAAAAATTTGGTGTTCATACTTTTAAATTACTTCATGATCCTTTATATATAATGTCTACGCACCCTTTTGAGTTTTGATTCTGATTCTTCCTCAAGCCTAGGTAAAAAGCCAATAATGTCGGAACCGCGTTTTCCTTCTGATTCTGATGACGTACGTTAAACAGCTGAATATCCGCGAATTAAGAAGCAAATCATGCACAAACATTTCCATTGGCTTCAATTTCAAACTGGTGGTTACCAAATTTGTTCACTGTACTGAACTTGTCCAATTCAAGAATCAAGCATGGATTAATTAATTAATAGATACCCTCCTAATCAATCAATCACAATCACTTCGGTGCTGTAGTTTCTATCAATTGGGGGTGCTTTTGATTTTGGCCACGTAAATTAGATATTGTCGTCAGAATAATGGAGGCCATGATTCTAATTTCTAGCATCCAAGAAATAAATATATGCATATAGGTGTATCTCAGTGTTCCACTTTATTGCAAGAGAGGTCAAGTTTGTCTCTAGTATAACCTTTTGATTAATGATTAATCATTAAAATATTGGAGTCTCGTTTCTAATTGACCGAATCGAATTAATCATGATTTTGTTGATGTTTAACTCCTAATCACAAAGCACGTGATCTATCGGATGACTCTCAAAAGGTTTTTGGGTTTGGCTAGCTAGGGAAGGAAATTTAGGATTAATTTTAAATTTATTTAAGCTTCCTTATCTGCATCGATTAAAAACATTATTCAAAGAGGGAGTAGATCTCCATGCTGGTTCTTAACTAGCTTTAATTTATTAAAAAAAGTTTATGGCTAAAACTTGGATATAATACATTATAATACTAATCAATTCTAAGAGTATGTAGATAGTTGTTTAATCGACCTGTCCGTACATACCTCCAATATGCATACTATGGAGTAGTACTGATTTGTTTTCAAAAGTAATAATCAGTAGTGTTTTTAACTCTCTTTATCATTCTTTTTAGTTGTTAAGTTTTAAGTGTTTTTAATGATCTATTAGATATAATTATTACGGTTAATAATGATTCATGGTAAAAGATTTTTTAGGTTTTTTTTCAATCGATAAATATTAATTTGTTAATATTTGTTAGAAATGTCAGTAATTCAAATCTATGATCTATCTCATCCTTTTTTTCTTTTATCCTTTTCTTTTATTATCCAATTCAATTTATAATTCATGAACCTTTTAAATATTATGATACATGATATGCATATAAATTTCAAACATTCATTGAAAATTTATGACTAAGCTAATGATGGACCAATGATATAGACTGTACAAACATGTCAACCTCTCAAATACAAAAATACAAAGAGATTAGTTTAAATGACCATTGATCCGCCACGGATATAGACTACGTTACAAGTAGTATGTTAAATATTTTTAGTTTATTGGATAATTGTAGTGCGGGGCACACAAGATTCGCTAGCTGTAATTGCTTTAAGATTTCTCTTGGAACAAGAAAGACTTTGGTGTTGAGATGAACAAAATTTGGGAGCCCGAAGCTCTTGTAACCCATAAAACACGTTGTATCCTATTCTTAGAAAATTTAAACTGTCTCGGATGCTGTTCCTTTTGTCTGCTTTACTACACTATTGGAACCCCAAACTATTCATGGGTCTGTCCCTCTAATTCTCTCGAAAATCATAACAGGTCCCTGCTCCCTCATCTCACTTGCCTTCCCACCCTTCTTTTTTTCCTAACGTACAAGTAACATCTTGGAGTTGTGTGTGATGATGAATCATGAAACTGATAATACTACTATCGAAGCAGAGCAAGTTGTTGATGATGCCTATTATTCAACTTTTGTATGCATATTGCATACCCATCTTTTCAATTTCACAAAAAGAGTAAGGTTACTATTGGACACTCATAGAGTGATATATAAATTTAACGGTGATATAATGTTACTCGGTATAAAATAGTTTAAGGTTAAAGGTAGTAATATTAAGAAAAATTAATTTTACATTTTTAAACAATCACAATTATTCATTTATAATATATTAGCTGATTATTATAAAATTAATTTACATTAAAAATGACTCAAAATTAACAAATTTATTATAAATCATAATTAATAGTGTAATAAAATTTGTTTACACCTTCATTGTCCAACAAACTAAGCAAAGTCTCTACTTGCAATTTTATAGATTAACGACAAAACTTTGAATGAGATATTAACAACTACCGCTGAAGATTTGACGACAAAGAGGATACATTGAACTAATAAATGCGTGTTTTTGTTCTTTTCGATCTCATAAATTTTACTTAACCGATTGCTACGTGATGATAATGTTTGCCAAATTCTACCATGTAACCACTTATATTTTATGTCGCAAGTTTTAAACTCAAATTAACAAAAAATAAATGAGTGATGCGTAAGTTTAATTTTTATTCTATTAAACAAAATTGAATTAAAACTTTATTTAACTGGATTTTCTTATTAGATTGAAAATAAATTTAGGTTTAATTACTCATTTGATTTGTATAGTTATAGAAACTTTATCAAAACGTCCCTTTGGTTAAAAATATTCTCTTTTAAGTCTTTACAAGGTCATTTTTAATCTATTTTACTTACACGTCCATTTTAATCCCTTTTAGTTTCTACAGCAAGACCAGAAGAAATGAAAAAAAAAGAAAGGTATGTGTAAGGACAAAATGAGAGTGTTTTTAAGTATGGATACTATTTTCTTTTTGTATTTATAAGAACGAATAAGTAATTAAACTTTTGATTCAATTTATTTTAATTAGATATCATGAAAAAAAAACTAAAAGGTTAATTGAAAAGGAATTATAAATAATAATTTATTCTATTGGGGATTGGGGACAGCATTTGGGGCCACGAGGTCTAGAAAGGACAAGATTGTGTTGAAAAGGATAATTACGTACTTTGGGTTTGAACACGATTTACAAGCCCAAGAGTACCAGTACTGCCCTCTACTTTGTCCGGTTGTGGGTTGTAAAAGAAAACATAATAAATGTTTGAATTTTCGTTTTAAAACACTCAATTCAGATTTCTATAAATTTCAAGATAAATTTAATCATTCAGCACTATAAATGAAAAGAAAAACAAGAAATGAGATATTTTTTCAAATGCAGTTTGAGAATCTCATAAAAAAAATAAAAGGAGTTATTAGTTACTCAATGCAATGCATTTGCCATTGCTAAGTGCAAACTCATTAATGTTGACATTGGCATGTATCCCCCTGTGGATGCAGATACCCTTTCTCTGTCAAGTATCAACCCCCACTAACTTTGTCTAGGCTTCGAAAGGAACCATTGCATGTCATTCTTATATATCTTTCTTTAGCGTATAAAAGTGTATATAGTACTTTATAAATTAAATTAAATTAAATTAGTGAGATAGATAGCATAGACATAATGATTATGTTGTATAAAAGTGATTGGTGAGACGCTGTATATCTTTTAGTGGACCTCTTTTTATTTGTTTTTGACGCGTACAGTGGAAAATTAACTAAGTGATGTGTTTGTCTGTCTCTAGCCATGTTTGCCTTATAATTTGTAAATATATTTTTTACCTGCTTAAATAATTGTTCGAGACAGATAACTAATTAAATGCCCTTATAACTATAATTTTATTAAATAAATTATTTATGAATGAAACATAGTTCTTCAATTTCTGATATGTGTAGTGTAATATAGATATGTTACGTCATAACGTAACTTTGAAGGCTTTTATTTGTGTTTTTCTGTTAAAAAGCCATTTGGGACATTGACCCTTACTGTGACATGCATGCATATATTAATTCATTATTATTATTTTTTTCTTTCGAAAGATCCCTTTTCAATGTATCTTTCTTCTTCTAATTATTTTTTTGCTAACGAAAGAGACATTTGATTATTACAAATTAGTTATATTAATTGTACCATTACCATTGAATTAGGTCAAATATTTTATCAGAAATGGAAATTAAGAATCTCTCGCTACGCACCAACCTACTTAAGCCCCTATTGATTTTGCAGATTACTACAAAATATACCGTCTTAGCTCAGCTTAGCTATACTGAATAATAGCACTTCTACCATTGTGCTTAAGCACGCAAGTAATTATGCTATGCCATTGACATGCTAAAGTTTCGAGAGATGCTGAAATGTGGTCCTTCAAAATATATATTGATGGGATGGGATTAATGGCAACGCAAGTTCATCAATTAAAACTTGAGAGGGACTAAAATTATTGAATAAAAATCATTAAACATAGCCTAGTATATATCTTGAGAGAGAGAAAGAAATAGAACAAAGAAAAGATGTAAATATGATACCAGATATGATTTTATAAAAGAAAGATAAGAAGAAATGGAGGATATCTAATTCATATGTTGGTTGTGTTTTTAAGTGTTAGCATAATGAATAATATGACATGATCCTTCAACCACTTATTTTTTGTTTTTTTTAATACATTTTATTTAATTTTTAATTTAAAATATATTCCATACATAGTTTATTTTAAAAAATATGGATTGCATAATAAATAAAGGGAAATTAAAAAAGGGCATTTTTCCAATCTTGAAAAGAATTATATTGCATATTACTTTTTAATCTACGATAAAAATGAAGAGCGTATTTGTTTTAACATTCAAAAACCTCAAACGTGAATTGAACCCATGACATCTAACTTATAAATTGAGGCCAACATCCAGACTCCATAGTGTTTTTAAATTTAAAATATATTTCATACGTGACACCTTTATATTTTGAAAAAAAATCTATAATGTAATTTACATTTTTTATTAAACCTTTTTAGAATATAAAAGAGATAACGTGAGAAAATTTATGGACTACAGAAAGAAACACCATCAATTAATCAATCCCACTGTTGAAGCCCAATTTCAAAGCCCCCTAAACCCTAAAAGCAGGTTGTTGCTTATTGCACTCCAGGTTGCTTCCACCACTTTTTTTCAGAATATTCTTTTTACCTTTAGATTAACTATTCCAAAAGCCAAAATCCACCGCAACCATTTTAGAAAGTTAGATAATGTCACTAAAAAGATTTCTAACTCACGATCTATCATTTCCCTTTCTCGAGTTAAAGGATGAAAGAAAATAAAACATTCCAAGGCAAAACAAATTCTTTGAATTAGTTCAAGCCGCATCATCACGATCACCAAGCCATGAAAAACAAAAAACAACTCTTCCAACATGAAACACAAAAAAAGGGGTCAAGAATCCACACGATGCGCGTGAGTGTGAGCAGCAGCAAGAAACAGAGCTCCGGTTCCAGAGCCACCATGCGAATGTTCAATGATGACATTGTCGGAGAGATCCTTCCCAAGCATTTCCCACACACTGCTATGAAGGTAGTTTCTGAAAATTCGATAATGCTCGTAAAGCCCACCTTCAATATTCACCACACTCTTCCTATTCTCGACTCTCCCAAGCTTCTTTATAATCCCCACGATTCCGGCTCCGGCTAAGCGCGCGCCACGCTCCGCCACTATGTCGCACACCTCCGCCACCGCTTCCCGCGCCACTAGACTACAGTCATATATCTGTAAATATTTTTTTAAAATGTCAGTACATCAACATTAAACGTTTGAAAAAAGATGAATAATCTTACCTCGAATACCTCCTCGAGTTTCTCACTCACTATTTCACGATCCTCGGACGTATCTTGATGCATTGCTGCCATGTCAGGACACCTACACAAAGTCACAAATCAGCCTCAACTTGATGCATAGCTGCATTAATGATTATCATATTAGTTCATGAGTTTATATGGTATAACATGTAAAAAATATTAAATATATTTTTACTCTTTTGTTTTGGATTCTGTTGTTTTTAGTCATTTAAATTAAAAATTATTTTTTTTAGTTTTCAAAATAAAATATTTTTTATTAAATAAGGATATAAATTTTATAATTTGTAATATTTTTTTATTATTAAAATTACATTGTTATAGTAAAAAAATTATTATAAATTATAAAATTTATATAACTTGTTTGGTTATTTGGATATAATAACTAAAATAAACATTGATTACATTCGATGGACTAAAAAAATTAAAGTTTAGTTTCATGGACTAAAAAAATTAAATACTTAATTTATGACTAAAATTATATTTAAACTTTACTTATTATTATCTTATAAACACATATTCAAAATTAATTTTAATCAAAATCAATTATATTAAAAAAAAACTATTTTGACCCAAACATCGTTGAAAAACTCATGCAACAAAGTGATCAAGTCTTGCAATACGAGGAACCAATTATGGGTTTAGATACCTTAGTAAGTATGGAGTCATTAACTTTGGAGGCACCTTGCTTCCAAACAAGGTTGTTTCCCGGGCCAACTTCAACAAGACCTGTCTCACAATTTCTCCCAAATACATTCCTGAAATAAGCTTTTCGAAAATCTGATGAGGTGAAAAAACAGAAGACTCAGTGGCCAATTTTAGACGATTAATTAATGATATTACAATGGTAAATGTACAACATTGATTTCAATACCTCGGTACCAGGATTCGAGCTTTCAGCATCTACACTAGCATCAAATGATGTTAAAGGAAGATGAGGAGAATTGAACTTTCCCCACTCCATGCTAATTACCTGCAATACTACACCCGAATCAATCATTTAAGTTGCTCAATTCACACTTTATAGGTTGCATGTATGCATGGAAAAAAATTATCATTAAACATGACATGTAGTTAGATGTTATTAATTCTTTTTTTGCAAATCAAAAATAGAAAATAGATGATGCACCTTTGTTCAATCACAAGTCATCATGTATGATAAATTTATTGATTTTTACCATAATTATCTTAAAAATCATATCAACGAGACTATCTAATAATAGTTATTAACTAACCAACTCGCTTGAATTGGGAGATTGTGTAAGGTCTCTAGCAACTTTTTCTGCTGATTCTACATAAGCAGCGTTTGTGCTCATGCCAAGTGTAATTGCAGCCACGCTCTCCCTGTTGTAGTATCTTCCACCGGCCAAACCTCCGATAGTTTCATCAACCTATTCAGTGTTAATGTTTTGAATCTGTTTTTGTTTCAGACATGGAAATTAAAGACAAAAAAAAGACCCATGAAAATGTAACATTTGCAAAATTAATTGATAGGGCCACACTAACCAGCGCAGAAACGTGCATTTTCATTCCATGGTTCGTCAACGCTCGATTAAGGTCCTTCACCATTCCTTTGCGAATCTGCTGGTTCCATATGATATCGTAAAAAAACCTATGTGTGGTTCCTTAACCTTGGTCGTGGAATAGAAATTTAGGAGAGTGTGAATAGCAGTTTAGAAGAAAGCATGGGCCAGTAAACTCAACTGGGCTGTTTGAGCTTTTCCGTTGAAACGTTGTTGCCGCGAAAGGCATAACTTCGTCTACTGGATATGACAAGGTGAAGCCCAATTTCTTCTTTTTGGCAGGTGCTCCTTCCTCAATCTCACGATGGGACGCTACAAACTTCGCTATCTCTGTAGCTACGTAGTCTGTTATTTCCTGAGATCAAATTCAACTTTCATTTTCATGTCTCTTTTTTTTTTATAATCATGTTATTAGAATGAAATGTCACTGGTTTGATAGATAACTAATGAATCATCAAATTAAGATAATAAATAAGATGTTTACCTCAGAAGTACCAGCCAAGACAGCATCGGGGATGGTACTCTCCTCTCTATGTAACGCAGAGATAGGCTTACTCTTTCCTCCTAGCCGCGCACACAACATCAACAAATGCGTTCCTTGCAAATTAACTCCATAATAAAACCCTTCCTCATCTCTGCCATATCATGAATCGGTGATATTAATCTTTTGTTTTTAGTTAACTCAAATGTTTAATACACATTAATTTCAGTTCCTAAATTATAATTAATAGTTAAATCTGATTAATAAGTTTTAAAAGCTTTAATTACATCTTTAAATTATTTAAAATGCATTAATTTGATTTTTTGTAAGTTTTTTTTTTTTATGAGTGGAAAATTAACAAAACTTAAAATTAGAAGAAACATGATGTCTAGTGTATTTGCTATAAATCTATCTTAAAGTTTTATAGATGAGCTGTTCTAGTTAATAAAATAAAATGATTTGTGAGTCTTTTTTCTTAACTAACCAATCAGTTATCATATTTTTTTTTTGAATTATATGTATAAATAAAGAAACGTGTTAATCTAATGTTAAAAAAGTGTCAGAACATGAAAATGAGAGTTAAAAATCTTTTTCCTTTTCAAAGTGTAAGATTTTGTTATTTATATTCCTTTTATTAAATATACTCTCCTAAAAATATAAAAAATAAGAAATGTATTTAGTAAAAAAAATTGGATATAAATATCAATATTTAATAAAAAAAAATTAAATTAAAATATTTTTAATAATTTATAAACTAAATTAAAAAAAACTTAAAACTTAAAAAATTAAATCGAACAATTAATTATAATTTAAATACTGAAATACGTATTTAGCTTAAATAAAAAAGCAGAACCATCAAGTAATTGGTCACTTACTATGAGTGAAACTCGACAGGATAAAAAACATAATTGAGAAAATAGCCCGTGTCCAGTCAGTTCATTTCTTTCTCTAAGTGGAAAAAAAACAAAAACACAACAATATGTATGAACATATAAACGTGGATTACCCATGTGGGAGTGATGTAACGTTGGAAATGACCATTTCGAGAGTGGAGGTTTCATCATCGGCAGAAGCAAGAGAGATTTCCATGTCAGAGACAAAATCATCGGCGACCTACGAGGAGATATAAAGTTCATTGAAGAGAAAAGGCAAGGAAAGATTGATCATAGGATCAACTCTCACCACAAATAAAAACTAATAAATTAATAATTAATAATTTTTTATTTTTTTTATTTTTTTTTACAGCACAGCAACCTGCCATAGCTGTTTTACTGGGGTGGCACATTCCCTAGCGAATTTTCTAATAATTTGCTTTGTTTTCCTCAGCTGTTGCTCTTTCCACCGCTTCCACCTTTTGATCAACACCCCTGATACTACCACCGCAAGAGTTGTGGTCACCACCACCACCACATCCTTCCTCATCCTTCAACACTGATAATAATTAGATCAAGATCAATTAAGTTCATTAACAAATGCTTTTGTTCAATTCTCGTGTATCAATTTGTCCAAAAAAATAAAAGGTTCTTACTTGGGTATGAAAAAATCAAAATAACTGTACTCCGTTAATGTAGTAGCTAGCATACAGGAAGGAACGAGTATCAAGGGATTGAATGGGTTTACCAATTATATGGGCTGAAACTTAGAGTTGAGAGTTCTTTCATTCACATCAGGAAATTGCTTTATACACCTCATTTTTTGTTACTCGCACCTTCATATTTTCAAATATTCCAAGACTTCTTCCCTCCATGGAATCTTGGCCTGAAATTGTTACCACTATAGCTCCCTTTTCCTCCGTCATCACCATAGTTGCTTCGTTTTTTCCTCCGCCTGAAAGCCTCCAACACCATAGTTGCTCTCCATCTATCATCTTTCATTGCTAAGTGTCGAAGGTAAGTTCCTTCCATCATCATTTTGGAATGGAGATTTTGGGATAGACAAAAAATTGAGCACTTCTAAAATGTCCATTACGAAATTATGCAATGGGAAATTCAGAAAATATTTTGTCTTTATAGATTCTTCAATTCGGAATGGTAACTAGATTTGAAAAGAAAGAAAGAAAAAGGCAAAGGATATTTTTGTCCATTCAAAACTTTTATGGGGTGCAAGAAGCAAAACATAAGATACAGGAAGCAATTGCCGTCCAATAAATGGGTTAACCAGTAACCACCGTAAGGGTAAGCCTAGCCCATTATATTAGTAACTCAGGCTTGGGCTAATGGAACAACAGTAACAAAGTTCATAATCTAGTGAGACTAATGTTTATTTTAAATATTTAATTTGATCTTAAAGATAATTTTGACCTACAATTTGGGTATTACCAAAGTAAAAGTTGTTTAAATAAAATTAATGTTTACAGGTTGTCTACGTCTCAAGCAATAATTGTGGGTGTGTTAAAAGTCGTATTGTCGTCAATTATGTAGCACCACAAAATCTACTTTTTTGAGGCATGGAGCAAAATCCCTTTCACATAAAGATTTGGAATTTGGAAAATACTTTCAACATACAGATTATTATTATTATGATGATGTATTATGTATATCTAAAGTTTGAAATGTGGCTCACAGAAAGTTGACAGGTGTTGGACATGGACCAACGTGTCAAATACTCAAATCTTCGGTGCTGAAACCTTTTTGTAAAATTTCAGGAAAAAAAAGTTTATAGTACTTCTGGCACATGAATTAATTGAGGAGGAAATTATTTTCTTTAGGTAGACCCAATATTAATTAATAAAGCTACTTTTTTCCCAGTTCATTACCCTTGTGCGCTTTAAAGATCTGTTTCTTGTATTTGTATAAAGCCAAAAGAAAACGATGTACACGATAAATTCAATTAAAAATATGCAGTTGCATTATATCATCTGGAATAAAATTTTGATTATATCACTAAATCATTATATTTATTTAAAATGTTTGGATTCAAGGGCATCAAGCTCTTTTTGGACAAAGTAGCTAAGTGGTTTAGATATTGACTCGCACATCGTTCCATTATTTGATGACTTCAGAAAATAAAAACTACTATTATTTTATCTTTTTTACATTATTTTATACTATTTTTAAATAATAAAATACTTATTGCCAATGAAATAAAGTATAATAGTGATTATACAAAAAAATATAAAAATGATTTATCAATACCAATAATATTTGGAAATTTTCTAACATCATGTTAATTAGTATTTCAATGTGAAATCAAATAAGCATTACATCTTTATTATCTTCTTTTTTTTAATCTATTTTATTTCTTCATACATTTCAAAATAGAGTATACATTGATTTTTTCCTATTTTTTTTTCTTAAAAAATAACTGGCTCTAAATAAAGTCAAGCTTATTTTTGTCGGTTATTGCAATTTGCCATCGATGAAAGGTGTTTCTCTTACAAAAATATAAACTTGTTGGATTTTGAGAGATATAGTCTATAGACACCAAAGTTTGTTGAGCCTTGTTGCCGTGTAGTTTAGTTGGAGTATAATTGGTGAGGAAGAAAACGTCACCACAAAAGGACAAAAACAAAACAGCAGGTAATAAGAAGAAAGAGAGAATATATACCCACGTGCACCTCATTTTATATTTATTATATCATACTTCCTCTGATTCATTTTAATTATTTTTTTTAGACTTTAAAAAATATCTAAAAATAATTGATGTAATTACTTTTTAATAAAGTATTTATTATTTTTTTTCTTAATTTATCTCAAATAATAATTGTGTGTAACATGTAAAAATGTAATATATTTTTTAAGTAAAAGAAAAGGTTATTTTAGTAAAAATGATTCAAAAAAATATTATATTTATTATTTTTCTTAATATGTGTGTAAACACCTTAAAATACAATCAAATTGGATGGGGAGTATCATTTTAATTAATAACTGGCCCGATTTAACTGTTAAATGCATAAATCAACTATTTTAATTTAGAACAAAAATCTTCATTCTATTATTTTTATAATAATTATCTTAAAATTTATATTAATTACTATTTAGGATTGAATAATAATATAAATGTGTTTTACATTTTTGATGTATAACTATTAAACTCTAGTTTATAAGTACTTAATTTTGAGTTTCAACATTAAATATTTTTGTGTAAATTGTGTTAATCCAATGAGTGAATTTTGTTATGGATAATTATTCTATTTAGTTTGATTAAATTTTTCTTTGGTAAAAAAAATTATAATTTCTCAAAAGAAAAAGAAACTAATTTTAACTTCTTTTTTACATTTTATATATGTTTGATAGTATAATGTTATTAAATATCATATTATACTACTTACCAAAAAAAAATATCATATGTACTCTTAAATTATTTTTATCATAACATTAAATTTCAAGATAAAATACAAAAAAAAATAAAAATAACTCTTTTATATTTATTTTTGGAGTAAGTAGATCTATCTGTATATAATATAACTATTTACTATCAATAACTTCATATTCTTCATTGTTTGTGATTTAATCATAAAATTATTTTATTTAGACAATTAAAAAAAAAAATACATGATTGTAATTTTTTTCTCCAAATAATTAAATATAAAAATTATTTCATAAATCCTATTTAAAGACACATGCACCTAATGGCTAATGATACGTTTTTCAAGATGTGCTTGAGTGATTCTATCATTTTCAAAAGATATGAGATGCTTCAAAGGGACAAAAAGAAAGAAAGAAAATACAGAAAAAAGAATATAAAGTTAGAGATTAGTTGTTGGGGACATAAGCTAGTTTTAAAAATAGTTTCAACCCAAAAATGCGTTTACCAAGATAATAATAGGTTCACCATCCCACCTTAAAGATTTTCAAACACACGCTTATACGTTGGCTGAAGAACAGCAAAAGCCAAATAGTGGGAGGAAACAGAGTTGAGTACGCTGCAAAAGTTTTGTTTAATGCTCTTTTTTTTTTTTTTTTTTTTAGGATCAAGATTTTGTTGCTATCTATACCAAACTGTAATAAGACAAATCACAATTTACAATAAAAAAAAATATTACACTACAATAAAAAAAAAAATATAAATAACTAAAACGTTGTTAACTGATTTTTAAAATTAATTTAGATACTGTTTTAAAAATTAATTTAATGATATTTTTTTAGAAATTATTTTAATAACTAATTTAATAATATTAGAAATCAATTTAAAAATTAACTATTTTTTAATCTCTAAAATATCTTTATATTAATTGTTTAATAAATATTTAACTAGTTTCAATATTCCATTCATTCCATAATTCCTTAATGATATAGAATTTGTTCAAATATATTTTATATTAATCCCAGTCTTAAACTATTTCATTTCATCAATGCAATGAGCGCATAGTATCCGGTGCAATTTCCACACCAAAGTCGATCTTTCCGCTTCATCTTCAAAGTTGGTGTGTACTAAAGTCTTTGGCATAAAGCTAGTGTGAAAAAGAGAAAGCTAGCTAGGTGATCACTAATCAATTAAATCGAAATCAACATAAAAAACTAGTGTTTTTTTTTCTTTTCTTTTCTATTCCTGGAATACTGGAGGAACAATATATAAGATCACCGACCATAGTATATGACATGTGTCAAGGGTCTCATAATGTCCATATATAGAGAAATTAATCAATAAGACAAAATATGCGGATAAATTCAGATGCCGCCCATATGTTTTGGTCAGTTTTGGGGTGGTCGGTTTGGTGTGTATTCCCATTCATTTAATTTCTTCGTCCTTAGTTATGGGTATTGTGAAAAAATCAAGTGGGAAAGTTAATTTGGAAAAAAAAAAGTGTGAAAGGAACAAATTATTAATCAGGATAATATTCTTTAAAAATAAAAGGAGACCTTGCATTTATATATGGGTTCACTTGTCTACAAAGAAAAAGGACACGTACGTTTTGTAAAATAAATTGCCCCAGTTGTTTGGAGAATATCTAGAAGGGGGATTCGGATCCTTATAATGTTCATATTTCAAATCAAGATAAGGAAATTTAATATTTCAAGTTTGTAGCTTAATTAAAAGTATACTTTTTTTTACATTACTAATGTATCAAAAAATAAATTTAGTCTTTTTAGTAGTTGCTAGTCAGGTTACTATTGTACGTTAATTACCCAAATTAAGTTTCAACGGAAAAATTAAACTGAAATAAATGAAACCGTTAATTCTTGTAAACGTGTGACAACTGTTTTGTCATTTTGTTTTTGACAGATGTTGTACTTGTCATTATAACAACGTGTATCACGATTTCATGATCATTTAATTATAAGATGTTATAAAAAAATAAACTACTATCACTATCGTGATAAACAATATAATAGAGCACACTGATTTTTAATAATAAAAAATTAATGATGCAGTCTTAGTTAAGTTTGGAGTTTTAAATAATGCAATTATCTTCATCTGGTCAAAGCTTCCTCCGAGATCTCTCGGCTGCCATTTACAAATTGTTTTTGTAGCCCACATTGCTTAGATGAGAGTTGAAGCCAAATGTAATATTGTGATGATCCATTATATTTTTTTACAAGAATAATATTGTGATGATCATAGAATATCCTAGCAAAACATACATCTAATAGTAATTCTAACAAAGTATACGAATTTATGGTTGAAACATTTGATATTTATATGAATACCTATGTCACTATTATCCCTATTATCCCAGAATCTTGAATAAGAGACTTGTTAGGATAATTACAAAGTCACACGTCTTATTATTTAAAAGTTGAGATTAATGGTAGCTTAGATATAAATAATCTCTTTAATTTTTTTTTTAAATTCATCATGATACTTTTTATAAAAAAAATTGTGATAATCATTGAATACTTAAATATACAGTATCTTGTATGATAATCTTAACGATACCTTTAAATTTGAGATTAAAATATAGTTTGACAATTTATGTTTTTTCATTTATTTATAGTATATAATGGTAACAAGGTTTTAATGAAAAACAAAAATAGGGATACTAAGGTTAAAATTTAAAATCTTGTATAGACTATATTTATACTAATATTTATCATTAGACTTAGACAAATGGATAAATCGTTTCGTTAAGTTAAGCGGTAAATCATGAAATCCGCCTGATTAATGGATCAACTCACGTTTATGAAAAAAAATGTACATTTTTTAAAACTTAAATTTAACATTTCAATACAAATTTAATCTAACTCATTCAACTTTAATTCCAAATTATAAATTGAAACAAGTTATACAATTTTAAATGCATACAAACACTTCAAAAATGTCTTTCCTTTTAAATTTTACTTAATAACACTCCAAAATTAATAACTTTACCTTATATAAATTCTTTTACAGAGATTCACGAGATCCATAAATAAACTCATTTAATAAACAAAACCAACTAAAATATCCACGAAATAAATAGACTTCAAAAAATTAGGTATGTAAATTATACAATTTGTGAGTTTTGCAAAAGTAACCTAATTATCCAAAATTGAGTAACCTACGTATTCAAAATTGTTTGCTTAACTCTAGGTATCAGTTGACTGATGTGATTGATTTTTTCCCCTCAAATGTTAAGCAAAAAGTTAAAAAAATAAATAAATAACAGAGTGTTATTTATTGTGCAGAAATCGATGCACAAATATATATAACATCAATATATTTGTATTTGTAAAAGAAAAAAAAATAGTATAATATAAATTTGATACTCTCTCCATTCTAGTTTTCATGACATTTTAACAAAAAAAAAAAAAGTTTCAAATTAGTTGTTTTACAAAATTAATGAAGCGTTAAATGCTTTTTTTTTCTTCATGGAATACTCTTACCGTAAATATTTTTTTTCACAACAAAAGTTAGTAAAATTATTTATAATAGTAAAATTGTTAAAGAAAGTGATTATCTTATTTATGTGGGCATGGTAGTTTGACATATGTTTAAATATTTTACATAATAATTTACTTCAATTATAAAATTATTGGAGAAAATGTTTAATTTAATTTTACAGGTTCTATGTTACTTGAAAAAATATTATTTATGTTATTAATTTTTAAACAACTCCATATAATTTATTTTAATAAAAAAAAAGTTAAATAACATTATTTAAAGATAAAAATATTATTTATGTTATTAATTTTTAAAAAATTCCATATAATTTATTTTAATAAAAAAAGTTAAATAACATTATTTAAAGATAAATAACTTACTAAACATCCTCTGGGAGATGGTATAAGTAATTATTATTAGATAATTAATTAAAAAGATAAAAATTATATTAAAAATTACTTGATGTATTCTTTTTCTTTTTTTTTTAACTTTATAAAATTATTTTAAAAGTTAAAAGTTATTAAAACAATAGAATAAAAGTGTAAAATTATTTTAAAATGGCATGACTATTAAACTTTTTTTTTTTTATATAAAATTTAATATATTAAAAAAAACTTAAACCTTTATTAGACTTGATGAAATATTGATACATGGTCAGTTTGTTTAAAATTATAATAAATATTTATAAAATAAATAATTATTAGATAATTGATTATTTCATAAATATATAAGATTTAATTATTTAAATAAGTATAAAATAACTTATTTTAAATAGAAATAATTCAAACAAATATATTAAAAACATAAATAATTATTTATTTTATTAAAAAAAATAATTATTTTATAAAATAAACTTAAACAAATCAATCCAATATCGACCAAGAAAAAACACAATTTTTTAGTAAATGAGTCATTAGAATTCAAATCCCAATCTATCTATACTTATTTTTTAAAACTAAAATCATGAAGCATTCTTACGCCATTTGAGAATGAGACTAATCCCACGCTGACATCGACCTGGCCACATACAAGTTGATGTATAATTAATTTATATTAATAATAACGATAATGATAAAGATAGTTAATTTTATGTCTAGATGGCATTAGACATTAATGTTATAGTTAAAACCGAAGATGCCTTAAATATTAGTATTTATTTATACTTTTAAAGTTTTGTTTGAATATAAAAATATTGGGCGCAACTATAATATGGGAGTAGTATAAACTTTGTTTACTACGTGTGTATTTAAATGATTACAAGATTAGCAAGCAGATCTCAAAATTTGGGGAAGGATTTAAGTGGTTTCCCATATTAAATTTCAATCACTTATGTTAATGTCATGTAGACCCATGATCCAATGACAATCATTAAAATTAATCAACTTCTTCTACAAATCAATTGATATATATATTATTAGTAGAGTAGAATATAGCCTTTTAATACCCGTTTAAGATTTTGCACAGCCTATTTGTTTATTTATTGATCTTAAAAACATTAAAAATAAAATTAATTGAAGTTAATCACATTTCTTTAAATGGATCATATCACGCAACTTGTATAAAAATGGCGAGAATCTCGTTTAAACCCCAAAAAAATATTAGTAGTTGAAGATATGATGTATCCAAAATACTTGAAACAGAACCAATAGTCATATGTAACAACAATAATTTTATATATAAGTGATCAACACAATCCGACAAGGAGAACAATATAATAAATGCTGCCAGCATTTTTTTTCCAATCAAACTGGACTCTGTTCACAAGCGAAAGAGGGAAGAAAGAGGTCTATCTGATCAATAGTCAAATCCTCTCAAAAACCCCTCTTTGAAAAAAAAACTAAACAAAAACAACAGCTGAGGAAATTATAAAAATGCCATTGTGTGTGGGGTATATTAACGCAGCTAATTAATCAATCAGCTACGCAAAAACTATGGAGAAAAAGGAAAAACACTTGGCATTATCATGATTCATGAACTCTACAGCATAATAACAGACTCAACTCAAGTAAACTAAGGTACATGTGGGAGACATGTTGGTCGCAGGCCATTGATATTTTACTCCAAAATCCAGATGATGGACTATGGAAAAAGAGAGCTCTGCGATCAAAAAAAGTCTTATTATAAGTATTTGTTTTTCCTATAGTCATCATGCACAACATCAAAATCAATGTAGCTAGATCAGTGAATTTCTTGAACTGGTTAATTATTGTTCACTATCAAAGCTGCTGCTGCCTCAAACACTGACTTAAGCTTCTTATGAGATCCTTTGCAGTCATGCAATAGTCTTTGTTCATCTGCAAAAAAACACAAACCATATGATCAATATATCTGAAAATGCATAAGTAACTTATAAGCCATGATGGTCATCATCTGAACATTCCAACTTAGTATTGTCCAGACAGTGTAAAATTAATTGATTATGTATCACGTAAAGATTAACCGGGACCATGATTTGGGACTACCTAATAATTTATACTAATTAATGTCTATAACTCGACGGAAATACATAAGATGATTCTTTAAAAATTGAAGTTTAATATATTTACCTTAGCAACAATAGTTATGTCAAGAGTGTTATTTCCAAAGGGCAAGAAGCTGCTACTCTGAACTGTGAGATGATGCTTCTCTAATTCCCTTAGTATAGCAGCAGCTCCTCCTCCACCGTTTTTGTCGCAGTGGATTCTGATGAGTACCTCTTTACCAGAAACCCTCGCCTCGATTTCGGGGAGGGACTGGTTGGAGTTCTCGTCGGAGGAGGAGCTGTCATCGCCGGAAAACACAACAGATCTCTTCACAAACACTGCTGATTCAACTGTCTTATCCACAGCTTGTTCCTCCAGAGTCTTTACCCTTTCTTGGAGCTGTTTCACGTACTTTATAGCATCTTCCAGGACTGTAGCCTTGTCCATCTGCATGCAAAAACATTCATAATTCATTAAGAAAGAATGTTCATGCACAAACATATGATACAAATTACATAGCAGCTGGTTAAACTCAGATTGGTTCTTCATGCAGAATTAAAATTCAAATTAGTAACAACTTATATAATAATCTGTCACTAAAATTTAAATATCCCAGTATTATAGTGTAAAAAAAAAAGTAACAAGTCATTAGTTCATTGATTTTTAGTAGCTAACTGCACCCAGTTAAAGTAGAAGATATCAAATAGAATAAAGATCATCTAGTATACACCTTAAATGAGAAAGACAAAAAGGTAATATGGTCTGATAGAAATAGAAAAATAGGAAAAAAAAGTGAATATCTAATAGGTGTTTATTAATATTGGATTGACGGTGTCAGATATGTATTACATGTGATCAAGGTTTCAAATCACGCATGAAATTTTGTTACAAAATAATAAAGGTACCTTCTTGAGTCCAGGAACTATGGCAGAAAGAGCAATGAACCTCTGGCTGAGCTTCTCCCTTCGTTTTCTCTCGGCTAACACATGATCTTGAGCTTGGGTAGGGTTTCTAGCAACTGAAGCTGCAGCCTTTTTCTCTGGTTGATCATATTTCAGAAAACTGTTGTTGTCATAGACACTATGATGAGAAGCCGCAGCTGCAAAATCCAAGTTTTCACCATACCCAGTTTCAATCTTAGGCTTCTTCGTCACCTTGGCAGCATCCACGTTGTAGAGTTGTTGGGAAGTAACCGAAGAAGCATTGGAGTTGTCAAAAGAAATGATTTTTGAGGACGAAGAGGAACAAGCCTTGTTGGGAGCCATCACGTTATTGTTATCAGTGTTGTAAGCACTCCAAGTAGTAGTAGTCTTGTGTTGCTTATTATTGGTTTCAGCACTTTGATGAGTACTGAGGATTGAGTTTTGTGTAGTGCTTTCGGAGCTGAATCTCTTGTGATGAGAGGAAGAGTTCTTTGGGGACGCGGAGAAGGAGTACTCAAAGTCAAGATCTTCCAGCTGGAACAATGCAGAAGAAGAATCCATCATAGGGTATTGATGAAACAAAGTGGGGTCCTCCATTCCCTGTTAAGAAAGATGGGTAAGAAAAATAATTAATTACTATATATTTTATATTAGTTTGCTTCAAAGGTTGTGTATGCTTACAAATTCAGGCATGTACATGGTTGACGAAATTTGCATCATCCTCACGAAATTAATTGGATATTGGTGTAGGACACTGAAAATTAGTCGAACAAAGAGACAATCAAAACCTCGGAAGAATTGAGAGATAAAAACATTGATATCCTAAAATGGTAATAGAACCTTCAACTGAATCAAATGATAAGATTTTGTTTGATCTAGCTTTAGAAGAGGATCTACTTTTTGGAATGCAGAATTAATAAGGGATAGTGAAAAATCTGAAGAATTGGTTGATGATGGAGAAATGGGGTGCGAGGAGATAGTGACGGAAAAGGTTACCTTGATTGAAGAAAGGAAGGTAGAAGAATTGGCCCAGAAGATGAAGATAAAGTGTTTTTTGTTGTGAAAGTTTGGTGGATCGATGTGGGAGCTAGCAAAGTTGCAACAACTTGGTGAAACTGAGAGTGTTTTTATATAGGGGCACGTACACGGTTCGCACCCGCTTTGTATTTTTTTGTCTACTGACCCGTGTGAATATGTTAATCCCATTTTCTTGGGTTAGTTCATACTGTTTGAAAGTGGGGCACTCCTTTTTAGTCTTCACTAAAAGCTAAGCTAGCCCTTTGGTCAAATTGTGGGTTCTTTTTATTCGTGGCTTTGTTTGTTGGGTCAGGTTTGCGACGTCAATAATTCCTCCATTGCCAACACAATAAATAACGACAACCCCCCAAATGACGTGTTGTATTCTTTTATTTATATCATCATTATCATGTTATCAAACGTGTCATTCCAAATAAACAATTTATCTATGATAGTAACTATTTCAATAAGGTCAAATTCTTTGATAATACACCAATAAAATCTTTGATTTGAATGGTAATGGAATTAGACTCTATAAGAGAAATCTTAAATTTGAATGTTTGATGGATGTTTTGATGTGCTTTATGGAATCATGGTTTGTGGAAGCTTCGTACCTAGGTTGGGATTGGACTGTTTAAGAGTTAGAGTACTTGTTGTACTCCTTCTTTAATTGTGAGCTTATCAAACAAATAAATAACAATGAAGTTCAAGAAAAGTAAAGCGACTCAATCAATGGATTTGTTTTAGGTTTTAAAGATGCGAAAACACAAAGTGCTAGGATATTGATTTCATTCACTCTTTCATATTCAATTTAATTTCTCTGAACTTATCTAGTATATCTTAACTAAGAATTTGAAGGTTGAATTTGGCCAACCAATCACTAGATCTTTATTGAGCCAATTGATTGTTTTTTAACTTGTTGGGGACTTTTGAATATATCGTGGTGAATCAAATGGTTGTTGTTCTGTAAAGTCGATCTATGTTGGAATCAATGAATTTTTCGATGAAAATTGGGAGATTGACATTTTGATGGTTACTTGACAATTAAAGGTCTCTTCGAAGATTAATTTTTTCTTGTGACAACCTGATGAAGAGAACATTTG
The DNA here is from genome assembly GCA_014843725.1 of Amphicarpaea edgeworthii. Lineage (NCBI taxonomy): Eukaryota > Viridiplantae > Streptophyta > Magnoliopsida > Fabales > Fabaceae > Amphicarpaea > Amphicarpaea edgeworthii. Next base: position 5,856,646 of record CM026324.1, on the reverse strand, counting down.
GGTGAATGATGAAAATTACAACTACAAATTATGCTTGTATATTGTGGAAACTGTTGAACATGTATTATTTTGTTGTCCAGTTGTCATAGAGATTTGGAACGCATGCTATGGTCGGTTACACTTATCCTTGGCATTCCCTCGATCGGCTATTGCTCACTTCCATCAACACAGCCTTGTGGGAGTCACCAGGACGAATCAAACTAGGTGGAAGATATTATGGTGTGTGGTGGTATGGTTGGTGTGGAAAATTAGAAATGATATCATTTTTAATAACAAAGAATTTCATGTACAATGTATATTATAGGAAGTACTTTTCTATACATGGAGCTGGATCAAAGTCTCAAACGAATCGTTTTACTACTCCTTCACATAGTGGTACATCAACCCGGGAGCTTGCATTTTGGGTTACTACTCCTTCACACTGTGGTGCATCAACCCGGGAGCTTGCATTTTGGGAGTATAACACGTAGTTCAATAGAAAATGGGACATATAAGTGGATTTAGGAATTTTATATAACTTTTTGGTGGGTACAAGGAATCAATGTATATATACAAAGTACACACATAACATAGGGGGGTAAGTTGTTACTAGATTAGTAATGAGGTGAGACTCATTTTTTGGTAGGTATAATGTACTCTATTGTGTCTGAGTATAGTTACTAGTGTATTTCTTGCAACAGAGTAGGAGGGGTGGGTGAGGCAAAACTTGATGTTGTGTTGCAAAAATTGAAAGCATATATATATTGAGAAAAAAAGTTTTTTTTAGCAAGAGAAAAAGTTTTTAAATCTTCAGAAACTGACATTGAAATAACAATTAATTAAGCATATCCCATTCCAATTTTTATATAATAAATATTTATAAATATTGAAGTTTGTAAAATAATAATATTATTAAGACATCATTTTGATATTATTAAGGCATATCCCGTTAACTTTATTTTATATAATAGACTTTTTAAAATATGAATAAATTTTAGTTACAAACTTCTATATTTATAAATATTTAGTTAAAAACTTCTATATTTTTAAATTTATAAATATCTATTTTTAAGTTTAAATATCTATAATAAAATGATATCACATAATTTAATAATTAAAATATCAAAATATTATTTTAAAATAAATATTACACAAAGTAAGTGAGCCAACACCTTAGGTGGCGTAAAATTGTAGTAGTAATAAAATTCACCAAAAAAAAAAAAACAATTGTAGTAATAAATAGTAGATGACAATTTTTTTTTAGAGGACAATAGTAGATGACAATTAAAAAATATATATAGAACTAGGACAGAGCCAAGAATTAATCATGGGAGTCGACTCTTTAAACAAAAATAAAATAAAATTCAAAAATTATTTATAAATAAATTTGTATATAATTTGATAATATATTATTAAAAATATAAATATCTATAAAAAATTTCTTAGTCGTTCAAAAATTCATCTTTTATCTGGTTACGAAGTATAATTTTGACTATATTCATAGTTGAAAAAGATTTATCCTGGCTATAGAAATAGATAGTGTGAGAATAAGAATAACCACTCCATATAAAGGGGATAAACTTGTGTTTTTTTAAATTTTGCTAACCAATGACATATATCAGAAATAGTTTTCAATGATTCAAAATCAAATCCTTCTTTGATTTGCACTAAAAAATTTATATCAAATCCTTCTTTGATTTCAATTTTTTAAGATTTAACATGTCTTCAAAATTCAATTAATCATTCTCCAAAATCAAATTTGACAGATTGGTTGGTAGATGTTGAAATTTTATCATTTTTTCTTTTAAAGATTGCATCTATTATAGATTGTTTTTTCATATAAAAAACAAGGAAAATAAAATTTTTAATTTTTTTTACTTATATAAATAATAGTATTTGAAATTTTGAACTAACTATTTTGACTTTTTTTTCTTGTAACTTATAAATAAGAAGTTGAATAATAAATAAATTTAATAAAATAATATAAAATTAATATACTATATACATATCTTTTTGTTTGTTATTTTGTATATTTGTTTATATCACGATCATGCATTCATCGATTCAAACAAACTTATACGTTGATAAAATCCAACCAAAGTATAATGATACAACAACAAGAAGCAATAATAATAACAATAACAATAACAACCACAATAATTTTGATTGAAAACAAATATAATGACAAATATTTAAAGTAAAAAAAAAAGATTATCAATTTTTAAAAAAATATAAGATAAAATCTTATCTGAGTAAAAAATTATAAAAATATAATATATTATTTAAAATATAAAAATAGATAAAATCTTTTCTTATAAGATAAAATTATTATTAATATTTAAAATAAATAAAATTAATATTATATTTTTTTTAACATTAATTATATCTATAATTAATTTTTATTTATAATTTTATATTTTTTTTTATATTAATATTAAGCAGGGGGGCCTGTCCCCCACCCTTGAACGTGGCTCCGTCCCTGTATAGAAGGACGTGTATATATATATATAAAAAAAAGAAAGAATTTGTCATTGCTTCGTATTATAACTACACGTGAATAAGTCTGTCTACAAACTGTTCTAATGGCCATTGAATGGTCATGGGATCGAGACATCACACACACCTTAAGCCAAATCTAAAACAACTACACGTGAATAACATGCATTTGACTCCTGGCGTCTGTGTTTATTTTTCAGTTGACCCGTGAATATCTGGCAAAATCTTACAGGCTAGTTCCTTTACTTTCGTGTTTCACCCATCTCTATTTTTATGTGTTTTAAGTGCCCATTGGTTAATTGATAGGGATGGGAACTGCATTAAATTTGGGTCCGCTTCATATACTATAAATGATAGATAGAAATAACAACTATTAAATCGTAACACAACTATTTTTCTTTTCTTCATTGACAGTATTAGAAAGAAGGAAAATGTCTCAACTCCTTATAACTAATACATGACTTATTATCAATTTCAAAGAGAGTAATGTTTACTTATAATTATATTATAAATTTAAATTTTATTTTTAAAATACCCTTTACTTTAAATAATGTAAGTGTATTGTAAAGACTAAAGAAAAAAAATGAAAATGTTGTTATACATAGAGACCACCAAAAGTAGTTATGAATGAGTAAATGTACGGAGACCTTATCACATAGCAATCAATTTAACTTTGTGTTTTTAATATAAAATTCAGCTAATAACATTTATCTATATGTATCAAAGTATTTAGTTCCGTTGATTAAGTATTTAAACCATCTATAATAAGATATATTGAGTACTATAAATCACCTACGAAGGTTATGATATCATGTTTCATTTTTATAAAAAAAAAAAAAAATTTATCCACATGTATTCGTATATAGTATAACTTTCGTGCATATGATATTTGTACTGTACTTTCTATAAATAAATTATGCAAAATTTACTTAAATATCTTTTATAATGCGATTTTAATTTAAGTAGCACCTCATATTATTTATATAAGAAACAAATTGATTGCTTTTAAATATAAAAAACATATACCTATCATATATATATATATATATATATATATTATTGTAATTGCTAATTTTTGTATACTTTTTTTTTTTAGTGGATTTTAGTAATGCGACATCCATTCATGTAAGTTCATTTAGGAGTGTAGATCCTTAGTAGTACAATGCACATTTGAAGTTGGTTGTTATAAGACTTTAACTATACATCTTACCATACTACTAGAATAATTTTTATAATATACTTTGCACTTCTTTTTCTCAATAAATAACGATAGATAGATAGTGAGAAGATGAGATACCGATACCCAATCATGCACCAAAGCGATTACAAAAGCCTCGGGAAGTCCACTGCAAAATATTTACACCAAAAACATAATGTCAACATGACATCAAAATAGTGTGATTGAGAGAAAAAATAGATATATGAAGGGTTAACAAAAACTTTTTAAATGAGTTTAGTTTTTCAAAATATTTTTTACAAATGTCGTGTCAATAGGTGAATAGAAAAAAAAAATTATAAATATTATAGAGAATAGATCTAGTATAGTAAGATGTATAGTTAAAGTATTGTAACAACCAATAAATAGGATATTGTTCCAAATACTACTGCATTGTATTGCCGATGATATGTACTCTTCGTTTACATGGAATGAATGCATTAATTGAATAATTAATGCCACAATAAGGACCAGTTTAGAAAAATAACTTTCAAAAGTTCTCGTAAGAACTTATGTTATAACTTCTTAACATTTATTAAGTTATTTGCTTTGAATATAAATGTTGAAAAATGCTTACACAATTTTATAATGTTTGGATGTATGTGATTATATAAACACTTGTAATATGTTGTTTAATTTTATAAATTAAAAAAATAAGAATCAAAATATGATTAAAAATATAATATTTTTAAAAGTAATTAAAAAATAAATAAATGATGTGTGTTACAAAAATATTAAAAAAATGTCACTAATTATCATTTACCTATTTTTTGTTCATAAAACAAAAAAAAATAAGAATCATAAATAAATAAAAAATATAAAAATTATCATACAATAAATTCTACCAGGGAAGCAAGGAAACTCATAATCACAAGATTACCAATACAGATGAAAATGAAAGAACGGAAAGGAAATAAAAAAGCAATGCCGAACAACTAAAAAAAAGAAAATAAATGTTATGTTCAAAATGACCTTGATGAGAATCGAATACTGTGCATATCTAAAAGGAGCGCGCACATAAGCAAGAGAAAATAAGCTTTAAAACATCCTATGAATCTTCATAAAATATATTAATAATCTACATGGTATTTACAATGAGTTGTTTATCAAGAATTGGTGTGAGAGAAGCATTATGCTTGTTAATCACTTTTTTGTAAAATAATAAATATTTGTTACTTGTAAAACAATATTGTTTATTTAAGTAACATTATTTTTCTTTTTTTTTTCCCATAAAAATAATAAAAAAATATATTATGTTTCATTCTTTAATAAAAAAAAATTTTAAGTCGTTTTAAATTTTTTTTTTCTTATTATTATTATTATGAAAGTTATTGCTATAATTAGTTGAACTAATATTTACTAGTCATTTAACATTTTTTTATTTTTATAAATAGGATACATTTCAATGATTTTTTTACACAATTAGAAATTTTTAAATTTCTATCATTTTCACTCTAAAAAATTCTAAACTTCTTTCATTTGTTTTTATTCAATATGAATATGTGATTTAATTATATGTCAAATTTTCAACCTTTTACAAATCCAAATTTTCAAAATTCTTCAGATTCATCCAACACACAAAATAATTTTAATATTGCAAATTATCAATATATTACACCCCCATTTCATCCTTATCAATTCGGGATGTTTCAATTATATAATTACATAGGTTTTAATTATATAATTATTATCATGTATTAGTTTTTAATTATGTAACTTTTAATTATGAAATATTTATTAATTATTTTGTTTATGTTTTATTTTATTTTATTTTTAAATATGTAATATTTGTAAAAAAAAAATTAGCTGTTGTAAAAATCTTACTGTTGCAAATAAATATACTTTAGTTATGTATATATTTTTATTCATGTGAGATTGAATATATTTTATCATTTTAAATAAATATATTTTAGTTATGTATATATTTTTTTTATTGCGCAAAAATATATTTTACATATTTCTAATTTGAAAAAATAAATTATTAAAAAATTATAATTATTTTTCTAAAAAAATAATGATTTAAGTTTGTTTTTAAAATTTATTAGAAGCAACTTTTAAAAAGTTACACTATTAGAGAAATTTAAGAGTTAATGATACTTGGGTTGGTTAGAGTAAAAAAAAATGAATAAGCTCTTTTAAAAGTGGCCTAACTAATAAAAAAAACAGAAGTGATATCTATTGGTTGAAAAAATTATTGTTTGAATTACCAGTAAAGTTATTAAGAATATTCATTACTTAAATCATTTAAATCTATGAGTATTTTTTAAATAATATTTAAATTTATAACATTATTAATTAAAATTAAGTTTAAATATATTTTAGCTTCTCAATATATTAATGATATTTATTTTGAGTACCTAATAATATAATTTTTTTAAATTATTTTATAGGCTCTCATTTTTTTGGGCTAAAAAACAGCAAAAAAGTGTGTTTTAAGTGTAATAAATAAACTCTTTTCTCACAATCACAACAACACAAAAAACCCACATATTCAACTAAATTTAGATTCAATTCTCTAATAACAACAACCCTAGTCTGCCAAATTCGCTCACAAAACTAATTGATGCATAATCTGAAATCCATTTGTTAATCTTAAAATCTTTGTTGAAGATAGAATCGAACATGGTCGATCATCGGATCATGGTGTGTGTTTTGATGATAATCAAATCCCAAATCACGGAAAACATAAAACTCTTTCAATCCTAAATCACAAAAACCAAACACACGAAGGAGTTAGGATTCTCTCAATTTTTCTTTCCACCATTTCTTCCATTTCATAAAGTTTTTTTTAAAAAATAAACATCACTCCCCATAAAATTGTATTAATTCCATTTCATTTAAGTTTTCAAAAACTCATAAAAAAAATGGAAGAAAAAAGAAATGGTGTATACTATAAATAATATGTATCGGTGTATATTATTCATCATCCAATCAATTAATGACACGTGACAATACCTTGTCACATCACATATTTAATATTAATTTTATTATTTTTTCTATTAGAGTCTAAGGATCATTCTGCAATTTTTTTTATTTTATATTTTAAAAAATACAATTTAATTTTATTGATTTTTAATTTTGATTTTTATTGAAAAGACCCTTTAATCCCTAATTCTAAATCCTAATTTTAATCCTTAATTTATTTAAAAGAAGGGTTGCTCTTCTTCTATTTTGTGTTACTTTTATTCCAAAGGGGAGAAAACTGTTCCTCTTCCTCTCTTTCGTGCTATTGTTCTTCCAAATGAGGGATATATCTCGTCGAGTATGAAACAAAGAACTTGCGTACAAGAAAAATATCTCTCATTTGGAAGAATAATAGCACAAAGCAGAGGAAGAACAATCATTCTCTCTCATTTAAAAGAACAGTAACAACATGAAACAGAGGAATAACAACCCTTCTCTCCCCTTTAGAAGAATAATAACACGAAACAGAGGAATAGTAATCATTTTCTCCCCTTTAAAAGAACAGTAGCACGGTGTAGCACGGAACAAAGAAAGAGAAGTTGTTCTCTTTATTGGGTCACTTATAAGGGTAATAATTATGAGATTTTAAATAAATTAAGGATTAAAATTAAGATTTAGAATTAGGGGTTAAAGAGTCTTTTCAATAAAAATCAAAATTAAAAATCAATTGAATTAAATTATATTTTTTAAAATATAAAATTTTAAAAAAATTACAAAAGATTCCTAGACTCTAATAACAAAAATAATAAAATTAATATTAAATATGTGACATAACAATATATTATCACGTGTCATAATTGATTGAATGATAAATAATATACTATTTATAATATAATATACACCAAAATTAAAATCGGATAAAGAATGCACCAATGACTTAGAGATACCCAAGCATATCGATTTACCCATCATATTAGCATGACGTTATGTTGACATCATCATGTAAGTGATAATTCATCAATCAATACAAAATCAATAAATTCAAACTAACCAAAAAGATAAATTAGTATAATTGCAATCCGGGACATTCAATTGAAACTTATGAAACTAAAAATTACACATTTGGAATATGCGAGAATAAAAAAATGTAGTTAAGTCCATATATTTGATTTGATTTTTGTTGTGAGTTCTTTTACTTTAAATACATTATCAACATCTTTTATTTCTATCTATTGTTTTCTATCACATTATAAACTCAATAATATTTAGGAGGCGGTGTTAAATTATGATTGTTTAAGATTTTAAAGATTTTTTTTTTTTGTAAAAATATATTGGAGTATTCAATCAGGATTGTTAAATAATAAAAAATAATCTGATGATATTCAATTAAAATTATTAAGATTTTTTTTAGAGGACAACTAAATCTTATGGTATTCGATTGAGATTTTGAATAACTTAAAAAAAAAATCATCTATTATTCAAAATTATAAAGATTTTATGAACTTTTTTTTTAATTGGATTTTGATGAATTTTATGGATTTTTTAATTGATTATATAAATACAAAACTCAATAAACAAATAAACTTTTTATTTATTTATTTCATTCTCTTTGCTTTGGAGGCAGTTACATAATCTCTCACTCACATTGTTCCAAGGTGGTGAGACTTTTCATATGATCATAATAACCTAATAGTGATGTGTTCATACCCCAAATCACTACGAATCAACTTACAAGCCTACAATGTAATCCACCATCTCATTCCCTTTTAGGTTCATAAATTCCTAATGAAATAAAAATTTTCGTAAGAATAGTAGATTTGAGCCTCGAGAAAGTTCTAACTCAGTCAAGGCAAACAATAAGTTAAGGTTTTAAAATATTTTCTAAACTATTACAATTAATTTTGAAAAAATACATAACTTAGTAGAGAAAACAAAAAAGCAATGTTTAGAATGCTGTAAAAAAAAATCCCAAATCTATTCATATGTCACTGAAATAATGTTAAGAATGTTTATTTTGGATATTTTTCAAGTTAGGCAGATGATTAATGTTTTGATGACATTATTGATTTTATGGGTTAAATGAAACATTTTATATTTTTGACTAATGTTTTTATTATTATTTTTTGCTATCACTTTATGAAAATTTGTGAAAAAAATATCTCAAAATGCATTAGCAATTTGTAACTTTGATTTGGAATTCATGAAATTCATCTAAGAGGCTCATGATGACTTATGATTAGTTTGTATTTAATAATATTTTTAAGCATATTCTTGTTGGTTTGTATTTAGTAGTTTTAAATATTTTTTTCTTCTAGAGATCCATAGAATCTTTTCAAATCTTTTATAAATCCATAAAATCTTTTCAAATCCTATATTCTAAATCTATTAAATCCAAACTACAAAATCCTAATCACAAAATTTTTTTAAAAAAAATCTTAACAGTTTTTAATTTTCTACAAAATCTTAAAAATCTTCAAGATTTCATTATGCCAAAAAAATCTTTTAAAATCTTAATCCAATATCCTCTTTTTATATTTTTCTCTTTATTTTTTACTATTGTCTATTTATCTTTTTCTTTATTTTTTTCTTTTACTGCAATCTCGAAAAGTACCCAAAGGACTTGACAAAAAGAAGAAATAAAATATGCATGCCAGTTAAATTCTTTCCTTCTAGAAGCTTTGTCATAGATTAGACAGCAATGTTGTATATATATAAACAGTAAGATTCGAGACACGTAGGTAACTGTAGCTGCTTGTTGACCCAAAGTAACTGCCGTTGTAAACGGATCGTTGTCACGATTTACGAAATACTATAAAGACGATATACAAGATACGACACGCCTATGACACAAAGGAAATATAACAAAAATTTTAAAATTAATACGTTGGTAAAAATAAAATAAAAAATACCAAAATTTATACACATGTTAATACTTTGATCACAATATAAATATAAAAAAATTACTTGTAATCTTAAAATAAATAAATTATATGCATATATATCACAATTAGTCTTTGCCAAACTTGTTCAACAAAACTAAAAAAAACATCATTAGAAAACTCAAAATTTTGATTAAAAGAAGATAAACTTGTAAGAAAAGAAATAGAAAAAGACACGTGAAAATGACATAAGTTATATATTCCTATAATTCCTAATTTTTAACTTTTTTTAAAATTCAAAAATGATTCACATATTGAAGCCATACGATTTGAACCGTGTTCCAATTTGTCCTATTAATAATTAATTTTCACTGTGTTTACACGTTGCGACATTGCAATTTCAAAGAAGAAAAGGTCCATCATAAAATAAAAATAAACAAGATCATAATGAAGCTTTTCAACGAATCAGGAAACGCTGATTTTCCGCTCCTAATGAGCGCTTACATATATTTCAAGTTTTAACACAATACCGTGCTGGTTGACAATGTATCATCTCCCCCCTCTTTTTTTTTTTATTTTAGCCTCTTTCTCTCCGAATTTCCTGTTTTTCTGAAACACGTTTGTCGTTTTTGTTTCTTTTCTGAATTCTCATCCGGCGCGCTTTTTCCTTTCTGTATCTTGTTGACAGTTACACAAATGTTAAAATAAACGGACTTTGACTCTCCGAGGTTTACAACAACTACTACTAATACTACTTGAATTCTTTGTTTGACACCGGAAAAAAAACAATGATAAAAACTGTACTGTATGGAGGAGCATTGTTGATTTTCATCATTGCGATCGAGGAATAAAAAACAATGATATATAGTTATGGGAAGAAAATTAAAGCAGGAAGCAGAAACGAAGGTGTAGAGTTAGTTGGTAACTTTATGGGTACGGAAGAGTGGAGGGTCCCACAAGTTATATTGTTAAGGTCCAAAAGTACGGTAGCGGTGTACGACAATGAGGAGTAGGAGAAGGAAAGGAGGATCCTGAGAGAAAAGAAAAGATGCATGATGGTCAAGCGTTGAGTGCTCCACTACTCGGCAACATCGCAATTTCTCCAGCTACTACTTTGGGAGAGGGTGCATGAGTGGCTAAGGACATGCTAGGGAACGCTTAAAAGTTCAAACTCTCATTAACCTTTCCTTTCAACATCTTTATCTCAATATCTATATGAATATCAATAAAGATTCTTGGACAACCACATGCTTGTAGTATACGTCCTTGAGAGAGTTACATATAGAAAAGAAAGAAGTCTAGATATGATTTTACATGAAGAAAAGATAAACAGAAATAAAAATAGAGAATATCTAATATGTGTTTGTAATATTGGAGTATAGTAAAATCAGGACTTTATTTATATTTTATCTTGAGTAATGTTATATGGACACCCATTATGTTATCTAACATCTAGTAAGAGTGTAAAAAAAATAAAAATATAAGTATGATAAAATTTATGGTAGGATAGAAAGAAAAAAATAATAAGAAGTGAGATATTGATAGAGTATTTAAAATAGTGAGATGTCTACACAATATTATTCTTTTGTTTTTGAGTAAAATACAACTATATCTCCAGATATTTTATAAAATTTTATAAAATTACACGTAAAAAATTCATTTTATATTTATTTTCTTATATTAACACTCTTTTAAATTTTAAATAACGAGAAAAAAGTTTAAAATTTTTTTACACCATCGATTAATTATAATTCTTTATTTATAATAAGACAGTTGACTTTTATAAAATTATTTCAAAAGTTATTACAATAGTAGATTATGATTAACTAACTGTGTGTAAAATGATTTTACAATGACAGTATATGAGTATTTTATTATTAAATAATTACACTAACATCCCTTGTTTGTTTCAAAATATTATATTGTCATTCTTTCAAAACATTAACTAACACTAAGGGTGTAAGTAGTCCAGATTTGATTGAGTTTTGTCTATTTCTCAATTCAATCTAATTAAACTTAATTGGGTAGAGTTGGATTTAGGCTTTTTGACCTAACCATAAAAGAAAATACCTAGAAGGTGTTATCTTAAAAGATGTTATTAAAGGGGTCTTTTACTGTTCACTATGCACGCCTCAGACGATTTTCTTTCACACATTGATCATGATTCAGCAAGTAGAAGACGCTATTTGAAATTATTCCTCCAATGTTTTCGAGATAACATTTTTGCTTGTTCCCTGAGAAGTGAGAGACGCCAAACCATCTTTTCCTCCTAATAGGAGAAACCAAACCATCATTTTTCTCTCATGGGTCTCAAAGGTTATGGTTTAGGGTTATATGTTTGTAATTCATGGTTTCAAACATTAAAGTGGTAATTTAGTTCAACATACTATTAGTGAAACATTAAAAAGTTATCAGAAAAAGTATGTTTAACGTTTTAATTTTAACTTTTAATTTTTAACATGTTTAACATTTTAATTTTTAAATTATAATTTTTATCATGCTTTCTAATTTTAAGTTTCTATTTTTCAATATGTTGAACTAAATGATCACTTTAATGTTTAAAATTGTAAATCATAAACTTGTAACCTTAAACCCTAAACCCTAAACCATAATCCCTAACTTCTAAACCATATCCCCTAAGACCCATGGGAAAAAAAGGATGGTTTGGCTTCTCTTATTATGAGAAAATGGATGGTTTGGCGTCTCCCACTTCCTAGTAAACAAGAAAAAATGTTGTCTATAAAATGTTGAAGAAATGGTTCTGAATGATGTCTCTCAATTGCTAAGTCATGATAAACATGTGGGAGAAAATAGTCTGAGTGACGTTTCCTGCATAGTGAACTGCAAAAGACTCACTTTGATAATATCATTTAAGATAACACTTTATGGGTATTTTCTTTTAAAAAATACCCAATTGAATAAAAAATTCATTGGATTGGATTGGATTGAATTTTTTGTTTTTTTAAACTAAATCTAACTTTAATTTGCTTTAGTTGGTTATCGGGTTGGATCCTTAAAAAGTTGACTCATCTTTTTAAGTCTTAGAAAAAATCACAAAAATCTTCAAACTCAAAAATAATAATATTTATAGGTTGTGTTCAACTTTTGAACTCGGTGATTTCGAGCATGGTTTTTTATAGTTTTCAGATATATGTCTGGCCTGTTGACCTTCTTAAACAAGTGGAATTCTAGATGTGTAATTTTCTTTGGTCTAGGAACATTGACATTCGTAAGCTATCTATGGTAGCGTGACATATTGTCTGTAAACCTATTTTAGAGGGGGGATTAGGTGTTAAATCTCTCTTGCAGCTTAATCAAACTGCAGTTCTGAAACTTTGTTGGCACCTCCGCTGGTCGGACTTTCAATGGGCTGTCTTGATAATATCTTGCTTCACAAGAAATGGACATGCCATTACTACCTGTTAACTGTCTTCCATTTGGTCTTTGGTAAGACACCATTTGAATACTTGTGCTATGCATGCAGGATGGATTATTAATAATGGTAGTCGAATAAATTTTTGGATGGATAATTGGTACTCATATTCTTCTTTGGTGGATATTTTAAATATTCCCCGTAGCTTTAGCGTTCATTTGACAGTCACGCTTGACAATTTTGTGCTAAATAACTCTTGGCATCTCCCCTCGGAGCTTCTCCTCCACATGTCGTAGTTATCACTTATTCTGGCCTCTACTCCCCCTCCCCGTTTCATGGACCCTGACCCTAACCAAGTTGTTTGGAAGCCTTCTCAAACTGGGACCCTCTCATTTAAAAAGGCCTTCAACTTCCTCACTCCGGCAGCTTCACATTTGTCTTGGACCAAGCAGGTTTGGACTAAGAATGTTTCCTTTTCCAGGAGCTTTGTGTTGTGGCGTCTGTTACATAATAAAATTTCCTTGGATGATGTTTTGCGGCATCGAGGTTGTGTTATTGTATATATGTGCAGTTTTTGTGGTGCAGTTGAGGAATCTTTGGAACATATTTTCCTTCACTACCACTTTGTTCTTTCGTTATCGAATTGGCTGCAATCCCCCTTCCAAATTCAGATTAACTCTTCAAGTTACCTCTTTATTTTGCAATTGCTTAAACATTGCAAAGACCAAGTTCATGACCTACTATAATTTGCGATTATTCACACTTTTTGGATGATCTGGCAGGCTCATAATAGTATTAGATTCCGTAACTCTAGACTCCATCATCATTATGTTATGGACTTGATTGCATCTTCGGCTGCCTTCTTGAGTCGTGTCACTTGAGCTCGTGCTTCCAATCCCTCCTTTGTACAATTGAGCAGGCAACTCGACTTAGTTGGCCACGGCTTTAGATTGAATGTGATTCTTAGTTGGCTATTAAGGCCTTTACTCATCCGATGGTTATTCCTTGGTAACTCAAGACTCGATGGAACCGTGCTTTTTCTTCCTCTAACAATATGCATATATTCTCTTCACACATTTTTAGAGAAGGTAATCAATGTGCATATACTTTAGCTAATTTTGGTGTAAATGAGTGTGTAGAGTTTACATGGTGGTCTAGTTTATCTAGTTTTCTTTCTATTAGCTATGCTCGTAATTATTGTGGGTTGCATAACTTTCGCTTTTGTTGATAATTCTTTGAATTTGGTTTGGTCTACTCATTTCTTTGTATTTTATTTATTTATTTAATAATATACAACTTGATCTTGATGATAGAGTGACTTAAGGGGTGCCAATATAGTTGGGATGTCTTTTGTCTCTCTTGAGAAATAGCAGTGTTTCAGATGATAATATATATATATATATATATATATATATATATATATATATATATATTAACTTTGTTATAACATTGTTATAACTTTCACAAAATATTAACTTAATAGTAATCATTATTCGTTCAGAAAAAACTTAAAAGAGTCCTAAACTAAGAGTGGATGACGAAAATGAGGACAACAAATGTGAACAACTATGATGACAATAGTGTTTATGTGCTATAATATTACGGTTTTATATATTAATAATTTACTATTTAGTATATAATTAACAGTTTATTATAAGTTTACTTATTACATTTGGGTTGTTGTTGTGTTTTTATTAGATTCCAAACATTATCTGACTCAATTTAATTACAATTGGATTCATTAAAAAAAAAAAATCAATTAAATTCAATGACCTAATTCAACCCACAAAAATCAATCTGGATTTGATTGAATTGGATGCGTTTCCAAATTAGGTTCGATCCAATTAACATCTTTTTTTTTTTTTTAAGAAAACTAATACCTCCTCGTAAGAGACAAAAGTCACGATTAAAAAAATAATGAACGTTGGTGTAAATATATAAAACCTCAAAATTAAGATTTGTTATGCTTTGCTTTGTTTTTGAATAGGATCTCACGATTAATACTAAATTTTTTGGAATCATATGTGTCAAATACTGGGATAGCATCGGAGATAAATATGTTTTTTAACATGGAGAGTTTTCCAAATATCAAATCCAAACAATCATTATTTTATTATGAATTTTATTTAAGTATAAAATACGTTATTAATCAACATTATTAATGCTATATGTTTATTTGTTATTATTTTTTTTCTGAATTTAGTAATATTTTTTTAATGTTTAATAGAATATGTTTGTCTGTTTTAAATTAAAATAAATTATTTTTAAAAAAAAAATAAATATTATCCACTAATAAAATAATTATTTATTTAATAAATACTTATTATAATTTTAAATAAATTGATCCATCATTTTTAAGTATTACTTATAATAATAAAGATCGATGGTAATACTAAAAAATTTCTTGAGTACCTATGCTAGCATACCATGCTACTATGCTAGTGATATGAAGATAATCATTGCTTGTTGTTGTATTGGCCAATGTTCTTCTTTTCTTCATATCTTTTGCGGTCCTCCATCCTCCTTTTATCACGTGCAAATTGATGACAATATTCCAGGATTATATTTTATTCTATAATGTTATTATTATTATTATCATTGTACCTTTTTGAATTTGTGTATAGCAATTGACTTTGGAGTTAGGACAATGATACATGCACTTACCCATTTTGTATACAGATGCATAAATCATAAACCAGCTGTAACATTGTTTCTATATACAGTTTTCACAAGATTTTTAATATAAAAAGTAGAAATATAAAATAAAATGAATAATAGCTGAAAAGAAATAAAAATATATCTAATAAGTGTCACAAAAAAATATATAAAAACAATATTATTTTAAACAAAACAACATCCATTAACATTCGTCAAAAGAAACAGACTTAATGGTAATAGGTCATTTAACCATAAAGGTTTAGATTAATATTTTTTTAAAAAAATTGATAGGAAACTCTCTCTCTCCATCTCTCGATTGTATAAATCCTTTGAGATTTAATGGTAATTGTCATTTTTAAATAATTCAATTAAAATACATTAATAGATGTAAATATTTGTTTTCATTATTCAATTATAGAATATCATGTAGGTTAAAATTTTCGAGTTTTATAATAGTAGTTTTAAAAGTTATATCCAACGTAACAATTAAATACCGCTAGCCAGCCAGGCTAATTACAAATCAAGAAATAAACTTCTGAGTTCTGACGATGAGGTAGTTACAAGAATCGATATATAATATTCAAACAAAATTTTACTAAAAAAATTAAAAGTAGTTGAATGGTACTTTTAGTAAAGTTGAACGCAATGCTTTCAATTTTGGCCATTTCGATCAGTTAATAAGAATTCCAAGATAAATCATGGAAACCTCAACAACCATACTTTACTGTCTTTACAAATGCACACTCAATTAGCGGCTTAAAGACTGAGTTCAGTTGATTAAGTAAAAGGTTCGATTGTAATTTTAATCATCAATTTATAATTAATTTTTTAATTTATTTCTCATATTTTAAAAATAATTATTTTGATCCTTAATTTGTTAAAAATTATTCAATTTAATCTTTTTTTTTAAATTTGACTAACAACGTCAATTCTGTCATGCGTAAAAAAAAAAAAAATTAACCTTGTTGGTTAAATTGATGAAAAATGATTAATTGGTTTTTTTTAATATTTAAGGACTAAATTAAAATTTATTATAATTTGATAACCAAATTGAATACTTAATTATAATTTGAGGATTAAAAATAAAATTAAACCTAAATAAAATAGGTAAATTGTAGTATTTTTTTTTTATTTAGACACATAAAAAATAGTTAAATAACTTTACATTATTTAATTATCTATAATATATAACAATAATAAATGGGATACTATTTTTGACTCCACTCTTGTATGCTTATTATATCCTTAAAAAATAAAAATAAATGGTTTTTTTATAACTGTATAATATCTAATAATATAAAGAGATAATAATAATAATAATGTCCGTGGAGAATTTTCAATTTTGTCACATATTTCTATCCAGCTTGAAGTGAATTGCTTCCCATAATTATGGAAAAATGGAAAAACATAGTCTGTTTAAGACATGCATTTAAAAATGTTGTATGCTTAGTATGCATGTATTAGAATTATATTTATTAAATTCAATAAATAATTTAATATAGTGAATATAATATTTGATAATATAAATATAATTAATTATATATTATAGTAATAACTTTTTTTCTTAAGGGTATGGGTTAAAAGCAAGCCTAAAACCACCGAAATATTTAGTAGGAGTGCCTTTGGGGTGTTTGGACCTGTTAGAGTTCTCGGGCCCGTATAGTTTTGTTTTGAAGGCATGTGCTCCTTAGGTCATTTTAAAACAGATTTATTTTATGTATTTTTTTTTAATATTTTTCTTCTGCTTTAAAGCCACAGTACGTGTTAACACAATTTATTAGTAAATTTTTTTTTTAAATAAGCAACATAAATTCATTTCCGTGTAAATAACAAAATGAATACTTGAGGGAATATAATCAAAGTCATGGATGCTAGCATGAAACCTTGATGTCCTTGCAAGATTATCAGCATAAGGATTAATTTGTCTCCTTACAAATCTCACCAGTTGAGAATTGATAATAAATTGGTTCAATAACTAGCTAAAGTAATATGGAAGTTATTCTGGTACGTGGATGTAGTTGCTAAATTGTCTGTAATTTGTTTCGAAGATAACATTTTGTAGTTGAACTTGAGTTACCCAAAGATGCTTTGTTGTAGTGCAAAAACTTCTGCTTCGCTTTGTGTAGGGATGCTCGGAGCATATATGGTTCTGGCTCCGGAATTTCCCCAGGTGATTGCGTAGACACATAACCACACCAAATTATTGGACTACTACTAGCGTTCTTCAAGCTGGACCCCATTGAATTGTAGTAGAATTTGGAAACTGGCGCCTTTTCTTTCACTTTCCGCTTCTATATTCATTTTATAGGCGAGTAATGAATCATATTCAAATTTTAAAAACCTATTTCCAAACAAGTGTTTTTTTTTTTTTTAGAATTAGGAGTTGTTTAAGACTAATCAAGTTATAACTAAGATTCTTTTTGCTAATTTTTTGTAAGAAAAATATCTTTTTTTTTAATCTGTAAGAGATATTTTTTTGTTGTTCGTAAGAATTTACCTTTTTAGCTTAAAAAAATGTAACTTAAGGGAGAGTTGAAATAGTGAGAGAAAGTAGAAGGAACATAAGTCAATATATTCTTTAATAGTCATTAAGCTGCTTAATTTTTAAGAAAAAAAAAATGCTTGACTCAATTTTTTCTTCGAATAGGAAAACTAAAAAAAAACCGGACCAAATTATTGTTCTTAACACAATTATCAACAGTTAAAAAAAATTAATTGTAAACATTTTTATAGAAATATACGTTTAAAAAAGCGATACAAAAGCTTTACAAATTCGGATGATCTTGTAAATTATGATGGTTTTTAGTTTTTATAATTCAGGACCTTGTGTTTGGATGCAGTCGTGATTATTAAGTATTTGTAAAACTGAAGAGTTAACTTTCATAAAAAATATAGTCGTTTTGATTCTGATTTTTTATAATACAATTGTATTAATTTTTAACAAGTGATGTTACTTTTTTTAATATTTATGCAATGTGTTTAGCATGAAGCAAATCTCCCATCTTAATGATTTGATTGAAAATATCATACAAATTTAATTTTTTTTTTCATATTCTTTCCTCAACGAATATGTTATAAGAAATTAGGTGTTGATATTTATTACGGTCATGTTAAAGCTAACTCCATTTTCAACAAAAATGTACAAAAACATATTTAAAACATACATTAAAGTAAAAAATTAAAACTTTTAAAACATTAGGTAAAAAAAAAAAAATTAATTGAGTAAAAATGAAATTAAGCCTAAAACTTATGATAAAATGTGTTTAGGATTCATATAAAAGATAAATATAAAGAGTATTAATTTCATCCTGGTAAAAACAGATAGAGTAGTACTTTATATCTAAACCAAAGAGTGTGTTCGGTGAAAGTTCTGATTGAAATGGAAATAAACATATCATTGTATTTGTATTAAAAAAAAAAACAGCTAAAGCCAAAGTGCAAGCCAAGGTACAGCATTTAATTCAGATGAATCACATTTTAAAAATAACATTATTGCATAAATGTTGTGAATAAAAATAAGAGGAAAAAACACGAGAGAATTACTATACTAAAGTATTTTACAATTAGAAAGATGCAAGATTTTTCTTGCAACAGCTATGACTTCTGTTAAACGTATAAGCATAACTGCTGTGGCACCTGACACAGCATCACTGAATGAGAAGAAAATTAACCATTTAGAAACCAAAATTGCAGGCCTGAACGAACTCTAATTCATAGTCAACATACTTTACCCAAAGTGGCTTGAATTGATTCATTGCAATGTCAAGCCATGGTTTCATGTTGCCGTTGAAGTGCACCACTGCTGCATTCCTAATCTCATCCATGCTGATGCTTGGGTTATAGCCAAGTCCCAGAACATGCCATGACTTATCCAGTGGCTTTGTTGTTGAGTAATATGTGATTAGACCCGGTGGCAATGTCCCTAATTTCCATAATGTCCGGTTCTCATTCTGCAGCAGCATGAGCACAGAACTTTAAACACGAAATGATATGGGTTCAACATAAAAATTAAAAAGATTGGAAATGAAATGAATTGATGAGATCAAGACCATAATATATAGGGCTATTATTTCTATTATAGTTTCTGAATATGCAGCCTCTAGCACCATTGCTCGTGATGCAATGATTAACATCACATGGAACTTAACAGCATCAACAGGTATCAAATAAGGTACAAATGGGGTTAATAACAATCTAAAACCTAGGGCTGTGTGCTAAAATACTAAGTTGTTTGAGAATGCAAAGTACTGGTAAAATAATGAATAAAAGTAAAGTCTTACCAGATTCTGCCAGTAATGATATTCTTCCGTGCATTTTTCCCTTCTCCAAGCATCCAGATCAAAGAAATTCATTCCATAAGCCCATGCACAAGCCTTTGGATTAAATTTTGCCTTAATCAAGGGGTGCGAGAAATTCATGTACTGTGCATATCTATGGAATGACCCAAAACATGTTTCTACAGCTCCATTCACCTTGCCATCCATATCAATCTTCCATAGCCCAGTAAGGTCCTTCTGAACCACTATGTCATCATCCAAAAACAATATTTTATGCAGTTTTGGATACATTTCTGGCAAGTAGAACCTCAAATGGTTCAATATTGACAAATATTTGGGATTCCTAAACTTCATATTGGTCGTGTCCTTTGTAGCATTCTCAAGCTTGTTCTCAAAGTAAAACCTCTGCAAGTTAGAAGACTCCAATTGTTTAAGGACCGGCACATAAGAAGAATTCAGGAACTTGTAATCCTCCACTGCCTTAACCTCAATGTGAGCACCATAATAATCCTTCAATTTAAACATCACCTGCATTGCTCCAAAGTTCATCTTATCAGTCACAACATGAAACACGTGCTTGTGTGGTTCCTTCGCATTCTTCATAGCCGAATTGACCACAACAGAGGCCGCAAGGACATTATCCGAGAATAAGGCATAGTGGTACAGCTTAGGATCTTCAACTTCTGGAGGGGTAGGCTTCCCTTCATCTGAATACTTCTCAAGATGGGCAATCCTCTCTTCCATCAACCTCATCGAGAGACAATGCAAGCTCTTTGGAATTGACTTGGCAGCAATGAGGCTTGAGAAAGCTCCCTGCTTCTTTGCCTTGGTTAACTGCTCATTCACCGCAAAAATTGTATCCTTCAACTTCTGAATCTTGAGCTGGTTATCAAAGGACTCCTTTGCATCCCCGACCACCTGGCGTGTAGATTTAATGCGCTCCTTCACTTCCTTCTCCAATTGGCGAAGTGCTGATTCATCAACAAGGGATGCATCATTGCTGAATAGAGGCCTGTATTGAGGTTTGTTCATTAGATTCACAAAGTTGCGAGACAGCTCCGCGAAAACTCTAACAAGCTTTGAGCTCTCAAGCTTGAGCTTGCGTGCATAGGAAGCATACACAAGAGCCAAAGAGCGATGGTCGTCAGCTTGCTTGCGAATCTGGTCCAAGCGAGGCTTGAGGGGATCATTTTTCAGAGCAAGGATGGATCTCCTTACTGACTCGAATCCGTGTGCAACACCACCAATAGAATCCTAGTTCACTAGCACAACAACATATTAGAAACCTAGCTCTATAAAAAAAAAAAAATCCTTTCTCATAAAAAAAGTACAATTTAAATAAAATAACAAACTTTTCCCTTTCCTGTACTCACTTTGCATTGAAATTTAGCAGGCATTAAGCTCAGTTTAAAAGTTCAACAACGAGCATGCACATGCAAACCTTTTTCATTTCTAATACATTGCCATCTTTGTCTCCCGATAAAATTAGCACGTAATTGGATCTGAAGAGGATCGGAAACCAACCGACCCATTTGAACCTCAACAACAAGATCCCAAATATGCCCTCACCCCACCATTTTTTTTCTTCGAATTAAACTAACCCAAAAGACAAAAAACCAGAAATCATTCAATAACTTAAAAAAAAAATTGTTTGTTCCCCGGGAAAAATCTCAAAGGGAAAATAAAACGTAATAAGGGGTTGAATATTAATCAAGCAAAAATGGAAGCGTTACCGTGTGGTGGGAGGAATAAGAATGCGTAGCGAAGAGTAACGAGAGAGCGAAGAAAATATAGAAGACGGTGGAGATAGCAGAAGCGAAGAATGTGAAAGCTGGGATCCTGGAATGTAGAAATCGAGGATTCACCATTTCGGTGTGAGCATCAGAATCAGATAGAGTGATGATTCGTTGATTCAGAAGAAGTGCCACTCGCTAAACTCAACTCTCAAAATCATGCAGTCATATTTTCTCTTTCACCACCTTTTTCGCAACGAAGGCACGGATTTGACATTTTCTTTTAGTTTAGTTTAACTCAAGCTGTGCCAAGGTAGTAAATGTTTTTTTTTTTTTTTGAAAATATATAAAAAAAAATATTAAGCACAAAGTATTTATTAGTGGTAGTTATTTTAATAAATTTTAAGTAAATAAAACAAATTTTAATAAATTTTAATATTTCACAATATCCTTCCATCATCTTCAACAAAATCTTTCCAAGAAAATAACAAACAATTTTTTTTAAATAATAAAAAATAACTAACCAATTTTTCTTTTAGGAGAGGTAAGAAAGTAATCTTTAATAACAAATTCAAAAATAAATAAGAAAAATTCAACATATGAATTTTTCTTTTATTGACAAAAATAAAACAACAGAAAAATTATGACATATCCGTGCAACAAAAATTAAAAATTTGATTAGATGAATTTCTATAAATTGATCACTTTTCATCTCTTTTAATATACAATTTTTGTGATAAAACAATTTAAATTACCTGCTTATTTTTTTTTTTTAATGTTCAATGTTTGTATTTTTTTAGCTATTCATGTTATTTATTAATTATCAGCTTTTTTTTCAATGTCAATGTTGGTATTTTTTACTTATTCATATTATATATTAATTATCAGTTTAATCTTTAGTCATAAATAAATATTTATATTATTTTTGTTCTATTTTTTTAATATTAATTATTTCATAATTAAATATTATATTATTAAATAATTAATTTTATTTTAAAATAAAATTTTATAAAGTGGGTTCATAAGAAAACCTGTAAAAAATATCATAAAATCTCCATATAAGATCTACCACTAAAGAAAAAATATAAGTGATTTTGATGATCACGACATTGCCAGGACAAAAAAAAAAAATGGAATCTTGTGAAGACTTTCTCTACTAAAATGCTTTAAGGTTATAACTTTAGTTTGATTTCAACAAAACATATTTTCTTAGAGAGTGGTAAACGAACAATATCTCATATGGGATGATGCTTACAATACCGTGAATTTATATTCAAATCACATATATTATATTATTATTGGTTAAAATCCGTTCCCATCCTTGCATATCAAAATTCATCTCCATTCCTGTTAATTTTTATCCCCGTATCCATTTATAATTTAAAAGAAATATTAAAAAAAAATAATTTTAAGTCATAATAAGCTTTAAAAAAATTCAATTTTTATAATTACTTAAAGTTAGAACAAGCTAATGATAAGTGTAGCTTAAAATTGATTTTATGAGTACCTTTTTTCCTACTTTTGATAAATGTTTAGTGGACCAACAGCTAAGCCTCTTATAAAGTCTATTTTTCAGGGAACCAAAAATTGTCTTCTCTTTTTTGCCAATGATAAATGGGAGTTCGAGATATTTGCTTGAGCCAATTTATTGAGTCACTCCAAGGTAGGAAGAGATGTTGTGTTTATGGTGTGTTGGAACTGGAAATGACCTTTAGATTTTTGAAAAATTAATTAATTGTCCAGAGGTTCTTTCATATGTGTCCAGGATGTCCTTCATATAATGTGTTTCCTATTCATTAACTCTGTGAAAAAAGAAAATAATTATCAGCAAATAAAAGGTGTGTGAGGATTGGAGCCCCTCTACACACCTTAATCCCATGGATGTCTTCTCTACTCTCATAATTCTTAATAAAAGTTGAAAGCCCCTAAAAAATCAAAGGATAAAACAGTATGGCGACAATGTGTTACCCTACCTTAGGCCTTTCTCAGGTTAAATTTGTCCAACAGAATCACCATTTACTAAAAACGAATAATGTCAATCTGAAGTCAGATTTTGATCCAACCAATCAATTTCTAATGAAAGCTCATTCTTTCCAAGACAACAAATAGATAACTCCAACTCACTTTATCAAAAGCTTTATTAATATCAATTTTCAGAGCTACCTTTCCAAGCTTCCTTATGGTATTTCAGCTCATGTGGTGGATAATTTCATATGCAATAAGGACATTATCAAGGATAGAGCAATCTTAACAAAAGCTTATTGCTAATGGGATATGTAGTGGGGGATGATAGGCTTCAGATGGTTAACAAGAACTTTGAAGATAATTTTATGAAGAACGTTACATATGGATATGGGGTGGAAATCACTCATGGTAGTGAGGTTGCTGATTTTTTGGATGAGGCGTATAGTTGTTTTGTTGACTTGAAAGGGAAGTGTACCATTATTAAGCCAAGGTACTCCAGAATGAAAATTTTCATAGCCACATAAATGCCAAAACTTTTTGTACAAAGTTAGGTTAAGACCATCAGGATCAAGAGATTTTATAGAGTTCATTTAGAAAAGGCAATGCATAATTCCTCCATAGTTAAAGTTGTAAGTTTATGGTTTATAAACATCACAATAGAGAAAGGCAAACACGATTTTAAAACATATGATTCTCACAACATAATCATAAGATAGTGTGTACCTATTTCTCTATAATCTCTTTTGTATAGGGAGAATACTTCATCGTACATTCATAGTCTTTCTTTGTATGAAGAACACTTCTCTACAGTAATTTCCTTTAGAGAAGAAGGAAACAAGATTTCACTTCCTTTGATTCTTCCTTACTATTCTCTTTGTGATAGCGGTTAGGGTTGAAAGAATACATTTTATGTCAAAAAATGGATCTTGTTTCACATTAGTGAGTATTAACCCCTAATATTCACTACTTTCATCAAGCAACAATTACTTATAGAAATTATTCCACTTAAGTTCATAACCCATTTACCATTTAATCTATAATTATTATTTATTTATTTATTTATCAATCATTGATAATTTGCACACCGTTTACATAAGACAAAAAAATTCTTACAAAAGTAATCAATAAGAATCATTATCATAAATCGAAACACATGAAAATATTATTAATATTGTAATGACAATTTATTATTGGTATTGACTATTAAGTCTTGGTTTTTCTTTACATACTAGAAAATCTTTTATTAGATCTTCTTGGTTCAATTATAAAATATATGTGAATAAAGAAGTAATACACGATCTCATTACCATTTCTTTCTCATGAAAAGATTAGTTAATTAAGTTCCAATGATAATATTTTTTAATAGAACTAGCTTCTTAATTAAATAAATATCTTTAGAAATTAATATGCTATTCTATATGAAAGATAAAAAAGAAAAAAATAATAGATATAATAAATAATATGATTGATAAAAAGAAAAAGATAGAGTACTAGAATATCATTACTATTTTTAATTCTACCAATACTATGATTTGTGATTGGATTACTAACATAAAAAATATATTATTTAGAAGAAATCAGGTTATTCTAAAAGTAAGTATAAAAGGCTTATTCTTAATTTTAACCATTCATTTTCTTAAAGTCTAATATTTAAAATTAATTACTCGGCCATTATATTGAGAATAAGCAAGTGAATTTTTTTTCCTAAATTATGATATTTATATAAAGTAGTTATCGTAAAAAAATTATGAGTAATCTTTATCAAAAATTATAAATCCACGTAAGTGTTCCCTTCCAACATAAATATTTAAAACTTTTCAAAATTTAAAACCTGAATGATCAGTTAATGGTTAACTGACAGAAGTTGTTACCTATTTATAATGAAACGATAATGTGAAATCATTAGACTCTTGAATAAGCTACCTATTTAACTGTTTTCAATTTATGAATCCAAACTACTAATTTAAATATTATGTTATCTATTCATCAAAAAAAATATTATGTTATCCAACCACATTCACGTGAATACATGATGGCTCACTACTGCACCAGAGATTCCTTTGTGCACCAAGCTAGATGTGATGAAGCAAACAGGCCTACGACAATTTAAAAGTTAATTAATTTTTATAAAACACGTGAAGTGGTCCCCTTTGGTCAATTTACCACGAACCTTGTTATGCATGCTATTGAAATCCCCAATAGAAAATACTATAATTCTACACGTTCTTTTATTTCATTTAAGTTTTTAAATCGTTGTCATTATTACTATATGATAATAATCAATCATATTTCAACATATTAAAAACTACTTATTTATTACTTTCTTCATACTTGTTTATAAAGCCCAAATTAAAAGTGATACATGATTCGTTTTACAAAACCTTATTCATAATTTCTCTTACGTTAATTGTTTTTATATTAAAATATCTCTAACTAAAAGATAGGTGGTAATGACAAACAGTTAGAAGAAAAAGAAAGATAAATATTAATTGTTGGAAATAAATTAATTTTTTAGATGAAAATCATCGTCTATTAATTCTGAATCATCACGTTAATCATTAAAATATTAAAACATAAATGTACCTAAATTCATGATGACAGATCACTATTTATAAAAGTACGATTTAACTTTTTGGATAACTCGTAAATTGAGAACATATTTAGTTTTCGCCGTAAGATAATATATGATTATTTTTGAAATCTTTATATTAGTTCATCACAAAGATATAGAATTATCATCTCATCTCAGTATGGTAAAAGAAGACTTATAACCTATTATATATATATATATATATATATATATATATATTAAAGTTCAAATTACATAAACCTTATTAAGGCGTGAATGTTGGATTAATGATCCAATATTAATGACAAAAAATATATATATGCATAAATTTAAGACAAACTTATTATTATAAACTAAATTAATCACGTTTCATACTATATAAGAATAGGTTAAAATTACTAAAATTAAAGCATTGATATTTAATCAAGCATTGTGACTATGAAGAAGAAATAACATTACATTACTCAAAAGTGAAAACAAAATAGGTAAAGAAAGTTAACAGACCAAAATTACAAATCATAGTTTCCAAGGCTAGCCTTTTGCAACAAGTTAAATCCCAAATTCCCATAATGGACCATACTGATTATTTTCCCTTCGCAATTATTTCTACTTCTATTATATGAGTATGAAGCTTACAACTAAGATTAGATTGACAAGTCAAGGATAGGATATTTAATACACTCAGTCCGTGCAGCTAGCTCAGTCATGTCTCTGTGCGGTGCATCATCTACTCCATAACTTGCATCAGTCCCACTCTCACATTTCTAGCCACTTCCTTCACGCTCATGTTGAATTCTTCCTCCATCTGCCATCATTTAAAACAACCCTAATTACATTTTCACCACCAAAGTACCCTTAAATAAGTTCCATCTGTTAGGATTTCTATATCTTTTAATCCAGTGTTTCAAAGTTTGAATCTCTACATTATACACGTAGTAACATTTTAGATAAAAACTATTTAATTTTGTGCCATTAATTTTAATAATAATAATATACCTCGGCTACGACGGTAGTGTCGAGAACAGAGGAACCGAAAGACAAGGCGCTGCTATTGATGACCGAGAGATGAAGTTTCTCTATCTCTCTGAAAATGTTGACAAGCACCGCCTTTTCCTTCTCGCAGAGGATTCGGATCAGCACGTTCTTCTTTGACACCCTCGCCTCAACTTCCGGAAGAGACAACAACAGACTCGCTTTCGATGACGAGGAAGGGTCATCGGAGTTTCCGAACTCGCATGAATTCGACGAAGTGTCTGAGACTGAGACATCCTCGTCCGCAGCAGCAGAAACCACCTGAGATTTCTTCACATACACCACAGATTCCTCGTTTTTCCTTTTGCTCTGCTCCTCCAGCACCTTCACTTGCTCCTTCAGCTGCTTCACATACCTTATTGCATCCCCCAACACAGTCACCTTGTCCATCTTCAAACAAACACACACAAAAATACCATTAAAATTAAATGTTTCAACATTATAATTCCAACTTAGAAACTAACAACCCGATGAATCCAAGTTTGGATTTTTATTGTTAGAAGATTGTTGTAAGAAAGTAAAAATGGAACCTTTTTGAGGTCTGGAATGAGGGCAGAGAGGGCAATGAACTGCTGGCTGATTTTCTCTCTCCTCACTCTCTCAGCAATGATGTGATCTTGTGGGTGATGTGAAGATCTGGCCAATGAGGAGATTTTCTTGCTCTCTTGAGCAGTAACAACTCGTCTCGTCTCGTTCTTAGAAGCAAAAGCTTTCCCGCGATTCATCATAACCTTGGTTCCTGGCTTTGATGCTGCTGCTGCAGATTCAACTTTTACTGGTGGTGATGGATTCGTGTTGTCAAAGGAGAGAATATAAGAGCAGGGAGTAGAAGCTGTCTTTTGTTGTTGTTGTTGTTGTTCTGTTTTGAGTAACTTGAAAGGCCTCTCTTCTAAGAAGCCGCCGCCGCCGCTCTCAGCCGCTGAAGAGTGACCACTCTCATTGGAAAACGAGCTTTGCTGCTGCTGCTGCTGGTAGTGGTTCTTCTCCTCTAATGCGGTGGCGACATCATGCGGAGATGCTAAACTTCCATTCACATCATCCACTTTTATGTCGGATTGACCCATGAAACTGTAATCATCTGGTTCCTGGAACAATGCAGTCAATTTTTTTAGCACAAAAAGTTCAAGCAATTAAACATTAATATTACTATTTATATATGATTTTATTACCATGCCACACAGCCAACTAGTCCACGATTCCTCCATTGATGTCATGCTATTGCAAGTTTTATTTCAGATGAGACTTGAGAGAGTATCAATTAATGATCCTGAAAGTAAGAAATTAATAAAAAAAATTAAAATGGTGATCATGAAATTTGATATTAACACCAATATACATTCTTTTCCAAGAGAAAATGAGATCTTTTACCTCCTACAGCAATAGCTGAATGGTATCAACCGAATCTAGGAAAGAAAAAAAACACAAGTTAGCACTTTTAGATTTATAGAGGGTAGCACCACCCTCATATAAGCACACGCGTAAATTCTTCAATTTTCGGCCATAATTTGTATTACGTGTCTAAAACTGCTTCTTCCAGTTTTTTTTTTACATATATGTCAGCTTCAATTTGTTGACACCTCATACTTATTTAGGGTGAATTAGTCGAAATAATGCTACACATGCAGAACACAACTGAAGTTTTTATTTCTGATTAAATCATTATTCTAAACTTTTTTTAATGTTCACTGTATTTTGGCCAAAAAAATATTAATGTAAGTGGATTATGGATATGAGCCATAAAAATGTGTAAGAGGCATTATTCAATTAAGCAAAAGTTGGTATTCTTAGTTTATATTTTTATGTATTGAAAAAACAAAAGTATTACGAATATGTTTGATAAACAATAACTGAGATTTATCAAATATGATACCCATAATTTTAATTTAATTTGAAATTTTTTATTGGTAATTTCTAATTTACATAAATATATTTTAAGTTACTGCACATGTAGCATTTTTTAGTTTTGGTATTTTTCTCAAGTTTTTATAATTTCATACTATATCAAGCGTCACCTATTAGTCAGTCATTGGACTCATTAATTTGATGACAAGGAGAGATTCACTTACATGGCTGTCAGGTTAAGACATCAGGCTGATTACAAAAAAATGTTACATTCTATTATAATCAAAGAAAATGGCCAATGTGTCTATTTATAAATGAGCATTTTTCCCGTGTATTTCTATATTAAGGGGTTTTGATATCTAATTGAGTTGGATCAATATATGAAAGTCATAATTGAGTTGGATCAATATATGAAAGTCATATCAGATTTTTGTGAATGTTTTTTTAAATTATAATTTAGTAATTTTTTTTTATTAATTATTAGGCTTAATATTCATTCATTTTTCTTCTCTTTCTTTTTTACAAATATTTTCATAGATCCCCTTCCTCTTTCTTTTTCTTTTTCATAAATATTTTCTTTCACCTTTTTCTTTCTTCTTCCTCTTTCTCTTTGCCTTTCCAAAATTAATGTTTCCTACTATTTCAATTTCCCAAAATCAAACACACCTTTGCAACAATACTTCCACTCAAAATTAATGAATAATTTGATATGAGTAATCATATTAATCAAGATTTTGTCAACAATATCATTAGAAAAATTATAAAAAAAAAAAGTTAGAATCTCATATCTCAATTTTGTCAGTGGAAGCAGGTTTAATAAATCTTATTTCTTTCATTTATTGAAGGTTACAAAACTTGATTAAAAATTTTACATTGAAAACTCATGAAAATCAAAATCAAATTCAATTAATGAGAAAATCAAATCCAATCAAATTGCATCTTTGCATCTTTATGTTTTTAATTTATATATTTAATTTGATTTTCTTATTTATTTGATTTTTTTTCATTGATGCAAAATTAATAATTACAACCAAGACTAACTTACAAAATATTAAATTTTAAAAAATATAAATAATGTGTTCTTATTAATTGACTGTTAACTATTTATCTATCCCATTTGAATTAACTATTTAAGATGTTGTGATTTGTCTTCTTCGTTATTTCAGTTGGAAAAATTGATGAGAACTGTCTTTGGATACGTGTTTGAGAGCCATGTGACTATGTGAGTATGAATTCACCAAAGCCTTCGAATGCTTTACATCTTCAACATCATTTTTCTACACATTGAATTCTTCTTTAAATGTTCTTACTTAGAAAATTTCTCTAAGTTCCTGCCTTCAAATCCTTCTTCGATGCTATGGTTTCAATCATCGTGCTGAGCAAAAATGGTTTCAATCATCGATTCGAAATGACCTTTTAGTTTTTTCAATCATTATAAGTATTCAATCTTAACCTCAACATTCATCCATCCAATCACCAATATCATCAAAATAATATATCAATAAATTCTTTTGAAAAAATACATTATACTTCTTCTTTTTTCAAATCACAAATAAAAAGTATCTAATACTTAGTGAATTTCCTTCCCTATACTTCATACTTCATGGCATCTAAAATCAAATATAACACACAATTTTTGATACTTGATTTTTTTACTAACGTAACAATATCACATTAAGAAAAACAATGATCGTCTTACATATACATAACTCTATCTGATGGTAAAGTTGATATGTAAAGTCTATCTTTTTTAAATCCAAAAAAATAGTTGTGTTAAGGGCCACATCCTAACTAAATTGATATCCGCTTTTCAACTGACAAAAATTAACACAATCTGAATATCATTAAACAACCAAAAAGATGAACAAAACAATTGGGATTAAACCAAATCCAAGGATAACAAATCTAAAATGGGAGTTCCCGTGAGCAGAGACGGATTTAGGGGGGGGGAAGTAGGGGCTTCACCCCCCTCCTCCCATCCCTCTTTTTATTATATATAAAAAAATTAAAAATTAAAAAATATTAATAAAAAAATTATTAAAAAAATAAATTTTTAACTTAATATTTATTTTTAAAAAATTTATTAGTAGATGATATCTTAATTTTATACCTATTAAATATTTAATTTCATTACATTTTTATTTATTTTTTACAAATTTTACTTTTAATAAATTAATTTGACACTTTTTATTTACAATCTTTTAAAATCATATAAATTTTAATATATTATTTTACTATGATGACACATTTTACTCTCAATTTTTTAAAAAGTTGACAAATTTTTTACTCATTTTTTCTTTTTTTTTTTAATAAATTTTACATTAAATATTTTTTTAAAAATTTTATCTTCAATTTTTGTAAAAAAATTTTTAGCCCCTCCCTACTTAAATTCCTGGATCCGTCCCGCCCGTGAGATAAATGTTTTTATAGAATCTCACCAAGTAAAACCAATATTCTGTAAAGTCTATCTCAGCTAACTCTTTTTCTAATTCTTGGGTGGTAGATGGGTATGAAAATGAAAGAGAAAGAAGGTGAGAAAACAAGAAATGTATTGAATAATTAATGATAAAATATAAAAAAGAGAAATTCTACCATAGTGTTTTTTTATAATATTATTCGTTCTTATTATTTAAAATTTATTATAAAATATAAAATATAATAAATTTTACAGTTTATTTAATGAATTACTCTCATGATTTTGGTATATTTTTAAGAGATTATTTTGATTATTTGTCTGAAATATATTAGAAGTGGCATTTTTGTATTAATTATTTTTATACCATTCATATTAAAATAGTTAGATTATATTTTATCTTCTACTATTCGTAATAATTAAAGCAGTAATTATTTATTTCATAAATTTTTATTCAATCTCTTTACTTGTTGTAAATTTAACGAAAAATCTTATATTTTTGATTCGTATATAAATTTTTTTTAAAATAATAACATACACATCAATCCAATAAATTAGATACAACATACTCTCCGTCCTATAGCGAAAAAAAAAAAACTGTTCACGTAAAGGAGTCAAGGTAACCTGATTTTTCTCTTACTACGGATAAACTTATCGAAAAGAGATCATGATTTACATAAAATATAACACAGCTCGAGTCTAACGTAACTTTACTGAGTTCAAACTTGTTCAAGTAAAATTCATATTTACGAGGCTACAGATATTAATCGGCGTCAGTTTTATGCTGTCTTATACTAAATTATTCTCTGCCTTTTAGTATAACTTCAGTAATTTTAATCATGCATGTTCATGATCTGAAGTTTTACCTTTTTCTATTGGTTATTTTTTTTTTATGAAAACAATTTATTCTATTGGTTATTTTAAAATAATACTAGTACGTTTTTCTTTTTTCCTTTGTTTTATGAGTGGGAACCAAACGTATACTTTTCAACCAAAATTAAAACGAAGTTTAATTTAATCAATATTTTCTCCCATTTTGAATATAAACAACAATAAAACAGAACAGCTCACGCTAACAAAAAAAAAAAAAAGTAGTTAACATTATTTAATTATACCAATTTTATTTAAATATATAGTTTTTCTTAATTGTCATTTTTTGAAATTTGATATAAAAGTAAAACATAATCATTAAATAAATAATTTACTTTAGATTTACTTGTATTTGAGATCAACACACTTTTTTTTTATAATGGAAACTAGAATATATATTTTATATGTAATTTAAATTTATGTGTCAAAATTATTATTATTACATATAAAATATAATATACTGATTATAAAGTACAATATATATATATATATATATATATATATATATATATATTTTGTATAAATGAGTTTATTACTATATATTTCTTTTAATATATTCATTTTGTTATTAATATATATTATACAAAATTTTATTTTTAATAAAAATATTAATGACATATATTTTATGTAATAGTTGAATATAATAATTATATATACAGAGTTTATATTATCATGTATCATAACCAAGCTCCTCACACAAATAAGAAATACATTAGATCAACATGCATGATATGATCAGCGATAAAATAACACTATTACATTGTTTGCGCAAAGGATTATAATATGATATCATGGTATCTTCACCAAAAAAAATATGATGTCTTGGTATTCTTCATTTCAAATTAAGTTCCCAATTATTTTTCCAATAGATAAATCTCCTCCTTGTCGTTCTATGTGATTATTATATCATATATTAAAATCTTTAAAGGTTACCAACTCTTTTTGTATGGTGGGAAATACTTTTTTATACTTAGAGTTGGATTAAAATTACGGATGAATTGTTTTCTTACCCTCTCACATAATGGTACATTAATTCTAGGACTTGCATCTTGAAAGTATAACTGGTACCTTTTGTGGGGCATGGAACTAAAAGGGTTGATTTAGAAATTACGTATAGTTTTTTGGTGAGTGCTAAAGATCATTGTATACAAACGTAGTACACACACAACACATACTTGATTTACAATGTGCTTTATTGCCTCTGGGTATAGCTTTCATGTCTATAACCAGTGTATTCCTTGCAACAGAGCAGTTGTTGAACCTTGGGTACTTCTAGTGCCTCTTTTGCTTCTACATGTTTATATATATACATATGGTGTTTTGTTGAGCTAAAAAAAAAAAAAACCAACCCTTTCTATTTCAATCCATATAACCCTTTTTCGACTTCCATACAAAAACATTGTGTGAGGTAAAGAAACTCGATGGATGGTCCAAGAAAACTTCTTTAGTGAGTTCCTATAAATCAACAAAATATTAGTGGTTACTTTTTTATATAAAAAAAAAAAAATCACATTTGGTATAAATAAAAAAGATCATTATTTTTTTTTATCGATCAATGTTAATTGTTAGTATTACTATTTTTTTTGTTAGCAGAGAAAGTTAAACCCACGACGACTTCTCCTTCATTCCCTTCACTTTTCACTTTATACATGAAAAAAAAAACAAATTGATCCATGTACCGAGCATACACCTTAACATGATAGTCGACATCTTAATTCACACCTAGCGTGAGACTTAAACATAAAACATCTCATCTTACTAAGTAAAATCCACTCAATAGGTAATTTCAATATGTGTGGCCAAAGTCATGTAACTTCCCACAAACAACATGGGAGCTTGTGAGTTATCATCGCGTGACTGTCTTCATCTATAAATACCCAATCATAAGTGAGTGTTTTTTTAAGTACCTAATGTTGTAACCACTATTAAGAATTTAAATTGAATCTCACATGGAGTTAGGAGATCTAGAGTTCGACCTTATTAACATCTCGATAAGAACAACAACATATATTATTGAGAAAAATTAAGCTTTTTGACTTTTATGGGCAATTTCTTTTAAGAAATTAACCATAAAGTGTAATATGAAAACATATTATCAAAGTGGATTTTTTTTACAGTTCATTTAGTGGGAAACGTCACTCGAACCCATTTCTCCCACTCATTAACTGTGAGTGAGCAACTGAGAGACGTCACTCCATGCCTTTTCTCCTACTAATTAGAGACAGCTTTGGCACGTGTTGTCTGACAATGTTAGGAGACGCCATAAGGTCCTATTTCTCCTTCCGTGGTTCCACATGGCATGGGGAGAAGCCATTGAGTTTGGCTCCTCCTTATTGGAAGACGTTAATCACTTTTATTTCTTCCATGGGAGATGCCAAATGTTTCCCTTTCTCTTATGGGCTTAAGGTATTGGCCTTAATGCATGGTGTTGAAGGTTTTGTGTTTATGTGTTAGGTTTAGGGTTTTAAGGGTTATGGGTTTGGGTTTAAGGTTTCAACTGTTGTTGTGGTAATTTCGGTCAACATACTAAAAGCTAGAAGATTAAAAGAAAAACTTAGTGATGTAGTTCTTTTCAGGTTCATGCCATATGGTCGCTCAAAGGCTAAACGCATACGAAATGAGATGAATTGGACTGAATCGCAACAAAGACAAAGATATAGTCATTATAGACAAGAAGGACACAATAAGGTAAACTAGCCAACATTTATAGCACAATATGACATAGGAAAAAACTGAAATTAAAGAATTTTAGTGCTGTAATTATAAGCTTTTTTTAATTTCAACATGTTAAGGATGGTAATCCATATATTTCAATTTAAAGCATCTTTAAGATTTTAATTTTAAGTTTTTTAAAATTTAATATGATTAATGTTTTAATTTAAACTTATAATTTTAATCATGCTTTTTACTTCTAATCTTCTAATTTTCAATATATTAACTGAAATTATCACAATAACAGTTAAAACCTTAAACCCAATCCCACAACCTTTAAAATCCTAAACTATAAACCTAACACATAAACGCAAAACCTTCAACATCATGCATTAAAACCAATACCGTAAACCCATGGGAGAAAGGGAAACATTCGGCATCTCCCATGGGAGAAATAAGACTAATTGACGTCTCCCAATAAGAGAAGCCAAACTCAATGACTTCTCTCCATGCCATGTGGAATCAAGAAGGAGAAATGAGATTTTATGGCGTTTTCCAACACTGTCAGGAAACACACGTCAAGACTATCTCTAATTGGTGGGAGAAAATGCACGAAATGACGTCTCCCACTTGATAACTCACGATCAAAGAGTGAAAAAAATTGATTTGAATGACGTTTTCCATTAAATGAATAGTAAAAAACTGAGTTTAATAGTATATTTTTATATTACACCTTGTGAATAATTTCATTTAAAAAATTAGTCATATTGATCAAAAAGCAGGAAAATCAACATACACTTATTGTATTTAAAGTAAAAAACAAAATCTAAAAAATTGTTATAGATCTAACAATTAGGCCGATACTAACTACAAGTCTCGCCTTATAGTGCTCTATGGATCCATTTGCATGGACCCATTTACAACTTGTTTTCTTTCCTTTCGATAATGGCACATAAGCTTTCTTCTGATCGGATTCTTGTCATTTTATAATTCAGTTGATTCATAAATCATGAATATATTTTCTGAAACAGTCGTGGTCCAATATTAATTAATGCAGAACGACTATGATCGGCATCTCTAATTATTCTAAACTAAAGTTGACTCCCAAGTCCGTAAACCATGCGCTATGCACCCTTTCCAGTCGCATCCCTAGGGCTCTCCGTGATCTGTGCAGGTTGCCAAATTCTAGGTAAATGCTTGCAACATTTCATGACAGAGAGTCTTTCGTTTCACTGTATTAAAAACTAATATTATCCGTAATAGTGTAACTGTTTCTTTATTTTGAAGAGTTTTTGTAATTAAATAAAAAAATTCGTTAAATAGTTAATCGTTTTTTATTTTTGCAAGTTGTGGTCTTCAGGATTCTCTCATTTTTTTTTAAAGAAAGATATACAATCTTTAACGTTATATTGGAAGTTAAAGTGAGAGATCATGTCTGAATACATATATTTTGGCCATTAATTGAGATTCTAAAATGCCCTTTTATTTTGGTACTTAATTATAACCTTACTCCTATAAGAAAGCAGGAAGAGATGATACAACTCATACAAGGCAAGGGTTTCATTTAAATTATATGCATAAATTTTAACACGATTCCTTTATTTAAGTGTCCCTATTGCTTGATTCATACTATCCTTCACGATTTCCATATCCGTGTCGTATAAATAACGTG
The DNA here is from genome assembly GCA_014843725.1 of Amphicarpaea edgeworthii. Lineage (NCBI taxonomy): Eukaryota > Viridiplantae > Streptophyta > Magnoliopsida > Fabales > Fabaceae > Amphicarpaea > Amphicarpaea edgeworthii. The sequence continues at coordinate 5,820,116 of CM026324.1, read as the reverse complement.
TTTTTGCATCCACGTCCTAATAGTATGCATGAGATTCTACAATTGTTCAAGAATTCGATGCATCGTGTTTCATGATTAAATTTAAAATTCAACATAATACTACTACTTAAGCAAGGATGCGCTTTGTTAATAGTTTTTCTTTTTATCAAGGTACCAGTAGTACCAAAAAGACCGATAACAAAGACCAAAGCAAAGAAAGAACAAGGAAATCACAGTCGATAATAAAACTTCAACAATTAAAGAGCAAGGATGTGCTTGTTAATAATTTGATACGAAATGTTACGAGAATGTAAAATTATTTTAAAAATTATATAAATAATAAATTGTGATTATTTAACTGTTTAAAACCATGTTAATATATCATAATTAAACTTTATAAATAATATATTACTGTTATTTTATACCTTTGTAATATTATATACATTTATGGTAGTTTTACAGTATTTATATTAATAATTTAATTTTTATTAAATAAAAGCCATATCGAAGGAGCCAGGCAAACAACTATCCATTAGTATAAGATTTTTTTTGTATATATATTTTTTAATCATGTCCAATTTATTTTATAAATATTAGAGATTAAATTTGTGATGAAATTTAATGCAATTAAATTATAATCATTATCGCATGTTTAAACTCTTCCTTTTTTCTAAACAAAAAAATCAAGGTTAAGATTATAAAAATTTCATTGTGAATCCCATAGCTTTGACAACACAGTACGGTTTGACCCCAAGAAGAAAACTCAATTACCTAAACACCATTTAATACAAAATAAAAGTCTATTGTACTAATGGTTGTGAATTGGGACTCTGTTACTTTTGTTGTGGTATTTCTTATACCACTTTCTAATTTATAAGTTGTTTCGTTCAAAAAAAAAAAGTCTATAATATTCGACACTATATATATGTTTATAATTTATAAATCCTCTCTAACGATCAGAATTTTAGGAATTGGAGTAGAAAAACGAATCACGTGCATTCCCATTGCAATAAAGAAAACGTGCTTGGATAGTTGGGAAATTTTCTAATATGAAATTATATATTTTAGTGACATCTAATGGTTGAAACTTGAAACACGTGTTTTAATTCCTTTTGATCTAATATGTCACGTGAGACCATGTGATTCGTACTCCGTATTAAGATTCACAAAGATTTTTAGAGATTATAATGGGATCTAAGACAATAAAATCAAGTTGGACTAAGATACTGAACTTCAATTTATCTAATGATGATAAATACTGTTCAATAAACTCAAAATTAATGACTTTTAGAATTGAAGCCAGAATACACAACTTGTTTTCTGTTCAACGATTGATTAAAATTACATTTCATTATTAGGATACGATACAAAGTATCATACCAACTATATACCAACCATATTTATTAAAGTATTTCCGTTACCTAACTCCTTGATGATGATTAATGAATTCAGTCTCTTTAAATAATATTTTGAGTTTGAATATACCAAAAAAAATATAATTTAGATCAAAGAATTTCATTAAAGATAAATAAATAAATTTTTCAACAGAAATTAATTATTAATAAAATTAATAAAAATGACTATAATTTTATAAATATGGTACTAGCATGACTATTTTTTTTACATTAGTAACTAGAAAAATATTACTACACCGTAAAAAAAAATATTAATTGAATTGAGCCAGGATCAAATCTCGTATACTCAATAATTTAGGTGTTTCCCTAAAAAAATAATACTAATTTTGGTATCGAAATTTGTGATATGTAGAGTAGGAGCAATGCCACTCAGTTCCAAAGAGACATGAGAAGCGTGAATTTCAAAGTTTAAATTACAATATACTATGCAGGTATTGTAACATGGTGGTGGTGGTGGTGGGGTGCATGTAGTAACTTATTACTACGGGCATAGCGAATGATTATCCCATTGATAACTGCAAAAAAAAAAAAAAATCAAATTACTGACACTCACACGTGTTCTTACAATTTTCTTTTGCTAATGTTAATATATCCCTAAAATATTATGGTCATAAGGTGCGAATTTATAAGGGTATCTTTAAAGTGGTGAAAGTCTGAGGGAGAGAATGATGGTGTGTGGAATAAAATATAAAGTTAATATATATAAGTTTTTCATCTCATAAAATTAGAAATATATCTTGTTGATTTTGTAAATTTTTTAATATGTTTTTTTTTCTCGTAAAATTAAAATGCATCAAGTCAAATTTTAAGTTCAGATAATGTGATCCACGTTCGGGAATTTAAAGTGGTTTATACGTAATCTTTTTTTTTTTATATATATAATTTGTGACGATTTTTAATTTTAAAATTTTTTTACAAATTTTCATGTAAGTTTAGATTCTTAAACTTTATTTTAACTTATTTAGAAATTTTAAATTCTAATATTGAATATATTATCATGTTAAATGTTTAGAGATCAAGAGAGTTTTATCGTTCATAATAATTTTATCTTATTTGAATGGTATTATTTCTGATGAAAAATATCATGATCTAGAAAAAAAAAAATCTCATTCTAGACTAAATTTTTATACATTTCAATTGTATGAAAATGAAAAATATACTAAAATTTTTACACAAACAAAAGGAAAAATGTACATTCTTAATTTTCTGGGAACGATAAATATTTTAACCTAAAATATATTAGTATTAATATCTTTTTATTATTTGGATTGGTAAAATAAGAATGAAATATTATAATAAAAAACATGTAATACTTATCATTTATGACCAAAATTATTCAATTGAAGTATTTGTTATTTTGTTTAAGTAAAAGTAAGTATGATGAATGTTAATATAGTATGATAGAATATTAATATGAGTCTTTTAAAGATTATCTCTTCTTGTATACTCTTTTCTTAATTTATTAAACTTTATTAAAAAAATTATAATTTTTACATGAATTTATGATTTTCAATAAATTTTTACAAATAAAAAAGAATACCAGCAAGACTCATGATACCATTTCTCATATGATGTTAATATATCCCTAAAATATTGAACAAGATTTCATTCTAATTGGTTACATCATACTTCATTTCATAATCCTTTTGTTTTTAAATTGAACAATATCATTGAGTTAAAAAAACACCAACAATGCAAATAAGAGTTGTTTATAAAATTTCTTTCCGCCAACTGATCTAATTAATAAGAATCGTATTCATATTTCTGCCAACAAAATTAATTATTATTTATATAAATTGTTGCTAGTTTTCTGTTTTTCTCTTTAAATGATTCATTTCGTTACCAATTGGCGTTTAGCAGAACAGTATATTTGCATCGTCAATGCTATGGATCTTTTGTTAAAAACATGTACTAATGAGATCTAATCTGTTAAACAAAGTACACACCCCAAAATAAATGCTGCCATGGAGACTCTATTATAATTAATGTGGAAGCATATCATATCCAGAAATTAGAGAGATTTGCATCCTCCAAAGTTTAAACATGATCAAAAGAAATAAATAAAACTATCAAATCTTTTAATATTCATCGTTGTTTATACATTTGATTAATCATAGTTAATTATTATAATAATTTTTTAAATAATTTTATAAAAATCAATATGTCATAAATGAAAAATTATAATTAACTAAATATAAAATAAATTCACAACGATAATACATATTTTTTTCTCTTGAAATTATTCCCAATAACTAATCATCTCTACAAAATCATTCAATTATTTTCCCTCACACGACCTGAGAATGCAAAAGTTAGCAAGAAAAAGACAAAGATCACTTGGGATTCAGCTGAATCTGCACATTAGGGAACACTGCAGGTTGTGGCAGAAATCACACATTCATAACACTCGGTGGCTGGTGCATTAAATGTGATTCAGAGTTTCAATTCATGTCATGAGGGTATAGTATACCCCATACACAAGCCACGTTCATGTTATGACAATATCTTTAATGCAGCCACGCGTAGGTTCTTCACAAGTTCCTTAGTGGTCAATTTGTAATTTTCACTCATCTGCAAAACCATCAACATTCAATTACTATTAAACTAATTGTACTATTAAAGCTAGAGATTCAACCTTGAAAAGCAAAAATAATATACTACTAATATCTTCACATATACTATTAAATACATAACCCAACAATTAAAAAAATGTCCTCAGAAAAAGAAAGAACAAAAGCTAATCAAAATATCAAAATAATGATTATTAATTTAGTTGAAACGAATGATAATGAATTTAGATATCTTAAATAATAAAATAATGTTTTAGATCCGAGTATCGTGTAGAAAAAAAAAAACATGATTTAGTAGTTAGAAAGGAAAAATCTCACTGATGACTTGATAAGTTCCTTAATCAAAATTACTCATTGACAAAATCTATGCATAATTCATATTAATAAAATAATGTAAAATAAGGTAGAGATTGTCTTTTACCTGAGCAACTATGGTAATGTCAAGGATAGAATCACCGAAGGGTAAGACACTGCTATTAACAACAAATAAGTGGTGACTTTGAATCTCGCCCAGTAATTTGACCAAAAAACCCTTATGCTTCTGGCAGTGGATCCTAAGCAGCATCTCTCTCCCTGATACTCTGGATTCCACTTCAAACAGTGATTCATTGACACCATCAGCACCAATGCTCTCATCACATGAAGAAGAATCATCATCACCGTTAAGTTCTGGCTTGTTCAGAAACACTACCGATTCTGCCCTTGTTATCTTGCTCTGCTCTTCAAGCACTTCCAACCTCTCTTTAAGCTCCTTCACATACTTGATAGCGTCCCCTAACACAGAAGCCTTGTCCATCTGTGTGGATTAAATTCAATTAGACTCTTTGAATTTAGTATAAAATCTTTGAATCCTAAAAGCTACTTAAAAAACTACTACTTTTAAGTGAATCAAATTTTAGAATCAACCATATGAACATCAAGTTATGAACTTATTAACATGAAACTTGGTTATTTATTACCATTTACCTTCTTTAGGCCAGGAACGAGAGCTGCAAGAGCAATGAAGCTCTGGCTGAGTTTCTCTCTTCTTTTTCTCTCAGCCATGATGTGATCTTGCGCGTGAGCCGGAGACCTCTTACCATGTGAGGATTTTGTTTCAAAGTTTTGATTTTTCGGTGACCCTTTTGAGTTTTGAGCTGGGAAACGTGGTTTTCCCAATTTGGGCACCGGCACTGGTGGCACCACCTCGTTCTGTGATGGGTTTAAGGTACAGTCAAACCCATAAAACTGAGTGGTGGTGGTGGTGTCAAAAGAGAGAATCTGAGACTGAAAGGAGGAGAAGGAAGATGATGGGGAGAGTTTTGGGGAAAGGGTTTTGGTGACGGTGGATGAGTCAGAGTTGGAACCACTGCTTGTTGTTGTTGTCGTTTTCAGCAACTTGGTTGGTCTCTCAAAGTCAAAGGTTGTTGTTTCATCGGTGGTGGATGAGTTGCTCAAAGATTGTTGCAAGGTTTGTGTCTGTTCCTGAAGGGCACTTGCAATGTCTTGTGAGAGAAACTCTTGGTCATCATCAAACAGGTTCAAGTTCAAGGGACATTCATCTGGAAACAAATTGTAATCATCCATTTCCTAGAGAGAAAAAAAAAAAAAAAAGTTTATGATCATAGTCAATTTGTGCATTTCAAGGATAATGGAAGAAAATAAATAGATATTGATTAATTTTCTAACTTACCAAATCGGATAGCCAGCTTGTTGCTGCTGATCCTTCCAATGGTTTGTTCAATACCTCCATCATAGTAATTTGGTGTCAACGAAATTCTACAATTAGCAGCAACACTGACTTGTAACTTTGTTTACTCGTTGAGGGAAAGGAGTTAACTTAGTTCACTCTTTATAGCTGATGTCTCTAGCTTTTCCATTTCTCAACTGTCCATAAACAAATAAAGCACGTGCTCACAATCTACTACCCCCTTACCTTATGAATTGTTGCTGTCCGTGTCGTCATTCATGTAATCATTTTTTTTAATCGTATCATATCGTAGACATACGTAAAATATTTATCTATTAGATTTTGTAGAAGATGAATAGTTTTAAACTCATTGCATAGTCTTTAAACTCAATTTTGATAATAATTTTTTTTTAGTAAGAATTTGTTTTTAATTATATCTTTAATGACTCAAATTGAAATCTTTATTGAAAAATTACAACCTATTACGCTTGACAAATAACGTTGGTGTGTACTACTTTTTTTTTTTTTTATTTTTCTAACACATCAATTATTTTATCATTTTTTTTCTTGTTTTGTCTCCATTATTAGACTAATTGTATAAATCGCTGTGCGTTAGATGTGAACACTGACAATTATTAATTAGATCATTGAAAAATCGCACGTGATGTGAAATATAATAGTAACAATTATAGGAGAGACAAGATAATCTATAATTTTCTACGTGCCACCCTGTGGAATGTGAATCATGTGATCTTAGAGTAATCATCTAAAAAAAAAAAAGAAGAGTAATCATCTCAATAATTGAGCCAAGTAGTCAGCCAAGCCCCTTTTAGCAAGTGATTTTAAAATTTTAATCATGTTCTATGAATTTGAAATACAAAGGAGAGAATTTTAGCCTTCATAAAAAAAAAGATAGAATTTTAATAGATTCGTATTTGATTAATCATTGAATTTTGATTAAGTCGTACGAATTTTAGTCAAATTTGACTCTCTTTTTTTTTTTTTTTTATGCCAAATACAAAGGATAGAATTTTAGCCTTCATAAAATTTGATTAATTCGTATTTTTATGAATTGGCAAAGTATAGTGCAGAGGTTGGAAATTTTGTAATGCCAAAAGGATAGAATTTTAGCCTTCATATTTTTGTTTGGAGGCAGGGCAAATTAATTTTTTCTATGGAGTAGGGGCAAAATCTTGCTCTTGGCTGAATAATAGAGAGAAACAGATATGAACTAGACTCGTTTTGGTGGGTATATCCTTCAATTTTGTTTGATGCGTCATCGATATATGAAAGTGGTATCTTATTATCGGTTATCTTATTATATTGGGGATGTTGTATTAGAATTGGGAGGATAAGATATAATTTTTTTTTTCATTTTAATTAATATCTTTATTTAAATAAATAATAAATTAAGATTTTCTTTTTTATTTATTTATTTGATATCTATCTAAATTTATAATTTTATTTAAATTTTAACTAATCATATAAATGAATATTAAAAATTTAAATTTTTTATTTAATTAAATATAATTTATATTATATTCATTCATTATCATATATACTATCTAGTCCATATCACATGAATATAATTAAAATTTATTATGTTTTTATCTATCTTATCATATTATATCATAAAAATCTAATTAATTTAAAATTAATATCTTTTTTACTTTTAGTTTTCATAGAATATACTTTTAAATATTTTATAAAAGTCAAATAGATAATAAATAAGTTTATTGATGGTGTAACATGACATTTCGTTCCAATTCGTTGGGATTCTTCATCATTATCAAAAGTGTTAAAAAAAAAAGGTTATATATTTAGCTGTGGGCCTTGTGGAAAACAACTTTATTTCGATGTGTGTTCCAAATGAGAGAAAAAAAAATCCTATATACATATTAGTATAGACTATAGAGTTTATTGGTTATACCTTAATTTTATATTCATGTTCTATCACAAATCTATCATCTTTGTAATTTTTTAGATGATTTTGTAAAAATAAAGTGATTAGTGATGTGCTGAAATTGTATAATAAATTCAGTTGCAATCTACCGTTTACATGATAATTTTAAATATTTTATTAGGAGAAATAAAAATTATACATTGATATTTTATTTTTGACCTGGATGTTTAAATAGGATGAGTATCAAAACAAACTAAAAATCTCAATTCAACTAACTTGATGAAGACAACCAGTAGTGGTCAACAGAAAGTGTTTTTGTTTTTTATATAGTGGTCGATCCAGCAATTTCGACAATTCCACAATTATTTATTATAATTATTCATTTTTTAAGTTTACTTAAATATTATGTTGTAATAAATATTGATATATTTAAGTAATACTTACTTCTAATCTTTTAATACAAATTATTTGAATAATGTATTTGAAACGCTTACTTTTAATCTAGTTATATTTTTTTTTCAATGTAACCTAATGATTAATAATTGGATAAAGTATGATTTTGGTTTTTTAGTTCTAGGTTTAGTCTCTAGATTTTTATTTTGTAACGAATTTTAGTCATTTTTATTATATTTCTTTAAATGCTATTTTTGTTTTACATATTTTAGTTAATTTTTTGTCGTGTGTATATTTTTAATATTTTTTAAAATAAAATATGAAATTAATCTCTTAATTTTTTAAAGGTCAGTCTTAATTCTTCAACTTTCATTCTATCTGTAGAATTGATCATTCCCTCCATATGTTATATTAAATGTATATTTTTGGATTTTTTTTTAATTTTATTTTAAATTTTGGATAAAATATATTTTTTATTCTTAAACTTTTGTAAATTTTTGTTTTTAGTCCCTATATTTTTCAAAGATCGGGCTTAATTTTTTTACAAAAGGAATGAAAATTAAGGAAATAAAATCAATTTTTAAAAAGTTGTGGGATGAAAATTATAAATTTAAAAAAGTTAAAGAAATAATTTTATATTTTACCTTGATAGTTTAACAAATCAATGAAAAATACAAGCTAATAAATTAATTTAACTTTGCATATGTCCAAATTAATAGTTTAACAGATCAAAGTGTACTATTCTTTAAAAAAAAAAAAAGTTTCAAAAGCATACTTTTAACTTTTTTGATCCAGAACTCAAATCATACTTATCCTGCTGCCACTTAATTCAATTTGACTTGAGTCAGAACCTGCCAATATTGTGACCCTTTAGTTGTTGTTTATTAGATTATATTCTTTTTTCTAGACAAAATAAACATTCATAAAATAATGCGCATGAAATGATTATGCCAACAAACAGTTTTTCATATTTCTTACCTAAAAATAATCTTTACATCACGGTAAGTCTATAAAATATTAAGTTATATTGTTTGTAATATCATTTTTTATTTATTTCTTATTACATTATTGATTTTATCATATTATTATTTTAGTTTCCAGTGTCCATAACGTTTTTTTTTTTATTAAATGAGTTTTTATCCTATAAAATAATTTTTTTTACTCATTTATAATTTTTATTTATTTTATTTTACTGTATGTTATCAAGTAAAATTGTTTCCCTAAAAAAAAAAAAGTAAAATTTTTAATTAATGATCCAACAACGATGTTAACTGTCATTAAATTATTACATCATTAAAGAGTATGGTGGGAGAATTATGCATAATTTGTTTTATAAATTGTAATGTTAAATTTTAAGACTAATTTGATAGTTTACCTTTATTAATATTATTATTAAGTCATTAGTGATTAATTAATGCTTTACTTATTTTATTTTTCTGGAGTGGAGAAGTTAACGCTTTACTGAGAACAACAGAACACAAATAAAATTGGAGACACTGGGGTCAAAACATATATATATATATATATATATTTTAAATAAAATAAAAAAATCTCTATTTTATAAGGAGGAAACAATTACTATTATTATTATTTTTCAAAAGGTATGTATAAAATATTTGCTACTTTCAACACTATGCCTTTTCTTTCCACGGTCCACCTTGTCGTTTCAGGCCTTTTCGTGTAACACGTTTTGAAAAGTTGAAAAAATTCATTGCAACGTTGCCAGCAATGAGTGATATCTTTGGACGCTGCTGGGTAGAATCATACGACCACACTCTCTAGTGTAGTCACATTTCTCAACTTAACTTGATAATAGACTTTAACAGGCGTTCCCATCACAACACAAAAGAGATCAAACTTTTGAAAGAAAAAAAACAGGGTTTCACATTGTTTTTTAATTTAATATACAGATAGATAGATAGGTACGATCAATAAAGTTGTATTAAGAGAAATTTTAAGAATGTTATACTCCAATTTCATCATTCAAGATTTAATGATTTATGATCATCATTAAAAGAAAATGAAAGGTAAATATGAAGTCTAATTTTTTTAGAATTATTTTTGGTATAATTTCATCATTCTTTATATATATATATATATAGAGAAAAAAAAAAAGGTGACAATACAAAATATTTTTACACATTTAATCTATCACAATTTTAAATTTATGATAAATTAATTAATTTTTAAAATTTATTAAAATATTATGATTTATTAACATTATAAAATTATTTTATATTAGATAAACATTAAACTATTAGACATCAATTAAACGGTTATCACTTGAGTTAATATGTTTCACCTTATATGTTAAACTCAAATAAAAAGATATGTATAAATTTTAAATCAATAATAATACAAATGTAACTAATACTAACATCAAGGAAGGGTAGGGTAATTATTTCTTTTAATTATTGATAAAATGTTTTATATTAATTAAATTAATCTTCTTTTAAATAAAAATAAAATTATACCATGTCATGTGACATGTGTTATCGTGCTTATATTTTAAAAGGTAAAGTAATAATCTCACGTGATACCACATTAGTATTTGTTGTACATGTGCTGTCAAGAATAAAAGTTAACATGTGATGTTTAATGATAAAACATACTATTAGTGTACTTATCTATCTTAAAATGGACATTAAGGGTCAAAATAATAATTTTATATTTTAAAAGGAGGAAATAAAAAATTCTTACAAGAACTTAAAACAATAATTTCATATTTTGGTGAGATAAAAACAAAACAAAATACTAAAACTGGTTTATTTATATGAATTAAAATATATTTAAGTCAATAACTATTAATACTAAAATACATTTTAATTATTGAATTCAATAATTGATTTTAAATTTGACTTTTATTTTTTATTTTTTAACACAATAATTTTTCTTTGAAATAATATTCTTAGGAAAATATTAAAGTCTTAATAATAAAATTACAGTAAAGTATAATTTTATAAAAAATATTTATTATTTTTTGAAAATTAATTATATAATATGAAAGTAAAGCATTAATTTATTTCAACATGATAAACTAATTATAAATATTATAATTTACATGTCGTTTCCAATACACGTTGTATTTGTTGTGTTTAGGGAGCAGATTCGGAATTAAATTAACGACAAAATATTCTTATTATTCTGATCTTCCACGTTTTTATTTTTGTTGACGACAAAATGCATCTCACTTTTTTATTGTTCCTTTTTCGTCCATTAATTGATACATGGCTATGTGAAAAAGGGAAGCATGTGATAAAAGTACGATTAATATTTTTTGTTTAATATAATCTATTCTGTAATCAATAAATTATTTGATATCTCATCCTTCATAGCATCATCTTTCTTAACTTCTCTTTCCTTTTTTAATCATCATCAAACTTTCTCCAACGTGTTCTTTTTTACATTATTTGTTTCAAGTTCAATGATCTGATTATTATTTTAGTTAACTGCAGAGGACAAACCCATACTAAACTATAATATCTATTTAGAAAATTAAGACACTACCAATTTATAAAATATCGATGGCAGAAGAATCAAGGACATGAAGGCCCAGCTATGGGAATGCCCATATCCTACTAACCAATCAGAATGCAATTCTAATAAGATTAAAAGCGTTTTAATAATTTATTTATTAAAAAATGTTATATATTTTTAATAAAGAAAGCTTTTAAAAGCACTTATAATTTATTTCCAAAAATGGTTATGTGTTGAAGTAGATTAATTAAGGCTAAGGGAAATGAGAATAGATATTCTTTGTCTCCTTTCTGGTTTGAAAAATTTTAGGAGTGAGAAAATGTTACTCTACCTCAAGAGAGTGAATGTCTTTAAGTTTACAAAAAGCTTATGTTTTTCTCATTCCGAAAACAATGAGTGGAAATCTAACCTGTGATTTATTATGTTTGAGATTTTATCTTGTTATATACTTTGTTTTTTCTAAAATAATCACACAAAATTATTAGATACTTAAATTATAAAATTGTAATTTTAATATCTGAAAGTACTAAAGGATAAATATTTACGGTCTCAAATGTTACCAAATGATAGTCACTTTAGTTCCTAAATTGATAAGAAAAATAGAATTAAAATGACCAATGTTTGATAGTTTTAAGATTAAAATGATATTTTTATAATTTAAAAAATTAAATTGATGGGTATAGTAGTCACAATCATGAGTACTTAGTTTATTATTCATTTATCTAATTTATTATTTAAATTTGAAACTCTAATGAATCTAGTATCTAGCAGGGTTTTATGTTTGATTTTCTTTGTATATATTTCTTTTTTTGACAAACGACAATAATGAATGAGATTAGTCTATAATCCAAAGGATTAGAAAACACTCGCATTTTTTAATCAACTAAAAAAAAATCAATTAACTAATATATCCAGTTACTCACTGTCTAGTCTAAACAAATATTCTGTTTTTATTGTCTAAAGTTTTATTTTATTTTTATATTTGTTTTAGTTATCAGAAAATGAACCGTTTACCTTAAACCATGGAAAAATTGAAAGCCCCAAACCAAACCCAATCATAGGCTACCATTAATTTCCCCGCTGCAACAGATGTTCCATAAATTCTTCACCTACTCAACATCAACAACCCACAAAATTGTTCAACCAAAACATTTCATTCTAACATTAATAATAATAATACCTTATCTCACCTTTTACATAAGGAAATAAATTGGGGAGTAGTGGGGCTGGTAATTTGGTGGTTATGGTTATCCTCGCAACCCTTGAGCCATTCTATTATTAAGAGAGATATGACACTCCTTAAGCCATTTTATCATCAAGTGAATGGACCAAACCAAATCCAAAAAATCATCAACAAAAATAAAAGTTAAAGAATAACTTTTAATTTGTTTTTCAAATATAAAATTGAAGAGTCAAAATACGAGGGTCTCTTGTCCAGATAATATACTTTTTAAGTTTAATAAATAAAAATAACAACATGAAATTTTATATGATTAAAGGAAAAATGTGGGATAGAGTTAAATTGAAGGCCTTAGCTGTGACGTGAAAAAGAAGATTTTTTTTTCATATTGGAGACTCATCAAAGTTGTTTATTTGGAATCCTTGATTCAAAGGAAGTTTAAAATACGTTTACTTAGTCATGGTATCTTTTTTTTTACATTAAAGTTGCATTTGTTTGATTACAATAGAACTTCTTAAAGTAGATACCAACATAAAAAAACCATGATTCTCAATTTATGATTCCCAAAAAACCAAACCAAACCAAACACATCCTCAAGAAATTCACTTCCTCTTTGGTCTCAGGTCCTTTTTTTGTCATCAAAGCTTCACAGATATATATATATATATATATTTTTTTTTTATCTTTTTGGTGAAGCATCAAAGCTTCACAAAACAAACGACAAGCATAAGGCTACACTCATGACGCCTCTTGATCCTACGTGACAAAAACAATCATCCCCATGTAAATACTTTTATTTTCTACACTATGTTAGTATTAATTTTTTAAACTCATTTTCATAAATAAATAAATATTCATAGATCTATCATCTATAAGCAACTAATATTTAAACACATCACACTCGTATCTATGGAGAATATTCCATGCACTTACCCTTCACTTTCACATTTTGGGAGATCAAAACACACAATATTCTAAGAGACTATAATAGCATGATGAACACATCTTTTACCTAAGCCAAATCAACAAGACTAACAGACAATATTTTCTATAAAAACAAATTATTCAGCAACTGATATAATTGAGTTAGACTCATTTAAACTTTCCCAGTAAATAATGTATATGAAGAAACCGTCTCAACAAAAAACAACCATGCAAAATGTACTAGGAAAAGGACAACAACTAGAGTAAAGGAAATCTGGCGAAAACAAACAGGAAATGCAAACAAGCCATGCTCCAATCCTGCATTTGAATGTTCTGTGGAGCATGCATTACTGGAAACCATAAGTATCACTGTGAGGTAGTATACACAAAGGGATAACTGTATTCAAGAGCTATTGATATGGTGGTGACGCCATTAAAGGCCTTTTAAATAGTTCCTAATCCATTCGAAAGTAGACAAAGTTTCCAGAGCACCCCAGTAAAGCTGGTTCTCATTATCCTCATTGCTTGTAGGTGAAGCAAGTGAAGGAGAGGATTCAGGTTTGTTGGCGTTCATTTTCTTGTCCATTGGAAGCTTACCATTGTCAGCATTGTTATGATTTCCAGCTATATCTCCATGTTTCCGCTGCAATAAAGTAAGCATGTGTTAGCGCTAATTGTTTTGCATGGTGAATACAGGCTTTAAAATTGTAGAAAATTGTGGAAAATTAAAATTCTCTATTATTAACTTCAAATCAATATTCTTAGCAAGTGATGGTAAAGGAAAAAATACTTATCATGTGTTTGTGAGTCAAATACAGAGAGTAAAGTGATTTCGTGCAAGTCAATACCTTTCGAGAATTTGACACAGGTGTGTTTGCCGAGTCACCAATCTTGTTTTCTCTAAATACGCCCCATAAGAATAACAGCTTATTCCAATCTGCCAAGCACAAAGAGATAACAGAGTGGAATCTTACTGTAACTAAAAGATAAAGTTCTAAACATAGATGAGTAAAAGTCATTTGCTTACTCTGGGATTTCTCAGGCAGAACATTGGATAGAAAGATTAAAAGTTCAACCCCATCGAAATTTCCTTTGAGAGCCAAATCATTCTTGCTCATGTATTCCATCAGTCCTCTATAATATGTTGCGTCACTTTAGAAAAATGTATGAATAGACAGTATAAAACGAAGTTTATTAGTTTCAAAAGAAATGGTAAAAACATACCTATAAAGATATTTTGGAGAGAAGAATAGAATGATATTTTCTTCTGTAGCTTGACTTTCCATAAACTGAGATGGCCACATCTTCGAGCGAGGAACTTCGTCTAGTACAATAACATCAGTAAGTTTTTCCATTGCTGCAAGAACTTCCTCTGATGCACAAGTTGATACATGTGCTTGTATCCCAACACAAGTACTTGGAATGCCATCACCTCTTTGAATCTGAAATTTTCCTCTGCACAAATAATCAGACATAGTTATTAATTACACATGAGAAATCTCAAAATGGTGGAACCTTAAGGAGAAACAAGCCAAGCAGTTAGACTGAAAATAAATAAAAGGGACCATACTGCCATTTGTAATCAAGATTTGGAATGGAAAGTTTCTCAGAAAGAGTTGCTGCTTCAATCAGGGACTTTTTATCAGTAGAACCAAGATGAGTGCGAGATTCATGTAATTTCATAGCTGTTGCAGCTTCAGTGGGTTGCGCAGCTTGCCGGCTCTCCTTTTTCTTGCCTTTGTTCAGACAGTTCACGTCTTTATGAGCTTTGTGACTGTTTGGCTGTAATCCACAATACACCTGCCCACAACTTTGAACAGCATCATGTCTAAAACAGTTGGATCCTGAAATGGAAGTTTCATTATTACGAGAAATAGTTCTGTTTTCACTTTTTTCTGCTGCAACACATAAGTATAGATATTCATGAAACTAGAAAGGGAAAAAATCTTGGATTGCTGTCCAAATCTGCATCATTTGATAATGCTATCTCAGTGGAATTAAATGGAAAATGCTGTGAAGTTATTGTAGCAAATGCTTATTACCCTGTTGTATTAAAGAGTTCAAGCTCTGCAGAGGAAACAAAGGCAACTAAAATTTGGATAAAATCTAGAACTCATATACCTTGTGTTTGCCTTTTCCGAGCATGGGAAGATTTTAATTTTAAACTAATTGAAGATCCAAGATTGACTGGACTTTTGGATTTTTGGCATTCTGAGTTCTCACAGTCTCCACACATCCACCAATCACCTTCAGGAACTTTTTCCATGTACTCTTTCATACAATAGCTGGTTGATGAGTGAGAAATAAAACCATATCATTTCACTTCCCATAAAATGAGAGGCTACCAAAACAAAAATACAATGATGCAAGATATTAAAATATTTACATGTGTTCTGCTCCATTAGGACACTTGTTACAAATAGCAAGATCGTCTTTGAATCCTTGATCCCCACAGATATCACAAACCTGTCATCAATTGGAAGCCAAAAAAGCTATATAAATTCATCTGAAACAAAAAATAAGCAAAATTTTATGTGGTATCTATACCTCTTTAACACATTATAATGCTAGAAGTATAACCTAATGAATGGCGTTAGTCATTAATACACAGGAAACTGTTGTCAACAAAACTTGATGATACAGACATTAAAAAAAAAAAAAAAAAAAAAAAAAGTATTCATAGATAGAATTTCAGACAGTAAAATAGCACAGCATGCCACAACATGATGGAAAGGATTATGTAGAAGGGTAAAGTATTCCCAAGTTTGTCTGGAGCGAAATTTTGTATGGGATAAATAGCTGAGTGCCATGTATAACAGAGAGAGAGAGAGAGCGAAGGGTAAAGTTAAGGATCCATAAGATACTCCACATGATAGGTTTGAAGGCAGAAAATACTAAATAGCACAGTACTCAGTACTACAGTTAAGATCTACAAGGGGAGCAACAAAGGGCGAGAAGGCTGTAGACAATATAAGTTGTCTAAGGAGAAATTTTGCACTGAAGCAACTTAATCTTACTATTAAAAATAGCAAAGTAGTTCTCCTTACATTGCAAATTCATTGCAAATGTTTTGTGCACCATATGGCTCTAGTACTAAGTCATACACACTTAGGTATGCTTTCTATTTTATACCTCACTTAACTTCCCCTGTTTTTTTTTTCAACATGCATCAGTTCATGTATTTTCTCATCTACCACCTGTCCATTTTGCATATGACCCTTCTACTATTATTAGAAGTTTAAAATTTAACTATTAGCTTATAATGTTCTTCCTTAGCTCACAATTCACATAAAGAAGCTCCTTGATGTAAATCATCAACTACTGGTGAGGTTTCAGATAACCCAGTTTCTCCTCTAGCAATCAATTAAGAGCAATTACATCAATTTCGTGGCACTAATTAAACAGTGTGAAATCAAGAGACTCTTGCTATTACTGAGTTTCCCAAACACACCTCAGTGGATTACAAAATTTCACTCTTCCTCCAATTTTTCTTTCAAAATAGGATGTAGAGTCTCAATGATCAGAAGGATAAGATACGATCAGCTCCAATGCAATTTGAAATTGAAATGATAAATCTATAGCTGGAGCCTGGAAGTGACATGACAGAACTAGAACATATATGTCAATAAAATATCTGCTTCTAAAAGACTAAAACAACATCAACAACAACCTTATACCACTAGGTGAGGTCAGCTATATGAATCACACGACGTCATTTGCCTCCCTTAAAGACCAAAGCTTCAAAGATATTATTTACCATGAAATCCATCTTGACAACTTCCTCCAAAGTCCTTCTTGGTCTTCCTCTCCCCCTTTTCGCAAAACTAAAAACCATGCAACAGACTCTTCTCACTAGTGCCTCCCATGGCCTTCTTTGTATCTGTCAAAACCACCTTAACCGATCTTCTGTCATCTTTTCCTCAATCAATAGATGCTACACCAATTTTTTCTCATATAAAATAATTTTGAATCTTGTCCTTTCTTATGTGGCTACACATTCATCTTAACATTCTTTTATCTGCTACTCTGACCTTTTTCTCTTGTTGTCACTTTAAAGCCCAATATTCACTACATTAAAGGATTGTAAGACACAGACGCAGCAGTACGATAAAACTTGCTTTTGAGTTTGGAAAGTACTTTAGAAATACAAATAACCATTGCTGCCTTTCTCTATTATAGTCATTCCGCTTGTATCCTTGTGTAATATAGTCATTAATTTCCTCATCATTTTGTAGTATTGATCTTAGGTATTTAATCTACGAAAACTGTGGTATGACATCTCCCATTTTTACTTCCAAGTCATTCTTCTAGTTTCTTGCTAAATTTCCAAGCATATAATTAGTCTTACTCTTAAGCGATAATCCTTTATTTCTAAAGTTTGTCTCCAAAGTTCAAGTTTAAAGTTAACTGCTTCCCTTGTTTCCTCAATCAAAACTATATCATCAGCAAAGAAGATCCAATTAGAGGTGATCTCTTGTATGTTCCTCGTAAGCACATCCAAGACTAGACTAAAAAAGTTAGAACTTAAGGATGAACCTTGATGTAACCTATTCCTATAGAAACATCCTTAGTCTCATCTCTTGGAATTCTCACACAAATATTTACCCCATCATACATATTTTGTATAGCCCACACTGAAAATATCTAATGCTAAAACAACAGAGGTAAATAAACATTGAAAAATCCTAGGCTTACAAGGACTGGAAGCCAAAATGCATACTGAGATACAAAAACAAAAACAAGAATCATCTCACAATCACATTTATTGAACTCTACTCACATAAGTAGCTTGGAGCAAGTTAGTGTATAGAAAGCAGTTCCTGTTTACATCTTCAATTTACTGAAAAGTTTATTCTGCCAATTTTTCTGGCAACACCATCCTCTACCTTCCTAATCTATGACACAATTCTATAGAAACAGCCAATGTTTACATCTCCAGTTTACCATGATACTTACCAGTAAAAGATTCCATATTCTCTTCACTTTTAATTTAGGATCTAAAACTATTACTTTTATGCCACTCAAATCTAATAATCAGCCACTAGCATACAAGATTTCAACTTCTGCTACGTGACAAATTGTAAACTTCATAGTAATCCCAAGACATCCAGAATGTGTTAGAACCTCTAATATGAAAGGGGATCCAAATGAGCTGTTAATCCAGCAGCGGCCCTTGTAACAGATTTACCCTTTACATGATTCACTTCCCTCTCTCACTCCCTGCCACGAGGGTATTCCCATTCTGCTCCTTCTTATTTCTAACATAAACTTACCACTCCTTGGGCTTGGGCCGCTGCTGGATTAACAGCTCATTGGATCCCTTTTCATATTGGAGATCCTAACAGAATGTACATGGTATTATGTGTATTGTGGCACTATTAGCTCATTCTAAGGTCTTTGCCTGGGTATCTCCACACCCTTTAGGAGCCTTTAGTTCAAACTCTATTCACTTAAAGCTATTCTTTCTATGTTATTCAAATTTAATAATCAGCCACTAGCATACAAAATTTCAATTTCTACAAGAATTGAGGACTTTAAAGCAATCCCTAAACACCCAGAATGCACAAGGACTTATGTGTATTGTTGCATTATTAGTTCATTCTAAACTAGTTATTGATATGTTTTGCACCACGGGTAACCCAACACCCTTTAGGGGCATTTGGATTTGGTTAAATTTTTAATAACACATTCCCAACAGCATGCTTGGGAAGTGTATTACTGGGAATGATTCCAAATTGCAATAGCTAACAGCAAAAAGAGTAACTTCAAGCAACTCCCAAAGAAGCCACAACTAAGGCTGACTAAGGGAGATCCGCAATTAAGGTGGCTTTTCCAACACTACCCCTAACACCCAGGACTTCCAGCCTGGAGCGTGCCAAATGTAAGTAGCCTAACAATAGATCTAAGATAGGCTTTGATACAATCTTAGAAAGTGAGGTTTGTTTCCCACTTATATACACTATTTTGGCCATATAACTAGTTAATGTGGGACTAAACCACTAAACCACCATTCTCGAGATTGTACTTCAAGCAACTCTCAAAGAGCCTGCAATTAAGGCGGCTTCTCCAACAGATTGTCTAAGCCTTTATCGTTGACCATATTTATAGTCTATGTGGGATCTTGACAGAATACTTTATTACAAATCTTGCAATACACTATAATGTTATACAAAGACAAAGGAAACACTTAGATTGTGGGGGAACTTTGATGCAGATTGGGTTGGTTTTCCAATTGACTGGCAGTCTAATCAAGATACCAAGTTTTTGTTAGTGGTAACTTGGTGTCCTAGAAAAGTAAGAAGCAAAATATGGTTACTCGGTCCACTATAGAGGTCCAGTATTGAGCAATGGTCACTAGTGAACATGTACAGGTAAAATAGCCACTTTCTGAGTTAAAAACTTAATTTGAAAATATTGATCATATAAAACTAATTTATTATAATCAAAGCATCTTTACATATTGTGTCAAATCCAGTCTTCCATGTGCATACCAAGCGTATAGAAATTGGTCGTCTTTTTATCAGGAAAAAGTTCCTCATTTAGGAGCTGTATATTTGGCTGTATATCTTTTGAAAATAAGTAAGCATTGACTCCTAATTTCCTAGTTTCCTTATTTTCTTAGTTTCTAAATATTAGAGATTGCAAATTATCTATATATAATGTATCATGCCGAGGATTTCCTCAAGCGATTCAGAAATCCTTGATCCATCTCAAGTGACAGAACAGATAATCTTAATCCACAAAATTTACAATTATTAGTGGATAGCATGAAGTGGATAAAAAGAAAATATCACATACCAAATCATCCGTCATGTTTGAGGCACCCCTAGGATTTGCCAACTGAATTTGACCAGATTCTGGCACATTGGTGTTGTTAACCATGGCAATAGACTTTTGGAGATGCTTCTTGCAGTATGAATGACTTCGGTATCAATACAACTCAAATGCAGATCACCACCAACCCAAGTAGCACAGCTATAAACCTCATCTGCCCAATAACCTAACCTGGATAGTGCTGCCTTTGCCAATGATGACTCCCTTTGTTTGCTTGGGAACTAGGAAGGTACTCCCTGAAATAAATAAAGGGAATCTATTCTGATTACTAGAAAATTTCACCAAGGAGATCTATATCACAGATACAAATTTATAAATTATGTGCCTTCACCGAGATAGCCCTATCATAGAAATCTATAAAATGAAAACACAACTGATTGATCTGATCTGTTTGGAATAACCAATCCTGTTATTGAAGGCTCTTCGGCCTAGATTTGGGAATCACGGTGATTGCAGTTTGCTTGGTCAAAATGAATACCAGTAACCGCAGCAAAATTATCACCCAAAGCCGATCTACGGGATGAATTCTTTGTTTTGATTACCGATTCCCAAATTTGCACTCAGATATGCCGGTGCATGAGATGCTTCACCATGGATTTCTGGTTCTTTAGGTTTCTCAAGTTGATTTGAAAATCTATCACCATCAAAATTGGTCAAACTTTTAGGAGTGTCACCAGATCGTCCATGAGATTGGGCCTTTCTCACATTTAAAATCAATTCAATGTCTTTGCAAGAATCAAAATCCCTGAAACTAGCTTAACTTTTTGTGTTCCCAGAAAACAAGTTGTGGTTTGAAGATACAATGCAGACGGTACTTACCTCACAGCTTGTGGGTTGCCTACAATTGAATGTGGTACACAACAAAGCAGAGAACCGAATGCTGTCTTAGAAGAGCACTTACTGGTTCTATTTCGCTGATAGGTTTTATCAGTATAGTCATCAATCCCCACACCTGCTGTTGCTGCCACTTGTTCAATATGCACATACAGTGACAATGAGCACCACGTGTCACACACATTGCGTGATATAGACTTTTCATCCATGTCAAATTCAAAAGGCTGAAAAGAGTGAAAATCACAATCTAGTAATTAAAATAATAATAAATCAGGACAATTACCAATTACAACAAAGATCCTAGGGGTCAGCAATGTACTCAATTGAAATATATTAGCATACACTACATGATTTGTAAATAGCCAATCTGAAATCCTAATCATGGGTGATATAAATAAATACATACTTAAATAAATTAAACCATAGAGAACTTCAAAAATCAAATATCCATGCTAGGAATTTAAAAATCAATACTGTTGTCCTTCAATGTGAAATATGTAAAAACAACACATTGTCCTTCAAAATCAATTGTTTTTTTTAACTTAAAAGGGTTATAGACAAATTTGTATTCCCATACTCACGAATCTTACCACTCCCCAACTAGAAAAAACTAGCACAAAACTTAACAATAAAGATGTTCCGACAAGTAAAAAAATTTAATATCTGCATAATTGACTCCCTATTATTATCACTAGGCATGAACTTCTCACATCAAAACTAGTTAGAATCACTTATTTCAATTATTTTCCTTTTACTATCCATGCTCAAGGTAGAAGAGCCATCAACATTTAGTTGCCTAATGGACTCTTTAACCAAGGCTGGCCCAAGGGTACGGCTATTAAAGCTCAAGCTTTAGGCCCACTAATAAAAAATTATTTGCTATTAGTTTTTATAAAGCAAAAGGGCCAAATGTTTTGGCAAAAGACCAATATATAGCTCCCTCATTTTAAATTTAAAAAATCTCAGTTTGTTTTAGGTCTCACTCATTGTTGGGTCGGTGATGTCCTTAGCGCTCTTCAAATCCATTGAAACATTATAAATACACAACAATCACCAACCCTTATCCCACTTGATGTGGTCAATTATATGGATAAGGTGAAGCCATTGTACTCTATCAAAAACTGATAATCCATTTAGATAAGATAAGAAAAAAAATTGATCTTTGTCTAACTCTTTAATCAGATCATTCTCTGTTTGATTCACTTTCCTTATAGGGGCCTTGAAAATATAAAGAAGAATGAAATTCAGCAACTAATGTCAACCAGGTGGTAGTAACCTAACAGCTACAATGATGCAATCATTCAAACCATAAATTCGGAGCAGCATATGTACTAATGGATTTTAAAGTTAAAAATTGAGTTGCAAACCAAGAGCCTGTTTGGATACAAGCTAGAAGTGGTTTTGAGAGCTTCTCTACTGGTAATTCAAGTAATCTTGCTAGACTAGCTGGTTACCAAGGAAAGGCCAGAAGGGGAGAAGGAGAAGGAAGTGTGGAAAGTTCTCCAACAGGACAATCAAACAGATGCAATAAACTAAACTAGACAAAGAATTAGTATCCACAGGCTAAACCTTTACAACACAGTGATAAGGAAGAACAGAAGAAACTTCCTAAAACTTTCACTACAGCATTCTCTCCACAACCATATGATGATTAAGGACCAAAATTCAACAAAGCCATAAGTAACATATGACACAGAAACAACAGGGACCCTAAGCAAGAGAAAGGAAAATGGAACAACAGAGACCCTAAACAATTTCCTTTTTTCTTTTTCTGAAAGAGCATAAAAATTAAGTAATTAACACGAAAAAGCAGAACCTTTATACTCATTAAATACCCCAGCAACAACCAGAAAACGAGACCATAGATTCAAACACACAAAACAAAGATCAGGGTGCAACAAAAGTAATCACAAAACATGATCACAAACCGCCAGAGTAATAATAATGTAAAGTAAAATATTAAATAATAAGAAAAAAAAAAAAGCATGCCTGGTGAGTGAGTACTGAAAGTTGTGAACTTTGGGCACCCCATTAATGGCAGTGATGCCAAAGCATGAACACAGGAAGCGGTACTCATGATCCACACCACACCACACGGTGCAGTGCTTTGTTGACAATCTTTTCTTATTATTCCAATCCTCGTACTCTGCTAAGTGTGCCAATGCCAAACTCAATTTCATTTCGTTTGCATTTGCATTTGCATCTCGACTCTCGAGGCATATCGATATTTTAATTTTTCAGCTCAGGTGCTCTTCTTTTATTGCCTAGTATTGCCAGATTGATTGATTATTAAATTAAATACAAAATATCTTAATTATTAAATACTTATGTTCGTGATTTATATGTTACTAATATTATTAGTGTTTACTTTTTATGTAATGGGGTAGAGATTTTTAATGTGGTAAAAAATATTGCAGATCGATTAAAAAATCAAAATAAAAAATTGATTAAAATCGTTTCATTTGTAAAACTCTTTGAAAATATAAAATTTCATTTATAAAATCTTAAATAATTTAAGGTTTCATTTGTAATGTTCAAAATAATTTAAAATTTTATATGTGAAATTATAAATATTTTAAGGTTTTGTTTGAAAAATCCTAAATAATTTCTAGCTTTAATGGGCAAATCTTAAAAAATATAAGGCTTTGTTTTTAAATGTTAAATTATTTAGGGTTTCATTTAAGAAATCTTAAATCAATTAGAGTTTCATTTGTGAAATTCTAAAACATTTAATGTTTTGTTTGTGAAACCATAAATACTATAGGGTTTTAATTGAAATCTTAAACAATTTAGGGTTTCATTTGTGAAACAAAATCATTTAAAGTTATGTTTGTGAAACCCTAAATTATTTTGGGTTTCATTTGTAAAACCCTAAATTATTTAAAGTTTCGTTTGTGAAAACCTAAATCATTATGTGTTTTGTTTTGAAACCTTAAATCATTTAAGGTTTTTTTTGTGAAATCTTAAATCATTTAGGAATTCAATTAGGAAACCCTAAATAATATAAGGCTTTGTTTTCTAAACCCTAAATTATTTATTATTTCTTTTTAGAAACCCTAAATCACTTAGATTTCATTGAGAAAACTCTAAATCATTTAGGGTTTCATACCTAAAACCCTAAATATTTTGAATTTCGTTTATGAAACCCTAAATCATTTCTAGCTTCAATTAAAAAACCCTAAAACCATAAGACTTTGTTTAAACCCTAAATTAATTAAAGTTTCTTATAAGAGATCCTAAATCCGTAGGGTTTCTTTTTGGAAATCCTAAATCACTTAAGGTTTTATTTAAGAAACCCTAAATCAATTAAAGTTACATTTGTGAAACTCTAAAAACTTTAAGGTTTCATTTATAAAATCTTAAATATTATAGAATTTCCTTTTTGAAACTTTGAATAATATAGGGTTTCATTTGAAAACCTAAAATCATTTAGGGTTTCGCTTGTAAAACCCTAAATCCTTTAGACGATTTTTTTTGAAATACTAAATAATATATGGATTCCTTTGTCAAACCCCAAATCATTTAGGGTTTCTTTGGTAAAACACTATATCATTTAAGGTTTTGTTTGTAAACCCTAAATCATTAAGGGTTTTATATGCGAAATCCTTAAAATTTTAGGGTTTAGTGTGTGAAACCTTTAATCATTTATAATATCAATTAGAAAAACTTAAATAATATAGGGTTTTATTTTTTAAACCCTATATCATTTGGTGTTTTGTTTGGAAAACCCTAAATTATTTAACATTTCGTTTGTGAAACCTTAAATTATTTAGGATTTCATAAGTGAAATCCTATTTTAGGGCTTCATTGTGAATCCAAAATAATATAAGGTTTTGTTTGTGAAACCCTAAATTATATAGGGTTTTGTTTGTTAAATCCAAAATCATTTAGGGTTTCGTTTGTGAAATCCTAAATCATTTATGATTTCGTTTATGAAACCTTCAATCATTTAGGATTTCCTTTGTGAAATCCGAAATCATT
Source organism: Amphicarpaea edgeworthii (assembly GCA_014843725.1). NCBI lineage: Eukaryota > Viridiplantae > Streptophyta > Magnoliopsida > Fabales > Fabaceae > Amphicarpaea > Amphicarpaea edgeworthii. The sequence goes on along the minus strand of CM026324.1, from coordinate 5,794,957 downwards.
GATAACTTCAATTGAGAAACCTTAAATATTATAAAGCCTTATTTTTGAAACCTTAAATTATTTATCATTTCTTTTGTGTAACTCTAATTCACTTAGGTTTCATTGAGAAAACCCTTAATCATTTAAAGTTTCATTTGTAAAACCCTAAATTATTTAAGATTTTATATGTGAAACCCTAAATGTTTTAGGGTTTCATTTGAAAAACCCTAATTTTTTTTTGTTTCAATTGGGAAACCCTAAAAAATATAAGACTTTGTTTTTAAAGCCCATATTAATTAATTTTTCTTTTATTAAACCCTAAATCACATAGGGTTTCATATGGGAAACCCTAAATAAATTAGGATTTCATTTAGGAAACCCTTAATCAATTAGGGTTTCATTTGTGAAACCCTTAAATATTTAGGGTTTCATTTATGAAACCTTAAACCATTTAGGGTTTTGTTTGTGAAAACCTAAATAATTTAGGGTTTTGTATCCTAAAACTTAAATAATTTAGAATTTCATTTGAGAAATCCTAAAAATATAGGGATTTGTTTTTAAATGCTAAATTACTTAGGGTTTCATATAGGAAATCCTAAGTCAATTAGGTTTTCATTTGTTAAACCCTAAAACATTTAAGGTGTCGTTTGTGAAACCATAAATAATATAAGGTTTTGTTTAAATCATTTAGGATTTTGTTTGTGAAATCTTAAATCCTTTAGGATTTTGTTTGTGAAACCCTAAATCTTTTAGGGTTTTGTTTGTTAAACCTTAAATCATTTAGAGTTTTTATTGTGAAATATGATATCATTACTTAAAAAATTTAGGATTTCGTTTGTGAAACCCTTAATTAGTTATGGCTTTAATTTGGAAAACCTAAATAATATACGACTTTCTTTTTTAAACCTTAAATCATTTAGGGTTTTGTTTGTAAAACACTAAAGTAGTAAAGTATTTATGGTTTTATTTGTGAAACCTTAAATAATTTAGGATTTCACAATGAAACCCTAATTTAGGGATTCATTTATGAAATTCAAAACAATATAGGTTTTTGTTTTCGAAACCGTAAATAATATAATGTTTCATTTGTTGAATCCAAATTCATTTAAGGTTTAGTTTATGAAATCTAAAATCTTTTATGGCTCTGTTTGTGAAACCTTAAATTTTTTAGGGTTTCGTTTGTGAAATCTTACATCATTTAGGGTTTTATTTGTGAAACCTTAAATAATTTAGGGTTTCATTTGTGAAATCCTAAACCATTTATGACTCCAATTGGGAAACCTTAAATAATATATGACTTTGTTGTTTAAACCCTAAATTATTTATTATTTCTTTTGTGAAACCCTAATTCACTTAGGTTTCATTAAGGAAACCCTAAATAATTTATGATTTCATTTGTGAAACCCTAAATCATTTAAAGTTCTATATGTGAAACCCTGAATATTTTAAGACTTCGTTTATGAAACCCTAAATCATTTCTAGCTTTAATTGGCGAACCCTAAAAAGTATAAGGTTTTGTTTTAAAATGTTAAATTACTTAATGTTTCTTTTGTGGAACCTTAAATCACTTAAGGTTTCATTTAAGAAACCCTAAATCAATTAGAGTTTCATTTAGAAAACCCTAAATAGATTTGGGTTTCATTTGTGAAATTATAAAACATTCAGGGTTTCGTTTGTGAAACCCTAAATAATATAGAGTTTCGTATGTGAAACTTTAAACCATTTAGGATTTTCTTTGTGAAACCTAAATCATTTGGGATTTTGCTTGTGCAACCCTAAATAATATATGGCCTTCATTGTGAAATACTAAATCATTTAGGGTTTCGTTTGTAAAACCCTTTAATCATTTAGGGTGTTGTATGTGAAACCATAAATATTTTTGGGTTTTGTATGTGAAACCTTAAATCATTTATGGCTTCGATTGGAAAACCCTAAATAATATAAGACTTTCATTTTGAAATCCTAAATTATTTATTGTTTCTTTTGTGAATTTCTAAATCACTAAAGTTTTGTATGTGAAACCTTAAATCATTTCTAGCTTCAATTAGGAAAATCTAAAAATCTATGGCTTTGTTTTTAAACCCTAAATTACTTAATTCTTCTTTTATGAAACCCTAAATAGCTTAAGGGTATCATTTTAGGAACCCTAAATCAACTAGGGTTTAATTTGTGAAACTCTAAAACATTTAGGGTTTCATTTGTAAAACCCTAAAACATTTAGGGTTTCATTTGTAAAACCCTAAATAATATAGGGTTTTGATTGTGTAACCTAAAATAAAACAAGGCTTCGCTTGTGAAACCTTAAATAATATATGGTGTCATTTGCGAAACCCTAAATCATTAAGAATTTTGTGTGTGAAACCCTTAAAATTTTTGGGTTTCATTTGTGAAACCTTAAATCATTTATGGCTTCAATTTAGAAAACCTAAATAATATAAGGCTTTACATTTAGGGTTTTGTTTGAAAAACCCTAAAGTATTTAAATTTCATTTGTGAAGCCTTAAATCAATAGTGGGTTGTGAAATCCAAAATAATACAAGGTTTGGTTTGTGAAACCTTAAATACAATAAGGTTTCATTTGTGGAATCCAAAATCATTTAAGGTTTTGTTTGTTAAATCATAAATCATTTATGGCTTCGTTTTTGAAACCTTCAATCATTTAAGGTTTCATTGGTGAAACCCTAAATCTTTTATCGTTTCGTTTGTGAAACCCTAAATTATTTAGGGTTTTGTTTGTGAAACCCTGGGCTTTGTTTGTAAAACCTTAAATCATTTAAGATTTTTTTTGTGTAATCCTAAATCATTTATGACTCCAATTCGGAAAACCCAAATAATATAAGGCTTTGTTTTGAAACCCTATGTTATTTATTTTTTCTTTTGTGAAACCCTAAATCAATTTAAGTTTGATTTAGGAAACCCTAAATTAATTAGGGTTTCATTTGTTAAACCCTAAATAATATAGGGTTTCATTTATGAGACCTTAAAACATTTAGGGTTTGTTTGTGAAACCTTAATTCATTTAGGGGTTTGTTTGTGAAACCTAAATCATTTAGGGTTTTGTTTGTGAAACCCTAAATTATTTAGGGTTTCGTTTATGAAACCCGAAATAATATATGACTTCCTTTTTGAAACCTTAAATCATTTAGGTTTTCTATTGTGAAATCTTATATCATATAAGGTTTCATTTGTAAAATTCTTAATCATTTAGGGTTTCGTAAGTAAAACCCTAAATATTTTAGGGTTTCATTTTACAAACCTTAAATAATATCTATCTTCAATTGGGAAACCCTAAAAAATATAGGGTTTTGTTTTTAAAACCTAAATTACTTAATGTTTCATTTATGAAACTTTAAATCCCTTAGGGTTTCATTTAGGAAACCCTAAATCAAATAGGATTTCATTTGTGAAATCCTAAAACATTTAGGGTTTCATTTGTGTAACCCTAAGTAATATAAGGTTTTGTTTGTGAAATCCTAAATAATATGAGCTTCACTTGTGAAACCTTTAATCACTTTAGGTTTTCATTTATGGAATCCTAAATCATTTAAGGTTTCATTTGGGAGACTCTAACTCATTTAGGGTTTCATTGATGAAATCCTATATCATTTAGGGTTTCGCTTGTGAAACCTCAAATCATTTAAGATTTTTATTTGTTAAACCCTATATAATATGGGGTTTGCTTTGTCCAAACCTTAAATCATTTATGATTTCGTATGTGAAATCCTAAATCAGTTATGTTTTCAATTGGGAAAAGTTAATTAAAATAGGACTTTGTTTTTTAAACCTTAAATCATTTGTTTGTGAAACCTTAAATCATTTAGGATTTCATTTTTGAAAACCTAAAGCATTTATGGTTTCATTTGTGAAATCAAAATAATATAGGATTTCGTTTGTGAAACCATAAATAATATAAGGTTTTGTTTGTGAAACCATAAATAAAATATAGGGTTTCATTTTTGAAAGCTTAAATCATTTAAGATTTCATTAGTGAAACCTTAAATAATTTAGGATTTCGTTACTAAAACCCTTAATCATTTAGGAGTTTGTTCATGAAATCATAAATCATTTAGGTTTTCATTTGTGAAACCCTTATCATTTAAGGTTTCGTTTATGAAACCTTAATGAATATATGTCTTTATTTTTTATACCCTAAATCATTTGGGTTTCGGTTGTGAAATATTGTTTAGGAATTCATTTATGAATCTCTTAATCATTTAAGGTTTCATTTATGAAACCCTAAATAGGTTAGAGTTTCGTTTGAGAAACCTTAAATAATATAGTGTTTCGTTTGTGAAACGTAAAATAATACATGGTTTCGTTTGTGAAACCCTAAATAATTTCAGGTTTTGTTCGTGAAATCCAAAATCATTTAGGGTTTTGTTTGTGACACATTAAATCATTTAAGTTTTGTTTGTGAAATCTGAAATTATTTTGGGTTTCATTTTTTAAACCTTAACTCAATCATGGTTTTGTTTATGATATCATAAATCATTTAGGGTTTAATTTGTGAAACCTTAAATCATTCGTTTTAGAATTAAATGTTTTAGGGTTTTGTATTTCATGGTTTAGGATGTATGGTTTCATTTTTTAGGTTTATGATTTATAGTTTATGGTTTAGTGTTAAGGGTTTAAAGTTTGTGGTTTTGGGTTTGGGATTTATTATTTAGGATTTAGTGTTTAAGGTTAGTGGTTTATTGGGGTTAAGGTTTCAGGTTCATGATTTGAGGTTTAAGGTCTAAGGGCTTATGGTTCATGGTTTTAGAATTTATGATTTTATGGTTCATGATTTAGGGTTTAGTTTTGAGGTTTATGATTTATGTTTTGGGTTTATGGTTTTATGTTTATTGTGTGGGGTTTGGAATTTGGGGATTGATGTTTGTGATTTAAGATTTAGGGTTTCATGTTTATGGTTTGGGGTTTGAGGTTTAGATTTTTCATATTTTTCAAATTTTTAAGGCATTACTTTTATTTTTTCATATTTTTTTAAAAAAAGATTCAAGTTTTCAAGACATTCATCTTTTTTTTTTAAATATTTTTTTTCAAATTTTCAAGACACCACTCTTGTTTTTTCATACTTTTGAAAGTTTTTATTTTTTTCAAATTTTCAATAAATTCTTGTAGATAGATTTTATAATCTCTATATTAATCAGTTACATTTTTTAAGTTTTTAATTTTCTTTGTAATTGAACTGAACAATTATGAAATATCCAATGATGACAGATGTCTTCCAAAGCACTAAATGATGACACAGGTCTTCAAAAACATGAGAAGCAACGTCGTTTTGGCACGTGTCTTTCAAACATGTTTATCGATTTGTAAATTTTATTTTAGATATAAATATAGATAATAGATATAGATATGAAATAAGTCATGTAAAAAAAAGAAATATGAAATACTTATGAAGTCTTTTGTTGAAGAATGATCTAGAATGCATCTTGGGCTTCCAAGCTTTTCAATTTATTAAATTCCATTATATATAATTTGTTTATTGTTATTAGGGGTGTTCATGGGTATGGATAGCTCGCAGACCTAAACCAATCCAACCCGATTTGATCAAGTTGGGTAACGGGTTCTGTGATAGAACCTGTAACTCAACATAACCCAACCTAAACTATATATACTAATAAATAATAAAACAATAATAATACTAATAAATTAATAATAACAAAAATAAAAAAATAAAAAAACTATATTCTCACTCTGTTACTCACTCAGACACTATCATTCACAACAATTTCATTTTTACACTTATTATATCACTCATTCTATTCCAATTTAACGAAAACTCTTCTTCTAATTGACAGTTTCGACTACTCTCACCCACTCAATTGTTGCCGCCTTCGTTATCGCCCTCCGTTCATTCTGCTAACCTACACTACATCTTCACTGCATTGTTGCACCTTCATTGCGTTGCTTGCACCTCATCTCTTAGTACGTTTTCTAACATTTTGAGTTAACTTGCTTATTTTGTACATTAATATATGATTATGTGTATTTGTAATTGAAAATAATTTTTGTTCTAAAAAAATAAGCAAATTTTGAGAATCTATAATGATTTTTTAGCAAATTTTAATTTATTTATTTTAAAAAATGTATTATTGATCCGATTACTTAACTCAACCCAACTCATTCATGATTAAGTTGGTTTGGGTTAGGTTTGAAAATAAAATAACATAAACCCAATTTAACTCACTAAAAATTAATTGGATTAAGTAAAAATTTAGACAAATTCGATCCAACTTAACTTGTAAACACCCCTAATTGTTATACTTAAAAGGGCATAACTATTTTTTTTTGTTTTTGTCCACTAAAAGGGCCATAGATTAAGCGCCAAACATATTAAATAGATAATTGCTAAATGCACATTCATATTTGCTTAATGTACTCCCTTATGTGTTTTTGTATTTCTCAAAATCACCATTTTCTAAAAACAAAATTCCAAAAAGTGCTAAAATTGTAGCCCTTACAGAAACTACTTTTATGAAATGTTATAAGACTTTTTGAAAACTACTTTTCGAAAGTGTTATAATTAATGCTTTCAGAAAACAAAAATAGAGATTTAATGGATTTGTCACGAGAGACACAAAACAAGACTTCATAAATATTGCCATCTCAGATTTCGTCCTCTACACTCTCATAAGGATATAAAGTGTTTAGGTTGCAGGTTACGATGAAGCTTGGTGGAAGTGATGAGGAATAAGGGGTTGGGGATCAATCGATCAATGTATAAGGTGATTATGGGGAGTGGGTTGTGCGTGACAAATGAAAGAGTTATAAAATAGGTTGGATACTTGAGGAAAGAAGTGAGAAGAAGAGATTGTGGCTATGACTTTCTCCACTAAAAAAAAAATATATATTACTAACATGTGGATAAAAAAATAAAATTAAACACAATTGCAGTGTCTGAGCGTTGACAATTGAGTAGTATTTGACATTTTTTTAGAAAAGAGTAATTTTTGAAGAACACTTTTCAGAATTTAGTTTTCAAAAAAGACTCATTTTTGAGGGGAAAAATACATAAAACGAGGTAAATTTAGCAATTACCTAACAAGTAATGTTTTGTCAATGTTATGTTGGGACTTAGGCCTACAATTTGCACACAAGCAATAATCCAGGCTTGGTTCCCTAACCTCTTTTAGTTTGTAAAGCTCATTCTAGGTTCAACAGTTAACCCAAGCTATGTCTTCTGAGTTTTTGGTAACACGGTGTTTTTAAACTTGACCAAAACTTTACCACAATGTTTCTAAACTGTCCATTGTTATTCTTACATCCCATTTTTTATTTACAATTAGAAAGGGTATTTGAAATAAACTTATTTTATAGTTTGTTTAAATAAGTTTCGATTAGATATAAATCTAATTTTGTTGTTAAATATATTTATAAAGATATATATATTATATAGTTTAATATTTATATAATATTGAAATGGTAAATCATTTTAACTTTATTTATAAATATTTATATTTTACACAATGTAAAATGTGTGTATAATAATGTTCAATATATGATACAAAATATATGATATTTTTAATAATTGAAATAAATAGAAAATATTTATTTTTTATGATTTTTTTAAAATTAAAAATGAGATTTACTAAAATTGTGTACCACTACAAAACTAAAAATAAGATTAGTAAGTATTGTGAGAATACTATGTTAGAACGAAGATATTGAATGATGTCTAGTCCCTAATCTTTTGATTGATTTTAATGATAACAAATGTGATAATATTTGATCCAACTAATGTTCTGAAATTGAATCATTTCAAGGAAACAAATCATCACATACGATTGGTAAAATCTTTACATCTCATTCTATATTATTGATTGTTTGAAAACGCTTTTTAATAAACAAGCATCCAAAGTGCTTTAAACAAACAACATGGTCTATATGACCAGACAAAAAGGCCTTGTCAACGACATACCATGTTTTGCGTGAAAAGGAGATTTTCCCAAGGAATAGACTATGAGATAGTCTGGATGATAATCGCTTTATAGATATAATTCTTTAAGCATAATTTGTAGCGATTATCTTCTTTTTTCTTATTGATAGCTTTATTTGAACTCATTTGTTCAGTGTTTTTAGAATCTTATAGTTTACTAACATTGGAGAGTTAGTCTTTAGGAATTAGGTAAAAATTTCATGTTTTGCAAGTGAATTTTCTCATTTTTGAGCTAAATTAGAGATTTGACCATTTTGGAGAGCTCGCTTAGCTCGATTCCGTGCTTAGCGAGAGCATTTGGATGAAATCAAGGTGTGTGTGGAGATCTGGCGCTAAGCCTAAAGACTTGGAGCAAATGTTGAAGATTGAAGAGTCGCTTAGCCAGATTTGAGACTTAGCGAATTTCTCAGATAGAGAAGAAAATTCGCTAAGCGCTATTTTGTGCTAAGCGGTATGGTATGGCGCTTAGCGAGAAGACACTTATGCAGCTGAGTCAAATGTGAGATGCGTTGCTTTTTATTGGAGGGTCCCAAGTAGGTCAAGGGGTGATTAAAACATCAACCTAGGGATTGCTGCGCTGTCACTATTCCATTGCTTCATTTTCATTTTTTTTTGCTTCTTCTTCCTCTCTACCCATGTACCCACTCTCCATGGCTCCTTCCTCCACCATCATGTATAGCTAAACTCCTCTAGTTGGGGTTTGAGGAAGCCATCTGAATCTCATGTAAACATCTTTTGAGTTTTATACAAGTTTGAATTTCAAATTTATTGTTTTATCTTCTCTTAATGCTTTCTTGAGTGTGGCCTACCTTGGATTGATATTTGGGTGTATTAATTGCTGGGAAGCTTTGCTATACCTAGAAATGGAGATAGTAACTAATGATGCTTATGCTTAGGAATAGGATAAGAGTCATTAGCCATTTTTCTAATCTCTAAGCTCCATGCAATTAGCCTCATCAATTGAATCAAGGAATGGGTAAGTTGATGAAGCTACTTAGGCTCTCTCCATCTAAGGAATTAGGGTTAGAGTAATTTGGTAGATTTATGATAAATTCATGAATTCATCTTGTATAATTGTTTGGTTTGTTTATATGGGAGGATGAATAGGCGGATTCAAACCCCAACTGCTTCACATCATTGAGTTGACATTTTTGTACATCAAGTATTTGTTCTACGTTCTGAACCAATTTCCATTGCTTATATTTAGTTTTAATTGCATTTTATTGTTATTCAAGTAATCTTTACACATTCTCCGTTTAGTAATACATCTTGCATAATTAAATACGTTACATGAGTCCTTGTGTTTGATACTTGGTTTCTTACCATTTTATTTACTTCAACGATAAAGTGCTTTGTGCTCATAGACAATTTGTTCCCAATAGACAATTTGTTTGTCAATAGTACCTCACTAGTACCAGACAACACTCTTAATTAATATCATAACTTGTCTTTATAAACATTATGTCTAAAAATAGAATGAGAGGTAGATCTTACTTAAACACTTTTCATATATACCTCGTATATTTGTTTGTTTGTCTCGTAAATGATGACGTCTAGTAGATACAATTAAAAAGGTTATTCCGCTTAGAAAAGAAAACTTACAAAAAGCAAAAGCAAAAGTCTTGACAAGACAAGAGCCTGCTCCTCTCTGATTTTAACCAAATTAAAGCAAATTCAACACTCTACTGTGAGATAACAGATCAAATATTCCTAAACATTCAAATCTATGAAGCTCTGCTATAAATAGATACTTCCATGCAAGATGAAGACTAACGAAATTCAACGAAGCATAACGAAAAACCTAAGTGGAAAAGCAAAGAAAGCCAACAACAAGATAGCTTGAAAACCTTAGTGAGAAAGAGAGCTAAGAGAAAAAGAAACATTATCTTCTATAGCTCACGAAAATTTAACTCATTTGTATATCTCTCTATTTGAGCTATTTGAATCTTATTCATTTATTTGAATATAAAGTCAAGAATGGCTTAGTGACTAAACAATACTTGGATTGTATAATCTTAAGGGGAGATTTATATTTGTAGCCAGTAATGACATAAAGAATATTTGTAACCAAAAGTGACAGTTTAGAATACTTGTTTTATAATCAGATTGATTATAATGGAACATTTTAATAGTTATTAAAAGAAAATTGGACGTAACTCAAGGTTGAGTGAATCAGTATAAAAACAAGTGTTTTACTTTTGTTTATAATTATTCATCTTGCACTAATGCACTCTGTGCATCTTTTTTCAAAAGCTTTGTTTTGAAGATATATATTAGCTTGTTTTAAAATTTTCATACATCTCTACAAGTAACCTTTTAACTACTATATGTTGCAAAAATATTCATAATTTATCTAATCCATTGTTCAATCCCCTTTTAGTGTGTTCCTGTCTATTTCATATTATAGATTCTCTACTTTAAAATATATAATTTCATTGTAAATTAATGTATTGATATTATAATTCTCAACTTAACTATTATTAATTATTTTATTCTATGAATTATATTGTCATGTAAATATAACATCTATATATAATAAGCTAATTTATTCTATGCATTGTATGAGTTGTTTTAAGTTTTATGTATATACGTATTATTTAGTCAAACCAAACTTAAAATATTATGAAAATAATTTTTTTTGTATATCATTGTACAATAATTGAATTATTTAATTATTTCATATTTAAAAATTACAATAAGACTTAAATTTAAGTGTAATATTAAATATAATATAATATATTTAATCATGTTAAAATCACTAGAAATCTTTAATAGAAAATTAATTGAAATATTTGGATAAAAATATCACTAATCAAGTCAAGTCATGGGTTTTAATTAGACGAATAATTATCTAATTTATTTCCATTCTTAATCAACATTATTGGTGCCATTTTCATTGCTCTTAATTTCAAGTTTCTATTTCTATTATTGTGCTGACCAGTTTATGAGAGTAAAAGTTCTCTCATTTTTAGGATTAATTAAATCATTTACTGCATGTTTGGTTAGAATTAGTTTTAGAAAAAAAATCATTCATATGTTTCAATAGTTTTCTCATTAATATGGTAAAAAAAAAGTTGAATCACAATGCTCTTCGGAATGAATATTCAAACAAAAGTTTGTAATTCCTGTATATGGTTTCTGCCTTTTCTGTTTAACTATTTTAAGCCAAGCAGATCCCAAAAAATCGTCAAATATATATTTAAAATTCAAAGTTAGTTTTCCATTGCAAAAAGGAAAGAATATTGATCATGACCAGAACAGCAGTACTTTTGCTTTTTATTATGATGTTTCCCTTACATACGCAGAACCCTTCTCTTTCTGCTAAAAGATTAGCCAATGCAAGCTTATTATAGTTTCCAATTCACCAATTTTCATGTTATATGTATTATGTATAAATAGTGTGAACATTCCAAATTTGTTTTGAAGACATGTCTTTTCGTGGTTGGATGAATGCTCCAGCAGCATACAACAACAACAACACCTCATAGATTTGTTTCATTCGATTGTTTCAGATAAGTAACATGATACTAGCTAGAAGATAAACATCAATCAAAAACCGATGTGGTAATTATTAATTTTTTATTTTTTTTTCAAAGGATGATCGATCAAGTGGGAAGTGTCATATTCTCTAGATCATTTTCGGTGTGCATAAAAAGCAAATTAAAGATCTGAATGAATGCATGTTGCTGCAGCTAGCAAGAGTCTCAAAACACACTAGTCTGTCTCTGGGGTGGGGTTTGGAAGTGTCACTGTTAAGAACAGTCAATTGTTTAGAAGCTAGGGAGGAAAAGGGAAAAAGACAGACATGGTTCCATATATATATGTCCATGCAGATTGCAGATGATGAAGATAAGAGAGGAAAGGGCAATGATTATACTGATTAGTAACTGGGTATCCGAGCCCATGCACCTAGCTGTGACCACGACTAATCTCCATTCCCCACACGCTTTTGCTTTTTATTAAAACTACTCTTTTTAACTGTCCGAATCTTGGTCCCTAATTATTACTCCTGTCAGATTAAATAATATTCAGGAAAATGTTAATCACACCAAAATATTTTTTATTTAATTAATAATTATCAACCAATTGCAGTAGAGGACTTAGAGAAGAGCCTAAATGCCTATAGTAATTATAACAACTATGGCTAGCTCTAATGATCCTATCTTGGGTTATATACAATTATCTGCACTAATGGGTGAAAGGCACACACACAGAGACACATCCATGTAAAAAGCTATAGTGGACACTGGACACTGAATTCATGGTTGTGAGATTTTTGGGCATCTATTTCAGTCACAGAAGAGAGAGGAGCAATGATCAGAAACCCTGCAGAATGATAAAAGAAAGAGCATGGTATGGTATGGTATAGCTACATATGAATGAGAGGGGGACCAAGGTCAGAGAGCACATAAAAGGGGTGAATTGCAACAGTGTGGTGCCAAATGAGAGTTGAAGAACTCATGCAGAGCCTATAAATATTTGTGCTCCTCTTAGCTGGCTTGTGGGTCCACGACAGAGTAAGGTTAAGTACTGTAGCTACTAGAGGGGTGTGTGTGTGTGGCATAGTGTAATTAATAAATAATTAACATGCATGTATTCATTCATGTATGTACTCCCTTGATGAGTGGAAGCTACATTGTATCTCCAAAAAGGCAAAAAGGGTTTCAGCTATTCCCCTCTACTACTTGTGAATACTGTAGACTTGCCTCTCTCCCTTTATGGTACTGGTTTATGTAATTTACAGTTTTATTTGCAAGATCTCACTAATTAAGCTGATTTGTGTGCTTAACCAGTGACCAAACATGAAACAGATCTTTAATTGTACTAAAAGTCACAGCAGCAGCATGTATATATTTAAGAATTGTTATCATACCAAGAGAATTTTTTTATCATCAGAACAAATTTTATAAATAGAATCAATTGAGTTACATTGAGGAATAGATTCCAATGAATTCAAACTAATACCAATTAATGAGAGGATAAGTAAATCAACCCCTCACAACTTTTGCTCTAATCCATATCCATATATGAACACACCTTGATCAGTTCAGCCAATCAATATCTAATATTAATACATCCTCCTTTATAAATTCTATCATACCTCTAGTTTAATTTCTTTCCCCAACTAAACAAGCATGCATGTTGCATCAAATGAAATTCACAATCATCCGGAAAACACCACACTTCGAAGCCAAAGCTATTATGCATATCATCTTGAGTTTAATATTTGATGACTTGATATTGTAAAATAATTTTGTATTCTTTAATTACAATTATTCTTTTATAAAAATTAATTAATTTTTATATATAAAATTATTTTAAAAGTCATACAAATTAAAAATTATAATGGATTAATAACCGTGTAAAACTCTATTATCGTATTTCATAGATTCTACGTAGAAACATAAACTGAATGAGAGATACAAGTGATTTAGCTCTCCTTCATTTTTTACCCCTTCCATTCCGCAATGAAATTACCAAATATGTGGGCCTAGCTAGCAAGCAAAAATATATCCATCTACATCACTTCCTCATTCCATATCAAATTGGGGATTACATATTGGTCCCTTCCTTCCCCACTTTCCCTTCTACTTATAATTTGCATATGTACCCCGAGTCAATGGTAGCGTCAGAACAAAAACACCAAAGCTACACTTAAATATTTGTCAGTCACAAACCTTTGAAGTCAATTTCTTGACGAGGATATATAGGGCAACACTGGGATAATTATGTGGGGTTATTAGCTGCACACAAATCAAGTATATATATATATATATATATATATATGGTCCCTCTATACATGTGAAGTTATGATTGCACTAATCTGTAAATGTACGTACGTGACCTTCCCCACTTATACTATATATATATATATATATATATATAAGAATATAAAAACAAATAACCTGAACCTAAAAAATTATGATAAATAATGAAAGCAGTTAATACAGATAACGAAATAACGTCATAAACTCTTCTGTCACTAATTAAAAGGCAACAATTTGTCAATGAATATATATACTATATATAATATATCATGATAGAGTTTCAGTAATTTATTAATTAATTCTGACTATGGAACTTGCAGCAGCTGGAAACACTAATCAATTCGGTGCTAGCTATAGTGATGTTTATAACAATAACAACACCATGCATGCATATCAACCCAATAAAGATCTATGGAAGTAAGTAAGATGAGATGATACATTTAAAAAGTTGGGTTTGGACCACATGCATGAATTAATTAATTGTAACAACACAAAAAAGTGCTGAATGAATGTACGTTTGTTCTGGTCTAGCCTTACAATTAAAGATTGCACGCCAATAGTGCGGCGACACAGCACAGCTAGCTAGCAAAGAACACATGCATGAGTATGCATATGTACCTGCAGGGTTCCCAGTATAGTTGTTGTAGCTCTCTGACTCATTTTTAATGCCATATATGTCGACCTTGCTTTGTTTTGTTCAGCCAAATTATATACGAGTTTAAATTTAAAGACAATGTAATGACACTGATATTATTAATTTTATTTTGTAAGAGAATAATAATTTATTTGTAATAAATTAGTTGACTATTAAAAAATTATTATAAAAATTATATAAATTTAAGATTACAATGAACCTGTTACAATATAAAACTAGTTTATATTTTCGTGCATGGCCTTTAAAGTTTAAGCCCATTATATATCAAGCCATTCATCATGGGAATATATATATAGAGAGAGAGAGAGAGAGACAGATAGCGTGCGTGTGAAAACTGCCAAGTATGAAGTAGTATACTAGAGTATAGAGTATAGACAGTAAATAAATATGGAAAATAAAAGCAGCTAGCACACGAAATTGAGGTTAAGTTTAAAGTAACTGCTGAACTTTTAGTGTCTTTTAACTCTTTTACCATGTTTCTGGCCATGTGTCGCCTACATGTCCATAAAAGGGAAGCTAGCTAGAGATGGCTAATTGGGCAACATATGTGGAGAAAAGATTGAATTCAGCTTTTGAATATCTGCATGTGCAGGTTAGGCCTACCTACCCTAAGAAAATTCAAAGGTCTTCCCACGAGTCCATTTTTTATGTGGTAAACTACTAAGTTGGTAAATGTAGTAAACTTTCACTTTTTTTTTTTTTTTATCAATAAAAGAATAAAAATATCACTTGCATATATCAAGGGTAATTTTTCTGTTATTTTAGTCTTTTTATTATTGTTTTTTGTTTTAAAAAATATCAACTACTCCCTCGGTCCCATTTTAACTGATGTTTTAAGTTTTAAAAAATGTTTCAAAATAAGTGAAGTTTTCACTTTTTAAGAGAGTATTAATTGTTATCTTTCTAATTTGCTAATTTGCCTTGATAATGATTGTGTGTGCAGATAATGGTTATGTGTGTAGCTATAATGCACTTATTAAAAAAGAAAATGTTATTTTAGTAAAATTGATTTAAAAGTATTATATTTATTCCTCTTCTTAATCTTTAATCTTTGTGTAAAAATCTTAAAATCCAGATAAAACACAAATTCTTATATGTTATTTAAATATGTATGGTGAATTATCATGTTGACAAAGAACATGTTACCTCAATATAAGCATGAATTTTAATAAAGATTTTTAACAAAATGACTATAATAAAATAAAATTTATACATTCGGATACCCAAACACAAACAACATTTTTATTATTTCAAAAAGATCAAATTTACATTTGACTATACTTTTGTATAATAAATTGACAACTTACTCTTTTTTATGTGTGTTGAGAAATGGAAAATCAAACCTTATTGATTTCTTTCTTCTATTAGAGTTTTATTAGAGTTTAAAGATAATACATTAACATTATAAAATAATTTTATATTATTATTTAATCACAGTTATACACCAGCATAAAATAATATATATCTAATCTCTATATTTTTAATATTTGTTTTAAGTTTCTAATGAGGAACTAAAATTAATTATATCAATTTTGGTAATGTAGGGACTAAGACTATGTGAGAAAAAAATTATAATATAGGGAATTAAAACCATATATTTACACCTATATATTAATTACACCTATATATTAAAACCATAAACTTTTGTGTTTTTTTTTAATCTTTAAAGCAGCATCCTTTATAGAGAAATCCAGAGTATTTCTTACAAGCAGTTAAGAGAGGTGAATTTAGGGGTAGAAAAAAAGAATTTTGAGCAATCTCACAAATTTCAAGGAGTGTCAATAAAATTAAAAACTTAAAAACCCTAAAAATATAATAAGAGGTCAAGTTTTAAGATAGGAAAATAGGGTGGAAGAGGGCAGCTAGAGGAAATGGGATGGAGGAAAGTAGTAAAAATAAAATAAAATAGAAGAATGAGATTTGGGACAAGGGAATAGGGAAAAATGAATGTTACAGTTTTGAGATAGAAGAGTGAAGCTGAAGGAGGGTGACCAGGAAAAAACGAGATGGGTTATTTTGAGATAGGAGAATGAAGAAGAAGTAGGTAATAAAAAGAAATTAAAGGGTTGATTAACATTTTTTTATTTTCAAATAAATGTCAATTTAATATGGCTAAATAATTAAATTTGATTACATGTCAGTATAAGTATAAGACTTATACTAATAGTAGATATCCTATTTTCTCTATAAATATTGAAGTAAGAAATGTGCCATCAATTATTCAATTACCATGAAAAAGATAGGTACAGTCATCCACACTCCAACCACGAACTACATTTTTATTCCTCTTCGAATGATTTATAGAGATAGTCATTCATTCTAAAAGTGGTCGAGTGTTACATTCATTTTTGCACCTCTTCATTGTTGAATTGAGTTCATGTTTCATAACATTTCATCTGTCATTTTTTGTTTTTTTTGTTTAATGGTAATTTTTATCGTATTTTAGTTTGACTTTGTTGTAAATTTTGCCTTCACTTTTTTTTTTTTTATGTGATTTTCCCCCCCAAAGTTTCAAAAAGTGAAAATTTTTAACCTTTCGCTAATTGTCTGTATGAAGACAAAATGTATAACAATATGAAAAATATGAATACAAAATGTGCAATATTGTGAAACTTTGTGACAAAAAGTGAGAAAAACAATTAATAACGGATTTAGAGGACAATTGAGGGAGGTCAAAATTTGCCTTTTTTGAAACTTTAGAAGTAAAATTCAAAAATAAATAAAGAGGCAAAATTCACAAGAAAATCAAACTTTAGAAGCAAAAATTGAATTAAGCCTAAAAGAAAATTTGATAGATGAAATATGAATCATGAACCCAATTCAATACAATGAAATTAACACACTAAATATGCAAAACACAAAAGGAGAAACACAACAAACTTAATGAGTTAGCAACTAATGTAACGCCAAACTGCTGCGTCCATGTCAACGATTATTCTCACAAATTTAAAACCAACACAAATATTTTTCAATTTGATTTGGCCTCACTTACATACTTTTTAGAAAACTTTTCAAGAGTTCATCCATTCCAAAATTAAAACATGTTCAATTATAATATAGGTAATACCAATTAGTATCAAAGATATAAATCAGCTTGACATATATAAACTAATTATTTATGTTAATATTTCTCATCAAGGAAATTAAGGGGCGTGGTTTACACATGTAATTAGATCACAATATTCCGAAGAAAATCATTAACTAGGAGTTGTTTGACAAAGTGTACAAGTAATTAAGAATTTCAGAAACTTCAACTTGCAAAAGAATTTCAAACCTTTATTATACAAATTATTGAAATGAATTAAATTCCAATTCTAATTATAGAACAACACAATATTCAGAAGAAAATCATTAACTAGGAGTTGTTGGACAAAGTGTACAAGTAATTAAGAATTTCAGAAACTTCAACTTGCAAAAGAATTTCAAACCTTTATTATACAGATTATTGAAATGAATTAAATTCCAATTCTAATTATAGAACAACACTAAAAGTACTTATAAAACTTTTTTTATTACAGAAATGCGAACATATTATATTGTGTCACATATTATATAATTATTCATGTTAAATAAAAATTCATAAATTCTAGCTTTTTTTCTTTTACTAAACAATACTTCTCTTTGTAAAATCTAGCATTTTATTTTAAAATGAGGAGTTTTAATTATTTCTTACAAAACATTTGTCACATGAATAACTAACACAAAACATATATTTGCTAAAGATTACATAAGAAAAAAAAAACTTGTTCAAGCTCCAAGGAATACAGTTTGCTACATATTATATATTAAAGAAATATCATTAATGCTTTTCAATGAGTGATATGAACTTATCTATGAACTAAAATAATGACTGATCTGACATGTATAAATTTATATTTTTCATGAGAGATGTTTTTTTTTTTGGGGGTATTATTATAAAATTAAAAATAAAATGTATCAAATTAAATTAGAATGTATAATACATTTTTTATATAGTAAATATTATTTTTATTAAGTAATGTTGATTTTTAATTTCTTAATCAGTTCATGTAATGACACTAGCTTGTCAAACAGCATAGAAGTAGAAAAAAAAAATTTGAAAATGGCTATATTTGTAGTTTAGTGTAAACAAGGAGTGTGAACAGTGAAGATAACATTATTTCATTAAATTAAATTTATGTAAAAAAGAAAAAAAAACAAAAAACATTATGTGTAGGTAGACATGTATGTACTGAGACATTTCTGAAACTGAAAATGACACTCCACTACAAGCTTTGTTCAGTGTCGCCCTCAAACCCTAATCTTTCTTTCTTCCATATTAATAAATTAATTTTGTTAATTTTCTTTTAAAAATTAATACCAACTTACATTGTCTTCTCCTTCCTCTCCTTCACTGTCTCTTCCTCCAGGTGCACCTTTTGCAAAACAACCACAGACTAACAAAGTCAATAAACCAAGAACTAATGAGATCCTTATGGAAAAACATAACCAAAAGAAATGAGAAAATGAAACAGAGAAAAAACCAAAAAATTCATGAGCTAGCTTCTTCAGCTATAATGTATTATAGAGTTATACACGGTGTTTTCAAAGATCAATAAGTTACAATCTCTCTCTGTTCATCTGCAGAAGAGATGACTGCACAGCTCGCACAGTATTGTTCATCTCTTCTCTTTTCATATGAAGTTTTGGGCTTTGATCTTTCCCCTCAGAGGCACCCCATATGGTGGTTTTTGATTTTCACAGAACAATAAACAAATAAATAAAAAAATAAATCATTTTTTTCTCATGAGGTTGATGTTGATCTATTTCTTCCCAAGCGGAGCTCTAGATCAAGCTCCTCGTGGAGACGGGTGGAAGAGGCCGTGGGTTTGGGTTGTTCTTGCCGATCCACTTTCCCTGAATGAGAAGAGGAAGAGAAAACATTGTTCCTCCTCATAGCAGGAGGAGGAGGCCGAGCCACTGAGAAATCAAAGGAAGCAGTAGTAGCTGAGCAATTACTAGGCACCCTCATTGGAGGGTACTGCTGGGAATTATAATGGGAAGAAGCTGAAGAAGAAGAAGAGACACACGATGCATTATTATTATTATTATTGTTGTTGTTGTGGCCAGCAAGAGAGGAAAATGGAGTAGTCATCAAAGGAGAAGCATTGTTGTTGTTGTTAGGGCTTGGAAAGGGGTACAAGAGGCACAACCCTCCATTTGCTGCAACAAAAGGGTCCTGACGGTTGAGAAAAGAGGGTGCTGAAGAAGGAGAAGGGTACTGTGAGTGAGAAAAAGTGGAGGAGATGTTGTTGTGGTTGTTGTTGTGGTGGTGGTGGTGGAGGCGAGCGCGGTCGCGGCGGTGCACGTTCATGTGGCCGCCGAGGGCTTGTGCTGAGCGGAACTCACGCCTACAGAAGGTGCAGGAGTAGGACCTAGGGGGCCAGGTGGTGCCCATGATGTTGCTAGTATCTTCGGCGAAGGCTCTGACCTCCCAAGACTCATCTTGATCCTGATGGTCCCTTGGATTTGGATTTGGATTTGGATTAGGATTAGGATTAGGATTCCACATCCAACAAGTTGTTGTTGTTGTTGAGGGTGTGGAAGAAGGAGGAGATAAAGTGGAGTTAGGGTTTTTTGATTTTGGATCTGGGTTACTGAGACAAGGCCAATCCCTGCTGCAGCCATGGTACTGAAATTACTGACATTTAAGATAGATAGATATTGTGATATTGGGAGAGACGTTGTTGCTCTATGTATGTTGGAAGAACTAATATATATATATTTATTTATTGTTTAAATAACTACTTTCTTTTTGTAACTTTTATCATCTAACGAATATTTTTTTATCTTCCGTTATATCTTGTATGAGAGTCAGAAATTATTTTTATTTTTATATTATCTTTAATTTGTTTAATCCACATTTATACCATGATTTTCTGATTAAAGCTTAAATATGACTAACTATTATGGAGGGGGACAAAAAGAAATGAAAGTCCTCAAAATTAACCCCAATCGAATGTAGTATATATATCACCTATCTTTGACACAGGAACCATTTGGATCCTATATACTAAGATTGACATCATAGTTATTATGTACTTATGTTAATTAATTTTTTGGCACACGTAAGCAGCTGTTCATTTAATAACTGTGGGTCTTGACAGCTACAATTTCCTTCCCTTCCTTTGGCTTTTACGCCTTCAAAATATCTGAGGCGCTCCCACGCCCACTTATTTAATCTCCAAAGCCATAAAATATAAATTGGTATCATAAAATCTGAAGATTTATAATAAAATTAACATGTGATCTGATTTATTTTTCAAAAGAAAATATCATTTGAATATTGCATATGTTAGTACTTAGTATACAAGCAGCAGGAGCTTTAGCTCCCTCCTCATCATCCTTATAAATTTATATAATAATAATAATATTTTTAATTAATATATATTTTTTTTTGGTAGCAGATTTTATCTCTAATTTTATCTCTCTTTTATAAGCTTTAGTGTCATTTTTTAATTTTTTTATTCATAAAAAAAAATTGACAATAAATATTTTTAATAAATTTATTATTTATTAAAAATTAGATAATTAAATAATCGTGTAAAACAAATCCAACCCCCTTTTGATATCATTCTGGATCCGTCACTCGGTAGTGCATTGGTATTGTAATATAATGTTATATGATTAAACAATTATAACCCTCGATAAGTCAATTGATTTTTGTAACATTATTTTAAAAGTTATATAAATAAAATATTGTAATTGAATGACAGTATAAAATTATGTTACATTTTTAGTACATTACCTTTATTGTTATAAGTTTAACTAAGAAAAGAAAAACAATGTTAGTATAGTTTGTAATGAGTTTAATTTCCATGTATTTTTAATTTACAATGCTAATCAACAAACAATAATCTTATGTATGACTTTTTTGAAGTAATGATAATCTGTTATTAATTGGAAGATAGTATAATTATTTTTATATTGTCAATACATTTTAATTAAATTCCTTAACTATTACTTTTAGAATATTTTTTTAATTAAATTTAAACTATTATAATAAATTAAAGTTATGCGAATTTATATTTATAATGTATTGTATCATACTAATAAATAACTATGTTAATTAATGAAGGAGATTGGTATATATTATTAATATCATGGTGTAATTAATTAGTTAGTATAATATTATATATATAGATAGATAGTTTGTATAAACTGTTAGTTTGTTTTTCCTAAAACAAATACTAATGACAAACATGTTTTATATAATTAACTAGTTTAGTAACCTGTTATAAACACGGGTGAGTTTTTAAGCGATTGTTATATAATTTTATTTTAAACAATATATACCTAAAAAAAAAATTTGTTAGTAATTTTTTTTTAAGTTACAATTTTAATTTATAAAAAAATAGTGATTATTAGAAAAGTAAGACAAATATTTTAATCATGATTTTTTTAAAATTAAAAGTTGAAATATGTAAAGTATAAGTTGGATAACATGTGATCAACTATTACTTAAAAATATATATTATTTAATTTTTGAACAAATAAAAATATTTATTTAAATATTTTTAAAAACATTGTATTAAAACAAAGAGTTTAATGGTCATATATTATTAGTGTAAAATAATTTTATACTTTTTTCATGTTAATTACACCTCCGACTAAGACATGTAGTTGACCTAAACAAAAAAAAGTTAACAAAAATTATTACGAAAATATTTATATTGAAAGTTTATATTTTTCAATATAATAATCTATTTACTGATAAATATATAATTTGAAAATTATTTTTTATTTTAATTAGATGATAAATTTTATTGAAAACAATATAAAATAACAATTATAACCCTAAACGAAATCAACCTAACAAATGAACAAATATTATAATCTTAAAATAATTACAATAATCCTAAGATAATAACAAATATTATAATTTTAACATAATTTCATTAATGAATTTAAAATACCACACTACACTTTTTATACTTTTTATTATTATCAACTATTATTTAAAAATCATAATTTATTTTTGAATTTTAAAAACTCAAACTAATATTTTTTTTTAAAAAATAGTTATAAAAATGAAATTAATACCAAATAATTGATTTAAATTTAAATTGATATTAATTTAAATTTAAATTCATTTAGACTTGTTACATTTAATATTTAAATTTATTATATTCAACATATTTAAATTTGTTATATTCATAAGATAATTACATTAATAACTTAAAAGTGTTATAAAATAATAACAACCGGATAAATTTAAAAATAATATTTTATTTAAATTAGACAATAAATTTTATTGAAAATCATATAAAATAAAAATTATAACCCTAAATGAAATCAAATTAACAAAAGAACAAATATTATAATCTTAAAATAGTTACAATAATCCTAAGATAATAACAAACATTATCATTTAAAGATAATTACATTAATCAATTTAAACTATCTCATTACACTTTTTTATTTTTTTTATTATCAACTATTATTTAAAACCCATAATTTCTTTTTGAATTTTAAGATCTCAAACTAATTTTTTTTTTCAAAATCTAGTTTAAAAAAAATTAATACCAAATACTTTATTTAAATTTAAATTGATATTTATTTAAATCTCAATCCATTTAGACTTGTTACATTTAATCTTTAAATTTATTATATTCATGAGATAATTACAATAATAACTTAAAAGTGTCATAAAATAATAAGAACGGAATAAATTTAAAAATTATTTTTTATTTAAGTTAAATGATAAAGTTTATTGAAAATAATATAAAATAAAAATTATACTCTAAACGAAATCAAATTAACAAAATAACAGATATTATAATCTTAAAACAATTACAAAAATTCTAAGATAATAACGAACATTATAGTTTTAAGATAATTACTTTAATCAATTTAAAATACCTCAATACACTTTTTTCAATTTTTTTTACTATCAACTATTATTTAAAAATCATAATTTATTTTTTAATTTTAAGATCTCAAACTAATATTTTTTTCAAAAACAAAACCTAGTTAAGAAAAACGAAATTAATACCAAATAATTGATTTAAATTTAACTTGATATTTATTTAAATTTAAATTCATTAAGACTTGTTACATTTAATGTTTAAATTTGTTATATTCAAAAGATAGATACAATAATAACTTATAAATGTCATAAAATAATAACAACAAGAAAAATTTAAAAATTATTTTTTATTTAAATTAGATGATAAAGTTTATTGAAAATAATATAAAATAAAAATTATAACTCTAAATGAAATCAAATTAACAAATGAAGAAATATTATAATCTTAAAACAATTACAATAATCCTAAGATAATAAAAAATATTATAATTTTAAGATACTTACATTAATCAATTTAAATTACCTCATTACACTTTTTTCAGTGTTTTTTTTTATTATAAACTACTATTTAAAAACGATAATTGTTTTTTGAATTTTAAAATCTCAAACTAATATTTTTTTAAAAAAATCTAGTTAAAAAAATGAAAATAATACCAGATAATTTATTTAAATTTAAATTGATATTTATTTAAATTTAAATCCACTTAGTTGTTACATTTAATATTTAAATTTTTTATATTCTTAAGATAATTACAATAATAACTTAAAATCATATAAAATAAAAATTATAACCCTAAACAAAATAAAACTAACAAATGACCAAATATTATAATCTTAATACAATTACAATAATTTAAGATAATAACAAACATTATAATTTTAAGATAACTACATTAGTAAACATTATAACCATAAACAAAATCAGACTAACAAACTATCTCTCAGTATCTTAATTGTTGATGGAATTATGGTTGATAACTCGTAATATGAAACATGTAAACAATAGTCATTGATAAACCTTATCATTGTTGTTCTGTAAGATGTCCATCATTAAACTTTAAGAATTTGGAATTACCTATTGAAACAAACAAAAAAATAATGCAAAATATGAATTAGAAAAAAAAGGGAAAAAATATAAGAGAAAAAAAGAAGAAGAAAAACACACAAGGCAATAGATAAAAGAAGAGACCTTAGTTCAATCGGTGGTAGGCTGGTAGCATAAAGGAAGAAAAAATGAATATATAGGCAACCTAAAAAAAATGAATATACAGATAACCTGAAAAAAGAATGATCATAGAAAAAAAACCTACTGCATGGAGGTAGAAAAAAAAAGAAAAGAATATACAAGCACGATTGAGGAGTGAAAGAAATAAAAGAATGTAGAAGAAATAGGAAAATAGAAAAAAAAATAGAAAAGAATGCAGAAAAAGAGGAGAATAGAAGAAGAAAAAAAAAAACTTTGATGCAATGGAAGGAGAAAACATGAATATATAGACAACAAGAGAATGAAGATATTTGATTAGTAGATATAGATAAATAATTTTAATAATATTATTAAAATTATTTTAAAAAATAAATAGATTAATTTATTAAAAATATTTTTTTATTTAACATAATTAAATATAGAATTAGTATGGGACTATCACGTGGCATCTAGCTAACAACTTGATAAAATCTTCTTTTAGAATAGATATGCAACATATTTTTATATAGGTTTTCTTTTTTCAGTATAAGTCAGCATAAGTGTTTAAAATTACTACATAAAAAAATTAAATAGAGAAAAATGTGCTTGCTTTTAAGTATAAATGACATGAAAGTTGATATTTTCTCATATTTTATGATGATGCATTTTAGAATTCTTAACTTCAATTAAAAAGCTACAACATGCTGGATGCACTTAAATTTATTCACAATGGCCATTCTTGACAGCCTTAAAAACATAAGTTTCACGTAACGAGTGTTTTAAGGATGTTAATCAATTCCTTAAAAAAAAAAAGGATGTTAATCAATGATTAAAAATTATTTAAATAATACACATTTTGATAATTTTAAAATAAAATGTATGCTTCAAATTTTTTTTTTTATCTATTATATATTATAAAGAAGGTTATGTTACGTTACAAGATAGCACATAGCAACATCATATTAATTTTACAATTTTTATGTTAAATAATAAAATAATATTAACAAATTAATTTGTTAAATTTTAAAAATTATAACTAAAGATCAAAATAAAAAAATAATGGTAGGAGTTTGAAGATCAAATAAAAAAATCTATGAGAAACTAACACTTGTGAAGATTGAGAAACTATTTCAAAATAATGGTAGGAGTTTAAAGTATTTTTTAACTATGCCTTATTCATCAAACACTGTCATGGAGAATGTCGAAGAAAGATTGATTACTGATGAGTTGAATTATGATAAAAGTGATCTAAATGATTTATCACATCAATATCTCTCTTCCTTGACCACTGAACAAAGACATGAATTATGTTTGAAAGTTGAAGTCCTTATAATGTTGATGAGAAACATAGATCAATCCAATGAATTATGTAAATGGAACAAGAATAAAAGTAAGAAGAATAAGAAAGTATGTACTTGACTACATAGTAGTGATCGAGACTACTATTGGAGACAATGTTCTTATTCTAAAGATGAGCATGATCTTAAACAACTCAAATTTGCCAATCCAATTTTAAAGAAGACAATTTCCAGTATGTGTTTGTTTTGAAATGACAATTAACAAATCACAAGGACAAACACTTTCCTATGTTGTATTGTATCTTTCTCGACCAATGTTTAGTCATAGAAAGTTGTATGTTTGCTTTTTCAAGAGTTAAAAGCAAAAAGAGATTACATATATTTATTAAAAATGAAGACAATTGTGATTTTAATACCGCAGTCAAGGTTGTCTATAAAGAAATGATTGAAAATTTAATTTAAATAATTATAATTTTTCTTTTATATATTTAATGACATGCAATTTAATATATATTTTTGTAGTCATTTTTGTTAACTTTTTTTTTTTGTTTAAGTCAACTATATGTCTTGGTCAGAGGTTTAAATTAACATGAAATGAATATAAAATCATTTTACATTAATAATATATGAGGATTAAACTCTTTGTTTTAATACAATATTTTCTAAAATATTTAAATAAATATTTTTATTTTTTAAAAAAATAAATAATATTCAAGCACATGTTATCCAACTTATACTTTACATATTTTCACTTTTAATTTAAAAAAAAAATCATGATTAAAGTATCTGTCTCACTTTTCTAATAACCACTATATTTTTTATAAATGAAAATTGTAACTTAAAAAATAAATTACCATAAAAATTATTTCTTAGGTATATATTATTTTAAAAAAATTAAATTATATAACAATCATTAAAAAAAACTCGTTTGTGCTTAACACGAGCAAAAAAAACTAGTTATACATTATAAAAGAAGGTTATGTCATGTTACAAGATAGTACGTAGTAGCACCATATTAATTTTACAATTTTTATGTTAAATAATAAAATAATATTAACAAATTAATCTATTAAATTTTGAAAATAATTTAAATATTCAAATTAATATTTTTATTAAAATTATTTGATATTACTAATTCATGTTTCAAATACAAGATAATATTAATAAATCAATATGTTAAATCTTAAAAATAATTTAAATATTTAAATATTTAAACTACTATTCCCTCAATATATAAATATGCAAGTCAGTGAAAATTTCACACTACCAAGTATTTTCACTCTATTTCTTTCTGACGATGCACTTCATTTTCTCTCATTTTTTATAACTTTTTTTTTATTCATCATCATTGTTATTCTTTCATCATTTCTTTGAATTAATTCTTCATTTTATTAAATGACTTTCTTGTTTTATTTATGTTTTGATTTGTATTTTCCTATAAATTTGATTTTTCTTCTTTTATAATTAATTAGTATCTTTGTTGACAATTTTTTTATTCATGTTTTTTTTGCGGATTAAGAATGAAGTGGCTTCTTCAAAATTTGATACTCATTATTCAATGCATTGTTTGTAACACTGTGTTTTTAGGAATTGTGTTAAAAAGTGATTTAATTAAATTATAAGAGAAATTAAATTTAATTTGGAGTGTTTAGAATGAATAAATCAGTGTTGGTTATAGTTTAGTTATATGTATTTTGGTTTTGGGTTAGTATATAGTATCAAAGCAAAACGGGATATGTCTAATAAAGAGCATGGGTGCAAATAGGAAAGCTTAAGTCTAAATCCTCCCTATAATTTCAAGAACAAAACCCTTCTACTCTCATTTTCACTCTCCTTCTGTTCCCTCTTTTCTCCTCCATGATTTTCCCTTTTCTCCCCCACGGCTTCTCTTTTCTCCTCCATAGATGAACCATCGAGCTAGAAGTGGTGAAGATTAACACTCTTGGCAAGGACCCATCCATTTCCCTTGACTTGGTGAGTTCCTCTAAGCCCTAGGTTTCATTTCTTCCTATCCTTAGAGAAACCTAGAAGGATTTCATGAGAAATCCTAGGTTAGGGTTCGAAATTCTAAAATTGAAAATGTTTAGGTTGTTTGTTGTTTCCTATGAGGTGTAGCATAACTAGTAGAGTAGAGGAAAGCCTTTGCATTTGATTATCAAGCTTGCTCTGTTTTTGTTTCCCCCAAAGAGCTGATTCTTGAACCCTTTTAGGTAAGGGAAGTTTGTTAATTTCTCTTCTTTTTTTTTATTTAAATTGTTCTAAATGTGTTTGTGCTTTCTCGTTATATATGGCTTCTGCTTGGGGGCGAGGTGATGTTGTTGTGTTTAGTTGATGTGGTGCGACTGGTCGACTTGATGGTGTTTATTGTCTAGAAGTTTCTGATATGAAATGTTAATTTGGCCGTTGTTTTGGCTTTGAATTTTACTAATATAGAAGGTAGTTTTGTTGTTGTTTCATGTTTTAAAATTTTATGCTATGGATGTTAATTTGTTGCTGCTGTTCCACCCTTGATTTATTACTATTATGGAAATCTGAATTTGCTGTCATTGAAGTTTATTCTTGTTGTCATGGAACTCTACTCTTAACTGTCCTGAGATTCTAAATTTCACTGCCATAGAACTTTGTCTCTGCTGTCTTGGAACTTTGCCTGAAAATGAAGTTATATTGTTGAAAGAAAATGAAAGTTTAACCCAAAACTATGCCCTTTGCAGTGTTCTTCTTGCTCTAAATCTGTTTTAGTCAAAAACTCAGTTTTAAAGTTAGAATTTGAAAATGTAGTCTTCGGGAAAGTTATAGATATGGATGTTTCCTAACGAATGTAGGCATAATATACTTTCAAACTCGGTCTCAAGATAAACATAAGAGTTAGAGATAATATTCATAACTTTAAAATGATATAAGAATCAACTATAATGAGCAGGTATATTTTTAGATATCATGGTTATAACAAATAATAGTCTTAGATGCATGATAGAAATTGAATGAGATGAATGCATTATGGTTGAGTTAATCATGAATAATGTTGTGAATGATATAAATTAGTTGTTTAAATGTATATGATGTTTTATGAATGTGGGAAATGAATATGAATGGAATGTTTGTGAGATATTGATGATTAATGATAATCTTATTTTTGTTGTATTCATCCCTATATGTTAGAAGGTGTAGCTATGTCGTTTGAGAAGACTTTTGTTATTAATGAAAATGATATACTTGAGAGGGGAAGTTCCACGTCAGGACTCCGCCCCACTAAAGCGACTCGGGGGTCTTGCTTAGTGGGGTATTTTCTCAAGTATCACCCTTATGTTTTAACTCTAGATACCGTGTCAGAGTAGTGAGAACTATTTCCCAAGAGGTTTAATGACCCTTTAGCATATAGGAGATGGAATGTGGTGGTTGTTGGTGAAACTTGGATACTTGAGACGGGCCATAAGTGAGATGGCGGGTACAATGGTATTGTATCTCAAACCTCAAGTAATCCAAGTCTATCTGTTGTTGTGTGGATTGTTAAGATGTATTTAGATCCTTAAGTTCGGTCACTGGAGATGGCAAGTCAGAGGTGTCATATCTAAGACTTTAGAGGATTCCAATTATGTGTTGTCGTTGCACGATGGGTGCACAGTTGGTGCATGACCATATGAGTAGGCACGTAAGTTGGGAGTGCGAGATAGACTTTCAACCTAGTGTTGGGGGATTTCGTGGTGGCTAACGAGAATGGGCTTATAAAATAGACGAGTGGGAAAATCCCTATAGATGTAAGGTCTTGCAAACCTACAGAGGTAAACTAATATATACACTTGTCTATTTTCGATAAAACCACACTTTCCCCGTAGGATCAGCCCAAGGGACTCCTTGAATGGTCAGAAAGTGAAACTATGTTAACAGATGGAGCCTATGAGGGATCGCTCATATTGTGTTAAAACTCCATAGAGTCAAGTCAGTGTCTAATGTTGAGTTGGGGATATTGTCCAATGGTGGCTCGTGTGTGTCAATTGTGACTTTCGTTGATGGATTGACTCATTTTGAAGATTTATGTACATGGTTATCTCTTATAATATTTTAAGGTGGATGGTTAATGCTGTGGTTGCTTATTGGCAATGTTAAGATATGACTCTTACTTAATCTGATTGTTTTATAAGTGTTATTATTTGGTATTACAAATTGGTCTAAGTATGTTGTTCTGGTGAACTTACCCTTGCATGTAACACATGTGGTTGTGACTATGATGATCCCGACTTTGACGTACAAGGGAACAGATGGGTTCAAGTGGAGTTCTCTTGGGGTCATGGGATCATTGTAGATGGAACGTGCACAAATTTGAAGTTGCTCTTCCTCCTTCTCTTTGATTTCGTTTTATGTATGGATAACTTAGGTTGATAAGCTTTTGTTCCAAGAGTTTTATATTATTAATGTTATATTTCTTTTATAAAGAGTGAAGTAGCATGAGATATTGTAAATAATTTCGCTTGATTTTATAAACTCATGGTTTATAAATTAAGCTTATAATAATATTTATTTATTTTAGAAATCGAGAAAAGTTCATGGCCTTTTTCATAAATAGTTTAATGAAAAAGTTTTTGAATTAAAATAAAATCCAATCTTACTTTGATTATTTAAGTAACAAGAATGGGATGTTACATTGTTCATACTATGTGGCCAAGAGAAATAATAATAATATAAACATATGTCTTCTACATTTTTACAAGGCTCAAAGAAGATGTAAAATCTCTTAAGAAGATTTCTAATGATGTCAATTTTTTGTAAATTAGTTGAGAGAATTAATGTGTTAATGTAGATCATTGTTTTAATGATATAAAATATTTATTTTATTGTTATTTTTTTATTTTAATTTCATTTATAGATTAATTTTAGGAAAATGTTTCATGGAAAGACAATAAACTTTCCAAATAATCATTATTTTTAAAAAAGTTCAGCCATTCAGAGTTTGTTTCACGTCATTTTCTTGCTAAATAACACCACTATTAATTAAATTGATTTTTTCTTTCTTTTGAATTATGCAGTGTGACATTATTTATTTAATTTTGATAAAATAACTCCATTAATCTAACAAATTTTAGGATCAAATTTTTATATTTTATTTTTTCTTATCTTTTAAATTAAGTTATTGTTTTTTAAAATAATTGGCGTTTGTTGACCATTTTTTCTTTTCTTTTTTTTTTTCTTCAAATTTTTTTTATTTTCATGTATATGAAAATTTTAAATACATTATAAATATAACAAATTTAAAGATTAAATGTAAAAAATCTAAATAGATTTAAATTTAAATTTAAATCAATCAATTTATTGGGTATTAATTTCGTTTCTTAAAATTGGATTTTGTTTTTTTTTTTTAAATATTAATTTGAGATCTTAAATTAAAAAAGAAATGTTTGTTTTTAAATAATAGTTGTATATAATAATAAAAACTAAATGAGGTAGTTTAAATTGATTAATATAATTATCTTAAAAATTATAATATTTATTTTTATCTTAGGATTATTGTAATTATTTGAAAATTATAATATTTTTTATTTTGTTAGTTTGATTTGATTTCGTTTAGGGTTATAATTTTTTAAAAATTATTTTCAACAAACTTTATCATCTAATTTAAATAAAAAATAATTTTTAAAATTGTTCAATTGTTATTATTTTATGACACTTTTAAGTTATTATTATTATAACTATGTAAAGATTATAATATTTTATTGTAGAAAAAATTGTGCCACAAAAATAGACATAACTACTATATAAGTGTTGAGATTAGACTTGACTTACATTTTTTTTAGTATCTTAGGATTATAGTATTTAGGCTTAATGTTATTTTCAGTCTATTAAGATTCTCATTTTTACATTTGGTTCATAATATTTTAAAAGTGTCATTGTGATACTTTAAATGAAAATTTAAAATACCTAAACATTTTAAAAATAAGATAATTATAAAAAAAAATTAAATAATTTGTAAGATGTCTATATAAATAGTTGAATTAATTATTTAATTTCTAAAGAAAAACTTTAACTTTAATGGTCTTTACTTTAACTTTAATTTTTTTTATTGTATATTTAAATTAATGATCTTTATCGTTTAATAAACAATATTATTTAATTATTATTATTATTATTGGATAATAGATATCATGATACACATAAAAAAGATCAATTTAATTTTATTATTTTTTAAATAATATAATGAAAATTAAATAATTGAAAGTCTGAAAAAAAAATTCTTTAATTAGAATAGAAATTAATCAATGTTGAACAAATAAATTAAAATATATTTCTAAATTATTTATTAAAATAAATTAAGTAATCTAAAAAAAATTAATTAATGAATTTTTTTTAGCACATTTCATAAATTCTATATTAAAATAATCTTAAATTATAATATGCTTAAATATTTAACACATATTTTTATAAATCATATTTTAATTATTATGTTATTCTATAAATTTAAAATTTATTATATATATTAAAATATTTTAATTTAAATAATTTAATATTTTCATAAATAATATTATCAATAATTAAAATAACTTGTCCATATTTAATACGGATCACTAAACTATTGTATATGTAAAATAATGAATATTTTATTTTTCTAATTCAATATTTATCATCTATCATTTTTATATAAACCAATGCTTGTCATTTTTATATTATCTATCCAAATATGCATAGTAGTATTATTTTTTCCCTAAACACATGTACATAGGCCAAATTAAGTGTTTTCTTTTTTTTTTACAAAACCACATGTATCTTTCATCAAAGACAATTTTATTAATCTATTACGTGCGACAAAAACTTTGTCCAAATATTTAATGTAGAAAATTCATGTTGTGAATATGTAATTACTTTTATGGCTTATAATATATAATCTTATTCGACTTAAATATATATGTGTGTGTTTTTATATATGCACGTAAATTTACAATTATCACAATGCTAGCAGTCTGGCTTGCTCACATTCAAAGAAAACAGACTTGATCTCTCTCTCTCTCAAACCATATGTAATTTCCTCAAAAGACAATCTAGTTAAAATTAGATATGACCATTAATCTAATACAAAACTTAATTCTTTAATTAAAACAAATGCTCCTTTTATTTTGCTTGTCTTTTGTTATCTAGAAGCAAAATCCATCTGTTCAAGGAAAAAAAACAGAGTTTATGGTAATACACTAACAACTGTATAAATTGTTTTTAAACTATAAAAAAAAATTACAAATTACTATTGATAATGTTTTTAAAGTAATTATCATCAAAATTAACAAATTTAATTATCATATATAATAATTAAATGACAATATAAAATCATTTTATATAATGATTAACATATTTTTTCTCAAATAATAATTCATTAATTATTTATGCATGTTTGATGTAATTTAATTAGAGTCCCCGTCCCCCACTTGGTTCTGACCCTTTCATCAAACTTTAATTTAATGCAGATACATAGTATAGGACAAGTAATTAAAGACACACACCATAAAGAAACATTTCAGAATTCAGACATAACTTTCTTCTCCTACGAACAGACCAAGAAACGCCCATCTTACATTCTTCTGTCATTGTTTGTGTCCAAACATAGCTTCAACCTAAACATGGCCCTCTTTATTACAATTGACTAATCGTTCACTTCCAGTAGCAGTCAACATGTTAAGCCTAGCTAGGTTCAAATATTATTAATAATATTGACAATAATGATAATAATTTCATATTCTATATGTCAAAGAACTTAGAAATGAAAACTCCAAGTGACTTGTGACTTGGACATTGGAAACTCTAGTAACTCGATGACCGTCACGGAAGATTGGGGTTAGAAGGATGATCACGCCACTCTTATACCTTAACTTTGAGAATTTGTTTCGGTAGTTATAAAGTTTCACATTGTTTTTATATTTGGTTGAGAGTATGATATATTACAAGAAGGAAAAATTGTCATGTCCGACTATACGGATATAAAGAGTGTGTTTGATTTATAGGTGGAGGAGTTTCAATTTAAGATTGCACCGTGTTTAAAATAACCGACTATACGAATATAAAAAGTGTGTTTGATTTATAGGTGGAGGAGTTTCAATTTAAGATTGCACCGTGTTTAAAACAAAAATAAGGAAGAAGTTACTTTTTAAAATTGAGTTTAGATTTGTCGACCGAACACATTAAATATTATTAAACTTAAATCTCTCAAAATAAATTACTGTTCCTTAAAACCATTCCCATTGTCTTCGATAGTGTATTAATTGTTGTCTAATTGATTGAATCGTGTGAAATCATCTTAATAATCATGCATATATCATTTTTCAAATACTTAAATATCAATACAATTTTATGATTGACATTGTGAACATGATAAAGTTACTAGCTTCCCAAAAAAAACACAGATCCCACATAATTTCAACCCCAGGAAATCTATCAACAAAGATAGATTTGAGAGCTTCGATAATCTATCAACGTCATTTTAATTTTGCGCAATTGGGGACCACTAAACTCTAGTAAAGAGATAGACACAACTCAGTCTCACTATAAATGCAAAGTACTAAAATGGCAACCGGTTTTGTTAGTCAGAAATGTTAATACTTTAGTTTTTTTTTTTTTATCAGTTATTAATACTTAAGTTTAAAGTAGTTCTCCATAAAAAAAAAAAAATTCAAAGTATTTAATATGGAGTGGAACAAAATAAAGTACTACTATAAAAAAAAAAAAAAAGTGGACTGTAATAAATAGAATATAATAAAAAAATAGAATATAGAATAAAATGTAATCAGGACCAGTCAAATAATAAATGAGACCTAAAATAATTATATGTGATTTTTTGTCTGCATATAAGACTTTTTTTTTTTTTTTGTCAATGTGAGACTTTTTGGCTTGATAAAATTAATAAAAAAAATATTTTTATTAGTGGGTTCAAAGCGGATATTTAGTTATTTTACCTTTAAATCGATCTTAATGTAATGTAATAATATAAGAAATAAAACTGTTACCTTTTTTTTTAGTGTTAATCTTAAAAGAGGGATCGTCCCTAGTTATCTGAATATCAATCTTTATCCCTCATTCAAAAGAATCTACCATATTATCTCAATAGCTGTATGTCTAAAAAAGTTGTTAGACTCAGTTATTTCCACTTGTCAAACAATTTCTCTTTATCTCACGGGCAAAACCTTAAATAGTGCATGGTGTTAGGAATTGAAACACTTTAAATAGTTCCACTTTTTCATGATCCACATCCAATAATTAGTACATGGCAATAAGCATAACAAACGAAAGATACGAAATCAACGAATCGCTGGTTCAAGTTGTAATGGTTTCATGCTGGTTTAGATATACTATTTAAAAAGTAATTTTAGGACAGAAAAATAGAAAAAAAATAATAAAATTAATAGAAGATAATTATTTGTTTTTCTCCTTTCACAAGATCAGTTATATACACAATATTAGGGAACCGACTAGTTATAATTAGGGAATTAACTAGTTATAATCAAAGAACAGAATATACACCTAACTAATATGACAGATACACTAAATCAAAATATATTAACATATATTCTAACACTCCTCCGTAGTTTAAGCGGAAGGTTGTCGAATGCAAAGACTGTCCTGAAAATCCTCAAATAATACCAACGGAAGGCCTTTGGTGAAAATATCTGCAATCTAATAACGCAAGGGGACATGTAACACTCGAACTTGGCCACGAGCAACCTTTTCCCGAACAAAATGTATATCCATTTCAATATGTTTAGTGCGTTGATGTTGAATAGGATTGCCAGCTAGGTAGATCACACTAACATTATCACAGTAGACCAATGTAGCTTTTTGAATTGGACAATGAAGCTCCAAAAGCAAGTTTCTCAACCAACAGGATTTAGACACCACATTGGCAACCCTTGGGTATTCGGCTTCTGCACTAGATCGTGATAGCATAGCCTGTCTTTTGGCTGACCAAGAGATTAAGTTGTCACCCAGAAAAACACAATAACCAGAGGTAGAACAACGAGTATCTGGGCAGCCACCCCAATCAGCATCAGTATAAGAAAGAAGAGTGGATGTGGAAGAGGGATAGAGATGAAAACCAAAATCCAGAGTACCTTGAATGTAGCGCAAAATGCGCTTGAGAGCGTGCATGTGTTCTTTCCTAGGGTCATGCATGAATAAACATACCTGTTGCACTACATATGTAATGTCGGGTCTCGTGAAAGTAAGGTACTGGAGAGCCCCTGCAAGACTCCTATAAAGAGAGGG
This sequence comes from Amphicarpaea edgeworthii, assembly GCA_014843725.1. Classification (NCBI taxonomy): domain Eukaryota; kingdom Viridiplantae; phylum Streptophyta; class Magnoliopsida; order Fabales; family Fabaceae; genus Amphicarpaea; species Amphicarpaea edgeworthii. The sequence goes on along the minus strand of CM026324.1, from coordinate 5,759,075 downwards.
ATCCTCAAATGGTGTGCTGGTAGTAGCACTAAGCTTGGGTTTCGTATCAACAAGTGTAAAAGATGGCTTAGAGGAAGACATACCAGCTCGGTCAATAATCTCGGCAGCATATTTCTTTTGTGATAAAAATAAACCACCTGCATGAAGAGTCACTGCTATGCCCAGAAAATAGCTCAACTGTCCCAAGTCCTTCATAGCAAATTCGGAGCTAAGAAGGGATATGATAGATCTCTAGAGCTCATCCGAGGAAGCAGTCAAAATGATATCATCCAGATACAGTAATAGGTAAGCCATAGAGGTACCTTGATGATAAATGAATAGAGAATGATTTGAAGTGCTTTGTGAGAGAAGCCAAGAGTACGTACATAGTCAGCAAATTTCTTATACCAAGCCCGTGGGGCCTGTTTAAGCTCATAAAGAGATTTCTTCAAAGAAACACACATGATTAGGCCGATCAAGATCCCGAAAACCCAAAGGTTGATGCATGTAAACAGTCTCTTTGAGTACTCCATGTAAGAACGCATTTTTGATGTTAAGTTGATGAATAGCTCAATCTTTAGACAGAGCTAAACTGAGAACTGTGCGAATAGTTGCCGGTTTGACCACCGGACTAAATGTCTCACCACAATCCACGCCAACTTGTTGAGTTTTACCATCACCTACAAGACGGGCTTTATGCCTCTCAAAAGAACCATCAAAATTTTCTTTATGAGCAAAAATCCACATAGACCGAATTACATTAACATCAGATGGACGGGACACTAACTCCCACGTCTTATTTTTAATAAGAGCACCATATTCATCATCCATAGCTGTCAACACCCAATTTTGTCCGTCTAATTATCTTTCATAATAATTATTATTATTATTGGTATTATTATTAGTATTATTATTATTATCTCACAAGTTTATCTTGTTATATAAAAAAAAAAAAATGAAAGAATGAAAGGGGAAAGAAAAAAAAATGAAAGAGAACACATAATAATATAATAAGCAAGAAACTCATTTTTTTCTCATTTTCCTTCAAGTTACACCGCTACAATGCTACAATGTTACAAGTTTCTTTAAAAATTGAAGTATAGCTTACAGTAAGTGCCCAAATCAAGCACAAGAAGAGGAAAAAGGAAAAAAAGCAACGAAAAAAAAAGGGAAGAAGAAACAAGAAAAAGAAGAGAAGAAGGTTGGAGATTTTCATCAGCAACTTCATCAATCCACTAACAAATCCTTAAGCGGCTCCATCATCGGATAGCACCCAAAGCAGCTTCATCAATCCACTATCAATCCCTAAGCAGCTCCATCATCAGGTACCACTTAGCCGCTTCATCATCATCAAACACAGATTCAACCGCTTCATCAGGGAGGCAGAGCACTAAGGCACTTGGTCAAAGATTGCAGCTGCAAGAAAGAAAAAAAAAGGATAAAGAAAAAAGGGTTCAGAAAATTTCACTATATATAGCAATAGAGCTGCAAGAAAAGGGAGAGGGGGAGGAAAGGAAGAGAAAAAAGAGACACAGATCAGAAAAAAAGAAAATAGAGAAAAGAAAATATCAGGAAAGCAAAGGAATACAAAGAAATGTTTTTCTTTCCTTTCAATCTTCATGTAATCTTCATCATGTATTAGCTTTTTCCTATGTTTGATTGTAAGCAATGAAATATCTTGCAATCTATTTGATCATAATGATAAATGAGATATGACTTTGAGAAAAGAATACTATGTTTAAATTTAAGTTAACCAAATCTATCAAAGATAAATCAGGAACATAAACAGAGACAAGAGATGATTCAAAACACCAAAGAACACCGAATCAGTGAGCCCAATCCCTCAATCCCAAACAGAGACCCAACACAAATAGAACCAACACAAACAGCCACAAAATAAGGCATGAGCGAATCGAGAACCCAACCAATCGGATAAACCAATCAAACAGAAATTAATTCAAACCAAAGAGAAACAGAAATAGGGAAAGGAAAGGAAGAAAAGTAAGAGGAAGAGAAAACTTACCTAGAAACCCTCAGCCGCCGGCCGCCGTGTGAATCACTCACCCACGACGTCGCCCTCCGCCAAAACACCCCGCACTTCCGCCGCGCCAGCCAAGCCTGCTATTTACACCCCCTAGTATTACTAACTACAACATATTTGTCTTGGGCTATTTCTCTGCTTACACCTCCTATCTTACTAAACTGTGACATATTTGTGTTGGGTCAGTTTTCTGTTTACACCCTCCTATGTTACTAAACTGAAACACATTTACCTTGGGCCATTTCTCTGCTTACACCCCTATCTTACTAAACTACAACGTATTTGTCTTGGGCCATTTTTCTGGTTACAACCCCCTATATTACTAACTATAACGCATTTTGTCTCAGGCCATATTTCTATTTATACTTCTGTTTTACTAAATTACAGCTTCTTGTTTTGGGGTCATATTTCTGTCTACACCCCTGTTTTACTAAGTTTCACTTTTCTTTAATTACTAATAGTTGTTTAAATTAAAATCATTTTAAAAATAGTAATAAAGATGAATTGGCTTGGGTGTACACCTCTGTCAATTTTTCAAAAATGTTTTTTAGGATGAATGAGTTGCGACAACTCAAGAGTCCTAAATTAAAAATAAAAAGAATAAAAATAGTATGTCTTCTTCTTTCCTTTAATAAAATTAATTATTCTTTTCTAGTAATGTTTTGGTGAGATAAATGTCTAGAAATTATAAAAGATTTTGCTTAATTAATTAAAGGTAATCGTCTTTGTGACGGACGTTGTAGGGTGCTAATACCTTCCCTACACGTAATGGACTCCCGAACTCAAAATCTGGTTTCAAAGACCATTTTTTTTCTAAAAAAGGTTTTTCTGATGTTTTCCTTAATAAACATTGGTGGCGACTCCTCTGATCCACACTTTTCGATTTTAATCGCCGTCCCACCGCGATTTCGGTTGCGACAGATGGCGACTCCACTGGGGACGTTTAGAAAGTCAAGCTTGTCATAATTAATTAAGCAAATATTTTAAATTTTTAGTATACTTTATCTCACCTTGCTTGTTTGTCATGTCTTTTATTATGTGTTGGTTACTTAATGTTTGTAATTGTGTATGCCATAGGATAGATAACCCTTTGTTATATTATGTGTAAGCTGTTTGTTTTGCAGATTAGGTAGTTTAAGAATTGCTTCCTTCACACACTTCACTTACACAACCTCCACACACTTATGAGTGAGGTCCTATACCCGGGCCTGAGTGCATCTTATGATAAGCAAGAGGTTGAGTAGTGGTATCCTTCTGGATGTACATCCTGCTTGGATATCATGAAGGCCTCGCCTAGAGTTCGGCTATTTCAAGGATATTATCACTTCTGATAGTTTACCTATTGTTGTGATCAATATTCCGAGATATGGTCCTTGGCTCTAGGAATCCATTTTAGAATCATAGACCTACCTATCAGTAAGGATCACATGTTATAAAGCTCCAACAATTAAGAATACCCTTATAAGGCACACCATGAGCAACATCTTATCTCAACATTGCAAATGACATAACATGTGTGGAAAAGGGTGTACTGTAATTTTATTGTTATTTTTCTGTTATGTTATCCATCATTTCATCTCATACTAGACATCATACATTCCACTTGTAAAAAAAAGAAAAAAAAAAAAGAAGAATAGAGAAATTGTGGCATGATAGGAAGCACTTTACACATAGAAAAAATTAATGCATTTTATTTTGCCAAAAGAAGGGAAATCATCTTGGCATTAATTTTTCAGGTTAGAAGGAGTCATAAGTGCATAAAACTCATTTGAACATTTTTAAGGAACATGGGATCAGACTTAAGGAAGACCTTGCAGTTGAAGGTTAAAATACCTGATATGAAGAGTTTGAAAGACCTCAGCAATACCTTAAAAGTCATTCGGCATCGAACTTTTGTTAAGAAATATGGGAACATTCTTGATTTGTTAGAAGTAAATGTGCAAGAATGGGCCCTTTCTGCCTTGGCACAATTCTATGATCCTCCTTTAAGGTGCTTTACTTTTCAAGATTTCCAATTAGCCCCAACGCTAGAAGAATTTGGGCAAATACTGGGGTATCCTTTAGGGGGTGAAGGGCCCTATTTATACATGGGACATTATCCTTCACTAGATACAATTGCTACAACCTTGAAGCTTGATGTAAGGACGTTAGCAAGAAAGAAAGAAACAAAAGGGGGCATTGATGGTTTCTCAAGGAAGTTTTTAGAAGAATATGCACAACATTTGGCAAAAAATGATCAGTGGGATGCATTTATGGATATACTCGCTCTCATCATTTACGGAATTGTTCTCTTCCCCAACATTGAAGATTTTATAGATTTTGCAGCGATTGATGTCTTCTTAGCCTACAAGCATAGAGGTAAAAATCCAAAGTGTCGCTAGATTTTGGCAGATACATATTATACTCTTAACCTACGCCACGAAAAGAAGGGTGGAACCATCATTTGTTGCCTGCACGTTTTGTACATATGGTTCATCAGGCACATGAAGGTCGGTTGGATAGGGATTAGAAACAAACATGATTGGGCTCGTGACATTGTAAATCTCAGTGGAAGGACAATATCTTGGTGCTTAAAAGGTTTAGAAAGAATTGATATAATCTTTTGTTGTGGAGACTTCCTTAATGTACCACTTATGGGAACTAAAGGTTGCATCAATTATAATCCAATCCTAGCTTTAAGACAGTTTGGTTATCCAATAAAAAATCCTCCAACTAAAGAAGCATTAACTCCTTTTATTGTCTATGAATTAAATCAAGATTTAGGGGTGCTTCGTAAGGTCAGGCAGGCTTGGAATCAAGTTGTTCGAAAAGAAGAGTGGCTAAGCAATGGAAGTTGGGTGACAGACAAGAGCTATAGCCAATGGTTGAAGGAAAAGGTTCAAGAGATCAAGTTACCCTTTAAGGTTTCAGCTCTGGTCATTGAAGACATGTCGAAGGAATCCCCTATGAGTTCAGAGGAAATACAAAAATTAGAGATAGCATTGGCACAATTTAAAGAAGAGAAAGAAAGTTTGAAGAAGGAATTGGCCAAATCCCATCAAGAATGCCAGGTGGCGAAAAGAGAAAGTATGCAAGGAATGCAGTCTGCTATACAAGCCAATAAGAGGACCAAGATAGAAGAAGAGAAGAAACTCAACACAAAAAGTTGTTTAGAGGATGCCAACATTGAGCTAGCAATGCGAAGAAAAGAGCGAGATGAAGCTAGGGCTGATGCTTTGCAATGGAGGAGAGCATATGAAGAATCGAAGATAACTGAGAAAGGTACTCGGAAACAACTTGATGACTTGAAGCAACAATTGAAAGGGGTGGTGGCTGAATATGAAAGTAGAGTCCAAAGTGAGAAACAATTAAATGAAGACCTAGTTTCATCACATGAGGTTATGTCAGAAGAGAAAAGGGAATTGAATGACCAAATAGAACAATTGAAAGAAGTCATTGAAGATTATCAAGGGCGACAAGAGTTTTGGGCACATAACTTTGTGAGTCGAGCTTTAGAAATTAAACAAATGCTTGATAATGCTTCATATTATTTACACAAAGCTGAATGGACGATAAACCCACTTACAACACCAATTGAGATCCATGAATTCTTTGAATGTTGTAAAGGAATGATAAGCCAAATAAAGAATATGGCTAGCAGTGATAAATGATGTGTTTTGTAAAGTGTCACTTGTACTTTGTACTTTTGTTTTGCTTATCAATAAAGATTATGGTGACGTTTTGCTTTTTATCATGGTCTCGGCATACTACTTTTTTTTGCTTTTAGACTTAGTACTTAGAACGCGACGTTCTAGAGGAAAGTCTAATTGGAAATACTCATACAACTCTTGATCCTATGTTCTATGAGACTTGGTACTTGAGACGTGATGTCTTAAGGAATGGTCGAGAAAATGATGTTCAAATACAAGTCATGCCACTTATGATTTTCCAAATAACCTTGCATTCCTAAAAATAGGGTAATTGCATCCTAACTTCAATTATGTTAATCAAGAACTCATAAAATAATTTTATAGGACAGGAAATAAGAAAGACAAATATTGAAGCAATTAAAGCACCCCTGCGACACCCTTACGGGACACGTGCCAAGACAAAGATCATGGAGGGAATCGTAGATGAACACGAAGAGTTGAAAGAGGAAATGAGTCAGATGAAAGAACAAATGAACAAGATTTTGTTAATGTTAGAATCAATGAAAAGTACAAGTGGGAATCCTATAGAAGGATCTCAAAGTAATCCTTTGCATCCTCTCGGATTTACGCCACAAGCCAATCCAAATGTTCATACATCATTTCCTCCATATGGTCTCCCTTTTGGCTATACACTACCGTTGGCCACCAGTACTCTCGAGGCTAATCATGATGTTTCTATTGCAAATCCACCATATGTCATATCCCAGGGTTACATGCCACCCGTGACCATTAATCCTGAAATCAACCCCCATACCTCTACCTCAAATGCTCTAAACCAAACACTAAACCAAGATCCAAGCTTTGAAACTAATGATCCGCAAACTTTGCCACAAACTTTCACCTATGTACCCTGTGCTAATCCACTTGAAGGCCTACCAAATCACCAAACCACTAATCCGACGCCAACCATTGTCATCCACCCTAAACAATCGAAGATACCCAATCCAATGAAAAGTTGCAGATTTTGGAAGAAAGAATGAGAGCCATTAAAGGATTTGATCATTATGCCTTCAATGCTGCTGACTTATGTCTAGTCTCGGATGTTGTGATCCCTCATAAGTTCAAGGTCCCCGATTTTGATAAGTATAAAGGAGACACTTGCCCGAAGAATCATCTCACAATGTACTTTGTAGGAAAATGGCCTCATGCACTTATGATGACAAGCTCCTTATCCATTTCTTTCAAGAAAGTCTCAAAGGGGCTGCTCTGGGTTGGTACATGAACTTAGAGCGAGGACGCATACATACTTGGAAAGACTTGGCAGAAGCTTTCCTGAAGCAGTACAAGTACAATGTAGATATGGCTCCAGATAGAACACGACTACAAAATATGGCAAAAAGGGAGAATGAGACTTTTAAAGAGTATGCCCAAAGTTGGAGGGGGGTGGCTGCTCAGGTACAACCTCCTTTATCGGAAAGGGAAATGGTCACGATGTTCATTGATACACTCCAATCTCCTTTCTATGACAGGATGATTGGAAATGTATCATCGAATTTCTCAGACCTAGTCGTCATTGGAGAGAGGGTCGAAATGGGTGTAAGGAGTGGGAAGATCTCTCATATGCCAACAGGACCAACAAGCATAAGAAAACCCTTAACAACCTCTGACAAGAAAAAAGGAGGTGAAACAAATGCAATAGTACCTACACCCGTCATGCCTAGCTACAATCCTATCTCTTTCATTCCTAAATACCAAACTCAATCCATGTACAACCCACAAATAGCAACAACTTCCCAATTTCCATATCCACAACCTTACCAACCTAGAATGACTTACTTTCCCCCACAGCCACAAGCTTTATCTCCGACAATACCTCAAACAAATCAACCAAGAACCCCATACCCTAATACCAATGATCCTACAAAAAGAGGAAATAACCAACAAAGAACATTTGATTCAATTCCCATGACATACTCTGAGCTTCTACCGCATTTGGTAACCAATTCTCTCATTGTTCCTTTCGCTTTAAAACCTATCCAACCACCTTATCCTAAAAACTATGATCCAAATGCTAAGTGTGATTACCATGCGGGTACAATAGGACATTCTACTGAAAAATGTTGGGGATTAAAACATAAAGTGCAAGATTTAATAGAAAAAGGGCTCTTGAGCTTTAAAGAAGAAGGGTCAAACGTTGGGAATAATCCACTTCCTGGCCATGGAAAGACCTCAGTGAATGCCATCGAAGAACAACCCAATCGACCAGTAAGGGATGTTTGGAAAGTTAAAACCTCCATGAGAGTGATCTTTTCAGAGTTATGCAAATTCAAGATGATTAAAGGTCAAGTCCTCAATACAAAGGTGTGCGGACTTCATCCAGGAGCTGAACATTCCATTAAGGAGTGCAATGAATTCAAGCAATTTCTACAAGGTCTAATGGACTCAAATCTAGTCCAGATAAGCCAGTCGTATAAGGAGGATGATGTGTTCATGTCTCAATCAGAAGAGAAGCAAGGAGAACCAAGACCATTGGTGATTCATTTCACCAGAAATGCATCTTCTTCACCAGCTCAGGCTCCTAAGCCCATTGTCATAAAAATTCCAACTCATTTCCCTTACAAGGATACTAAGGCAGTGCCATGGAAATATGGTGTGGAAGTACAAGCAAATAAACAACAGATGGATGAGTCTCGGTCTGAGAAATCCATTGTCACGAATATTGCGGGGCTAGGTGGAATGACACGTAGTGGTAGAGCCTATGCTCCTGAGGACTTAAGGAAGGAAGACATGGCGAAGAACTCTAGAATAAGAGAAAAAGAGTTTGTTGAAGACTCTGGGGAATGTAAAAGGCCCATGGGGGTAGAAGTTGTTGATGAAAAAGAAAAGAAAAATGATGAAGAAGAAAAGAAAAAAGAAGTATCTCATGAGGAAGCCTCAAAATTCCTCAAGTTCATTCGGCAAAGCGAGTATAAACTCATTGATCAATTGAATCGTACCCCGGCTAGGGTGTCCCTTTTGTCTTTATTAATGAATTCAGAGAGCCATAGGGAGTTGTTGATGAAGATTCTGAATGAAGCACATGTGGCTCATGACATCACACTAGACAAGTTTGGGGGCATTATTGGCAACATTGTTTGCTAATAATTACCTCACTTTCACGAGATCATGAGGTTCCAGTTGAAGGGAGGGGGCATAATAAGGCTCTGCACATCTCGGTGAAATGTATGGATCATATTATAGCCGTGGTTCTAATTGACAATGGATCTTCATTGAATGTGATGCCTAAATCCACTTTGGATCGACTACCTTGTGATGAGACCTACATGAAGCCAAGTTCTATGATTGTAAGGGCTTTTGATGGATCACGTAGAGAAGTTATGGGAGAGATTGATATCCCCTGTCCTAATTGGTCCTTTCACTTTTGGGATCACTTTCCAAGTCATGGACATCAAGCCAACATATAGTTGTTTGTTGGGTAGGCCATGGATCCATTCAACTGGAGTAGTTCCTTCCACGCTGCATCAAAAGTTGAAGTTTGTGGTGGATGATAAGCTTGTGATCATTTAAGTGAAGAAGACATGTTGGTGAGTAGCCCAACTCCCGCTCGTTATATTGAAGCGGTGAGGAAGCTATTGAGACTTCTTTTCGGTCTTTGGAAATAATCAACACTTTGCTTATGTCGAGCCTTGTTCCTATGAATCCACGAATGTCAAATGCAATTATGATGGTGGCAAAAGTCATGTTGAATGGAGGATATCAACCAGGGGTTTGGTTTAGGAAAAAGCTTAGAGGAATTGTAGAGTTGGTGGAGCTCCACAAAAATAAGGATCGACGTGGATTGGGGTATAAACTCACACAAGGTGACAAGAGAAGGTTGGCGAGAAGAAAAGAAAAGAGAAGAGGTTGGCTCGCCTTGAGAATAGGGAGCCGAAAATTGAAAGAATTCCCATTTGTGACCTTTATCGAAGCTTTCGTAGTGGAGGACTAGTATATGCAGATCAAGTGGCTATGACTAAGGAAGATCAGGATGTAGATGATCATGTCAACTTTGTGTACCCATGCGACCCTCATCAAGAGCTTCACAACTGGAAGATCCAAGAATTTCCTGTGATCTTTAATTCTCTTTTAAAGTAATTGTAATGCTAATTTGACAATTATGCCCATATCTTTAGTATGACTGTCAACACCCAATTTTGTCCGGTTAATTACGTTATTATAGTTATTATTATTATTATTACTATTATTATTATTATCGTCATTATTATTATTATTATTATTTGTTGTTTCACAATTGGCATCTTGCCAAAAACAAAGAAGAGAAGAAGAAGAGAGAAGGAAAAAAGAGAAGAAAGGTTCATGAGACCAATCTTGTGTCATTCCATTCGTGTGTTTCTCTATCACAAGGTTATTACAAATTTTTGCTACAAAATTGAAATAAAGCTTCAACAAGCTTACGAGTCTAAAAATAGTACAAGCTAATTCTGTTCAAGGCAAAAAAGAAGCAGCAATCAATTCAAGAAAAAAGGAAGAAGCAGCAAAGAAATAAAAGAAGAAAAAAGAACAGCATCAGCAGCTTCATAAGCAGCAGCAGCTTCATCAACAGCAAGCAGCTTCATCAGCAGCTTCCTGAACTCCATCAACAGCCTCATTAACTCAAGCAGCTGCATCATCCTAGCTAGCTATTCTAGCCAACTAGGCTGGACACTAGTGGTGGCTGATCCTGAAAAGGTGGCTGCAAGAAGGAAAAGAAATGATTAAAATGAGGAAACCCTCCTAGGAAGGAAAGCTGAGAGCAAACCCTCCTAGGAAGGAAACCTCTTGTATATATATAGAGGAGCATAACAAGAAAAAGGGGGGGGAAGCAAGCATCAAAAGAAAAACACACTCAGATTAGACAGAAAGCACTGAGAGATCAACCGAGAACTAGAAGGCAGAAAAGCAGAGAAAAAGAAGAGAGATCAGCAGAGTAAAGAAAGAAATCAGAAAGCAGAGCACAAAAAAGAAGCAAGACAGTAAGAACCAGGAGAGCAAGAAACAAGAACAGAGAAGAGGAAACATCAGAAGAGCAGAGTAATACAGCAAACAGGTTTCTTTCCTTTCAACCCTCATGTAATCTCTAGCCTTTTTATGTCTGTTTACAATCAATGGAATACATGTGCTCAAATCTATTTGCTTAAAATGATAAAGAGATATGAGTCTGAGGAGAAAATGCCATGTTAAATTTAAATTAATCAAACTTACCAAAGATGTGAGCCTGGCCTTAGAATAAGAATCAGAACGAGGGACAGGTGCATTCATGGTGAAATAAAAAATAAAGAGACATATGCAGAGACAATAGACATACGCAGAGACAGATACAGGGGCATGATTAGAGACATAAGCATACAGACAAATCAAATCACCGAAACCAGAGCAATTGAAATTCAGTCCCAAATACAAGCATAAACAAAGCCACCAAAAATCAAAATCAAATCACCATCCCTTTATAGCAAAAGAAGCAAATCAGAGAACTCAAACAGAGAAACCAATCAAACAGAGAAAATCAGTTCAAGGCAAAGGAGAAGTAGAAATAGAGAAAGGACAGGGGAAGAGAAACTTACCTGAAACCCTCGCCCAAGCCGCCTCGATCTCCTTTCCTCGCGCCGACCTCCTTCTCCACCATTGCGGTCTCCCCCACGACCTACACCGTGACGCTCCTCCTCCACCTCGCCTAGCCACGCGCGCCGCCCCTCACCGAGGCGTCATTGCCCCCCCCCTGGCGCCACCACGACCTCCCCTCGCGTCGTGACCTCCCCTCGCGTCGTGACCTCCCTCCGCCACGAGCACCGCCATCGCGGCCGCCACACCCCGCTCCCCTTTCTTTTCTCTTGCGAGCTCTCCTAGGGTTCCTTTTGAAAAGCCGCTGAATGAATGAGGGAAAGAGGAACCCCTAAACTTAATTTCGCATTTCTGGCCATTTTGCTGTTTGCACCCCCCCATTTTACTAAATCACAACACATTCGTTTGTGGCCAGATTTCTATTTGCACCTCCATTTTACTAAATCACAACACCTTCGTTTTTGGGCCATATTTCTATTTACACCTCTGTTTTACTAAATTACAGCTTCTTGTTTTGGGGCCATATTTCTGTTTACACCCTCCGTTTTACTAAGTTTCTTTCCTTTTTTAATTATCAATAGTTGTTTAAATTAAAATCATTTTAAAAAAAATAAATAATAAAGATGAATTGGCTTGGGTGTACACCTCTGTCAATTTTTCAAAGTGTTTTTAGGATAAATGAGTTGTGACAACTCAAGAGTCCTAAATTAAATAAAAAGAAATAGTATGTCTTCTTCTTTCCTTTAATAAAACTAATTATTTTGTTCTAGTAATGTTTTGGTGAGATAAATGTCTAAAAATTATAAAAGATTTTCGCTTAATTAATTAAAGGTAACCGTCTTCGTGACGGACGTTGTAGGGTGCTAATACCTTCCCTACACGTAATGGACTCCCGAACTCAAATCTGGTTTCAAAGACCATTTTTTCTAAAAAGGATTTTTCTGATGTTTTCCTTAATAAACATTGGTGGCGACTCCTCTGATCCATGCCTTTCGATTTTTATCGCCATCCCGCCACGATTTTGGTTGCGACAATGACCTTTTTGTTAAAATGGGCTTGCATGTTAATTTTGATATATCATATAAACGAAATGCATGTTGCAACTTTCTAGTTATTCCTTTTGTTTCTCATCTTTTCTCTTTCATAAGCTCAACTTCTATTTATTTTCCTTTGTTTCCATGTTAACCCTGAAATTGTAGATCTGAAAATATTCACCCTGAGAATAATAGTGTTAGTATCTCATGCTATGATTTTGATCATCCCATTCATCAAGTAGATGAGAGCACTGATGACTTAGAAACCCCGTTTGAACTTGAGAGATTGGTGGAACAAGAGGATCAAATAATTTAGCCCCATGAGGAGGAAATTGAAACATTCAATCTGGGAAATGAAATTGATAAGAAAGAAATTAAAGCTCAGATCTTGCCATAAAGGGGAATGCGCGAGACCAATTGCTCAAGCTTTTAGCCGATTATGTTGATATTTTTGCATGGTCGTACCAAGATATGCCTGGACTAGACCCAAGTATTGTCAAGCATAGATTGCCATTGAATCCAGAGTGTCCTCCAGTAAAGCAAAAGTTGAGACGAATGAAACTAGAGTTGTCATTAAAAATCAAAGAAGAAGTTCAGAAGCAGTTCAATGCTGGGTTCCTTGCAGTGGCTAAATACCCTCAATGGGTTGCCAATGTAGTGCCCGTTCTGAAGAAAGATGGGAAGGTCAGGATGTGTGTTGACTATCGAGACCTGAATAGAGCTAGCCCTAAGGATGACTTCCCATTGCCTCACATTGATGTACTGGTAGACAACACAGCTCAACATTCTTTCTTTTCATTCATGGATGGTTTCTCTGGGTACAATCAAATCAAGATGGCACCAGAAGATAGGGAGAAGACCACATTCATCACGTTGTGGGGAACATTTTGCTACAAAGTAATGTCATTCGGATTAAAAAATGCTGGGGCAACATATCAGAGGGCAATGGTTACTTTGTTCCATGACATGATGCACAAGGAAATTGAAGTGTATGTGGATGACATTATCGCCAAGTCAAACACAGAAGAAGAACATCTTGTCAACTTGCGCAAGTTGTTTAAGCGGCCGAGGATGTACAAACTTCGATTAAACCTCGCTAAATGTACCTTTGGCGTGAAGTCGGGCAAATTCTTTGGGCTTTATAGTCAGCGAAAGAGGTATAGAGGTTGATCTTGACAAAGTGCGAGCGATTGAGGAAATGCCGATCGCTAGTCTTGAGAAGGAAGTTCGTGGATTCCTAGGGAGGTTGAACTACATTGCCGATTCATATCTCGGTTGGATTGCTACATGCAGCCCGATTTTCAAATTGTTGCGTAAGAATCGAACTATGGTGTGGAATGACGATTGTCAAAATGCTTTTGAAAAGATCAAGCAATACTTGCGAGAGCCTCCAATCTTGGTACCACCAAAGATGCGGGAAGACCCTTAATCATGTACTTGACGATGCTTGAAGAATCCATGGGTTGTGTACTAGGTCAACATGATGCGTCTGGGAAAAAGGAGCATGCGATTTATTATCCGAGCAAGAAATTCACGGATTGTGAGACGAGATACTCCTTGTTGGAGCGAACTTGTTGTGCTTTGGCACTGGGCTGCTTTCGTAGATTAAGGCAATACATATTGTGCCAAACTACTTGGTTGATCTCGAAAATGGATCCGATCAAGTATGTATTTGAAAAGCCCGCTCTTCTTCGGGCCGAATTGCTCATTGGCAAGTGTTATTAACGAATATGATATTACGTATGTCACCTAAAAGGCAATCAAAGGTAGTGCTTTAGCAGAGTACTTAGCTCATCATCCTATAGAAGATTATCAATCGATGCAATACGAGTTCCCAGGATGAAGACATAATGGCATTATTTGAAGAGGAAGAATCCACAGATGAAAAATGGACATTATTGTTTGACGGGCTTCCAATGCATTGGGATATGGAATTGGGGCAGTGTTAATTTCTCCAAAGAATCAATTCATCCCATTCAACTTTAGTCGAAGCTGGGTTTTGATTGTACCAATAATATAGTGGAATATGAAGCATGTGCAATGGGGATTCTAGCAGCCATTGAATTTGGTGCCAAGACTTTAGAGGTGTATGGAGACTCAGCACTAGTGATTCACCAGCTAAAAGATGAGTGGGAGACTCGAGATGAGAAGTTAATCCCATACAACTCTTACGTCAAGGGGTTAATGGAACACTTTGATAGAATTACTTTCTGTCATATTCCTCGTGAGGATAATCGGTTGGTGATGCTTTAGCTACTCTATCTTCAATGTTCGAAATAAGTCAAAAGAATGAAGTGTCACTCATAAGGATCCAGAATTGGGATCAACCGGCTTATTGTCAAGCAATTGAAGAAGAACCAAATGAGAAGCCATGGTTTTATGACATCAAGCGCTACATGAAAAGTAGAGAATATCCTCCTCAGTGTTTTGAGATAATGACAAAAGAACCTTGAGGAGACTTGCAATGGGTTTCTTTTTGAATGATGATGTGTTATATAAGAGAAATCATGACATGATGTTGCTTAGATGTGTTGATGCAATTGAGGCTGTCAAGATAATGGAAGAAGTCCATGAAGGTTCATTTGGAACACATGCAAATGGGCATGCAATGTCAAGAAAGGTTCTAAGAGCTGGCTATTATTGGTCAACCATGGAAGCTGATTGTTGCAACCATGTGAGGAAGTGCCATAAGTGTCAAACCTATGCTGATAATATCCTTGTGTCCCCGAAATCCTTAAATGTCTTAGCCGCACCGTGGCCATTTTCAATGTGGGGAATAGATATGATTGGTTCGATTGAACCAAAGGCATCAAATGGACATCGTTTCATCTTGGTCGCGATTGATTACTTCACCAAATGGGTTGAAGCAGCATCATATGCTAGTGTAACAAGACATGTAGTAGTCAAGTTCATCAAGAGAGACATAATCTGTCGGTATGGTTTGCCAAGTCACATCATTACTGATAACGGGACAAACTTGAACAACAAACTAATGTCAGAATTGTGCAATGACTTTAAGATTCAGCATCGCAATTCTTCTCCATATCGCCCGAAAATGAATGGCGTAGTAGAAGCAGCAAACAAGAATATCAAGAAAATTATCCAGAAGATGGTGGTAACATATAAGGATTGGCATGATATGCTTCCTTTTGCTTTGCATGGTTATTGCACCTCGGTACACACCTCGACTAGGGCAACTCCATATTCTTTGGTGTATGGGATGGAAGCTGTGCTCCCTATTGAAGTGGAAATTCCTTCATTGAGAGTACTAGCAGAAATCAAACTTGAAGAGGCTGAGTGGATTCAAGCTCGCTATGACCAATTGAATCTCATTGAAGAAAAAAGGTTGATTGCCTTATGTCATGGTCAGTTATACCAAAAGAGAATGAAAAGAGCTCATGATAAAAAAGTTCGTCCTCGAGAGTTCCAAGAAGGAGAACCGGTGCTTAAAAAAATCTTACCAACCCAAAAGGATCATAGAGGGAAATGGATTCCAAATTATGAAGGACCTTATGTGGTAAATAAGGCATTCTCAGGAGGAGCACTAATCCTTACAAATATGGATGGGGAAGACTTGTCTTTTCCTATCAACTCTGATGCAGTCAAGAAATATTATGCTTAAAAAAAAAAAAAAAAAAAAAGGGGCTCGCTAAGCTGAAAACCTGAAAGGGCAGTTTAGGCAAAAATTAGAGCAACCCGGTAGGCTGAAAACTCGCAAAGAGCAGTTTAGGCAAAAGATAGGGTTAAAAAAAAAAAAAAAAGGAAAACTCGTTAAGCTGAAAGGGCGGCTTAGGCAAAAATTAGAGCAACCTGGTAGGCTGAAAACTCGCAAAGAACAGTCTAGGCAAAAGATAGGGTTAAAAAAAAAAAAAAAAAAAGAGCTCGCTAAGTTGAAAACCTGAAAGGGCGGCTTAGGCAAAAATTAGAGCAACCTGGTAGGCTGAAAACTCGCAAAGAGCAGTCTAGGCAAAAGATAAAAAAAAAAAAAAAAAAACAAGAACAAAGGGGCAGTCTAGGTAGAAGTTAAAGCAGCTCAGTATGACTACAACAAAAGACTTGAGACTGGGGCAAGCTGAACGCATTGAAGTATTCAATATTGGGGCAAATCCTTGAAGGCTAAAATACATTTCAACTCAAACAATTATAAGTATCTGATGTTCTCAAAAGCTAGTGAAGGGCTTTTCAAAGTTGCAAGCATGAGAATTTACACTATTACTCTAGACATTACCTTTGCCACTTTTGTTTGGTCACTTGTGTGATGATTTTGATATATCTACCATTTTGTTTTTCCCCAAACTTGTTCTAACATCTGCAATTTCTTTCTAAAAGCAATAAGATATCTTCATCCTGAATTCCTTGTCACAGTTCAACTATGCTATTTTCATTATGTGATATGTTAAATGAAGTATGTTGTTGTGTTGAAAATGTGTTACAATTATTTGAAATAGGTTTGAATTTCATGGGAAATATGGTAATTCCTCAACTAGCTCTACAAACGGGTATTGGAAAATTGTCATAAGATTCAACGTGCCACATGTCATAGCCAGAGCCCAATTTGAAAACTTCAACCAAAATCTGATTTTTGTTTCTTCATCGAAGGTTGAAGAACTCGCAACCTTAAGGGTGTCAAAGGATCGAAAAGATAAAAAAAAAAAAAAAAAAAAAAAAAAACGCACACACACACAAAACACAAAATTAAACAGAATGTCCACAACATCTCAGGTTGCATCATGCATACATTCCAACATTTACCTTTTACTTGGAACTTGTTTTGGGCATCCACGCCCACTGCTTTACAATATGGGTCTCCGCGCCCACTGCTTTTACATTTTCGGGTCCTCGCACCCACTATTTTTACATCTTGGGTCCCTACGCCCATTGCTTCATCCACTGCTTTCAATTTCGGGCATTCACGCCCATTGTTTTTTTTTCATCACGGGCATCCACGTCCACTATTTCAAATCACGGGTATCCACACCCACAGCTTTTATATCACGGGCATCCACGTCCAGCGCTTTATATTTCGGGCATCCACGTCCAATGCTTTACATTTCGGGCATCCACGCCCACTGTCTTTATACCACGGGTATCCACACCCACTGCTTTTTACATCATGGGTATCCACACCCACAACTTTTTTTTCATCACGGGCATCCACGTCCACTATTTCAAATCACGGGTATCCACACCCACAGCTTTTATATCACAGGCATCCACGTCCAGCGCTTTATATTTCGGGCATCCACGCCCATTGTCTTTATACCACGGGTATCCACACTCACAACTTTTTACATCATGGGTATCCACACCCACAACTTTTTACATCACGGGCATCCACGCCCACTGTCTCTATACCACGGGTATCCACACCCACAGCTTTTTACATCACGAGTATCTACACCCACACCGCTTTACATTTCGGGTATCCACGTGGTTTTACATTTTGTTAGGTCCCTGCACCTTTTTCTATCATCATCGAACAAAATTGAAGTTTCTTTTTTATTTATTTATTTTTACTACAATAAAATGAAAACTAAAGTTATTCAACTTATTTGGTAAAATATAAATAAAGAGGGGCAACTGTCAACACCCAATTTTGTCCGTCTAATTATCTTTCATAATTATTATTATTATTATTGTTATTATTATTGGTATTATTATTAGTATTATTATTATTATCCCACAAGTTTATCTTGTTATATAAAAAAAAAAATGAAAGAATGAAAGGGGAAAGAAAAAAAAAATGAAAGAGAACACATAATAATATAATAAGCAAGAAACCCATTTTTTTTCTCATTTTCCTTCAAGTTACACTGCTACAATGCTACAATGTTACAAGTTTCTTTAAAAATTGAAGTATAGCTTACAATAAGTGCCCAAATCAAGCACAAGAAGAGGAAAAAGGAAAAAAAGCAACGAAAAAAAAAGGGAAGAAGAAACAGGAAAAAGAAGAGAAGAAGGTTGGAGATTTTCATTAGCAACTTCATCAATCCACTGACAAATCCTTAAGCAGCTCCATCATCAGATAACACCCAGCAGCTTCATCAATCCACTATCAATCCCTAAGCAGCTCCATCATCAGGTACCACTCAGCCGCTTCATCATCATCAAACACAGATTCAACCGCTTCATCAGGGAGGCAGAGCACTAAGGCACTTGGTCAAAGATTGCAGCTGCAAGAAAGAAAAAAAGAGGATAAAGAAAAAAGGGTTCAGAAAATTTCACTATATATAACTATAACGCATTTTGTCTCAGGCCATATTTCTATTTATACTTCTGTTTTACTAAATTACAGCTTCTCGTTTTGGGGCCATATTTCTGTCTACACCCCTGTTTTACTAAGTTTCACTTTTCTTTAATTACTAATAGTTGTTTAAATTAAAATCATTTTAAAAATAGTAATAAAGATGAATTGGCTTGGGTGTACACCTCTGTCAATTTTTCAAAAATGTTTTTTAGGATGAATGAGTTGCGACAACTCAAGAGTCCTAAATTAAAAATAAAAAGAATAAAAATAGTATGTCTTCTTCTTTCCTTTAATAAAATTAATTATTCTTTTCTAGTAATGTTTTGGTGAGATAAATGTCTAGAAATTATAAAAGATTTTGCTTAATTAATTAAAGGTAATCGTCTTTGTGACGGACGTTGTAGGGTGCTAATACCTTCCCTACACGTAATGGACTCCCGAACTCAAAATCTGGTTTCAAAGACCATTTTTTTTCTAAAAAAGGTTTTTCTGATGTTTTCCTTAATAAACATTGGTGGCGACTCCTCTGATCCACACTTTTCGATTTTAATCACCGTCCCGCCGCGATTTCGGTTGCGACAATAGCCTTTTTCCAATTCTGGTCACAAAGGGCAGACACAAGATTGTGGGGTAGTGGGGATTTGGACACGGTTGTAAGAAGATTGAAGGACTTCTTAGGCTTAAAAATCCCATATTGGCTGCGGGTAACAGGCTTTTTTAGTGGGCTTGTGTGTGAGCTTGTGGCTGGGGTTGGAAGAGGTATAGGTAGAGGAGAATAAGATGTGGATGGGCACGGCCCAGTAGGCCTGGGAGAGCTTCGATGCTGGCTGGACAGGTTTATTTCAGGAGTAGGTTGGGGAGCATTCTGTGAGCTGCTTTGAGTGGAGAAATGATGGATCATGTAAGGTGAATGTCCATCATCTAGAAACTTATAAGTGAGTGTTTTGGGGGTATGCAACTTTGAAAAAGGAAATTGATTTTCATCAAGGAGCACATAACGACTAATTATGATTTTTCTAGAAGAGCCATCATAGCATTTATACCCACGGTGATTCGGAGGATATCCCAAAAAAACACAAGGAGTGGAACGGGATTGAAGTTTATTTATGGTGGTAGATGGAATAAGAGGATAACATAAACACCCAAACACCCAAAGATGAGAATAAGATGGATCCTTTTGATAAAGGATTCGAAGAGGAGAGTTGTAGTTTAATAACTTGTGAGGAAGAATATTAAGAAGGTATGTTGCCATTTGTAAAGCATGGTGCCAAAACAAAGGGGTAAGAGAAGCATGGGCTAATAACATGCGAATAATGTTATTAATCGTACGAATTTGTCTTTCGACTTTCCCATTTTGAGGAGAAGTATGAGGACACGAAAAGCGAAAAGAAATATCATTAGCTTGACAAAATTCCCAAAATGACTTATTATCAAATTCCGTACCATTATCACATTGTATACTTTTGATGTCCTATTCAAATTGAGTTCGGATGTATGATTTGAAATTCAAAAATGTGGCAAAGGTTTGAGATTTTTGTGATAAAGGAAAAGTCCACAAAAATTTTGAATAATCATCCACAAACAAGACATAATATCTATGACCTGAGGAACTCAATACGGGTGATGTCCAAAGATCACTATGGATAATATCAAATGGCATAATAGTGTGAGATTTTGAAGCATAAAAAGGCAACTTAACATGTTTCCCAAGAGAACATGAATGACAAATACGAGAGTCCTTAATTTAATTACATTCAATCAATTTAATCTTCCTAAGAGAGTTAAGAACTGGTGCTCCCGAGTGACCCAAACGGTCATGCCAAAGAGATGGTGCTAAGGCTGCAAAAGTATATGGTGATGTGGCTGGAGTTGTAGGTTTAGTGATGGGATAAAGCTCACCCTGACTCTCACACCTCATCAGTGGCATCCCCGTCTAAAAGTCCTTCACAGAAAATCCAAATGGATCAAATTCAACAGTAACAGAGTTATCAGTTGTAAACTTCCTAACTGACATTAAGTTTTTAACAAGTTGAGAAGCATGTAGGACATTATTTAAGGATAAGGGAGGACATGGGGAAGACAATGTTGTGTGACCATAACCATGAATTGGAATTGAATGACCATTACCAACAATTATACCACATTTATTGCTCATATTAAAATAAGACGTGAGGTTACCTTGTGCAAAAGTCATGTGAGACGTAGCACCAGTGTCCATGTACCAATTTGCATCCGGTGGAGTGAGCTCGAGAGTATGCATTGTCACTTCTATGTCTGTTGGAGTCGATGTTACTGTGTATGCTTGTGGAGGTTTGGGCCCCAAAATACCAGGCTGTACTCGCTGTCGCTGCTGTCCGAAATTGGGCCTGGCCCATGAGGTGGAAGGCCATGGACATGGAGGTAAAGCCCACGGAGCCATCCATGGCCAAGGCCATGCTTGTTTGCTAGACCAAGGAGCATTAGTTTGGGCCTGCTGGTCAGTGTGCTGCTGTCCACCACCACGGTGGCTACCACCTGTCCTACCCCCACCGCCGGCACTACCCTTTCTCCCACCACGGCCACCGTTGTTGCTGCAATTTTTTTCACTATTATTGTTGCAGTTTTGTTGCTTCTTCGACCATTATGATGGTGAGTTGAAGAGATATGATCAAAAACCTCATGAGATTCATCTATGTCACGAGCAACCATAACAACGAATGAGTTCTTGATCATTTTTTTGACAAGGCCTGCCTCTTCAAGAGTAAGCATCGAACGGACTTGGTAAAATGGGGGCAATGGATCTCATTGGCGAATGAGAGTGGCGACATTATTGTAGGGGTCAATGAGACCAGAGACAAGTTGCTGAACTAGTCGGTTGTTGTCGACGGGAGAGTCAACATTCTTGAGTTGATCCGACAAAGACTTGAGATGTTGACAGTAGGTAGAAACATTAGGGAAATCAGCCATGTTAGTATGGGTGAAGTCATACTCAAGAGCAGTGGCACGAGAATGTTTGTTATCCTGGAATATATCACGCAATATATTCCAAGCTGCTTGTGCCATGAAGTCGGGTTCAAGAATGGTATGTAAAAGATCATTCGAAATAATGGCATAAATCCACTGAAGAACTGTAGCGTCAAGGGTCGACCATAGTTCATCTTCCTCCTTTGTTTTAAGCGTTTGGTCCGTGCCTTCTGTCGGAGGAAGAATATGATCAATTACTCTATGGGATCGTGCGTGAATTTTGAAGAGTTCCGCCCACATCACGTATTGGACGTTTTCCATCTCAAGGGTAATGGGAATATGGTTCTTGATGTTGGAGATAGCAAGAGCAAGGTGAAAGGAGGATTTTGAGGTTGACATGGAGGCTAACAATAAGAAGAAGAAGATGATGAAAGATGGGCGGAGCAGCATTAGGGCTAGGGATGGCAATATGGACCCAGACCCTACGGACACCCGCAAAAATACCCATACGCGGGTAGGGTAATAACCCGCATATGTGGGGATGGGGATGGGGCAGGTATTTACCCGCAAAATCTCACGGGGATGGGTGCGGGTACGGGTACTATAGTACCCACCCCGCCCCGCCCCGCACCTTATGTATATACATATTAATTAATATAATTATAATTTTATTATTTAAATTATTCAATTAAAATGATTTAATTATCTATTTTTTTATTTTAATTATTTTTTTATATGTTAATTTTGATATTCTATTATATTTTAATTTTTATTTGTATTAATAGTTCAAAGTAATATAGAAACTATTGGAGATAAGCAATTGTAAAATATAGAGAAATTAATTCGGATAATAAAGTTAAAATATTATATTTATTTATATTTTATTTTTAATTTTTAATATATAATTATAAACTAATTAATTTTAAAAATATATTAGTTTTTCCCCATTGAATTAAAATTTTTGTTTAAATTTATGTTGAATGATTATTTTTGTAATATTATTTATTTATATAAATCAATATTTGTTTGATTTTAATATTATATAAGTTTTTTTTTTATGATTTTCAAGTTTATATACATGGAAAGTGCGGGTCGCGGGTGCGGGTATAGATATACAGGTACCCAGAGGGTATGGGGATGGGGATTGAAATTGCTACCTGCACGGGTATGGGGTCGGGGACGGGTACTTTTTTCAAACGCGGGTATGGGGACGGGTACTATAATACCCTACCCATACCCTACCCATTGCCATCCCTAATTAGGGCTGGGAGCGGAAGTCAAAGAAAGGGTGAAAGATCTTTTCCTAGGAAATCTGATACCATAATAGAAGATAATTCCTTGCCTTTCTCCTTTCACAAGATCAATTTATATACACAATATACAAGCGTATGACTAGAATTAAGAAACTGACTAGCTATAATTAGGAAACTAATTAGCTATAATCAAGGGACAGAATATACACCTAACTAATATAGATACACTAAATCACAATATATTAACATATATTCTAACAAAAATTAACTTATAAGTTAACATTATATTCTTTAATAATTAATTTGTAAAAGTATTGTAAAAAGAGTTTTCACTAATTGATTATTGAAAAAAAATTAATTTATAAATAAGTTTTTTTTTTTATACTTTTTTCTTCTAAAAGTCATAAATTAGTGTTTGAAAAACGTTAATAAAATTAAATAGAGGGATCGTCCTCGTTACCTAATTTATTTCATCAACATTTTTGTTTGTAATTATATCCGAACTAAGTAAAAATAATTAAAAGAAATCATATTGTTTAATTTACAAAAATTATGGATCCAAATAAACAAACTAAGATTTATGTGGGTCAAGATTTTAAATGAAGTTAGTAAGTTCATGTTCATGTATTAGAAATTTACTATAAAAAAAAAAAAAAACTCATGAGTTAATGCGCATGTGTGGAAATAACTTATTGAAGTTATATTAAAAAAATAGACAGTGAAAGATTAAAATTTTTCTTTTTTAGGGAGAAAGATTTAAATTAATTAATCAATTAGATTAAAATTAAAGCAAATTAATTAAGTGGACGGGTGTGTAGATTATTGATTCGGTTAATATATACTAGCGTAAACACAGCAGACGCATGTGTGTTCGCATTTTTTATATCGCTGTTGTTTGACTTAATTGTTATATTAATGTCAATCTCATAGTATTTGACAAATGTGCATATTTGAAAGCTAAAGAAAGTAGAATTAATATATTATTTGACATTTTAATTGTTCCATAAATATAATAATTATTTGGGAAAAAATTAAATTACATGATGTTTGCACTTGTTTTTCCCTTTCTCTCATTTGTTGGTAATCTGTTCGCCTTTTAGATAATCCTTGTTCTATTTGCTCCATGTTCAATCTGTTTACTCTATTTTTATAGTTTTGCCTCTATCTTTGTCATTGTTGTTCTATTGATTGTTGACTTGAATTTTGTATATTGTTATATACTTGTTGACTGTCATATTGTTCTATGATTATAATACACACGTTAAAGATATAAATGTTAAAATTGAAACATGTATAGGAGTATTCTAATCTATAACATATATATTATTATATTATAAAATAAAAGAGACTTTTTTTTATATATTTATTAAAAAATGCTAAATGATAACTAGTTTATTTTTAACATAATTTTTCAAAAGTCATACTTACCATGATTTTTTAGAAATTAAACTCATTAAATATTTTGTTAAAGATAAATTAAAGCAAACAATAACTAAACATATAGATACTTATGAAATGGAATCATAACAACATCTCTTAATAAAAATAAATAAATAAAAAGTACACAATTTACTAATTTAAATGATAGTCTTTAAAAGTGGCACTTACATGTTAAATGTAATCTTATGATAATCATTTTAAGATTACATGATATAAACAATATATCAATAGTTATAATTTGAAGAGGATTGACATGAAAGAGAAGGATCTTGTAAAATTATAATATTCAACTATTCACGCGCATTCTAAATATTGACTCATTAATTTAAATTCATTTAAATGAATAATAAATTTATGTATTTATATACCTAATTTAAATGTGAAATAATATTATGATTTATAATGTGTACATTGAATAAAATTAGCTTGATAAGTAGAATAATTTGAATGTAAAAAAAAACATTTAAATTCTTTTTTTTATTATATTAATTTTAAAAGTGTACTATTTCCATTTTCATAAATATTTTATGTTGTTATATTTTTATATATTAAAACTAATATATATTTTATGATATTTTATTATATATATATTAACATATAAATTAATTTCATTAATTTCTTTTGTTCTATTTTTTTTTATTATTATGTATAGTTGGTTTATTGGTTAATTATTTGTCTAGATAAAATATTTTATAATTTTTACAGGCTATTTTTTATTTTCAAATTTATAATTGATGTTTTTAATTTTTATACATTTCTATTGGACATTTTATAAAATCTACTTCATATTTTAAATATTTATATAACTTCTTATAATCATTTTTATTTTTTTTAGTCGTGTACAATCACAATACTGTAAGTATATATGAAGATCTCTTATTCAAACAAAATTCTCATTTATTTATTATGTTTACCAGTCACTCAAAATTGTGAATATTTATTAAATATATACAGAATAATCAATTAAAAAGTAATATTATTACATGAAATTAATAAAAAAAAAGTTACTATTAACCATGAAATTCAAGTTTTACCTAAAATTAAAATATAAAACAAAACTTATTAAAAAAAAATCATAGATGATAGTTAACAATATCTTATAAAATTAATAGAAAGTTGGATGTTACAATATCACATTGAAAACAACTTCACTTGTTGTTAATTTGTTGGCAATCCATTGGAACCTACATTCATATATTACAATAAGTCAATAATCATAAGAATTAATAAGCAAATAAACAAATCACCCATTAATTTTATTTTATTTTTTTTAAAAATAAAATAATATATATATATATATATTATTAATTTAAGTTTATTAAATAAAACACTTAAATGTGACAAACAAAAGAATAGTGCGAAAAATAATTATAAGAAATTTTCAAAAACAAAGTAACAAATATAAATAATAGAAAAGTAACCGCATAAAAAAAAACTCTAAATTTATATAAAAAAAAAAATTAAACTAAGTTTCCTTTTTTTTTTTTAATTTTAAAACTTATTTTGATTTTAGATTGTAACAGAAAAATCTTGCATATAGATCAAACTTGTGAAATAATCTTGCTATTAAATAAATAATATTAAGTTAATATCTTAATCTTTTAAAAAAAAATCAATTTTATTAACTAAAAAACACTTATAGTATTTAATTTTATATTACTTACTAAGACCATCCACATCAATGCAACAAATTTTTGTTGCTTTCCGTAGAATCCACATGTACACATCACTCATTTTTACTTTAACCAACCTAAGTATTGTTAATCCTTAAATCTCTCCAATGGTGTAACTTTTTAAAAGTTACTTCTAATAAATTTTAAAAATAAATTTGAATCATTATTTTTTTTAAGAAGAATCATTATAATTTTTTAATAATTTATTTTTGCAAACTAGAAATATGTAAAATATATGTTGGCATAATAAAAAAATATACACACAACTAAAATATATTTATTTAAAATGATAAAATATATTTAATCTCACATAAATAAAAATATATACATAACTAAAATATATTTATTTACAACGGCTAAATTTCTATAAAGGTTAATTTTTTTACAAATATTACATGTTTAAAAATAAAATAAAACATAATCAAAATAATTAATAAATATTCGAAAAGTTACGTAATTAAAAACTAATACATGATAACAATTATATAATTAAAACCTATATAATTATCTAAAGTTCATATTTTTCTATTATTTTTTTACATAACCTCTCATGAATTTGTAATTGAATATCAGTCATACCACTAATTTCCTTGTAAAGGATTTCTACTAGTATCTATTGAAGATCCTTGATTGATGGCAAGATTAATTAGTGGTAATTAAAATATCCCAAATTGATAAGGATGAAATGGGGGTGTAGCATATTGATAATTTGTGATATTTAAATTATTTTGTGTGTTGGATGAATTTAAAGAATTTTGAAAATTTGGATGTGTGAGAAGTTGAAAATTTGATATATAATTAAACCATAAATATTAGTTAAATTATATATATTTTAATATTTTTTAATTACTACATAACTACCATTACTACAGAGAGGCACTAAATGTCTCCCTCTCCACACTAATAAAATATAAATGTAATACAATAAATGGGTAGATGATTAGAGTATTTTTCACGCTACAGAGGATCTCATCCACTTCTCTCCTTGCTCACTCTCTTCTTCTCTCTATCTTCCTCTTCATCACATACCTTCTTGCTGCCACAACCTCCTCATCTTCAGATTTAGGATTTGAAGTTATGATTTCATAATACATTTGTTTTCCATATTACATACAAATGTATTCTGAATTGAGTAATCCATAGACAATTTCAGTCAAAATGAAAATGGAGACGAGAGAAGGGTAAGGTGGGGTTATATTAAATTTTGTGGGTGTACCAAGCAAAATGAAGCTCATAAAGCAATTGCCTATTTTTCTCTCATCTGCTGGGCTAGAACGTAGTCGTCCAGGCCCATAGTGGATTTTCAATTAATTGGACTCCTATTTTCTGATCAAACCGGTCAAACCCATTGAGTGTTGCTCGTTGCTCACTGCTCGATCCAGATTCAAGATGGCAAGTACATGCAATGACATTATAATATTCTTCTCATTTATATTTTATAGAGAAAAGTATAATCCACTTACTATACAAATCAACTTTTCTCTTCTTTTTTTAAGGTTTAACATGTTACCCAATTTAAAGTTTATAAGAAGATAAGAATAAATCCTCTCATAAAATGACAATTGAAGTTCAAATTTCATGTTTAATTATTTCTCTCTAGGAAATTTTTTAATTTATGTTGCCTATACGAAAATCATTCTCTCCTTTCACAAAAGTTTCCTAAAACGAGGACTAAGGTCCATAAGACCAATATAGGACTACTAATCACGGTTTCACATGGTGGTAGCATGGGAAGGGACAGAATCATAGGAAGTAAATGATATCACAATTAATTAATTAATAGTATAAAAAGCCATTAATTACCTTTGAAACCTCATCACATGGCCTTTGATTTTTGAGCCCCACGATGGGCACGTGATCACGTGCCTAACTTTTGAAAGGTAACACAAAATAATATTAAATATTATGCATATGTTTGGATACCAATTAAAAAAATATAATTAGCTTTCAAAAATAGTTTATATCACATAATTAGCTTTCAAAAAATAGTTTATATCACGTAACTTTTGATTTTATGCTTTGAAATGCATGATTTTTCTGTCATTGTCATGTTATATTTAACTGATTTTCAAGCATAATGATGTTATTTGATATATTTTTATTAAGGTTAGATTCAATTATTTTTTAAAGGATAAAATATTTTTTCATACTTAAAATAAGTGTATTTTTATTTATAATCTCTAAAATTTAATTTAATCCATCTTTGTTTTAATATATATATATTTTTATCTTTACTCATTCATTAATGAGGTTTGTTAATGGTGTAGTGTCTATCTTAAGAGTCTCCCGACTTATGTTATATACAATTTTAATGATATATATTTTTTTCAATTAAAAAAAATAATTTTAAAAAATAATGTTATTAAAATATCACATGACTTAAGTGGAAAGATGTCAAACTTCACCTACTAGACTTCAATAACAAAAAGGTATAAAACCGAAGGAAATACATTAAAAACAATACCAATTAAACTAAATTTGAGAGATTATGAAAGAAAAATCTTCCATCATACACGAAAAATATATTTCATCGTTTTTTAAATAGTTACGGTATTATATTAATATTTGGTCTAAGCTTGGTCAAAATTTGGTACCCGCGTACTCTGCATGTCAGATAGAGCTAGGCTACACCTGCACATGATGCACGCATGGCAATTGCCCTGGGTAACTTGCTGGAACGAATGTGCCTCACTTAATTGCTCTTCTCAAAAAGAAATTTCTAGGACCCAATTGAAACTATCAGAGAGTGAGAACCAAAACAATTGCTTCTTCCAAGGAGTATTCTATTTCTATCTGCCACATTTGAACGAAGCAGTTAACAGGAATTATCACGACTACGACCACAACCTAGATCAACCTGCAAAAGGTTTTTTTAGGTTAATGTAAGGTTTTGAGTTTGAACGTTTAATACAGTTTTGTTAAATACTTGCCCCTTATAATATTTCTACCCATATTAATAGGAGTTGAAGTAGTTCTGTTCACCCATTCGTTTGCATTACTTCAGTCTCAAATCTCCATTTGATATTCTAAGCTCCAAATTAAGTCCAAATGCATTGCACACATTTACTCTGTCTTTTTGTCGGGCCTTCTTCGAGATATTAATTACACTGTTCCCTCAGCAGGGTGACAATCACAAGATGCTGGTTTCATATATATCCATTATATTTGTTAACTTTCTCACTTTTTGTCTATAATATTTTTAAATATTATTTTGATATTTTAAATTATGTTTTTGTTATATTTTATATATATTTTTTGATAGAAGGTTAAAAAAAAGGCTAACAATGTGTGTTTACTCTGTCAGTTGATATTTTTGTTGATTTTTAAATTAATTTCATAGTTTAAGAACAATATTAATTACCTTGATCATGTGTCATAAATTGATTATAATTCCTATTTCTGGTAACTATTTGTGTTTTTATAAATTTACTGGACCAAAACAGTTAATTTTAAAATTTTAATGTGCCAAAACATATTTATTTAAAAACCTAATAGATGAAAATGTGAAAAAAATATATAAAATTTTTAATATTTCTATCCAAATGGATCAAAATGTACCCATAATATAATTTACAGTACCAATACTTTTAAAACAATGGATCAAAATGCAAAAGTAAAAACTTAATGGACTAAATTACAGTAAGCTTTTATTATTCATTATAAAGTTTAAATGAGCCTAACAGTTTTATGTTCCGGCCATATATACACATTTGCATTGGATAAGAATAATAATCAATTGATGGGCAATAGTCATTTTCAAAAGCAAAAAATAATGCACGATGACTTGAGTCTCTATAGCACAATTTATTATTGAATGGTATTAAATATTAAATTAATAACGTACCGATGCATGTGCAATCAGACAGCCAATATATGAAGAAGAACCCGCTGAGAAGATAAAGATTAAAGACCACTCTAAGTAGCCATTATGCTAATAAAACGACAACGTTGGGTCATTATCACACGTGGTCCACTGTTAAATGTTAATACACCCACGATTTTTCTTTTAATTTCTCTGGCTTAATCAACGACATTTGTTTCTTTTATTATATATTATATATAAACCAAAGAGAATCTATGCTTGGAACAGGCCGGTTATTTAGATAAATCATTTTTATTAGTGTAGGCCACTCCTTTTAAGGAACAAGGAACCATTTAGTTTATTAGTTTATTAATGATGGATTAGAATATTTATTTTATGTTGTTAACAAGTTGGCCTTTAATTAGTATAATAAAGCTAGCTTTTCTTCGAAATGATGGCCTAGACTGGCCCGTAATTGTCAATGGGATGGCCTATTTGCCGTTCTTTACACGTCCGAACAGCTAATTAATATTAATATATACGACTAGTGTTATCATACACTTTCTAAGTTTTCTATAAGAATTTATAGATGATTTTTATAAAATTATTTTATAAAATCATAAAATTATTTTACGTTAAATAATTTTATTTATTAATTAAAATTCATTAAAAATTATAAACTGATTAGATAATCACAAATTTTAAGATTTCTAATAAATTTAACCAATAAATAGAAGTGTGTTGAAAAGAATGAGTTGAAAAATGTTAATATCATCACTCTAGTCTCTCACTACATATTAATTCTAATTATTGATTATTCATTTTGATTGTACGTACAGTTAAAACTAATTCATATAATTAATTAATACACTTTTCGTGGATATATTGGTGACATTGTGTAGGTTTTCAACTCCTTGTTTCACAAAGCTAGGTTTTCTTGCCCTTTCGCACAATAACCTTATACCTCTCTAACGACCTTTCAACTTTGCAGCTATATATAACTCCATTTCAAAAAGACCACCAGTTTGATCAAAGGTCAGAAATATGAGTTATACAAGTTAGTTCTTTAAATACTGTCAAGGGCCAATTACATATCTACATTAACTGTGCAATATTGAACTTTGCATACTGTACCTGCATCAACATTTTTCCACCTACGTACCACTGATTCTTCGATCTCTTACCATGTTCACTTATGTAAGAAATACAACATATAGAAATATGATATGACAATTAAAATTAATTACATTAACCAACTCTTCTTGATAAATAATAATTAAGTTGCAATACATAATTAGTTCCACCTGCTAGAAATTTCTCAAAATAATTTTTACCTTGAAACTTTACATTGATATTAATTGAAAAGTTAATCTAGTTTATATGCAATATAATGATATTTTGTTTTATTACTGAAAAAAACTTCTATTGTTTTCTTTTATAGAGAATTCAAATGTTAATTTGTTAGTTTTATTACAAATGTTAATGAGAGAAATTCAAACATGAAACTTATCCTTTCCTCTTTTTTTTTTTTTCTTCCACCATCCAACCAATATTATATCTCTTAAATATTGATTAGTTTCTATAGAATTAATGTAAAAAACATTTTTCAGAACAATTATATTAAAATCCAATCTTGACAATATTGTCTAGATCAATTTTTTAACAACTAATCTATGTGGACACCCTTAATAACTTCAATTTTTTTTGTTAAAAATTTCTAAATCAATTGTACTAATAACCAATCTAAACAATTCTTGGTACAACTCATATAAAATGTTGGTGTCTTTTCTAATCTTTGAAATTTCTAACCAAACTTTTTAGATTGGTTGTACTAAAAACCGATCTAGATAATATAGTGTAAGTTTTTTCTTATTCATTTTAATAGTGTGTTTATCTTTCCATTCTCACTCCAATTTTTCAACTCTTGTTCATTTCTTGAAAGTTTTTCTGTTCTAGTGCATTTGACAAATCCTATATAGTCTCTCTCTCTCTCTCTCTCTCTCTCTCTCTCTCTATATATATATATATATATATATATATATATATATATATATATATATATATATATATATATCAAGTTTTCTTTTTGTTCTTATTTCTTCTCTTATTAGATTCTTTATTTTGTTTTGTTTTTATTTGGATATGACTTGTTTGGCGTGCTATGGTATGAGTTGTGTATATGTTTTATTCAAAAGTTCCAAATAGTGTGTTTGAAAACAACTCGGTCAAGCATGAAAAACGAGCTACACATTTAAGGAAAGACTTGAAGAAGTCTTGAACTTCGTTCTTTTTATGATTATCATCATTGAGATTTGCTAATAAAAATTTGCTTAACATTTATCTTATGATTATCATCACAGTGTATATTTAATTTTAGTAAGCGATCTAGTTCATAATCGCAAAAGGGCCAGGGAAGAAACTAAGGACAATCAAATAAAGAAAACAAAATTTTCTTTTACCATGTGAAGTTGTCATCTGAAACTACTACACATACTATAAGATTTTTTATAAGCCAAAGAATTTATTAATTAAAGAAGTACACGAGTAATTATTAGCATCACTTTCCATATTGTTGCCATCCTTGAATTAATTAATAGCGTGCCCTTTTACAACTTATTTTTAATAAAATACATTGGCATATGGTTTCATCTATATATATAACCTGTCCACTTAATAGAAAAAGCTTCTGTCGTTATTAGACTTTCCCTTATGACTATGTTTCGCATAAATTAAATGTAATTGCCTTTTGGCAACCCTGTTACACACTTTTG
The DNA here is from genome assembly GCA_014843725.1 of Amphicarpaea edgeworthii. Taxonomy (NCBI): domain Eukaryota; kingdom Viridiplantae; phylum Streptophyta; class Magnoliopsida; order Fabales; family Fabaceae; genus Amphicarpaea; species Amphicarpaea edgeworthii. Next base: position 5,726,665 of record CM026324.1, on the reverse strand, counting down.
ATTAATATTATTTGACCTGTAAAAATTCAAATATATATCAATCTATCTATTCTTTCAGCGAATTATTATATATATATCATGTTGAACTCCCATATGGATGACATTAGTTTAGTTTTAGAGTGTGTTTCTTTTTTTTACTTAAATATGTGAATAAAATGTTTTCTGTTTTTGTTACTTTGCCATAGTCAGCTCTGACTTTCTTTTTATTATTATAATAGTAATAAAAATAATAATAATGACAACATTCTCTCAAAATCATCATGGCACAAAAGATTTGTAAAGGAAGTTTGTATATTTTAATTTTTGAACGACCATTAGTTAGTATATATCAGAGACACATTTCTCTTAGAGGCTATAAGCCTCGACTTACACATGTTGATGTTACTATTTATTTTAGATGTTACAATACAACAAAAAAAAAAAGCTAGAAACTAGAAAGTGATCATATATTATTAGCATGGACATACTATATGTTCGATATACTGTATACAACTTAATTCATGAATAACTACAGAGAATGTAATCGTTAAAGTTAATTAGTCAGCTCAAAGAGCATCTATTATTATTGGATCGCTCATGGATGCTAATTAATTAATGACCTAACACTTTAGATTTAAAAAATTTTGGTATGTGCCACTAAGCTCTATTATTATTATTATTATTATTATTAAAATATACAGTATCATTTCTTGCATGCTCACAACATTAGATCCTAGACGTTAAGACGACGTATTAAAACACGTCACTTTGAAAATGAGCAAACGGGACGGACTTGGATTTCCGATGGAGTGCTAATCTAATGAGATAAAATTTTAAAAAATGATTATGACAATGTTGTTGACTTTAAATTATTTTGAAAGACGACAACATTGCACATAAATTTAGACACACAAAATAGTACTTGCTTTGAAAAAATTGGAGGGGATTAGTGTCATCAATTATTTATCCAGTCAACTATAAACCACGGTAACCATACCCTATCCCTTAATGCGTTGAGTTGTGCACACTGTGTCATCAACATCTTTAATTAATTAAATAATTAATAAAAAGATTTGTGCGAGCATGAACTTTGGACATAAGCGCATGGCTTATTTTTGCCATGTTTTGATATTTGAAGAACGAAATATACTTTCGTTATTATTATTGAAATTTAAAATTTTCGAAAAATTTAATAGTGCCACCATCATAATTATTAAGTATGAGATGACTTATTAATCATATTTTTTTTTAAGTATGAGTCTTATCAATTTAAAAGTTTTATCTGAAAGTCGATTTATATGACCTATTTTTATAAAAGAGTCTATAAATAAGTTAATAGACCTGGAGACCTAACTAGATTAATAAGTCTTAATTATTACATAAATTCTTGGATATTTTTTTAATTTATTAAAGTTAATAATTATATGTATTAAATATGTTATTATATAAATAGGATTAACCTGCTAGGTTTAATAGATTTTTTTTAAACTTAAAATCTACCTTTTTTAATAAATAGATCAAAGCCAAGCCTTTTGAAAGGCCAAACTGCATAGCTCCTGACCAGCCGTCTTACCTATTTTTCCTAATTTAATACATATTTTATTCTTCAAATTATAATTAATTATTTAATTTATTCTTAAATTTTAAAAAGTTTTAATTTATTTTTTTAATTATTTAAAAATACTTCAATTTGATTCTTTTTTTATAATTTTTTTTTATTTATATCTCTTTTATTAAACATACTCCGTTAAAAAATATATAAAAAATGGGAGAATTACTTAATAAAAGATGAGATATAAATTGTAAAATTTGACCCAAAAAATCAAGACGAAATCCAATAATTAATTAAAATTGAATAATTAATTATAAGTTGAATAAATGTGTATTTAATTTAGCCATTTTTAATCCTAATGAAATAGTACAGTTATATATATATATATATATATATATATATATAATATTGTAGAAGGATTAATTGTTAACAACACACTAATTAGACATTAGTGTGGCACTTGGTGAGAGTCCCAACTCTGACAAAATGGTCCGTCTAAGAGTGAGAGCCCTCAAACCTCTTTTTGTTACCATCTTTGACTGAGAGCGTCGGTCTATTGCTATTACTCCCCAAAAGCCTAAAATTCCGCGTGGAACTTTCTTCAAGGCTGCTATTTCCTTTTTCTTTTTTATATCCCAATATATCATTAGACACCTGTGAGATGACTTATACAAAAGTTTGTAATCATATTTATCTCATTATTTATTATTTATACTGTGACAAATTAATTAAAATAAATATATTATTTTTTAAAATTTTAAATATTTTTTTTATTTTAATTAACATATCACAATATAAATAATAAAATAATAATATAAATAAGTTTTTGATGAAAAATGATCTCCATTCTAGTTACATAAAATAAATTCAAATTCACTACATATTATTTAATTAGTTAAAATAAAGAAATCTTTTAAATAAACTGTTGGTTCAAATGATATAAAACTTAACCATTTAAATAAAGATAAAGTATTGTGAATAAAAAAATGATAAAAATGAAGATTTGACTATAGAAGTGAAGATTAAATATAAGCAAATGATAAATGATGGATACTTTATACCATTGTCACCCATATGAAAAATAAAATAAAATTAAGATTTATATGAATTTTAGTCTCTTATCTCTTTCTTACTATTGGAAAAGGTGAATAGACTCTCACCAATGTTATTGGCAAATTTGAAATGTTATATTTACTCTTAAATATATATAATATGTATGTATCTACGTGGGTGGCTAACTTCTATCATAGTTTAATCATAATTTAGAGGAGGTTAGTAACTAATACTAAAATTTTTAGATTATAATATTTTTTTTTATTTAAAATAATTTTTTAAAAATATTATAATAATTTAATTAAATGATTATTATGATAGGAAAGAGAAATGTTTTATTTAATTAAATATTAAAATACTTTTATTTAATGCAAAAAATAAAAATAAAATAAGGGATATTTTAATCTAAATATTTTGGTTGTTAATATATTTCAATTTAGGATGTACATTAGTAACCCTTATATATATTATTTTATTTTATTTAAATAATTACCGTATTAATAGTAAAAATTCTTAATGAATAATATTGAACAAATTATAGCAACATTTCTTCAAGTTTTCGGTGTTAAGTTGCTGTTAATTTTTTAAATTAATTTATATTTAATTTTAATTAATTTATCTAAAATATCGTAATTACCCTCATGCTTATGTGACCCAAACAGAGAATTATTATTCTTCTTCTTCATGTTACTATTCTTTCAAAGGGGAGAGAACTCTTCTTCCTCTCTATTTCATGATATTATTCTTCGAAATGTGAGATAACTGTTCCTCTTCATTTATTTTATGCTACTGTTCTTTCAAATGAGGGATATTTTTCTTGAATGCGTTCTCTATTTCATGCTGAATGATCCTGTTTGCAGCAACAATGACCCCATGAAAATAATGTTTTTAACATTCTAACATATGGACTCCCAACTTTTTAAACTCATCAATCATGCATCCCTTAACCTTTTAAACTCATCACATATATACTCCTTAAATTTTAAATGTATCACACATGTATCTCTTAATGTGTAAATGCATTACACATATATCCTGAATTTTTTAATACATTACACATGCACCCTGTATGTTTAACAAAAGAAAATAAGAACATTTTTTTAAAAATATTATAAAAGTCATGTGTTAGTCACATGACATACAAAGTTAAAATAATTAATTATGTTTTCAGTGAAGGGTGTACAAGTACACTTAGATCTCAAAAGTTAGATAATTTTGTGTATGAATAAAAATAAGAAGGAATGCATGTGTAATTAAATCAAATCCCATGGATATTATTGTAATTTGCTCAATAATATTTTGTAATGTTATATTTATATTGATGTTATTTATTTTAAAATATATATGGTAAAATATACTTTAATTGTAATTATATACTTCTTTAGTTTCAATTTTTAACTATACATAACATAACGTTAAGATTAATATATATTATGTAAACAAATCAAGTTGATTTAGCATTGTCCCACATTGAGTCTCAAGTCTCAACCCATTCCACGAGCATCCTTCTTTACTTTTTTTTACCAAGTACCGTATAATACAAATCATGACCATCAACCAACATTTATTTTTTAGAATAAATATTTTAAAGATTAATATAATGATTAAGTAGCACTAATTTAGTCTGAAATAATAAGATGAAAAACATACACGTTCACTTTTTGTCTTGTACTAAAATTCAAAGCTCTGTTCTGTTCGTATTCGTATGGAAGCTTTAATTGAACATACGTCAAGGAGTAACAATTATTGGTCGCATTGAGAAAAAAAACTACCAAATAGTCAGCGAGAAAGGCAAAAACAAAACCCCTCATAGGACCGGAGTTTGAAAGAAACGCGCCACCAGAGAAGAGGATACGAGATTGATTAGGTTCTGTTCTGCAGTAGTGGCAGATTGATTAGGTATTATGTTATGTTATGCATGAGGACGAAACTTTGAATCCCGGGATTTCCGAGTGTCACTCACCTGTCTCCACTTGCAGATAGATGCAGGTCCTTAGAATGTTTTTTCAGACTTAATTTAAGGTTCATGACACAGGAAAAATGATAGAAAATATTTTCTAACACGTTCTTTTTTTTATATATATATTTTGTTTAATCTGTTAAAAAAATTTAAAATTTATAAAATTAGATGATTTTTACATTAAATTAGATCAATCCCATTCTATTTAATGTCTCTATTTTAATTTTATAATTTTTAATGAATTTTGATTTATAAAAAGGTTTGTGTTCAAAATAGTAGTATGTTTAAGAAGATAGTCATGATATTTACTCGTATTATAATATTTTTATTTATTTTCACTTTTTTTTATATATACTGAGAGTGACGACTTCCGAAAGCAATATCACTGATTCATGATCTATAATCCATGTAAATACTTTCTGTGTGAATTAATTGTTTGGTGTTATTTGGCTTTCATTTTCTAGCTACGGACTATATACCTTTGTCTCTGGCCTGATTGTTGTAACACGACTCATTCTTATTAAGGTCACAATTCGTGCTCTGCTTTCTATAATATTTTGATTTTCTGTTAAGAATAAATTAAAAAATTGGTGAGATGATTTTTTTGTGAATGTTATAAATACAAATTTAAAATAATTATTAAAAAAATGTAACTTTAACATTATTCTTACAATAACTTATTTTCTCTCTCTTTCTTTTCTCACTATTTATATTGGTCTTCTTATATGTTTATCTCTGTGTATAGAAAAAGATAACTTATATCCGGTTAATATTTTTTGGACCTAGGTCACATGATAGTTTTTTCAATCCATTCAGTAAATTAAAAGATTAATTTCATCAGCAACTGCAATGTGTGATTGTCATAAATTTTAAAAAATAATGAGAATAAAAAATAGATAATTCTTTCATTAAATAAATTATTTATTCATATATGATCACAATAAGATTTTACATCACTCTATCAATTTTTTGAATTATATTTATATTTAATTAATATTTATAATGTTGCCTGATAAATTTTTTAAAAATCAATTAATTTTTTATATTTTTATTTAACTATTGATTTTTCAGGAATTATATTAATTATTAAAAATTTATATTTCTCCTATTCTCAAATAAAAAAAATCCTTTTATAAATTCAAATTCTTTAGTAAACTAAGGTTATGTTGGCTTTGTAAAAAAAGAAAAGCAAAAAACAAATAAAATAAATAATAAATGATATGACACTCATGTTTTTACCCTCTACTTTAATTAATTTTTTTTTATCTCATTTTACTTTAATTCATTCAACAGAACATAGGTAATTCTAAAGCAACAAATAAAACGTAGTAAATTCAAACAATAATGACATCACAAAAGTTTTTGGATTGACTCTGTGTACCCTGAGTTGGTATACACTGTCCAGCCTGTTATGACTTAACTGTGAACGTGGACAGGGACATTAGTGGCAAGCGTGGTTATCGTCGGAGAAATAAATAAATGATTAAATGGAGAATATAATAATTCTAGTGTCTACTACATGTTAAAGCGGTGGTTGCATTTTTTAATATTATATTAATTGGTCTTCTTTTTTTGTTTTTCAATTTATACTAACTTGTTTGGTTAACCCCAACCACAGAATTGATCCTACTTAACCCCCAACCACAGAATTGATCCTACTTAGGGTCTGGTTAACCCCAACCACAGAATTCCTACTAGGGCGTGTGTTGCGCCCGTTTCTGCACTCGTTTGTAGCCACATATGTAGTTAACGTAACGCACTCCTTGTTGTGGCTATGGTTTTCTGAGAAAATCGAACAACCTCGTACGTTTGGTAGGGCTATAGCTTAAAATACTGTTCTTATTTAAGGATATAGAGAAATATTATACATGGCAAAAATATATATATATAAATTAAGGGTAGCTACATTATCTTATTCTTACCCTCAGCACTCTTCGTGTGCACACCACACATAATGATTATATATCGTACTAGTTGACTTAATTAGACTTGATATTCATGACAAAATTACTACAGTATGCTTTAAGTAAAAATGAGTTTGGGTTTTCTTATCCCACTGTATTTTGTAAGAACAAAATGGGGTGAGGTTTTTAAGGGTGTAACGCTATTTTCTCCTAATCTGGCCCCACAACACACATAAAACGACAGGACATTAGGTTATTCTTCCAAAATTTATAAGTTTGATTTTTTATACAAGTCAACATACTTAATATAGTAAAAAGATATATAAATGTATGATTTTAATATATTATAAAAAATAAAATAATAATAATAATAATATGGTTTATATTTACTTAGGCAGCTTATAGACTTAAAAGACTTTCCATGATAGAAAATCTGACATTTTTTAAACTAAACAAATAAACTTTTAATAAAAGCATCGGCCTAATTGATTTTAATATATAAAAAAGTCTGTAGCTTTACCCATTTCCACTCTAGTTATATTTTTTTTTTCTCAACAAAATAAGTAATATATATATATATATAAAAGTAATTAGAAAGCATACATATGAACGGTATCAAAAGTATTCAATATACATAAAAGATAACTCAAATTTTATCTCAAATAATGAACATATTTGTTGTATAAAAGCCTTGGTTATAATCGTGTAGGACTATAACCAAAGGCAACAGAAGTCCATTATAACCCTCTCTCTATCAGTCTAATCCACACTCAGTATGTGTATCTCCTATATAGTCAAAACACCCCCTATATCCACCTCTTAGCTATACAAAATCCTATGGTCAAAACAATGCCTAGCGCTCGCACAAACATCTCTTATGTATCCAATAGACAAGCGTTAGGATTTAGGTATTACTGTGTAAGAAAATAACAAAAAGAAGCGTCATAAGTTTTTATCCAACTCCATAAGTAAAATAATATCTCCTGCACTAAGTTTTGTATATTGAGAACTTTGTTATTGAAAGTGACATCATTTTTGGTTCTCCAAACCGTCCACACTACTGTACACCAAAGTATCTTCCATCTGTATTGTTTGATCCTATTAACCCCTACAATGCTATGTTAGTAGAAGTGTGATCAGCCGCCATTCAAGGAAGTACAACGGATAAATATAGTTATCCATAACAAGTGTTCAGACCTCCAATATGATCGGGTACCAAAAGAGCAAGTGTTCAATCGTTTCCAAAACAAAATTTGTAATTATAATTTTCATCATCAACACCAATGTTCCTTTTCATCAGATTGTCATCAGACAGAAATCTATTCCTAAACATCCTCCATAGTAAGAAACTAACTTTAGGAAGTGCTTTCAGTTTCCAAGTGTCCACTAGGATGTCGATCTTTGGATAATTGTCAAAAAATCCACAGATTTCTTGATAAGCCAATTTAATTGAGTAACAACTAGATGATTCGTTACTCTAGAGTCAAGAATCCCCACATACTTGTCTCAAGTTGTAACCATTGACCTCATTCATTAACCTACTTAGTTAATCCAATTCCCAAATAAAATGTTTTCTACGTCACTCAAGTTTCCAAGTCTATATTCCCTCATTCTACACACCTAATTCGCACACTTTTTTCTCCCTAAGTAGAAATTACAAACAAATGGAAATATTTGAAAGCAAGAGACTCACTGTTGACCTATGTATCCTTGCAAAAAAGTGTTTTTTTTTCCCACACTTACTCTAGCTACACTTAATCTTACACTATTAGTAATGAAAGAGATCAAGTTAATTTGGGAATTACTCTTGACAAAGTTATTCTATAAATAACTCTTAGATGGCGAACCTTATCGTAAAAACTATGCTCCTTCTATTCATTCTCATATATAGAAATACTTTTCATCAGAAATATATCTACTTAAGATTCTCTAACTCAAGCAATCCTTCAATTTCCTCAGTTAAATATTCAATCACGTTGATTTCTTTGTCAATTTGAATTATAAAAAGAATAGAAGGATTCGAACATGTTTGCAATTTTTAAATCAGGTTAGAATAGAATAGATAATAAACATTGTAAATAAATAAAGAATCCTCGTACAATTTAATTGATGTTTATTTTTACATAACTGCTAGGTAGCGATGTCCTCTTTGGAAGTTCCAAGTATGCATGCATGTTCCCTTAGGCCATAACTGATGATTACATTAGACAGGGATAATTAATCACCAACAGTGAATATAACACTAGTTAGTAGTTTATGTCAGATCCAACCCTATAAAGGTTTTATATCACTTAAAAGCTTATTAAACAGCGTTTAAAGAAGTAAACTACTATATTAATTCGTGAGTGCTCCACTAATATTTAAAGCAAGCCGTTTCTTTAAAAAGTCAACAGTTTCTTTCCAGTCCCCACTTCCATTACTGAAGGATCTTTAGAAGAAAGTGTGCATTCTGTCTTTTAATTTAATTGTGTTCTCGTAGATCGTAATTATGATTAGGAGACCTAACTTATAAGCATTCAAGTGTACAAGTGTAATTCATTGTTACATGAACCACTATTAAATAGATCTTTAATGAAAATCATTTGAGAATAAAAAACGTGTGGATTCAGACGAAAACCTAACCCATAATTCTAATGTAAAAAATCGATCAACAAATAATCTCGAAGGATACACATCATGAATGAGTCTCATTCGACCTTAGAGGATACAAATTGTATTGCTAATTTAATTCATACAATATAATAATAATAATTAAAAAAAAAAAAAAAAACAATGTCTGAATGTCACGAATTTGAACGCTACCAAATTGATTGGTTGATGTTTCATTTGTGAGTTGTCATTCAACCGAAATGAACACAGCAAATTACTAAATAGTAATCAGATTCGACTTTTGGTAACAATCAGAGGGAAATTTGGCTAATTGATGCCTGGAGAATCGAACCTTTCTGGTGGTGTTCACTATGTGACTTTTTCCTGCACCGTTGTTTATAATTATTTAATTGATTAAATAACTGGCTTTGGCTTATGATTTATATTAGGTAATTAGTTAAGTCAAGTTCAAGCGTAACCTCGGATTGAAAAACAAGTCCTTAATTAATTGTGTGGAAGAGGTGATCTGGTACATCATTAATTCCACCTGTCCACACCCTCACCCCCAAATTAAAGCAGAAATAAGAATCATCATCATATATTAGCCTTTTAAGTCCTTCTAAACAAGTTAGGAATAAAGCCATTGAAGTGCAATTATTTATATATTTAACTGAAGAAAGAGAAGAAAAAAGAGAGAAAAATATAGAAAAAGAGTTATATATATATATATATATATATATATATATATATATATATATATATATATGACGTCTCGTATGAGTACATACATTCTCATTCATTGGATTAAATTAGACGGTAGTACACCCAAAATTAAAAATACTGTTTCCCTTTCGTAAACTTTCATAGCGACCTTAAACCCTACATCATAAATCTTAAACCCTACACTTTAAATCCTACGTCCTAAACCTTAAACAAACTAACACAATCTCACCTCTCATGATAAAAGTGTTTTCTTAATATAATAAAATTTTCTCCTTTCATCTTCGTTTTTGTTAATATAATGATTATTATTTTCTTCTTTCTTCTACTCACAAATATGTTTCGTTTTGAGTTAATATATAATTACATTTGTTGTTTAATTCTCATTTTTTTCAATTTTTTATTTTCTAGGAATATGAACATGGAGACAATTGTTGTATCAGAAGAATTAAATGATTCTACAGACACAACGATATGAATTTCAGAATGTGACGAAGAATTCAAACCTATCCTTGAAAAGGTATTTGATACCTTGATGGAAGGAGAAAACTTCTTCCTAATTTTTGGTAAGAAACTATGTAATTAAATCATCTTTCTTTCATTTTTGTTAAATCATGTTTTTTTCAATTTTTGTCAAATCATATTTCTTTCATTTTTTTTTGTTAAATCACGTTTCTCACATTTCTATTTAATAATATTTTGTAGGTCTATCATTTGTTAGAAAGTATGATATGAGAATTTTATGCATGCATGAGTAATATCGAAAGGTTAAAATCTTATATAGGAAGCGTAAGGTTTAGGGTGTAAGGTTTAAGGCTACTATAAAATAAGTTTATAGGAGGGAGAGTGAAATAATTTATTTTTTTTTAATTTTGGATGTAGAGAGATTAAATAAAGTAGGTGCATGTTAATTTTTTAAAGATTGCGTTAACGTCTAATTTAATCCATATTCTCATTCTCACATCAAAAAACAATTCTAATAAAGTCACTCCCTATATATATATATATATATCATCATCTGAGAGGATATGTTTACATGTTTATTATGAGAGATGAGAAGTTGAAATAATAGTCATTGATTAAATCTTAATAGTCCAAATGTAATTTTGAATTAAAATTAAATGTGATTTTCATCCTATACAATCATATTTTTCCTAATTATTGTGCATTTACACAGAGTTGTCTATCGTCACCATCAATAGGATCACCATCACCACCACCATCAGGATCGTCGTCCTCGTCGTTGTCGCTGCCGCCGCCACCCCTAACAATGGTCCTATTGATGGTGTCGGTGATTATAATGGTGACACTGACAGTAATCTTGTTGATGGTGACGGTGATTATGATGATGACTTTACATGACCGTGTGTGTGTGTGTGTGTGTGTTTTTCTCCTTAATCAACAGTGCACTGTGCCCACGTTACAACCTGCACTGTGCCCACGTTACAACCTGGCTAACCCATTTTTTTATTTCATCTCTCAACCTTAATTAATTGGTCAGTTTCAAGTGCGACTGTGCGAGTATGCCTTGGCTTTTTGGATGCTAAGAAATTTAATCCTCAAGCTGAACGTGAGCAAGGATAAGCAAATAGATGCCAAATTTCGTAGTTTTAGTTCATTTGTATATAGTATAAATTAATAAATATAAATTGTATCTTTAGAACCTTACTGTAGCAAAAAATATATATTAGGAAAATCCTTCTCGGTTCTCATCCTAACACGTGTTTTTCCTCTAGAGTAATGGAATCAAACTCTAACCTATATATGAATGTGTTTAGGAAAGCATATATAAACAAGTAATATTCATTGCAAGTAAAATAAAATCAGGTATCGGGACAGCCAGTAAGATTTCAGCCTCAAATTATTAGAACAAAAAAGTTTAATATTAATATAGTGTAATGTGACAATATTTCTAGGTACATTATTTTTTTTTTTTTATAACAGTGGTGATCGAAAGATTAATCAAAGCATGATGGTGGAATCTATTTAAATCTACTTGATTCTAAGATTAAGTTTCATTTATATATAGAAAACAATCATATCTTTTATCTTTAGAAATATATGATTTTTATCATATATAAAATAACAAATTAATCTAAAAGATAAATATAATATCTTTATCTTTTCACCTTTATTTATAGGATTATTCTCCCGCTTCCTAAGATAAAAATAATATTTTTATCTTTTTACATTTTCAAATTACTTGACATTTGATAAATCGTTGATCGTCCGATCATTGAGATGATCAAATGGTAAACAATTCTTTTAACCTTAAACGTAAAATACGAAAAGACTAAATTTATTTCTTTAAAGTGATCGATCTTCGATAGATTGACGATCATTCCGTCTATAAAATATCAAACAGTAAAAAAATCATAACATTTATTATATATATGTCATCATATCTTTATAGAAAACACTCTAATCACATTTTAAAAACACCTTTTGATATAAGTTAATTTAATTTAATTTATGTTTATTTGATAATCACATTAATTATTCTTTTATATCAGAATAGTCTCACAGCTCATGGAGCTAGTTAAAATAGTTTATAAATTATTCCAATAACTAAATAGTGACTAAGGTTTAACAAACCTAACAAATAAGCATTCAAATGTGTAATTTTAACATTATTTTCCTTAGTATAGTTGTGCCTTTGTATAGTCTCAAACCTCCTCTAATATTTCAGAGATAATGATTTGAATTTCTAATAATTAGAAGTGTAAGAACTAGATATTTTAGAGATGACGACTTAATTTTGTGATTATTGAGATTATAGAATGATCTCAAAATGAAAAAAAGGTAATTAAACTATACGAATCAATCAACATAGGTGTCATAAATGAATGATCGATTGATTAGTGTCAAGAGAATACACAAATATAAGGCTCAAATCAATATCAAAGTAAACAAGATCTTACTATAAGAAATTTGTGAATAACCTATCGCTAATAAGCGAGCGACTGGGAAAGAATTCATTTCTACCTAAAGTTTTCACAAATATAATTAAATATATAGTGAGAGAATATTTTCCACGTCAATCCCTCACTAATAAAAACAAATTAATTTCAAATAAAATTTAAAATAATTGCGAGGGAATAGCTATAGAATGGTGAGGGACTTTGGCAAAAGAATAACCAGGAAATGGCGAGGGACTTGGACGAAGAAATAGCGAGAAAATTTTTAATTTTAATTTTAATTTTAATATGTGACGACCATCGACGATTCCTTAATAAATACATAAATTTTAATATAAAGAAGGGATCCTTTTGATGAATAGTAATTGGGTAAACGGGGAGAGGTGGTCATGGAGGGTTGGCGAGGAAGAAGACAAGAGTGGGAACCACCCGCCGCAGCATCATCATCTCCCACTTGCCCATTCCTCCGTCCTCGTTTATCGAATGTGATATATTCAATATTATTATTATAACAATTAAAATATTCATGTATAAGTTGTAGCTTATAATGTTTCAACTTTCAAGCTTCCAACTTTATAATATAATAATGTTAATATAAGCCAAATTAAACCCAACTTGATTAACTTACATAAACCATGGTTAGTGTGTGAACCCACAAGAAAGAGAAGAGAGAAGGCCATGCCCAAAATTTCAATTCAAACCCCACGAGGCCACCACCACTACCAACGACTGAATTAATTAACAACCTTACATTATTATTATTTGATTTACATCAATACATCACCATCCATATTTCATCCTCTAACCCCACCCACACATACACAATCTCTATCTCTCTCCAGACCTAGACACGCACACAACCCCGTTACCACGCGCCCCACAACACCATAAAAAACAAAACAAAACCAAACATGTCAATTCAATTCTTAATTCACTGAATCTAGTGAGATAACATGTCATGTTAATATATATTCTCATTTCATTTGCTGATTATTAAATTTAAATCCTATATATATTTTTCATGTATCCTTTCAAGAGATTGACACTGTTTTTCTGGTATTAATTAATGCATTTTTAGAATGCAAGATCAAAAGGGACGATGACTATATATCTAATTGTAAGCGTTATAAAATATAGGAATGAAGTGGATAAAACCTTTTTTTTTTTTTGTATATAAAACCTATTTTAATTAATGCGATAAGTTTATTGTTTATGAATCCAGTTTTAATCTATAGCGATCGAGCTATAAAATAAAAATTGTAGACTACAATTAGATATTATGATAATAATGGCAAGAATCATAGGATGATCATTTTTTATTCTACTCTTTTCGTCCGACAACAAAACAAAAACAATTTAAACTTTTCCCATTCTTTTCCTTCATGTACATTTTTAAAGGAATAGTTTATTTTATTTTATTTTTACCAGCTTGATTATGTTCTTTTATTTTTTTAATACATATTCTACATGTACATTTTTTATAAGTAAAAGAACTTTTGTTGTTTACGAAAATCCAACCAACTCTTAGTTCTGTCAAGTATTTGGATCAAATTAATAGTGATCCTTCAAATTAACTTTTAAGGACATATATGTACCAAAATATTATAATTTAAAACACAATTAATAAAATAATAGCACAATCTGTGAAGAACTGCAATATCTCTACCAAAGTGATGTTAAGTTGTTGGATAGCGTTATTATTATAAAACTCACTGGCTAGGTTTTTCTTATTATCTTTTTTGTAGATGGATAAGTTGTTTTAAAATAAGCTAAACTTTTTACTTTTCCTCATTTAATAAATACTTCTTTTGGTAAATATTTAATAGTAAATTTATTCCAACTATATATATAGTACATAAACAACTAACCTTGTCATTTGAGCATTGATTACATGAGTAAAAAACAACTTCAATAATGTGGAAATTACCCCGTGGCCCCCACATATAGTAATTTTTTTTAAAAAAATAATTGAAAAATATTCAAAATTATAATAAAAATAATTATATTAATATGAGTAAAACTAAATTTGGAAGAATAAGAGTAAAAAAAATTAATTTAAAAGTATATGTTAACTGAGATTGGATAAAAAGAATTCTTTAATGAAAAAATTCAAAATAAAGTTCCATTCTAGTTAAACACCTTCAGTACCCACCCTCAAATTACATGTTAATACCGTTGTACACTATTTATCTTAATGTTCTGTTAAAGTGTTGTTCTCTTTAAATAAAAATTAAAGTTTAAATTTAATTTATAAAATCTACCATTGTAATTGTCTAAAATATATTTTTAAGTTCAAAATAAAAATAGAATATGTATGAAAAATAACAATAACAAGTTGTTTTTAATTCATCAATAATTTGATAATTTATATTATAAGAAAAATATAACTTACTATAAGCCGACCCCAAAAAAAAAACTTTAAAATTCTATAGTTAATTAACTATTTTTTTTTATTGAAAATTCCTATATTAAAAAAATATCAATAAATATTTACTATTAAATTAAAAACAGCTGTAATTGTTATTTTTGTTTTTTAAAAAAGATTTCTTTCTTATTTTATTAGTATAAATCATTGTATATATAATTTTAAAAATAATTATTACAAAAATTAACCACCATATATTATATATGTGATAATTAGTAATTAAAAAATGATGTAAAATAATTTTACCTATAAGTATAATCTCATCTAATTAATGACGATATAAAACCTCACATTGAAACAAGCACATCACATTTTAACTTCAAATAATAAAAAAATATATCTAAAATGATTAGAAAATTATATTCTAAATCTCAATTATCTTTGTCCTTTATATATAGATTCACATAATTATAGGTGTGTTTGTATGAATAAACATGCCCTCTATATATTATTATTGGTTATACAAATTTGCGCAAGTAAAATCTAGTAAAGAACCTAAACCAACCTAAAGGAGAGTATAAGGCCATATTATTCATCTATCTATCGCCCATAGAAAAACCTAACCAATAATTGACGGTGATGTTCAATTAATTAAGTTGAGGTCGCGTTGCAGTCACGCTCTTCCAACAGCAGTAACAAACACATTTTCGCAATTTGTGTTAAAGATTTCGCTCAACTAATTCTTATATTTTATAGTACATATGCCTATTATTATTTTAAACTTTTTTGTTTGCCCAAACAAATCACTGCATTGTGAGAGTCCTTTGTCTCCTTCAACCTCATTTCAATTCTCTCTCACTCTCTCTCTTTCGTTCTTCACCTTCTCCCTCTCCTCCTCCTTCTTCCCTTTTCTTTCTCTGCACTCCAAACCCACCCTTTCCCTCACACCACCCCCCTTTAAATAAACATAAACAAGCCAACACTGTTCTTGACCCAATTTATTTATTTTCTCTACTATTTATTAACTATATTTTCTCCATAATATAATCATTTTTTCCCCTTGTTTTCTGTTTTGTAATATATATTATTATTCTCTCTCTTTTTTTTTGGATGTGTCTATGGCTGGTTTGGATTTAGGAAGCGCTTCACGCTTTGTTCAAAACCTCCACAGACCGGACTTGCACTTGCAACAGAATTACCAGCAGCATCAGGACCAGCACCACCACCAGCGCGATTCGGAGGAGCAGGAGACTACTCCTCCGAATCACCGCGGAGCGGTGATGGCGCCGTTCGACGATGACGACAGAAGCCAAGGCCTGGAGCTGGCTTCAGGCCCTGGCGACGTCGTCGGACGACGCCCCCGCGGCAGGCCGGCTGGCTCGAAGAACAAGCCCAAGCCGCCGGTGATAATCACCAGAGAGAGCGCCAACACTCTGAGGGCGCATATCCTGGAAGTCGGAAGCGGCTCCGACGTGTTCGACTGCGTGACGAGCTACGCGCGGCGGCGCCAGCGCGGGATCTGCGTCCTCAGCGGCAGCGGCACCGTCACCAATGTAAGCCTCCGGCAGCCTGCGGCTGCCGGAGCCGTGGTGACGCTGCACGGCAGGTTCGAGATTCTCTCCCTCTCCGGCTCGTTCCTCCCGCCGCCGGCTCCGCCGGGAGCCACAAGCCTCACAATCTACCTCGCCGGCGGGCAGGGCCAGGTCGTGGGAGGAAACGTGGTCGGAGAATTAACCGCGGCGGGGCCGGTAATCGTCATCGCAGCATCGTTCACCAACGTGGCTTACGAGAGGCTACCTTTAGAAGAAGAAGAACAACAACAACAGCTTCAGATTCAGCCACCCGCTACGACGTCGTCTAACGGAAACAACAACAACAACAATAACCCTTTCCCTGACCCTTCTTCAGGTCTTCCCTTCTTCAATTTACCACTGAATATGCAGAATGTTCAGTTACCGGTTGAAGGTTGGGCTGGAAATAACACTGCTTCACGTCCACCACCTTTTTAAGGGTATCATGAATCTGAAGAAATATATGCTGAGCGAGGATTTATCGCAAAAGGGTTTATACTATTATAAGGTCAGCAAATATTCATGGACGACAACATATGTATAAACTATATGTTCTTCTTCTTATTATTTTTCTTTCTGTTGTTAATTAATGGATATGATATGCCATGATTATTATTATTATTATGTAGCGCGTTTCTGTCTGATTTAATTTTCATCTCTTTGGGATTTTTATTTACTTAATTTCCTTGTCCATTATTATAATATGGAACACTACTGTATAATTTAATTAATTAGTAGCTTTTGCTGTTATTATTATTATTATATTTTTATATATGTTTGTATTTGCTTCTTTTAATTAACACTTGCACACTAGCTACATGTTTCAAGAACATTGTTGTCGTTGGACATGAAGCAATAACTCGCGAGTCACAACTCCTCCATAACCAGCTAGTACTTCCTCTCCCCCACCATGTTCTTTATTTCTGTGCCTTTTTTATGGTTTTTCTATTTTAATTAAATATATTTATATAATACCCTCTCGCTTGTTTCACAAGGTTATGAATAAATTTATAATATATAATATGATTAGTGTTTGTGTTTGGTATACATATGTCCGTGTATATGTGTAAAATGTATGCATATAAAACTAGGGATTCAGTAATAAATTAAAGGCTGCCATGTACGGTGTTGGTTTTATAAGCTTTCCGTGCATGTATACACACACAAAACGAAAGTAGAAATTTGAAAAATGAAAAGCTTAAATGCTTATAACCTTCGTATTTCCCATGGATAGTGGTCAAGTCATGTTTTTATGACATGCATGTATATACATGCTTTCTCTATCTTTGTGAAGTTGGTGGTTACCTTCTCCAGCTAGCATTAACCAATTCTTCGGTACGTACGTATTAGGCTTTATTTTCTTATCATTATATATAGTAAAATTGGTCTCTACGTATTGAAAAACTTTGCACCCTTTATCGTGGTTTATCTATTTTGCATAACTGTAATTAAATTTATAAGCATCAATGGATGTAGAAGGCTTACGGGTATTGATCAAAAGCTAATTAAGCCCCTTAATTAGACCGGAGTGGCTTTGATGTTCCAAGCTGGCCATGGCCTTATTAATTTTTAATTACCTTGTGGGGCTAATTAGTTAATATTGGGACATAAAAAATTATATATATTTAATTATAGTGATATGTGTGGAGCAAATGATAAACAAGTGTAGGTTCGATTATAGATTGCTTAGGTTTCCGGCGCGGACTATATTTTAATATTGCATAAACGTAATGTCACTGCTGGCTTTTAATTATATATTCTCCACTTAATTATATGTTTTTTCTTTTTTAATTATGCAAATTAAAGTAGCTTGCGTTTCTGATAATATGCTGTGACCTTGCACTTTCAGACTAGTGAAGCTGTATACTGGCTATGCTTTTGATCGAAAGTTATCAAAACAATGTGTATGGTGCTTCTTCATCCTTCAATATTGTCCTCCAAGAATGAATTAATTGCAATTGATTCTATACTAAAGCACTAATTAGCTTCAAGAATATAGTAATATAGATCATAGCTACATGACAACATACCTATAACATATAGTAATATATACACACGCGCACTACTGAATGTTGTAATTAATGTACTTTAATATATAGTTTTTATTAATTATAAGCTGCAATCTCTCTTCTGCACCTCTAATTTGTGGAGTCTGCACTCAGGATAGAGATTATAGTGTGTTTGGCCATTTGATTGTTGGAATTCTGCAATGAGCATGTGTGATGATAGGCGTAATTCTATATATATATATATATATCCTCGATTAATATATATGCAACTTCGATCAACATTCTTAGCTTGTAATTCTATGTGCATAAGTTATTGGATGATAATAAGCTCCTTAATTTAACTTTTACAGTTTTAGGCATTAATTACCTCGAACAAGTAGAGTTTTATGCCATGTGAAGTTATGGTCTCTTTAATGAACATTGGAGTTATCTTTAAGAATAACCCCTTTGATATTATAGGTTTGTTGAATTTCTTAAAGATTAGACCTATCAGTTAATTAAGGTCAATATATATAGTTTTTTTTGTTTCTATTTTAGCTTATAATTAAAAGAAAAAATCTCTTTTTTTTATTTGTATATTTATAGATTGTATTAAGTAAAGGTAAAGATTTTATAAGTGATATATATTTATGAAGTTTAGTATTTCTTGTACTTCATAAACAATTTTTTGTTTATTTTTTAAAAATCACAGTATAGAAATATTATTAGCAAATATATACGATCAATTGCATTCTAGATTTCTAGTCCGGTAATTAAAATGCATGGCAAACGTTGAAATCAATCATGTAAAAGCTATTGCTCCATACTAAATAATATACATGAATTGCAAGTAGTGATATTTAAATTAGAATACATTTCCAAAAAGAAAAATTAGAATTCAAGCTTTAATACTTTTCATCTTTTCATGTTAGATTATTTGCAATTTTGAATTTTAAGTTTATTTTTTAAAGTCTATTAAGTCTCTTTATTTTAAAAGTTAAACAAAATTAATTTTTCTATCAATTTTATTGTACATAAAAATTCTAAAATTTCCATAAAAAAAAAAGCCTCAAATTTTAATTATCTATTGAAATATTCACATATATACTAAATATACTATATTGTTTTAAAGATTCTTTTACTCCAAACTCATCGATCAAAACATGAAATTTAATCTAAATATAAAAAAAATATCAAATCTTCTCTTTAAGTTCAAATTCACTAAAAAAATTTACTTTTTTTTTAAAATTATTATATATCTTTGTTAAATTCATCATAATTCTAAAAAAAATGGATAGAAACTAATAATTTGAGAATTGTAATAGAAAAAAAATGACCATACAGCTAAATTTGCTTGAAGTATTTTTTTTAAGAAAAATTTGCTTGAAGTTAAGAAGATAGACTTAATTAATCTGCTAAAAAAAACTTAAGAGAATCAAAATTTCATGTATTCTAAATTAAAGTGACAAAAGATAAGTTGTGAGTTTGACTCTCTCCCACTAATAAAAATTAACATATTAATCACCAATATTTATTGATAAAAAACAAAGTCACAAGATATACAATTAAGTCTAGAATTTAATTATCTAATAACGTAGTTCATGACATTTGTATCCTTATTGATTATATATTGTTCAATCATAAAATTTAATTTGTACAAAACAAAAAGTCTTATAAGTGTAAATTTTTATGATTCTTTTATAGTTCAGCTTTAGAATTTATCGATCATCTGCATAGTTGGTTAAATGCTTTTTCAACTTCTTGGTATTCTAATAGGTATTTGTTTTGTCTTTTGGAGGTAAAGTAACGTTAATTATAAGTTATGGTTGAATAATATTCATCATTTATCTTAAAAGAGAATATATGTTAGATTATGTGTAGGCATCTAAAACTATTTTACATTATCATTTAATCCACAATCTTTTATATGTATAATAAATTTGATAGTTTTTATGAATTATCCTAAAATCATATAAAAAAAAAAAATTTAACTCGAGGTCGTGCCTAACATTGAAGAGGAAAAAACTGAAAAAAAATTCTCCTAAATTAATTGGTAGGATGTGTGCAACCCAAAGTACTATTAGAGTGTGGGAGGATGTGTGTAGCCCTAAATGGAGTGGAGTAAAATTTTGGAAGCTAGAATGATGATTCTATATAGTGTCCTGTAAATCTGAATGGAAGTTTCTTTAGAAAAAAAAAAAAACATCATCGTGGTAAAGGAAATATGCTCTATTGAGAACCGTAAAAGGACTCCGTTTTGATTGGTTAATGAAAGGGTTAAAGAAAAGAATAAGTAACCAAATCACAACCTTTCCCTAAGTTGTTTCCAACAGTTAATATAAAGTGTAGAGACAAGCACAAGAAGGGGTGGAACTATATATAATTTTAAAATCCTTTTAAAAACTTTTTGAAAAGATCAAAGTATTTTTAAAACTCTAGCAAACAGAATAACAACAAAGGTTTTTTTTTAAAGATAAGATTATATGTCGTCTTATCGTCATCCTAATCGAAGCAATCAGAAAAACATTTCAAAGAAAATGATTTTATCGAAATAACTCTTTGTCTCTTTCCTAGTCCACACTAATAATAAAAATAAAAGAAGGAGAACTTACACTGGATCTAGATGTTTCATGTTATTCACCAACAAACTATAGTTATGTTTAGTATTTGGTTATTAAGTAAGATTTCTCACTAATAAAGCAGATTATTATTATTTTAGAAGAATTCTAATTTGTCATAATGGCTGTTGCAGTTCACTCATAATGGATATCAAAAGTGAAATATGGGCCGATATACATTGATATC
The DNA here is from genome assembly GCA_014843725.1 of Amphicarpaea edgeworthii. NCBI lineage: Eukaryota > Viridiplantae > Streptophyta > Magnoliopsida > Fabales > Fabaceae > Amphicarpaea > Amphicarpaea edgeworthii. The sequence continues at coordinate 5,705,261 of CM026324.1, read as the reverse complement.
CAAAGGCCCAAACCTCTATGGAGTGATAGCACGCGTCCGAGTCAGGACTTAATTACTCACCCTACTCATATTATATGTTATCTTCCAAATGAAATATAAGAAAAAAATAATAATTTATTGATTAAAATATAAGCAAATTTTAATCATTTGAACTGAAGTTAGCCCACTCATACCATATGGTCACCATTAGTTTTATTTTTGTTTATATTTCAGATGAAATGAAATATGTATATCTTTTTTTTTTTTTTTTTTTATCGGTGAGAATTGAACATAATATCAGAATATTTATAATATTCATACACATTCCTTAATTAATTTGAGCTAGACTGGCTTATCACATTTGCATCAAGCTTTATAAAACTAAGTAACTAAATGAATTTTATAAGACGTAACCAATCATTTAATCTACAGTATATTGCTCATACTTTACGCTATAATATATACAGACTCTACAAAAGTCCATAACATAACATAACATGCTAGCTAACTCCGATGGCGATCGATAGGCACGCTTCGAAGTTTCTAGGTTTCAATTAATAATCCATCGCAGTATTACTATTGTGTATAGACAAGGATTACAGGGTAGGAACAAATTAAACTTGGAAAAATTAAACATTCATGATTCATATCAACACTGGGAATTAACTTCCTGATTTCGATATTGAGCGCGTGATTATATATATCCTCTTAAAAATGTTTTCAAAACATTAAATTTATTTATTTTTAAAAAATAAAATGTAAGAGGATGTAACATTAGGAATTAGCCATGCTATAATACTGTAATGCTATTTTGATTGATTACTTCAACGAAAACTTGATACGAAACGCACTATAAAGAGAAAGTCGATCACCCTGTGAATATTTCTCCTTATTGTGTTCATGGAAAGTAGTATTATTGGTACAAGGTTGTTCCAGCTTAATCAAAGATATTGAATTTGAGGTTCTTCTGAATATATCTAGTTGTGTTAAATTAAATACTTGAAAATAGAATTTTGTCGTTTATAACGATTGTATCTGATTCAGGATTGCATCCTATGATAAATACATGTGATTGAAGTAAAAAAATAAAAGAAAATAAAATAGCACTACTGAATATCTCTCATAGTGTTTCCAGTTCCAACGTACGATATCCCCAACGCTGCTTTGAACAAGTCAATAGAAATTTCGTGATTAGTCCTTAATTTAGGTGATTGGTTGCTCGTAGCGAATGGCGATAAACACGAGGGGCGATGAAAATGAAGAAAATATATCTCATAATCATAAGATAGATAGGGATGAAATGAAAGTGTAGGTTGTCAACACAAAGAACAAAGAACTAGGTGTTGTTAACAATGAAATTAGTTAGCATAAAACATATATAGTATGTTATGTTATGTCATACATCATCCTGAGAGTAGAAGTCAATAATGTCCCTGAAATTCAGGTGGAAGAAAGAAGAGCAATCATTATTATGCATGAGCCACAACATGTGCTCGAACAAAATGGCATCCACATCGACAAACACCACTCTACTACGTTGATCCTCCTTGGCGTCGTCCATCAGAACCCGAAAAGGGTATTCTTGTAATATGAAAGGGTCCACCAGAAACACCCTCTTCTCTTTTCCGACCACCACCGTCACCGGGCATTCTTTCTCCTCCAGCTTCCTTAGGGACCTATACCCCATGGAGCGTCGTCTTCGTATCAATGATAACGGCATCACTAAGCAATTCATATATATACGAGAATTCAAGTCTAGGACTTAGATTCAAATTCAGGATCAAAATATGTCTAGTTACCATTTTAGCTTCATATATTTATATATATAGAATCGAGTGGGTTGTTGAGGTTAGGCACAAACGTTTAAACGTTGAGCATATCTAAAACAAAATTTAAATGAAATAGGTATATAAACGGCTATTTTTTTTAATTATTTTATCAATATGAGATACGTTTGTTTTAGAAAAACTGATAACAATAATTTTTTTGGAAACTAAAGTAAGTATTTTAGCTACTTTATTCTAGGACCCGGTAGGTGGGATATGTCTAACGTTGAAATGGCACTATAGTCACTATACTAATCATGGATTTAGTACTATCATCAATTTGGATTTTTTTTCATAAGTATGTTATTGATTTATAACTGATTTTATTAATGGTTAATTTTTATGCGAATCATGTCCTATTATTTTTAATAAAAAAAACTTCTTTTAACAACTTTAATTTTTTTTCACAATATTACAATTTTAAAAACTTATTTAAAGAAGATCGGATTCATTACTACTCAGATATACTATTTATTTATTTAGGAAAGAGTTTTGATTAGGATAATAATGATTTTACACCGTAAAAAGATAAAAAAAAAAAAAATTACTAATTTATTTTATCTAGAAAGTAATGATGGCGTCACTTTAATTTGGTATGGGTTGGAGTGTAAGGGAAGCGCGTGGTTGAGGTGTGATTTTCAGTTTCCAGGCAGTGGCGCGTGGATTTTTTTATTGATTTGTAAAATGTCACACGTCACGGTCTCGTCTGCTAACGCAGCAAGTAGTTGAGGTGTGACTTTCGGGCAGTGGCGCGTGGTTAAACAGTTGTTTTGGCGACTTAGTCCATACAATAATACGCTCCACTGCAACACGCAAGTTTCAACTTTCAACGTCCGTCTCATGCACAACGCATCGTGCTTTTAAATAACGGGTGCCAAAAAGCCACTTCAAATATCATATCTGACAACGAAATTCACCTTTCAAAATTCCAAAGAAAATGGACTTCTTTAAACCAAAAAACATTATGCATTGTTACATTTAACGTGTTTTAAAGCACTTAATGCTTTCTTCTTTTAACAAAATTAAGAGATTTATTTGCTTTAGGAGATGACATAGACTTGTTCTTCATTTAATGTTCAAGTGCAACTAGTATTTATGGGACATGCATGATTGCACGTGAAGGAGCCGCAGTATAAATTTCAAATTGAAATTCATACATACGCTTAGATGCCAAACACTACTCACGTCATGTCTAATGAATGCACGAGGAACCAAATCTATAGTAAGCTCACTCGAAACTATATATTACATCTTGTCCTTATTATAAACAACTATATCGTAGTGTTGTGTATTTATTATAAGCAACTCTTATATTAAGAACAGAAAATAATATTAGATAAATAATAAGAATTTAAAAATGATGCACTGATCCACCCTATATTACACAACCTTTAAAAGCATCTTTGAATATTTAATTGCTTAACAATGTAAATTATTTTATACCGTAAATGCATAACCATTAAACTCAAACAAAGAGAAACAATAAAGCACGATGCATGGAGGAAATTTAACACATTCTGATTCTGCTATATTATGCTGCTATTGCGAGTGCAGACAGCAAATCTTCAAAATGACAGAATTCGGATAATGGGGGCAGCATATCCTTGGCTATCATATTCATCACTAGAAATGTTACGAAAAAAAAAATCCCTAATAATCAACTGAAGAACTTTTTAACCTTAAAGATAGACTGTTTCTAAAGTCAGTCTCAAAAATGCAGTTAGCATTTTAGAATTGAGCTCTAGCCACTACTACTTTGAACAGACAGGCATCATGCAAAATACGCACGCAGGTTCTGCACTGTTAAATCCCAGAGTCACAACATCATCTTCTTCACTGGTGAGTTTGCCCAGCCCATAGTGGATGATGGTACATGGGCATATTATGAACGGGCTGGCTAGCATTATTGTAGAGCCCAGGCCCATGTCCAGGCCCGGGCCCAGGCCCTCTACAAAAAGGACTATGATCCTGTTCCTCAGAGGACTCAGTTGAAGGCCCTTGAGATGTAGGACTAGTTGGAGTCATGGGTGCACCAAAGGTTAGCATTTGGGGTGGTGCTGCTGCAGAAGAAGGCCCAGATTTCAGGGCATTCGAGCTCTTTTTCCCATCCGCAATAAAGCTACCCACAATGACCTATAAAAAAAAGTCACATAAATAAAGCCACAATGAACAATCGACATAAATGTTATATATTATCATTTGAGAAAGCAATACCTGTACAGTTGATGCTGCAGTTAGCGTTCCAGCAACTCCACCACCCACAACACGTCCATCGGACCCCTCAAGTGTTACATTCAAAGTGCATGTTCTGCTACGTTCACCATTGTTTTCAGATGGCTGCAAAGAACCTGATAAAGATATAATCTCAAATCGGCCCTGCAATGTAAATTGACATCACGTGAAGAGAATTGAACCTAAAGACTGATATATTTAAGTACTATATACTCATCCACAAGTGTCAAGTAGTAACATTCACTAATATATAAAATTAAACATAAAGCAAGACAGTTCCTGTGTAGTAGAAGAAACCATCAAATATTATTTAGTGACTTTTTAAATACCTTAATTGAACAACCAACTACAACATGCCAGTTTCAGAAAGGGTGTGGAAAGAAAATGTCACACATACCATGATACTTAAAACATCAGTAAACCATAAAATCTGAACATTCACATTAAAGGAACTTGGTCTTTAGATTTTTTTAAGGCTTTAAGGGAGCCGTATGAGGTGAAAATCTCATGTACAGTTTTGTAATAGAGATGGTAACAGATTGTAACTCTACCTATTAACCCTGCACATTTCTCTAACCTATTAAGTAACCCCTCATGACTTAATATAACCCATCGGCCATCCCCCACACCTTTGAGAACAGAAGTGCCCTGCAAATACCCCCACCCTCTGAACCCCAACTCCACCGCACCACTTTCATACTTTTTCCAGCAGTGCTTCCAGCAACTGATCCGGCAACCTTCAACAATCTTTTTCTTCTTCTTCCAACTTTCTTATGAATCTTAATTCTGAATGTTTATTCTTTTTTTTCAGCATATATATATATATATATATAAATGTACTGAGGAATCAAAATAGTGGTCATCCCACTACTGCTATCCCCCTATAGCATTTTTGGAGGGCAGGATATCCACTATTAACTACTATGGTTAGTAGTAAAACTTGTAATTCTTTTTTGGCTTAATTGCAATTTTCATCTTCCTAATTTTTTAAAATGACAATTTTCATCCCCAGTTTTAAAAGTGAACAATTGATCCTCCTGGTTTCAAAATATTGGGTCCTTCATATTTTTTTGAATTAATAATAATGACCCATATTTTTTTGAATTAATAATAATGGCCCAATACTCTTCTTCTCCTCTCCAGAACCCTAAATTTTTTCCCTCACTGTTCAAGTCTCCTCTCCTCTTCTCCTCCCTTTCGGTGTTCGTTGCGTGAGCCATCAAGGTTGAAGGAGAAGGCATCGCAGAAGTCTTGTGGAGGTCACACGGTGGTCACTCGAAGGAGAAGAGGAGAGGAGAAGGGAGGTGGGGTTGCTGGGTCTCGGAGGAGAAGAGGAGAGGAGAAGGGAGTCGGGGTAACTGGTCTTGAAAGAGAAGAGGAGATGAGACTTCAGAACAATGAGAGGGAAAATTTAGCGTTCTAGAGAGGAGAAGAAGAGTCTTGGACCATTATTGTTAATTCAAAAAAATATGGGTCATTATTTTTTATTCAAAAAAATTAAATAAACAAATGAAGGTTAAAACTAACGATAAATTTGTGCGTTTTTGAAACCAAACCCAATTGTTCACTTTTAAAACTAGGGGATGAAAATTGCAATTAAGCCTTTTTTTTTTTATAATTTTATGCAACAAAAAAATTACCTAAGTTGTTTGAACTCAACTAATTTTGACCCACTGGACAGAAGGATACCTATGGCAAGACCCCCCCCCACCAAAAAAATAATTTTGGACTATGAAGCACCAACTCCAACACCAAGAAATGGAGGCACGGCTTATAATACACACACACACAACATTTTAAAAACAACATTGTTAAACTCTACAGTTTTCATATAATATGATCCTCACAGATAAAATATTAAGAAATATACCTCTTAATAGTTAAAACAACTAGTTAAGTCCTATAGAAACAAGCCTCACAAAAAAATGTTTTGTGCCATGCAATATTTATAATATATGTTAACTCTTTTATTTTATGATAGGAGTCTCTAGGAAGTTTGGCCAAGAATAGGTGTTGACTCACTCTCTCGACTGGTGCTTCAGCTGTGTTGGAGAGGTGGTCCAAGCTGTGTCAAACATGTCTAAGTCAACAAAAAATTATTTTTTAATTGAGCCACAGTTGAGCGATGTCCAACACATGTCAAGGGCGTGTCCGACAAGTGTTGTGTCCAAAAAGTATCTGACACACAAACAAGTTCCACTGAGATGGCACCTTTGTGGAAGTGTGTCAAACACTTTTCAGACATAACACTTGTCAGACACATCTTCAACACGTGTTGAACACCCCTCAACAATGTCAAAATTAAAATAATATATTTTCTCGGCTCAAACACCTCTTTGACACAACTTGCTCACCTCTCCAACACAGATTGAACGGCAGTCAAGAAAGTGAGTTGACATCTATTCTTGGCTAAACACTTCCTAGGCACTCCTAACATAAATAAAGTCAACTGATAAATATTGCAAGGTACATAAGATTTTTTTTTTTGAGACTCATTTTTATAGGACTTAACTAGTTGTTTTAACTATTAAGAGATATGTTTCTTAGTATGTTTTATCTGTTAGGATCATTATTATATGAAAAATTGTAAAGCTTAACAATTTTGTTTTTAGAATGTTGTGTGTGTAAGAGGTGTCCATGTTGGAGCCGGTGCTTAGGATATTACAATGCTTAATGATTGGGATATTTGACATCCAAAACTTATCAGTAGGAAGTGATTCTTATGCTGTGTTTGTATTCCATTCAATCACATTGAACTTGAATCCAATGAGATAAGGATTCATGTTCAAAGTGCATTTGAAAGTGTAATTGATTTGAAACCAAACAGACACTCAGGAGTGGGACGAATATGAGACTGGTAGGAAATGGAGATAGAGAGGCTATGTACTGAAAGAAAAAAAACTTTAAATGCAACAAATATTAACACTTTAATATATGTTTTCTACCCCTGTTCATCCTTACATTTGAAGCAGAATGGTAAGAATTTAGGCAATATGTAAATTCATTTCTGTCAACAACAATTCTGAAAGGTTACATATTAGACAATCAATTTCAAAAATTGATTGTCTAATATCTCTGGTTGAAAATCAGAATTAATATTCTGATTCTATTCATAATTGAAGTTTATAGGAACATAATCTCCGATTGAGAGGAAACAAAATATCTTCTATTTATGTACCATTAATGTAATTAACCTATATAAACATCCACCTGCTGTGTACTCTAACACGCTTACACTCAATTATCCCTCAGTTTTTCCTATTTTAACATCTCTAATAGACCATAGAAAATAGTTGTTTGAGAAATAGATACTGATGATATATAAAAAAAAAAAAAAAAAAAACATGGAATAAAATAGATTAAATCAAGTACATATGAAATAAATAAACTATTTTCAGCTGGCATTTCAGATAGTACACAAATTTCCCATTTCACTAGAAAAAGAAACAAAGGAAAAAAATAACTGTCCTTCAAATAATTAAATAAGTGATTGTGTTATTAGTGTTATATTTCACTTTATAAAGCATTTATTTTGCAAACAGTTTTTTTTATCATGAAAACAGCTGAAATGGGAGATTATAATCTTTCCCAAACATGCTCTAAATGGAAGGGTAAAAACATTGAATAATTATGTATCGTTTAACATAATCATCTGTCTTTCAAATATTATCCCATTTTTTAATGCTACAACTAATTTTGTGCTCAGACAAAATTATGGATAATCCTTTTTGCGCAACCCTGAGTTATGTTTGTGGTTGAAAGTATGGAGTAAAGAATAATGCATTAAGTTTCATGTTCTCATTGAAATGCATGTTAAGCAAACACATTACAAGATTATTTCCAATATAGTATAAACAAAGCTGAATATAATGGATAACTAGATATTAACTAGATTCCAAATGGATAAAGAAAGTACCTCGTATGTAGCAATACCACCAGACAATGCAGGCTGACGAAGGGTGACATTACCGATTGCACCAATAGCAGAAAGAATACAAACTGTCCGAGGCCCCTGCTGAGAAAAGGCCATAATTTTAGCTGTGATGTCCTACAAACAACAGAAACATACTAGTGAGAAGGATTTGTAACAATAGTACCCCACACAAACCCTGCCAGTAGAAACTTCAAAAAGAATTGTTTAGAACCTCAAAAAGAAAAGTAAATATAAAATCACACACACCAAATATAAAGGTTTTACAACAAAATAGTGACTCACTAAAGAAACCCAATTTTGTTTCAGTTCAAAAACCATATAAGAAAAAACTAGCAAGAAAAAATTGACGATACAGAGAAAGGTAGGTTAGTGCTATAATCACCCGTTTCCTTTTGAAGTGAGACAAAATATTCAATAGAGAATAATTAAAAAAAACTCCATACAATGACGTATGTAAGTGACCCGAAACTATGACAAATAAATAAACCTCATAAATTCCCAAATTGATTAAACGAGATACCCAAAATTCATTCACACTTCACAGCAATAACTATAAAAGAATTTGAAGAACTCAAATACAACAGCATTGAATGAGCAATTGATATCAACCTTCCATGCAAGAAAGGCAAGCTTTTTTAGCCACAGAAAAATAAAACAAACCAACATTAAAATTGAAAAAAAAAAAAATCATATTCCTTGTCTAGATGAAGGTCAGATTTAACACCCTATTTAAGAATTATCTGTATGCAGCATGACTAGTTCCACGACGCTGTTTCATCACCAGTAAGGTTAAGAACCCCTAAAATTACCTCATATAGCAACAGCTCCAAAATTATTCAACAAAAAGATACAAACACATTAAAAAGAATGACAAAACAACAATAACTGCAAGGCTCTCTCAAAAAAGAGGTCACAATCAAAAGCAATTACCCCACGTCACAGTTCAAAACTTTCTGCTCTTATTATTAATAGGAGCATCTACATTTACATAACCACAACAAGTCAACAATGCAATTCATAAGTCTAAAAACTTAAAACTTTTGAAAAGTGAGGCTTTATATCCCTTGCCAAAAAACAAAAGTTAAATTTTACATTGTCAACCAACCAGAAATCATGCTAGAAATCATGCTAAGTACGACTTTTAAGATAGTTAACGTCTAAACTTTTCAATTATCATTCATACATGTCCATTTGCTATAATTGGATGACCATATGAAAACCTTTTTACTTCTCAATTCTTCAAATTGAGTGAAGAGTGAAAACTCTCCCAATCCCAATCAAGAATGCAAAGTGCAAACCATCAACATCTAAAACAGAAAAAAATCACCAACAAACAAATGCAAGAGCCGCATAATACAAACAGGAAAAGAGTATACTGCATTGCATTGCATTGTATTGTAGGCAAAGACTAGTTTTATAGCATTACCTCGCCAGACTCCACCAGAATCACGTGGGGCGTGAATCCAACCCCACCAGCTCCTGAAACATCAACATAAACAAAAACAAAAACAAGAAAAAAAAAAAAAACATCACAATCAGCTCCATTCAAACAAAAAACCAAACACAAGAAATAAGAAGAAGAAGTACCGAGTGCATCAAGCTGTTTCTTCCCAGACCCGGGTGGCCTTCCGCGGTGCTTCTTCGCCGGAGCATCGGCAGAGGCCGTGCCGGCCGAATCTCCGGCGGCAGAGGGTGGCGGTGGAGATGAGGCATGAGTGGGGGCGAGGCCGAGGGCAATGTTACCGTCCGGCGAGTATTTCCGGGGACGGCCGCGCTTCTTCTTGGCGAGGGAGCAGGGCTTCATCGGCGAGGAGGAGCCGTCGTAGGATGCGGCGGCGACGGAGGGGAAGGGCTCAGACGAGGGCGGATGATTCTGCTGCTGGTGCTGCGGTGGCGGAACGGCGCCGAAGGGGAATCGCGCGGTGGCGGGGGCCATCATGGTGACGGCGGGGGAGGAGGAATTAGGGCCGTAGGAGGTGGGGCCCGCGATGATGGTCGGCGGCGGTGGCCGGGGAGGCTCTCGTGGGTCCATTGCGGAGGATCAAGCGGCGAAATGCGAATGCGATCGGTGAGAAATTCAATGAATGATTGATTGATTGAACGAAACGAAACGAAACTAAACAAAACGAAAGAGAGAAAAATCAAGAGAGAGAGTTTCACACTACTGTGTGTGTGTGAAAAAAGAGAGAGAGTGGGAATTCAAAGACCGAGGAACAAAAAGCGCACCTGACTTTGATACGGAAAAGAGTGAGGTAATGAAAAATAAAATAAAATAAAATAAACTAGAAAATGAAGGAAAGGGGAGAAAATAAAAAGTGTACAGAGAAAAAGAAGTAGTAGTTAACAATTAACATTACCAAATTACACACTTATTTATAGTAGTTGTGAAAAATAAATATTAAATTTTATTATTGGGTGTATCTATTTACGTTACTTTGGGGTATTATAGTTGCAATAAATAACCTTACCTTTCAACACTAGTTTCCTTGATCCTCTTTGAATAAATTGAATGAATAAACTGCATACTAAATTAAATATCCTCAATCAAAATACTGTTTTTTCATCTTCTTTTATACAATCTCTTTAATGCATGACTGAGTAACTGCTTACTAAATTTAATAGCCCCAATAAAATATAGTTTTTTACCTTATTTTATGGCATCTCTTTGTTGAAATATTGAGTAACTGCATACTGAATTAAATGCCCTCAATAAAAGTATTGTTTTTTAATCTTGTTTTATACAACCTCTTTATTACATGCCTTTAATATTTTCTCTTTATTAAATAATAATCTCTCAGATATCTTAAATGCACCTTTAAAGATTTTTCTTATTCTTATCTGAACGTGCTGTATTTCACACGGTTTTAGTCAAACAAAACATTATTTTGTTTTCATCATCTTAAACTATCCTCTCCTTATCTTTGTTGGAAATTGTAAACAGCTCTTTTTCTTTCTTCTTCTTTTTTTTTTTTTTTTATCTCGATGAACTTTCTAAAAATAAAAAAATCCTCTCCTAATCTTGTCGAAATTATGATTATGTATCTTTTTAATTTAATCTCTTTTAAGTTACCCCACTATAGATTTGATTGAGGTTGTATTTGTATTCATGAAATGGATTTTGGCATAGTCCCATTTTTATTTTTTTTCTTTTTGTTTTATTTTAATAGGTACATATGCTTGTTTGGTTTTTAAATGTTAACATAGTTTGAATGTTTGAGTTTCAACTTGATTTTTGGATTGAAATTTCAGTTAAAAAAAATTGAATTGAATTATTGATTTAATTAAATTTAATTATCTATTTTTTTAATAATAAAAAAGTAATTGAGTCATTTTTAAAATTTAAAAATAAATAAATTTGTGATTAGCAAAAATGTTAGATAATTTGTTTTTAAAATAAAAAAAATTATATTGGCTGGTTAACCATTTTAATTTAACGATTAAATTAAAATTACAAAATTTAAAAAATAAGAGATCAAATTTTCATATTAGAAATTAGAAGAAGTAAAATTGCGGATTTATAAAAATAGTGATCAAAATTGTAATTATGCCAATAAAATTATCTTGTATCACAATTTAAATCCTTAACTAAATTTAAATATATTCATAAACATTTTATTTATTATGAATTTTAGTTATAACATCATTTATATATTAAAATGATTATTTATTACAAATTTTAATTATATAAAAATAGTACCTTGATTAAAATGGAAAAACAATGTGTTTCGAAAAACATTTTATCTCGTTTTTTTTCTATTCAAAATTTCTTTATTTTTTATAAATCATACAAATAAAATTAATTTTGGGATAGAAATTTGTGCAATATTTTTTTGACAAATTCAGCACCGTGCATTGAGAAAAGTATTATTGTAATTTCATATTAGATTTTTAATGTTATAAATAATATTTTATTATTTTTTTAAAAATATACATCTAAAAATAATTTTATTGGTAAAATTTTTGCAATTCTCTTTTTATCCAAATTACTTTTTAGGTCAAAGAAAATAATTTAAATTGCTACTTATAAACTCGCCTCTTAACTAAATTAATTTTGAGTAAAATCATGTTTAAATAACTAATCTAATCTAAATACATTCTTAAATAGCAAAAAATACAAATTCTTTGAAGAACCTAATAAGTAACTGTCCTAGAAGTTGGGTAATAGAGATATAATGATACGAGGATCTTTTGAATAAAAGAGTTAAAATACTCATGCAAAATTAAGCTATGGAGATATAAGTTTGCACGTATCATAATGTATCAAGTCTCTCAATAATAGAAGTTCTTAACTTAATGAAAAAACCATGAATTGATTATAGGTTAAAACCAAATAATATTTATCAAAATAAACAACTATGTGCACAAAAATAATTGACAAAATATCTAACTGATTAAGAGTTTCATTGAAATAACAAATAATAAATATACGTACAATGAATATCGCATCATATAAATTAAGTCTCATTCATATTTCATTATCCTTACAAAAATGGCGACATGACTATAGTTAAAGAATCATAAATCCTCGATTCAGCGTTAATATGTTAAACACCACCTTCTTTCCCTTAACTCATCCTTACTTATTTCAACTTTGACTTTCACTATTGTTGTTATTAGTCATGGATACTTCAACTTAAGAGCATGTTTGATTTTTAGATGAAATCATTTTATATTAAAATTATATGCCATTCGAGATAAAAATAAGAAAGAATTGTTTCTTGAAACTAAATTTGAATTTGTCCACAACAATTACGAGTGAACACCAAATAATGGTAAGGTAACTAAGGTTTTTGCTTTAGTCCACTAACAAAAAAAAATATCTTTTATTATTTTTATCAAGTAAAAAAGTCTCATACATTACATTAGAAAAAAATCTCATGTGTTGACAAAAAAAAATGTCTTACATATAACTATTTCACTTAAAATAAAATATATTTTTTTACAAATTGTTTTAAATCTCACGTATCGTTGAATCAGACATGCATAAGTAATAAGTACTAGAATATTTATTTTCTAGAAAATTAGTTGAATACACAAGTCTCTTTCAAGCATAAGTTCAAATAAAATTATTCTATTTAAAACATAAGTCAAATAAAAACCTTCAAAACATAAATTCAAATAAAGTTATTATATTTAAAAACCAAATACAAATTAAATCAGTCTATCTAAAAGAGAAGTCCAATAAAAAAAAGTGCAAGTTAAATTACTTTAATTCTCCAAATCTAAATAATAAAAAAAACAATACTAGAAATCCTTCAATTAATATTTTTCTCTTTAACGACCTCACTTTGGTCACTTGATCCTTGAAACAAAAAAAAAAAATCCAAATTAAAACCACTAGCAATTAATATTGATATTACTAAAATTGAAACGGAATATAAAAATAAAATACTAGCATCATCAACTTCTAATTCTTCTTAACACTGTTGTCCAGTCTCAGTTGTAACAATTAATATAAATATTTAATTAAAAAATATAATTTGATTATCTTCCATGATGCCAATCCAAAGCAAAACTTGGATATACATCAATGCCTCTAAAGTACCACATCATAATACAATGCATATTCATTATTTTTTAGCAAACCAAAATGACAGAACAATTTAGACACTCTTATATCTTCTTGAGAAGTTAATTGGATCATGCTGACTTGATTCTAACCTGCAAACTCAAACATAAAATCGGGCAATTTTCAAGCTTTTTTAACATAAAAAATGGCATTTTAAATCATAGAAAATTTTTGAAAGTCCATTTCATTCTTATTTCGGATTGTAGTTTGAATTAAAAGGATAAAAAAACATATTATCCATATTCTGGAAAAAAAATTCAAACTCCATAACGCATAAGATGAACATGCAAAGGAGAGGCATATACAAAACACTAATACCAAATGTAACATTATAAAATCGAATCTAAATATGTCAAACAACATATTCAAATCATCATCACCATAGAAGCTAGAACGGATCGAGAACACCAACCTTCTACCATTTCTATTTTATTCATTCTCTCCTTGTTTAGTTTTCTACTTGCTTCTAGATCTTTCCCTAACACTTCTAAGTTCTAATCATGATGTAATTTTGTTTGCAAGCTTGTTAACCTATGACACATTGTCGTTGTAAACATGTTCTAAACTTTTTTTTTTTTTCAAATATTCACTTTTTAATAATCAATGGTGTTTGTATACTAAAAAGAGAAATGGGTTTGGTGACTAAAAAAATAGAAACAACTTTTTATTTCTAGAGTTCTAACTATCAGATAATTTAAGATAAGAAATATACAATAGAACGTGTGATATGATATGAAATATTTATCTTTAATGGTTAATGAGATAATGGAATTGGTTGACTTTAAAGTTAAAATCAATCTTTAATAAACAAGCACATTTGTTTTCAAAATTAAGATAAAATTTATATTTTATATTGGTACATTTATTTCATCACCTATCATAAATCTTAAAATTTATATTCTCTATGAGGTGCAAAATATATGAATTAGAGTAGTTCAAGTTTTTTTTTTTTCCCGCAAAGAACGAATATATATAAATTGTGTAAAATAAGCAAAATAGGTATCAAAACTATCTAAGGTACATTAAATAAACTGATTATAGTTATGGTAACTATACCCAAAGGTAACAAATCACAATGTATCTAACAAAAAATAAATCTCACTTCATTGTTAATTATAGTAACACTTAATCACAAGTGTTATGTGTGTCCTTCATTTATTTACAATGATCTTATTCAAAAAAAAATTATACATAATTTTTAAAATTACATCCATTTTGTCTCGTGTCCCACAAAAAATATAAGTCATACTTCCAAGATGTACATACTAAGACTTAGGCACTAATGTGAAAGAGTAGCAAAATGATTCGTATGTTACTTTAATCCAACTCTATAAATAAAAGAGTATTATATCCTAAAAAAATAATGTAATAAATAAATTTTTTTAATAAGAACTTTGAACTTTATGTGCATCTTCTATCACATTCAATATCGCCCTTTGTTCACAATATTATGTAAATCCCACGTCAAGTTCATCTACTTTCATGCATAAGCAATGGAAGAAGTGACCTTGGTTTTCTAATCATTTTCTTTTATTGAACCAAGAAGGATGATAAAAAATTTGAGCCTAATATTTTACTTATTACGGGAACCTTCCTTTTTTCTTTCTAATATTCTTCATGTGGGGTCCCACAACCCCTTTGGATTTTTTTTATATTTTAATAATTTTTAATAATTAAAAATTTAATAAATAATAAATTTTAAAAAATTAGTTTAAAACGTAAAATTAAAATAATTCTTAATTTAAATGATACAAAATAAAAACACATAATTTATTTTGTTTGAAAATATTATTGCTAAAATTTTTATATATTATAACCCATGTTAAATTTTTGTTTTAGATTATGAAAATATTTTTAGTTTTGCAAGCATAGTATTTACTATACATGACTAATGAATAATTTCACAATTAAGCAGAGAAAAAAAATTACAAGTTAAAATAATTATTAAAAATAATTAAATTTTATAATAATTATATATAATATATGAATATGTTTAAAATATAATATTAATATAATAATTATTAATATTAATAATTATTTATATAAATAGATAAATAAAGACTTATACTAATATACCAACTATAATATAATTTGCTTAAGTAATAACAATTAATGAAAAGTCATATAAATATTATTCTTATCATATATATTTATTAATATATAATAAGTAATAAATAATATATTATTATATTTGTTAATTAATATATATATATATATATATATAATTATTAAATTAACATATATTTATTATTTTTTGTTTTGCTAAAAAGCTATTAATTAATATATATATATTATTTTATTATTATATATATAAATATAGAATGAAAGGGAGTGAGGGGAGGGGGGTTGAAACCTAAGCCCTATTGCCCCTTGAATCCGTCGCTCAGTGGTAGTGCCTCATGGCTACGGCCTACGTGACGTAAAATGCATCGTTGTATGCATGAGCCAAAGAAATTTAAATTTAGAAAGATTATAACAGGGACAAGAAGGAATAGTGTATTTACACTATCAAATATTTTTATAATAAGAACTTGAGGCAGTGTTACTCTTAATCATCGTACTTTCTCTCTATTCTCATGTGTATCTGAAATTTTGTTTGGCACATCTATAAATGGATGAGAATCATGCTTAAAACACTTTCAATTCTGTTTCAAATGCATTCATGTCCTTCTTTGAATTAACTGAGTAGGTATACATGTTATTGGTATGTCATGAAGTGGCATGCTACAGTGAAATTTGGCTTTTGCATAAGGTATGTTTTCAAAATTAGGCTTAGTGTCATTTTTAATTAATTAAATTTTTCATTTTTTATATTTTGATACATAATGATTTAAAAATTTAATTATTATACTAAATTATATATGTTTGACACATTTTTATCTATATCATAGTTTTAATCTAATAGACTTTTACATATTTGTTAACTAATGTACATATATTGTGTCTCAAGTGTAATTCCATGCACCTCCCCATATTTATCCCTCCTAACACATCACCAACCACGACAAACCTCTTCTCTCTTCTCCTGTGCCAACATAAAAGACAAATTGATGCCACACGTGGGTGGCAGTAGCTAGGGTTTGAGGCGATGTTGTTATTGTTGTTGTATGCGGTGCTCATGTACTTCGTGGAAAGGTTCTCAATGATAGTGTTGTTGTATGCAACGCACGTGTTCATCGTGGAAGGGTTCCCAATGGTGGATGGAGTTTGCAGTAGTAACATTGATATGTAGTATGCATGAACTTCGTGAATAAATCGCACAGATTTAGACTGGGGATGATGGTGCTACGTAAGATCCAAAAGCACCAAATATGTAAACTCTCGTTCTAATGCTTAATCAACAAGATCGTGCAAGACTTCAAAATTGAGGTTGTCAGCTTACTTGTTTCATGGAGTTTTTTGTCACCCTTCCATTGTCTTGAAGTTGCTCATCGTTGCGAGGGTAGTAACGTGACTTGTTGTTGAAATTTGACAAAAAAGGAACAATGAAGCGATTGTTAGAGTGATGTGTGAGGAGGGATAAAGTGTGAAAAAGATACATAATAATACGATGGAGGTGCAACAAGTGTAAATTATGAACAAGTCTCTTATGAAGTCTATGAAATGAACTAAAATGTATCAATAATATAATATGAAACTTTTAAAATATTATATATATAAAAAATAAAATTTAATAAATTAAAAGTGACGTTAAATCATAAAATAAAGTCATAATTTACATAACTTTTCATAAACTTGATATTTTTATAAAAAAAACTTATAATTTATTATTAATTACATGGATTAATGTCATATTTAATATAAAAAAAAGTAAAATATTCATACATTATTATATAATAATTTTATAAAAATTAATTATCTAATAAAAAAAAAAAAAGAGTGAAATAGTTTTACACTAACTAATATAAACACACAAAAATGAACTTAATATAAATAACAAAGATTTCACTTAATTAATTGCCAGGTGATTTTGTTTTTTGTTTTTCTTTTTCCCAACCTTTTGTTTTTTGTTTTTTTTTTTTCCCAATTTTCAATTTCATCATCATAGTCAGAAATTCGGAATTGTCAAGTTCACCCGCTACTACCTTTTCCTGAAACGATTCCAATCCAACTCAACAAATCGGCGACGACGCCTTCAGCTGTTAGCTTCTCCGTCTCGAAACCACAGATCCGCGGCCGAACCACCGTATCCGACAATCTCCGATCGATCTTTCGACAAAGTGGACCGGAGATGCCGGTTGCCGCTTCCGCCATATACTTCCTCAACCTCCGCGGCGACGTTCTCATCAACCGCCTCTATCGCGACGATGTCGGGTACTCATTTCTCTCTGTCTCTTTATCTCTAATTCGTAGCTTGTATTGTATGCAACGATCGTATCATATTAATTTCGTATTTGAAAATTGAAAGAATTGACGTGGCGAGGCCTAGGGCTAATCGGTGATGTTGTTGCAGGGGAAATATGGTGGATGCTTTCAGGACGCATATTATGCAAACGAAGGAGCTTGGTACTTGCCCTGTGAGGCAGATTGGTGGATGCTCCTTCTTTTACATGAGGATCAGCAATGTCTACATTGTCATCGTTGTCAGCAACAACGCCAATGTCGCTTGCGCTTTCAAGTTCGTTGTTGAGGTACTGTAATTTTCACCTTATAATTAATAATCCTGTTTTGGTTGTTGTTGATGATTGTTAAATTAAATGATTGTTTGGTGTTACCTTCTGCTCCGAGTTAACAAGATGGGAGGAGCCTTCTAAGTTCGAATATTTAATAGTTAGCTCAAATTATGATGTATGGACTGTTGGATTTAGTGGAGGAGCAAGATGAGTGCTGAATCGTGCCTGGCTTGACTTGAGAGTTTTGTACAAGTACTAAGAAGGGTCATGTAGATCAATTAGGGTTTAATATCGTTTATTTCTTGGCTTCATCATCTATACAGACAGCTTTTTTTGGTGCTATCAATGATTTTATTTCTTTAATCACACTAACCACATTTTGCCGAAATATATCAATTGCAATTTTCACTTATAGCTGTGGCTTGTGACCTTTAAGTTTTTATATTGTAGGTGCTAGTAGAGTAGTAGTCAGATTCTGGATAAGCTGGTAGTATGACCTGAATTATGATAACCTGATTGGCCTTAAAATTCACAGCAGTTCACTAATTGAAATTTCTTCCCTTTATAATTGACCTTCATCCTACGCACGCTGCTCTGCAATCAGTGAAACAATTGCTCTAATATGGACATTTATTTTAAACAATGCTTTTATTACATCCCACGGTATTGTCACATGACGGAAAGTTTCTCAACTAATAAGAAATGGTTAGCACTAATTACAGGTGTTAAGGTAAAATGGTACACACATAGGAATGGAGTATAACATTGATGCAGATATCCTAGTAAAAGTCCTTATATACATTTCAGTTTCACTCATTAAATACAAATTCTGCCAGTAGAGGGAGTTGATGCAGAGCCATAAAGTAATTTTACGTGTTTGTTAATTAGTAGCTGTTTATCTTTGGATTGATTTCAGTAATGCTGTGTTTATTTGGCCAATTGTCCTATTAATAAGTCTTGGAGACGTTATCATGTAATCAGTAGTTAGAGAAGTAACTAAACCCTTTCAAATGTCATTAAGAGAGTCACTTAAGTCTTAAGAGTTCAATCTGCCAACAGAATCAGCACACAAACCCTATCTCTCTAGCCGAGGTTGCCTTTGATCAATTGACAACATTGGACAAACCAAATTTTCATTAACGCCATTTAGATCTTTTTGAATGGTTTGTCTGAAAGTTTTACTACCTGTCATGATTAAAAAAATTATCTCTGTGGTGGTTGATAAATGTACTTTTTTTAACACTTCCAGGCTGTTGCATTGTTCCGATCATATTTTGGTGGATCTTTTGATGAGGATGCAATTCGCAATAACTTTGTACTCATTTACGAGCTCCTAGATGGTATGTAATTTATACAGAGAATCAACTAATTGCCTTCCATGATCTTGCTTTGATATTGTTGTCTACTGTGTTATTTTTGAAAGTTGAAACTCAATGCAAGGGTTTTAGTTTCCTGTAATTTTAAAACTTTCAGAAATTATAAGAGTATATTGTAGCAAAGTGAAGACCAGAGTAAATTCTGTGATAGAGAAAAAAACTTGTCATTTAAATGGGTGAAGAATTATTACCTACTGTTTTTTTTTGCAGAAATTATGGACTTTGGTTACCCACAAAATCTTTCACCAGAGATCTTAAAGCTTTATATTACTCAGGAAGGAGTGCGTTCCCCATTTTCATCCAAGGTTAGCCAGCAAGCACTGTTGTTGCTAGTAGCTACCATGAAGTAAGGGCACAGATAGGAACATGATAGGAGAAAACATGGAGATATTAACATGACAAAAAAAATTTCAGAGAATACCACATAGATGTATGAATATATGAAAATTCCAAACATCAAATAATATGCTAAGACATGTGTTCCATTTCATCAATATATGAAAATGCCAGCAAACAGCCAAACACTATTGTTGCTAGTAGCTAACATGAAGTAAGGGCACAGATAGGAGAAAACATGGAGATGTTGACATGACAAAAATAAAATAAAACCCCCCTGAGAATACCACATAGATGTATGAAACTATGAATATATGAAAATACCTAACAACAAATAATATGCAAGACATTTGCTCCATATCATCAAATATATTTCCCTTTTCTGCAACAACTTTGCTTCTCTTGTCACTTCCTTGCTCTTTGTTTGGTAAAAGGGAAATAGAGTGGAGAGGAAAAAAATAGGCGAGAAATGAAAAGGTTAATATGTTTACCCTGTTGTGTTGAGTATTCCATTAAATTCTTTTCTTGACTATATTCTATGTGCATTGAATAAAAGCCCACAGATAGACCTGTTCCAAATGCAACTTTACAAGTTACTGGTGCTGTTGGTTGGCGGAGAGAAGGCCTTGTATACAAAAAGAATGAGGTAGTGTCACATCTATAGCTTACAATTATTCCATACAGCTTGTGCTGTTATAACATTGACCTATTGCAGGTCTTCCTGGATATTGTGGAAAGTGTAAATCTTCTTATGTCTTCAAAAGGTGGGCTGTGGATTTCATTTTTCTCCATGTTGATATTTGCTAGATTGCCTGCTTGCTAACTAGTTTGTGAATTTAGGTAGTGTTCTGCGTTGTGATGTCACTGGGAAGATTCTTATGAAGTGCTTTCTTTCTGGAATGCCTGATTTAAAGTTGGGGTTGAATGACAAGATTGGTCTTGAGAAAGAAGCACAACTTAAATCCCGTCCTACTAAAAGGTAGCCTTCAGTTGCACCTATTTTCCATCCTTTTGGCCACCAATGATTTTTTTCTTCTTCAAATATTGTCATTTCAAACTCGTGTCTTTATGTTCTGTGTGTTAGCATTCAAAATGATTTGTTCTCTTGTTTTTCCATTTTAGTTTCTATTCTGTGTGCTCTACTTGGAGGGTTTTTTATCCTCCTGTTTGGGTTTCTTTCCCTATTCTAATTACTTTTCCCTCCCCTCTTATCAACAAATCTATGTCGCAGTGGTAAAAGTATCGAGCTTGATGATGTCACTTTCCATCAATGTGTAAATTTGACAAGGTTCAACTCAGAGAAGACCGTTAGTTTTGTACCACCTGATGGTGAATTTGAACTAATGAAGTAGGTTCTTTTCTTTCAATCCTATCCCTTGCTATCTAATTTCAGAAATCAACAGCAAATATGCTCCTTCTTGTTTTTGTGGGTGGGGGTGGAGGTTCAACTGTTTGTAATTCCGTCTTTATCCCTCAAACTTATCTTGTATAAACAATTTACTTGTACTACAAAATAACTATCTATACAGGATTGGGTGGACTCATAATGATGCTAGAATTTCCATTGGTTTGTGTTTAATATCAGCTAATATAGTTATATCTGGATCAGGTATCGTATAACTGAGGGAGTTAATCTTCCCTTCAAAGTATTGCCAACCATCAAGGAGCTTGGTCGATCCCGAATAGAAGTGAACGTTAAGGTATGAAATTTTACATGTTGGATATCCATTCTCTTGATGATATGTCATCCTCCACTTGTTCATTTATTTTTCAGTACATAATTTTCAGGTAAAGAGTGTTTTTGGTGCAAAAATGTTTGCACTTGGGGTTGTAGTCAAGATTCCCGTTCCGAAACAAACAGCAAAAACAAATTTCACAGTTACATCTGGCCGAGCAAAATACAATGCTTCTATTGATTGTTTGGTTTGGAAGTAAGTGTCTTCACTGTGATTATTATTTGAACTATGGTATTTCACTATGTTATTCCATATTTAAAAAATCCAATTATTTTTTAATGCTATTGGTGGGTACTGGGTATCACTCAATGTTATTTTTAGGCCAAAAGCCATGATGTATGTATATATGAATCAATTGTTACTCTCCCCTCCGCACCCCTCACTATTTTCCATTTATACTCTAGTTTTAGTATTTTTCATTGTAGTAGACTAGCCATTCTAATATCATTATTGGTTCCTTTTCCTTTATTTCTAGGATTAGAAAATTCCCCGGGCAAACTGAGTCAACCTTAAGTGCAGAAGTTGAACTTATTTCCACAACAACAGAAAAGAAATCTTGGACTAGACCACCAATTCAGATGGAGTTTCAGGTGTGTTATTGGTTTACTAATTCCATTAAAAGGGGCTGGCGTCATACTATATCTGTTCTTACTTCCCAGTGTTTTATGTTGTTATCATCATCAGTGCTAAATACATATGTAATCTGATGTTTGAAGCTTTAAATTGCAGCTCACGTGTATTTTATATTTCTTGATTTCTTGTTGCAGGTTCCCATGTTCACAGCATCTGGTTTACGTGTCCGTTTCCTCAAGGTATCCATCCCAACCTACTGTTCCCCTTTTTCCTGCACTCTCATAATCTAGGTGGTTCTATTTTCCTTATTTACTCTCTGCAGGTGTGGGAGAAGAGTGGGTACAACACCGTTGAGTGGGTTCGTTACATTACAAAAGCAGGATCCTACGAGATTAGGTGCTAGACACAGTTGGTATTGTTGGGTGGTGATTGAACCAAAATCCCAAATAAGGCGCAGTTTCAGGCTAGTTATCCAAGTTTCTTATTGTATTAAACATGTAATGAAAGGCTCAGGAGTTTGCTCATTGTGGTGTCAGTATGATTCTTTGTGTGAAAATCAGTTTTAATAGTAGTTTTGTTCCACCAAAAGGCCAGCTTGTTAAGCTTGTTATTGGAACCTGAATTCAATTCACTTTGTATTTTGTTGTTCTATTTGATTTATTGTAATGATAATATCTATTGAGTGATTATTGAGTGATGATTCATTGAATTATTTCAGTTGGAGTTGATTTTAGGAGGAATGGAAATGAACAATGAAATGTCTACAGGAAGTTTTTGCAATTCTCATTGTATAGTGCATGTTTGCTTTTGGATGGAAAAGTCAATCCAAAACATAGCTATATAACGGGGTTACAGTTCAGGATGACAATAACTTGATTTTGCCAAAAGAATGGAAGCCGAAAAGAGGACTAAAATCAAGTTTCCTCAAGTTCAGTAAATTTAAATTTTAATAAAATATCTACAGCGTGTTTTTCTTTAATCTAAATCCTTTCTCAATCATGGATAAAAAAAAAAAAATCCTTTCTCAATTCAATTCATCATTGTAGTTTGAGTTAGAAGAATTACAATTTTATGAATAATATTTAAAATTATTTTTAGTTAAGTTAAATAACTCACAAATGGTTGTTGGCTAAGCTGAAGGATATAAGACAAAATTTACTAACAGGTTTCATAAGTATATTTTGTGTTATTCTCGAATCAAAAACTAAGATTTTTGCTATATATATAATTGGAGTTTTACCACTTTCATAATCTCTGAGCTCTAATAAAATCTTTATAAATGTAGTTTCCTGGTATTGTATGTTATGTTATATATATTTGTGATTCTGTTAACGAATTGTGATTAACTGTTGTTTGTTCTCCCTTTCTTGTACCTATTGCTTGAAGTGTTTGTAATGCTTTTACGTTCATTGAGCGTCAATGATGATGGCGTATGGCATATGACAAAGGGGGAAATATCAAATAGCATTGACTGAAATGAAAGGCACTCTGAAATAGTGAAATATATACATATACACGGAAGGATTCAGACTAAAATGAAACCCTTTTTATTTCATGTCTGCAACTGCAAGAGGATATCTAGATATGTTTGTTCCTGGGAGGGTAAGATGGATAAGTGGTTCCGGGCAAGGGAACTCCCCCAAGTGGCTGGTATTGAGTCTGAGGAGTATGAGTTCCTTGCAAGGGAGGGTTGTGGCGGAGTCCATCATGACCATGAGCATGAGCAAGATAATGTGCTTGGTTATTGTTTAGCTTCTCCGCTGCATGCCTGGCTTTAGATTCATGCAGTTCCATCTTTGCTGCGGCTTCCTTTGCCTTTGCATTCTCATGTGCTATCACTCTCTCCTCTTCGGTTCTTGCCGTTGCTTTCTCTGCCTGCACTTGCATCACACACACAACTCAAATCATGTAAAAAAAAATGTATATGTATATGTATATATATATATATATATATATATGCATAGAGATATGAAAGCAGACCTTCTCGTCTATTTTGGCTTTATAGACGTCGACTTGTTCCTTGGCAGCACTGGCCATGTTTTTCAGCTTCTCCTTTGAAGATTGCATCTTTCTTAATTTGTTCTTGTCTGTCTGATGAAACTCTCTTTCTATATTATATATCAACAACGATCGAGTGAGTTCTAGTGTTGATGTTGAACTGCAAACTCAACATGGTGGAGGATTTATATATGAGAAGGAAGATGCGACATAAAAAGACAATGCCACGCTTACGCTAGGCACCGTGCCACTTGTTCAACATGCAGACCTATTCCCATCAATAGCCTGCCACGTTCACACATTCATTTAAATACATTATCTTATTCTTATCAGATAATTATTAACTAATGTTCTCATATATTACCAAATTTCAGAAGGTACTAGCTAGGGATGTGCATTCTGTTGATAGAAAAGCACAAGAAAGACACTAGTTGGTTCTAAGTTTCAGTTACTTACTGCCCTCGAGCTGTCCCACCTACGACGTTATAGTACGCATGTTCTAAGTTGATGTTTCAAATTCTATCATTTCTTTTTTTAATTACTTAAGTTGACTTGTAAAATATTACACTTGAATAGGAGAAACAATATGTTATAAAAAAATTTAGAGCAAGATTCACCATGGTCAAAATCTCATTTAGTCAATAATATTTATTTTTTAAAGTTAAAATAAAAAAATAAAAATTGATAAGATATAAAGCAGTAAAAGAAATTACTTAATTTTATCATAACAAGATTTATTAAAAGTGTCCTAAACTGAACCGTACACGTGTTGAGTATTGGTTGGAAGAGAATCTAACGGTTGGCGCAGAACGCTTGTGTTGTTCCTTACCTCGCTCTCGTTATCTCGTTACTGTGTCTGTGTGCTAAGAAGAAGAAGAAAATGGCACTTCCCCTTCTTCGAGTTCCCGGCATTCCACTTACGAAGCAACACCATCAATCATTCCCTTCCAATACCCGCCGCAAAGCCACGACGGCGGTGACGGCGACGGCGCTGGCTTGGACTGACGGAACCGGTTACCAGTCTCCGTCTGTGGATGTTCCCACTCATAAGGTCACAGTCCACGACAGACAACGAGGAACCGTTCACGAGTTCGTGGTGCCTGAGGTTTGATCCTTCACTGTTCCATCCCCTGTTGCAACTGCATGCTATTATTGAATGTTGATTTTTTTATTTTTTTTTAAATATTTTGATTATTTATATGTGACTGTTCCTATGGTTTATGAAATGCAGGACCAGTATATATTGCACACTGCTGAGGCCCAGAATATTACCCTTCCATTCGCCTGCAGGCATGGTACTTACTACTGTTATCTATCCTTTTTGTTTATAAATTTTCTGTTATTTTCTCACACAAGATCATGTTCACAATAGGCCTAAATATCTAGTTTTTTTAGGAATTTGTTTCAATTTGAAGATATTATTAATTTGTTTTTAAGACTAGGATGCTGTTAGTATTTTAATTTGGTATTTACATTTTAGCTTTATATACATAGCAGTATAGCCCAACTGAGGAATATAAGTCTGCATAATATATTTCGTCTTCTTTAAAAAAATTAAATAAAATTTCTACACAAAAATGCCAACAGAAAATACACACTTCATAGTTGCACACATTCATTGCTAGAGAAATGCTAGGAACACACTCTGTGATTGGTTGAAGTCTATTGAAAATCACAATTTTGTGGGTCTCACATCCTATTTAATGACTCTCTCTTCATTGCTACGTTATCTTGTTTTTTTGCTGCTTGAATGCACCTGCATTGCCGTTTCCTACAGGAGGCCATTGATTTCCCTAGTTATCTTAGTTTTAAGGTTTCAACTTTGTCATTTGATGGAATTAGAATGGTAGATTATTAGATTTGATGGGATTTCATTATCTTCATTATTCTTAAGATATTCACAACTTGTCATATAACTATCAAACAGGGATGTTATGGTGCCAAATTTGACATTTTTACCATACCCTTAGGAGGTAATAGGCTTTCCAATTTTCACTGGTTCCAATTCAATCTCTAAGCACATGTTAGTCCTTCATAAGGTTTTTGGAAGTCATTACAAACCTTTTATTAAAATATAGATAAAAAGGTGATTACTTTAAACTAGTGTAATGTCTTTCCTTTCCTCTTATTGGAAGCAAAGCAAATATGCTGAAGTTTCTCTTTGGATATTATGTAATGTATTGTTGATACTTGTTCTCTTGCCACTTCTATTGCCATTGTGACTGAAATCTGTTGGGTCTGTGATGCTATTGCTAGCTAACTGATACTGTTTGCTTCTTTGAAACCTTTTATTGCAGGTTGTTGTACTAGCTGTGCTGTACGTATCAAGAATGGACAGATTAGGCAACCAGAGGCACTTGGGATTTCTGCTGAATTGAGAGAAAAGGCACATATAACTCATCTTTGTTCTATGTTTATGATTTTGTTAATTACATGCCTGAATTGGTAATTTCGACTTGTTAAGTACCAATACACAATTTTGTCATGGTATACCCAATAATCAGCATTTTTTCCTTTTTTATTTTTAAAGTTTTAAGAGTAAAAGAAGATATTGAGCATGAATTATGATATAGCAATATAGTTTTGTTAAGTATACTGTATTCTGTTAGTTAGTTAGAGCTGTCTTTGTTAGATACTTATATTCTGTTATATTTCTGTTGCATCCAACAGTTGGTTTAACCTAATCAAATATAGTAGTCTATATAGTCTATACTTAGAAATAAGTTATACCTATCAATATTCAATAATATTTTTTCTCAGTTTTCTCTTGACTCTCTCTCTCTGTCATACCATTCTAATAAGTTTGTGTGCTTGTTACTATAGTATAGTGTAGAGGAGAGGAGGGTGAATTGGTGGTATAGAACCATATGCTTTGTTCAAGTTTTGAGATGCCAACACCGAACACAATAGTCTGATGTCTAACTCTAAGCTGTCAATAATTTTACCCCATTCCTAAGCAAAAAAGAAGACATTGAAAGTTTTGTTGTTTTTCATTGTGCCAATGCACTGAACTAGTACTTATTATTTTCCTTTAATTATTTTCATCACTTGTATTTATGATTCAAAACCAAAATAAAAATCAACTGTAACAACTATGAGCCATTGTACATATACAAACCATTCTATTAATGGGATGCTGTTTCCTATATGTTAACCTGGACAAAAATATTTGTATTCTGTTGTTTATCCTCTCCGTTGTTACCTTTACCTGCACTTAAATTTTCAGAAAGGCCAAAACTAGAAATGACTTTTTTGGCTCATTCCTGTAATGAAAAGAACAATGAGAATTGAAAAGGGTTTACTTATTCAAAATAAGGGCTTAAGTTAAAACTTTGAAGTACAACTATTTGACTCTTCTTTCTAGTACATTCCTGGTTTGATTGTATTCTTAGTTTGCATTTTGTTTCCTGTGTTAGCGTTACTATTCCAGAGCCCTTGCACAAATGAATAGGTTAGATTATATACATACAACTGAACAAAGATGTTTTCCAGTTTATGGTTAGTTTGGTGTCATTGGCAATAAACGTTCCTTTTCCACAATAGTAGTTAATTAGTTAACAGCATTGGGGAAAATGTTATAATAATAATAAAAATATTTATCATCATCATTATCACTGTTGTTATTAAAAATTCCACTATCTTTTATTGCTGAGCTGGACAAGTGTGTGAAATTTTTATTGCATTTCAGGGTTATGCACTTCTTTGTGTGGGCTTCCCAACCTCTGATGTTGAAGTGGAAACTCAAGATGAAGATGAGGTAATGAGCAAGGCTACAATAATAGTTTGAAACATTTGTGATAACTGCTTGAATAGATGGCAATCGGATCAACTCTAAGGAGATGTGTTTTTTCTTTTGAGAATTGATATTCCTAATGCTTGGTTTTATTTTCTTTAGTGCATTCTAGACAGATTCTATCCAAACTTAGGTACCAGACTTGGGTCCTAAAATCATTTCTTAAGATACCAAAACTTGTATATGTTGTAGATTAGATCCCTAGTACCTATTGAAATGGAAATCAGTGAATTCCATCCCTTATTCTTCGGTGAATGAATTTCATCCTTTAGCTAGCTAGGAAATTTATGCTGATCCTCTTTTCAGGGAAGTCTTCTCTTCCTTGGTATATAATATTCTAATAAACTCTTCAGGTTGATGATCAAGCTAGCTGTCTTACTGTCTTATCTTTCTAGCAGTGTTAATCTCTTTTGCACCTCTAGTATCCATTTAGTTGTTTTTCTATGTCTTATTTAGCCTGCCTTGTATTTTTGTTATTTTCTTTTAGAAGTGTTTATTTGTAAAAAGCTTATACCTTGAGGGAGAGTGTTAGAGTGTCTACAAATATGTCATAATATCTTGATTGTATCTTTGGATATTTTAGAATATCTGAAATAATCATTAAAATATATTGTGAAATATCAACTTGTTGTTGATCCTAGTGTAACTAGACTTGGATCTTTAAAGGTAGACAGTCAAGTTCTTTGGCAAAGATTAGTCATGGGCTAAACTGGTAGATACTTTGCATCAATAGCATGGTGACCCAAATTATATCGTGAAATCAATTAGTCGTCTATCTAAGGAAACAATTTTTAGAAGTTATTTTTATTTTATTTTATTGTAATTCTTGTTTATTTCATTCTTTTAGAGGCTTGGACTTAACCCATAGAGTTGACGCAATGGTGTAAAGTTCCACTTCGTTCACATATGCTTTTGATGCTAAACAAAATTGTCATAATTGTCATTATCATTTGTTGGGGTTCATGAGATAAGATAAGAATATTGTTGTTGTGGTTGTTATCATTTGTTATTGAATATTGGCTATGAATATAATAAATCCTTGTCACATACAGGTATATTGGCTACAATTTGGACGTTATTTTGCCCGAGGACCAGTGGTAAGTTCTGTTTGTCACTCTTTTTTTTGGAACACATGGCTTATATATTGTCTTTGATTATGTGACTTTTAACCCTAAAATTGTTTACAGGAAAGAGATGACTATGCCTTGGAGTTGGCCATGGCTGACGAGTAAGCAATGTAGAAAATCTGGCAATTAGTGGAGCAAAGAATGTGAATATTCTGTTTTCCCTTCTTTTCTCCTTTTTTTTTGTTTTTGCTTTCCATATTTCTAGTATCTTGTCTTGTGTTGGTTTATTTCCCCCCTTATATATACTATTGTGCGAATTCCAAGTAAAGCCCCATGCTATATGCCTATATCATTTTCCCTACATGGCATGGTACACCAATGGGAAGAACTCAAGGTTCATTTTATTTCTTGTCTAATTAGCTTATTTGTAGCAGTAACTAAGACAAAATAAGCTTCACTCCAATAAAAATTGATTGATGCTTTGGAGGTTTGCAAAATCTCTCTCGGAGGAAAAAAAGAAGTAAGAAAGGGATCAAATATCGATTGCTTTTTACACTTACAGAAGCAATTTCTGACTAGCTTTAGCTGTCAGAAATCGTTTAAAACTTTCTAACAAATCAGGCAAATGAATCACCAGAAAATAGGTGATGGAAATGAAAGATTAGGGTTTTTGACCAACTTTTATTCAAGTTTAGAAACACAATTTTAATAAAAGTTTAGGCACTAAAAACATAATTAACCCTGGTGAGCATCATTTTTTTTCTTCCATTTTTTACAGATGTATG
The DNA here is from genome assembly GCA_014843725.1 of Amphicarpaea edgeworthii. Lineage (NCBI taxonomy): Eukaryota > Viridiplantae > Streptophyta > Magnoliopsida > Fabales > Fabaceae > Amphicarpaea > Amphicarpaea edgeworthii. Next base: position 5,675,444 of record CM026324.1, on the reverse strand, counting down.
ACAGCATCTTTGCAAATACAAGAAAAGTATTAAATACTGAATGGCATAAATGTTTTTTCATGAAAACTTCAGAAAAGAGAAAACTAAAATCTAAAAAAAGGTTTGCGGAGTTTTGTCAATTACTTATTAACTTTTTGAATTTTTTTTTCCCCATTCAAGCAATGATTAGCTATGAGGTTTTTATGACCAATTAGCAGTGTCGGGAAAAAAAAAAAACTCTTTTTGTTGCAGGATTTATGAACTCTATGAGACTAGAGAACATGACCGGAATTGAATATGCCATTTTTTTCGAAACAAAATTTAAACTTAACATTGCTGTGTCAAATTCAGAATAGCGATAGAATAGAAACATTAAAAAAGGATTGAGATGACAATCTGTCTATTGATTCAATTGGGCTCTCATGGACCATCTGAAGAAGAAACAACGTATATGAAATAATGCAGCGTCAGGATAGCGTATAACTCGGTTTTGTCATTTGGGAATACTGATAACCCGCGAATAATGAAGATTGGACTCACCCTTTAATTTTGATTCTGTTGGGCTCCATGATAGAAATATCAGCATTTGCTTTGGTCCATGCTGAAGAAGAAAACAGCTGCATAATGTTGATGAAATAATAATAATAATAATAATAATGCAGGATCAAGAGAAGAATATACCATTGTGGTCCATTGCTCTATTAGTAAAAGTGTCATTAGGAATAAGATAGTGAGTGAAGTGTACAACAGTACCCAACGGTCCCACAAGCCTTGAATGTAAAAAGGGCTTCTCATGCATGGGAAATTCATAGATTGGTAACTATTATTATTATTAGGCAAAGGAAGTGATTCTCCTCTTACTCAACAAGTTGAAATTGGCGAAGCAATGTTGTGAAGAAGAAGCTAATCTTAAATAATAACCTTGGAGGCTTTTGTATTTTAGTGGGTGTTTGGATTGCTGTTCGGCAAATACAACAACCTCAGTTTTCAGAAGTATTCTTTTCCTTGCTTATGTGGTGAAAGTGCATTGAGCGAGGTTTGTCAGACTTACTTTAATGGGATTATGTGGATCGAATTTGCAAAATGAGTAATGTTAATCTCATTTGCACATAATGTGCAACACACAACATGTTTTGATAGCTGGTTCCTTTTTTACGTGGAGAAATCGAAGACAGGTACCAGAAAGTCTACAATTCACACACTTTATTCAACCAATTGAGATAAACTAGACTTCTTTGATGTTTAGATAATTGGTTTGAACGTACTTTTTGTGGAATGTGCAAAGTTAACAGTGATGAATACGATAGATAACAGTGAATTGACAAAGACAAGCGATTTCTCATATCTAGTTCAGTACATCCAGCACTGACAGCCACTTATTGTGATATTGCTACTTACTTGCTATTATTAGAAGCAAGTTACAGAAATGGCTAATTGGCTAAGGATTCAAGTTCAAAGGAGGGAGACAGTCACAGCCAAATATCTTTTAAACCTTAAATGATGATGCTGGTGTTGTACTAAAAAAAAAAAAAGAGTAATTTTCAAGTGAATGTGACATTTACAATATGATTGGAACCAAAATATGCTCTGGAGTGCTGATAACGGTATGGTTGACATGAACAAGACTGTAGGGTAACATTGGCCAACATCAAAGGGGCCAGGCTTGGAAATGTAAGAAGACATGTCTGTTCATGTCATTCACTCACTATGGTTTTTTTGCTAACACTTCTAGTGCTTAATTCAAGTGGATGACAGGGCACAGAGTGGAGGCTGAAAAAGACATTAAAAATTGTATTAAACTGACAAATATGTTTTTGCTATGTTGTGTTATGATGAAAGGATGTTGCTTTTTGCCTCAGTCCTGTCTGCATTTTGCATCTGCAACATGTTGAATGAGTTCACTGCACTTTATCAAAATTGCAACTTTTCCACTTCCAAACCCAATTTCTAGCCAACCACAAGGATAAATGATAGTATCCAGAAAAAAAAATTGTTAGAAAATAGTCAAACCCAAAGGCATGAGCCAAGAACTCTATCATATTCAAATTTGAGAAATACCAGCACACTCTTTTAAATACATTTTTCTACTATTGCGTAGAATCTATTGTAAGACACCAAAATTTGAGTCTCATTTGTTTAATGAGTTCTACTCATAATTTTGTAGTACCACCTTTCCATATATTAAAATCCTTATTTATCTTACTTTTTGGTGATCATGATATTAGGACATAGTATCCATTAATTTTACTAATAATTTATTTCTCAAAAATTTAAATGAGTACCTTTAGTGGAATTTCTTTTTTCAATCACATTTTTTCATTCATAAAACTCAACTCAAGATTTGTTTAAGAGAATTGAGTATCACTCAAACCAACAACTTGTTGATTCCTACTTATCTCAACTATAATAGCTATTAAATTAGACTTTGAAATTATAAAACATCAATTATTTTGGGATAAAAATGAAAAGACAAGAACATTGAAGAAGTGAAAAGAAAGAAGTAGTTTTTAATAAATAAAAAACCAGTAAAGTGATAATAAAAAAACGTGTTTGTTACATAGAGTGTGTCCACAGTACTCTTTTTTAGATTTTGATGAAGAAGTCTCCAATGTTTATCCAATTCTTGATTAGCAAGGTGTTGTCTAAGTAAAGCACCCGTGAAGTTAGTCATGCCAAGTCAAAATCAGCAATGGGAAACCATAGAATAAACGGTCTTTTGCTGAATAATCCTCACCTCAATTTCATTCTGAAATATCTAAATGGGAATTTTGGATCCAGATGTTATCTTGTTGAAGAATAGATCATCTAGTGTTTCAACTTTCAACTAACTGCATGCTTACCTTTTGTGGCCGTACTCTGACCTTTTCTGATTCAAAAAGTCACAAAGTATATCAAAGAAATTAATGGTGTTTGGTGCTCCATATATATGCATATAAATAAATCATAAATAAATACTATCTTTCAGGTACTCTCTTCTCTTTGGGTTAAAATTGATTGGAAATTACCATTTTGGTGAACCATAATCCCATATCATATTTAATGATTCTCTATTCTAATTTAGATATAAAGTCCATCAAGATAAATGATTTTCAATCAATTTTAATGGAAAAAATATCTTAAAAGAGAGTATTAGAATGTTGCTACATTCATCATAAATCATATGCACAGAAAAGTAAATGAGTAGTTGAGATTTTCTCAGCCTTTAAACTCATTTCAAATATTTCTCAACCACTTATTTAGTGATTGTGAGGGCTACTTCAATTACTGTCTTATTGTGCATTTATTATTTCTAATATGCACAAATTATGTACAGCTGAAAATAAACTTTACACCGAAAATCTAAAGATAGGAAGGAATCTTCAAAACACTCAAACTGAAAACTTATCATAGATAGTTTTTCATACACCCATTCTACCAAAAATATTTAATACAATCACGCAAGGGAAAAATAAACTCTATACAATGTGAAACAAACGAGTTTCCTCTCCAATCTGATAACTCTTTATTCCTTAAGTGGCAATATGTAATTAGCAAAACCAAGGTTGTAGAGTCTATAATGATGACTTTGCTATTTGTATGTTTTAGGTGCTGAACTTCTGATCAGTGGCGCTTGCTGTGGCCTGCATATATATCATTTAGCAACACCATTGTAAAAACACTTCTCAAATTGGAGAAATTTCCTCTATTTTCATTCCTTCTATGTCTTTTAATTAAATTAAAAAAAAATAAAGTTGATCTTATTTGCAACCAATTAAAAAGTTTAGGCTTTGTTTGAATAAACTTATAGAAGAAGAAAAATAAGAAGATAAAATACATTGAACTTCTTTAAATTGACATCTTATATAACTTTTGGAGAAGTTAAATGAATTTTTTTTTATATATAAAATTTAAGTGCATACGTTAATTTTAGCTTAGGAAAAAAGTTTAATTCATTTTAGCTTCTATAAGTATTTCTGTAAAAGTTTATCCAAACAGGACATAAGTCTATTGCTACACTTCCAAAGTGAAAAGAGAGAAAGATAAGTGCTCTTCTGGCGCGCACACACACAATAAGATTCGGACTAGAGACAGATAAAAGAAAATCTAGTTAGTGAGGGACAAGAAGAGATTACACTGACCCCAACTGATGTTACAAAATTGCAAACTGCACATTTCACGGATCTTGCTCCATATTGGTAAGCCAGTAGCATCCTGCAGTTCCCACAGTTCACATGTGCCACTTGATTTGCTGTCACAAACACACACTTGATGCTTATTGCAATATTGCTTATGCTTAAAACCACAATGATGTTGCTCACAAGAGAAACATGTCTTAAATTCTGTCACAAAATTTTTCAAACCTCAGAGAGACCATGAATAGTACAATATATATACCTTCCAAAGCTAGATTGACAGTGTGACAACAAGAACATTGGACACTTGTTGCGCCGCGGATGTACATGAGTAAAGTATGGCAACCTCCACAAACTAACTGGGCCATTTCTGTGCCTGTCACACACAAGTGTTTGTGATTTAGCTGCTTCATTCATGATCTTCTTGATTTGAAATCATAGGTAGCAAATTGAACTTTCAAATAACCTACACACTAGGGGAATTATAGAGAGAAGAAGAGGAGTGTCAGCGATCCTATCTAACACTCCTTATAATTGATTGAAATTTATTGAAAATCACCAATTTGGATGAAAATCAATTAAATTAGAAAATAAAATCAATAAATGATATGTGAGCTCCATTGAAATTGGTGGTTTTCAATAAATTCCAACAAATCACATGAAGAGTCTCTGAAATAGAGTGTCGCTAGCATTCCTCTAGAAAAGTATAATAGAATTAGCGAGGAGAAATTAAAAACTGCATGATACATACCAGGGGGTGGCACTGCTGTGACAGCATTGCAAACAGCACAGCACACAGATGTGGCTCCAACTGGAAACACCAGAAGGTTTCTACAACCAGAACATACAAGTTGACTCTGTACACCTACCATATAGCAGCCATGAAATAATTTTAAGTATCAAATAAATGTCCTTAACATGCCAAAGTTTCTAGCATTCAATCTATCTTTAAAATAGGTTCAATTGAACTATTTCAAAACCATATCACCAGATATCTCAAATCCACATATTCCACCCAAATCAGAGTCTCACTAAAAAATCTTCATCTCCAATTCACCATTTCTCCCTTCAGCCAATCAGAAAGTGGAACTGTTTTTTCCTTTTTAATCATGTCAGTTTTACATTAACTTTAGAATTTTGTCCAGAAGAACTAAGAATATATCAAATCTCCAATCATTCTTTCCATCACCACAAAGCCAATAGAGAAAGGAAGATAAGATACCATTAGCTGGTGGTGTATAAGGAGCTGGTGGTGTAGGGTAGGGAGCAAGTGGAACTGGCATTATAAAAGGACTCAAAAATGTTGTTTATCTTTCTCTGCCAAACTCTCTACACAGAGAACAAAGCACTTTCTCCCATTTTTTTTTCAGCTCCTGGAAGAAAAATAAGAAAATATAGTAAACAACACTCAATCTGTGGAGGGAAAGAAAAAAAAAAGTATGAGTGAGAAGGAAACCAGTGAAGAAGAGGGTGCCAGCAAATTCAAATGATAAAGTTTAACTTTAAAGAGTCAAATGAGTTGCTGCTTCTTCTTCTTCTTCCCCTTATTATGCATGAAACTAAAAGGGAAGGATTCCAGAAGGAATAAGAAGACTATAATATAGTAAGAGTGTTAAGTTAAGGCCTTTCTTTCAGTGGAAGTTGTATATTTATTTATGTAAGTAATATGGGAAAGTGGAAAATACATTACATGTCCTGTGGTAACTTGCCAGTTATATATATATATAGAGAGAGAAATAATAAAAGGGAAGGAAAAGGATACAAGTGGACACCAGAAAGAAATAGAGATTTAGAAAAGATTTGGATTGGATGTGTATTAAAATAGCATGGTCTAAGACAGGTGCTTAAATTACTTTGTCATTTTGTCTTCAAATTGTTTAGTCTATTCATCTCACAAATATAAAAAAAAAAGTTTAAGTTATTTAAATTGAGAATTGTGATTATTTGATAGTGTAATTTTTTTTTAGAGTAAATTTGTGAATTACTGTTAAACTAAAAAATGTATTTTTATAATTTAATTTATTTTCTTATATAAATAGTGTTTTAAGATGTAGTATTTTTTTTTTGATAAAAAAAAAGATGTATATTTTTTTTCTTTAGGTGATTTATAACATCATTGTTAGTTTTTGTGGACGTTTTAATAAATAAAGACTTTTTTTTTAAGTTGAAAATTTGAATTGATTCATTGAATTTGATGAGGTTTTTTTTTTTTTTTTTCATTATTTCATTTAAATTGAATGGTTGTCTAGGTTTAATCCAACAGTTATAATATTTCACAATTTTTTTTCTTAAATTTTCTTAAGAGCACACAACTTAGTTATAAACATTTTCTTAGGTGAATAATAAGTATTAACTAAAATGACATATTATTCATAAAATACAAGCACATATACAAATATCAATTAAGATAATGACTATTAATGGTGGACACAAATGAAAATATAATAACTTTTTTTATAAAAGACAAATTGAAACGATATGATTATTCGTGAAAAAAATACTATGTAAAATGATGTGACTATAGAATATATCATTGATGTGATCTTTCATATACACAAATGTTTGTAAATAGGGATATTAAGTCTTACTCAATATATTCATAAATCCATTTGTTATTACCTTTGGCACATGAGAGATAGAGATAAAATTACCATTTTATAAACATCAGTATTGCATCAATTGAATTTTGAAAGTACGAATCATAAGGGTCTTCGTTATATCACGAAGGAAAGCCACTTTCAACTAAAGTTGCATCGAAGGTTTTGGAATTGGTTACAACGAGTTAAGTTTAAAGAAAAGTTTTTATCTATGCTTCAAGTTAATTTTGTTTTTCACCTGAAATTAACAATTTTTGTTTGCTAATTCAATCATAAGTTTAGAATAATTAACTGTATTTTTAATATATTTATTTATTTTTAACTGTTTCTTACTTATTTAAAAAAATAAATCTTATTTATTTATAAAATAATTAATTATCTAATAATTACTTATTTTATAAATCATTATTATAATTTTAAATAAACTGAACTATATACTTATTTTTTATTTTCTATTTTTTTCAATTCAAACAACTTAAAAATCTATTAATTTTTAGTTATTTTCTTTTCTCTTTTACTTCCTTCCACTGTATTTTTTTCTTTCTTTTCATGATCTTTCATCATTCCATCAAAATGTAAAAGTGAGGTAAACAAACTCTAGCGATAATTTTTTTTTCCAAAAACAAAGAATTTTTTACCAAAAACTAAAAGATACACTTGTTGTTCTAAGATAAATGAAAATTATCAAAAAATTTATCTCAATTAATAATTAATAGAATAAAGTACGTAACTATTATAAACCTTCAATTATACTTCGTTCAATTACTACCAATTAAAAAAAAAAGAAGGAAAGTTTGATTTTTTTTTTTTTTCCACAGAGTGGATGATGAACTTCCATTTGTAGGTGGCATATCAAGATCAAACCTGACAAGTGAGCTCCATGGGGTCCTACATCTCTCTCGCACTCCCATTGATGCAAGGTACAGTAATGCACGTGACCGATGCAAAGTTGCCACACTTATAATTAATCTCTGTTTTTTACGAAAATTATTTCGTATAAGTACGATGGTTACTAAAAAAAAATAAAAAATTTATCTTCTATTTTTGATTGAGAAATAAAAAAAAATAAAAAATTATTTGGAGGAAATTTATTGAATTTTTTTCTTGAATTATATTATTTAACTATTATCTCTTTTAATTTTATAAATTTTTTAAAAAATAATGAAAAAAGATAAAATTTTAATATTTATACACAAATCAGTATAAAATAGTTAATAAGTCACATTCTATCATTTTAATAATTTTTTAAAATTTAACTGAGTTACTGTAAATGTAAATGCAGAGAAAATGATTATGCATTACATTTTTTTTTTTCTTGAAAAGTAATATGTGATAAAAATGTTTTAAAAGAATATGTTGCTGTCAGTGGTCTTTTTATTTTACCTTATTCGAGTGAGTGAGTAATTTAGATGGTGCATGATGTGCCACGTTGATGTTGCCAAAACAGGACAATAGGGCCCGACCTCATAATCGTACCTCACTACTCTGCTAGATGAGGGGAGGCCCTTATTATTATTATTATTATTAAAAGTATTGAAAATAAAATATTGTGGTCCTATGCATTTTTTTTATAACAATACAAAGAGGAGTTTCTCAAAATCTCTTTTTTACACATTTTTTTTGTTATTGGTCTAAATTTATTAGTAATTATCAATTCAGATGAATTACTCTCACATGAATTATTGCATTAATTTTTAATAAATTTGAATTAGTCACTAGAAAAAAGTTAATGTTTCTGTATAAAATAATTTTACATAATTAAATAATCATAATTCACCGTTTTAATTATTTTTAAAATAAAAATTAAATATCTAATTATAAATAAAAGATTATAATTGAATTACAATGCATTATCCTTTGACTTAAAAAAAATAAAATAATAATCATTAACATTTTCTTTTATGTCACAACCTTTCAAGGGTCATCTAATTAAGAACCAGCAATAACAATATCATAACTAATGAGTGTGCCAAGCTAGCTCTAGTCAGAGCATTATTACTACTTTTTGGTGATCATTAGTTGTTGTTGGTCAATCAAAACCATGTTAGTCTTCTCAGTGGCCCAATTCATTCAGCTTTTCCATCCTTTTACCCATGTGGCCATATACCCAATGCAATTAATAGACAAGAGAAATTGGACCAGCCAATTTGGTGTTGTGCTTGCTTAGTTTTGATCATTTTTCATGTCATGGTTTCAGCCTTTGAGACTCTAACTATCTAGTTTTTATATCAATACATTATCATTAATCTTTGTTATTGACCACACTTTTAATGAGATCTTTCGTCTCATCAACGTTTTTCTATCTACATGTAAAATCATTCAATGTTCAAGAATTATTCTATTCAAATTATTTTTTTATTTTCTTTGTTGCTACATCTTCATGATATATATTCTATATTTTAATTGAATTCTTTGTGGTTAAAAAATCTCTTTAGTTGATCTAGAATAATTAGGAGATTCTTTAAAAGAAATAGTTTTGTTTTTGTTGACAACATGCTATATATGGGGGCTAATAACTTTGTTTAAGAAATCTGAACCAAACTTCACCAAACTAATTAATAACATAACAATAGACTATTACTTTTGGTACATAAGACCAGGCAATTTTTTTTGGTTCAATTTTCATATCATGGTTTAACTCCGTTTAAGGATTTAAGCCCTTTTAAGATCTAACTATGTTTGGTACACAAGACTCAACTTTTAATTAATTATTAAACGTACGAATAGCATTAATTGGCTTTGTGAGCAACGAAACTCAACAGCCACACCCTAACTAGTAACTACATGTAGTCCAAGTGTGTCTTTAGATTTTTCTAAAAACTAAAAAGTTTACAGAACAAGCATGCAAACTTTGTAGATACGATATGAAAAAAAAAACAGAAAAGTTTATCACAAAAAATTGACAAGAGGAAAGAAAAGGGAAGTTTGTGAGCCTCAAAATATAGAAAAATAAAGAGTTCAATGTTTTTAAAAAGTAGATTTTAATTTAATTAAATCATTTAGAATCTCGACTCGTAAAGTAAGAGTTATATCTCCCTTATATACTTTAATTTGATTATATTACTAAATAACTTGAAACTAAATCATCATTCCTGAAATTACATTTCAAAAAACCAATCAAAAATCATAATTAAGACGACAAAGACAATTGTGTCCACAATTAGACAGCTTTTTCATCAAAGAGTAATGTAGTGTATGCATTGAATTGTCAAGAAAGCGAGAGAGAATGAAAAGTTGGGAAGCACCAAATTAAGAAGAGTGAGGCATCATGGGGGGTGGACTAGGGCAAGATTACAAAGAACCAAAAACAAGGTCCAGAGAGAGAGAGAAGAAGCGCAAAAGGGACCACACAAAGGTTGTAAGTTTTGTTGGATTTTCTCCGCGTTCTAAATTCTAACTGGATATTCCTAACATTATTGTTCTACATGTGTCGGTCAATCAATCATTCAGCCTCAACCATGGATATTGGTTTTATTTTATTTAATTCCTTCCTCATTCAACATGTTTATCGGGACTTTTCATGAAAACATTTTTTCAAGTCTTGGAAACATTTTTTTATTGAACATGGGGCATGGAAGGTGTCACCTACTTGTAACACACTCTTTTTCAGTTCATTGAATATGATCAATCAGATGAAATCGGATAAAGTTTTGTTACATGTGAGGATTGGATCATTTATTTATTTTTTATTCTTTTTACAAGTTCAATAATTATCTACTATCATATATTAATATAAAATTATTTTACATAACTTTTATATTTTTTTTTATTGTTAACCTAAATGTCTAAATGTTTCATATGTTATAAGGATCTAATTGAAAAAATCTAATTCATTTAATTGAGTAGGATATATAAATATTATAAATTTTTTATAATATTATATTTGATTCGTATGAATAAAAAAAATATTTCATTTGTTTTCTCAAATATTAGTAAAAATTAAATATTTTTGCTTTATTTGAGAATAAAAAAATATGAAAATAAAATTTAATATATATTGTTAAAACTAATAATAGTAAGACAAAAAAAATCAAATCATGGAAGAAAAACAAACTCTAAATGGTAAATCATTCCTCAAGAAACTATAAATTTAAAAATGTAAAAGACTATAAGTGTTGCTTCTCTTTTTTTTAGTTTTTAATATACATTAGTTTAGGTCTATTGGGTGTAAAAAAATTCCAAACTCTAAACTGTTCCAACTAGATTCTCCAATTTAAATATTGATTTGATTTAATTTCCTAAATCTTCCCACCAATTAATTTTCAATAAAGTTTTGGTAAGATTAATTATAATTCAGTATAGTCAGTCATGAAAGTTGAAACTCTTAGTTCAACTAAATATATTTTTTTTAGCCCATCGACTTCTATTAATGATTAATCTTTTGTTATCTTTAATCGACTTTTATTAATGAACAATCTTTTGTCATCTTTAATAGAGTCTTTTTTCTTAATCATATTTTTTTATCAACTAAATAATTTGAATCTACTGTAAAAAATAAATGTCTTTAAAACGATTGTATTTGCTTCGTTAATAATATCCTTATGTCATACAAGAAGCACTTATAAAAGTAAGGCTAACTTTTGTCAAAAAAAAAAAAGGCTAACTCAGATCAAAATGAAAATGAATGGATTCAATTTAATGCGCATGTGACACAGAAGTTCAAAGATCAAATCATTGAAAATTATTTCATGCTGCCACATTTTTTTTTATTCGTACATGCTGCCACGTTTTTTTAATCATTCAGAAAATAAAAGAACAAACAAAAGAGTTCCACTCTAATCATCCATCACTTTAAGAAGTGAAAAACTTCTACTTCCAAAAAAGTGGATCAACTACACAAAGTTGATCCAAGTTAACACTGATTTTAAATTCAAGTTTTGTTCAAATATTTGGGGGTGAGTGAGAATTTGCTGTCCATAGTAATTCTACAAAATTTGAATAAAATTGCCATATTTGTGGATTATACCAACACTAAGTGAAAAACTTCTAATATTATGGAAACTCTTGACGATAAGATGATGGAAAAAAAAAAGGATGAAAATAGATCAAAATTAAACTATTATTTTATATGGATTTTTTAGTTACATCTTTAACTCGTTTTTATCTCAAATTTGAGTCCGAGATGCATTTACGGGGGCAATCGTGCCTCCAATTCTTCTTTGATTTTTTTTTTTGTAAAATTATATAAAACTCAATTTTTCTCATAAAAAGATGTTACAATCTTACACTTACCACTTACTAGTACATTTATATTTGTCAAACTCTCTTAATTAGATCCATCTTAATTTGAGTTTATATCTTTGTCAAACATGAAATTAAAGCAAATGGCAAGCACTTCTTATTTTATACCAACCATTTTAACCCTTTAATGTTTTCTCTGTTCATTTTCATCTTTGCAAGGACGTATGAAAAAGGGGGAAAAGTGTTAGGTGGAAAATGTTTATGTACAAATTAAAAGACAAATTTAGATTAATTTCTTTATATCCTTATTATCAAACTTTCCAATCAAATTATAACATGTAAATGCTTTCCCATTTTCCCAAACAAATTATATGTTCTTTTGCTCCCAAACAAATTCCAATATCATGGATTACATAGCATGTGGTCTATTATCTACCTTATAGTAATGATAAGTCTAAAATCTTAATTTGTCTTGCAAAATAAGTTATATTATTATCTCTTGCAAATTGAGATAACAATATTGACATTTCTATAAAATGATGTCTAATGCTTATAAAAAAAATGTTTTCTAATATAATTATTAGATACACACAATTAATACTTTGATATTTATCGGCACAATGATAAGTTAACAATAATTTATTTATTTATTTTTTTAATTCATAAGAATTGAAAAAAGTGCTATTAAAAAATTAAAAAAACTTAGATCTTATTCAATTAAACCCATCTCTTGATGTTTTCTCACTTATCATATATGCCAGATTAATGACTATGGACAAAAGAAATAAATACAAACCCTAGATATTATTGAGACAAAAAATTATTTGCATTTGAAAGAAGACAATTTCTTCCCAAGAATGCTAATGCTATCTTCGCTTGCAGAAAATGTAATGCGAGAAGTTTTCAAAAGAAGGTGTCCACGTCACCGTGCCAAGCCAAAGTTGACAATGAAAGAGTATTTGTCATCCAATTGTACAGTGCCAATCCTTAATTAGTAGATGATTAAGTGGACAAAGTGTTCATTTGGACGATTAGCCTCAACCTGGCCTACATCGATTATCTAATAATCTTATCCTTAATTCAGATCAATGCATTGTGTGTCTTAAACAATGTAAGGACAATACATTAAGGTTGTATTTGTGGCATATCTCAAATGTCAGAACAATGTATAGTGCTGCCAATGCTGAAGGAATACCATACCATACCAATACCACTTTTAGGACTTATCTTTTGACAAAAAAAGACAAACTCTTTAATTGATGTGATGAAACCAGGCGTGCTGAGAGAAGAATTGGACTTAACACCAGCCATGCAGCTTCAAATTAATCAATTAATTTATAAATTTGAATTTAGAAAAGTTTTATAAGGAAGTATGTAGTTTTCATTCGATTACAACTTATAATTTATAATAAATTTGTTGATTTTTATAATTTTTTTTAAAATTATATAAATAATAAATTATGATTATTTGACCTTATAAAAACTATAAAAGTACCGCTAAACTCAAATTAAAAAAGAACCTACTTTTGAGATGATTTTTTAGTTCTAGCAATTTTAAAAAATCTGAAAACGACCTCAAAATCTTTTCAATCTGTTTGGTCAATCCATTTAGAAAATCACGTCAGGGTATTTATCCTGTAGTTTCAGTTGACGGGCATGCCACGTCAGATACAGCTATGTGAATGTGATGTCAAACTTTGGTACTTAGCCTTGAAAATGAAGATGAAGTTGGGTACTTTAGGAAGCTCCAGAGACATAGGCATATGAATATTGATGATGTCATCACTACATCAGCAATACATCTTGCACCAAAACTTAAAACTGCAATGAACATAACTCCATAAACATTTAACATTGCTAAAAATATATAATTTATAAGATAATTTTATAAAAATTAACTAATTTAATATAAATAAAAAATTAAAATTAAATGATAATGTAAAATTATTTTATACTTTTAATATATCAAAGTAAAACTCTTAAAAATATATGACTTAAAAATATGTGATGGATATGACATGGATGTACATTGCTTTGCAAAAATCCAAAATTCAAATGAGCCCAAAATCCAGTAAACTTTTAGGACCTTTGGAGGATTTGTTTTGTGCAGCAAAAGCAGTGGCTTGGTTACTGGTTAGCCATGTGTGGCTTCAAATTTGCCTTCCTACTGCCAAATAAGCATAGAAAGGACATATAATGGGCTTATGGCCCTACAGAAGGTGCACAGAGAAAAAATTGAAACATCCTATGTACATTAGAACTGGTGAATGATCTACATTCATTTCTACATCATAGAAGTTACGATCACACATGTCATAGAAAAATAGCTCCATATAATTTCTTCAAAAGCAATTGGCACCTGAAATTGATAGCCATCTCATGGAAGCAATGCATACACTTGGCAATATAATTGATGGTTATGCTGCTGCATTCATTTTATATTATTGGTACAGATAGGGTATCCCAGAAAAGAGTAAGATGACATGAAAATCTTGCATTATTCTTCATCATTCTCATTGTCTGGCCTTCCATACACCACAGAAAAGTAGTGGCAAACTGTTGTCAAAGTGAGACCAGGGAACCTGTGGAGTTTTTCTGGCCGTGGATCAATCTTGACAAATGGCCATCTCATGATTTCTGCAGCCTCACACTCTTCCCATCCATCTCCAATTGCACAAAAGCGAACATTGGGATGGTTGAAACGCTCCTTGATCCATTGGAAACATTGAACTTTCCCCACTTCCCATGAGCTATAAACTGAAATATAACATACATCATTAACAATGGCAAGTTATGTTTGACTTGATCAGGATTAAACTCTGTTGTTGGCTACTGAAATGACTATTAGTTATAGGCTTTCAAAAAGGTTCATTACTATAATGATTGTGACCTTTGCGCTTTCAAGATGGCATAAAAAAATCAATTATGTGACATGGCATTCACAGTAGCCAGAAGAGATAAAATTACTTACCATTTTCATGCGTTATTAAGCTGTCCAGTTGAAACAGCATGCATTTCACAAGTGAGGGAATTAACGATCCAGATGTCACTAAAACATTTACATGCTTTGCATTAGTTGAGTTTGAGCTAGTGTTAGCTAAAGCAATAGAGGAAACTGCATCTTTGTCTTCACCTGAACACTCCTTCAAAAAGGTCCGTGCTACAATGTATTAAACATGAAAGATATAAGTAATAAAGGTCATGCAATAAAAGATAATATCATTGAACCATCAAAACAAACCTGAAGAAAGCCACCTGTCAGTGTATTCATCAGTTTTATCATACAATTCATCCCAGAGTTTTATTGTGTCATGATCTAAAATATTCCGTAAACCCTGAAACCAAACAAGAAAAGGTTAAGTTTATCCCTATGTCAAGCTACCAATGGAAAAGCTAAAAACGATAACTTGCTGGTTACACCCCAACTCTAAGTCTCTAACTCAGATTTTCCCTTCATGATATCCACAAAGCTTCAATCATTAGTAAACAAAGCACCATCTCTCACCAACAAACTAAAACTAATGAGGTTGTTTCTAAACAGTAATGAGTAATCAAGTTCTATATTATGAGCATTGATTTGTTGAAACTTAAAAGCTCGTTTCTGCTACTTTTAACAAGTATGGATCTGCTAACATGGGAATTTAAATAATTATTTACAAAAAAGTGGCAGTAATCAAGTATCTATAATTATGTAGCCTTTTCTTTGGTCTTCAACATTAATTCACAAGCAATTCTTTAAAGACAATGCACTCATTTACGAAATACATTAAGCTTGCTATGTCTTATTGTTTGACATTGTCTTGTTTTTAACAGAAGATAAATGAGACTACAATAATACATAAATATATCGTCAAAGACACAAATTTATGGAAACAGGGTTAATTATCAATTGCCAAACTATTCTATGTTTAAAACAAAAACTAAAAACAACATTGGGAAAGTAACAGATACATAATACATCATATACAGTCCAAAGTCCTTCAATAAATAAGTAATGATAAAAAAGCAAGTCAGATTCAAGTTTTACAATTCAGAATAATCATCACAAAAATCAGAAAAGATCTAACTTGAAAACCGAAAGAAACACAATACTAACTGAGAAATTAGGGAGCAAATCTCCTTACAGCTGAGGTAAATTTCTCTGATAACAGAATATCGAATACTCAACAAAAGAAAGGAGATGTTATTGCCACTATTGCGCTGTTTGAATAAACTTTTCGCTACAAGCACTTAGAAGAAAATATGGTAACATGAAAAGTGCTCATTTTCATAAGGTAAAATAAACTTAGCACCTCAATTTTTGGAGATATTAGATGAGAGAGCTACTAAAAAAAGTTAAAGTGCATAAGTTGATTTAACATGTGGGAAAAACTCTATTTATTTTACCTTCTTGTTTTCTTTTCTTGTAAATGTTTATTTAAACATAGCCTATATAGCATAGCCAAACCCCACCCCCCAAAAACACAAACAAGACCTCAAACTATCTTATGTCCGACCCTTCAAAAGTTGAATATAGAAATACTAATAATTGCTCTAGACGTTTTACCTGTAAGTACTTTTGGGCAATGACTCGATGCCTATATGCAAGTTTTCTATTGTTGGCCTCATCATGTGGGGAATCCAATTCATCTTGGTTGAAGTCATAATCAGATAGGTCCCTCCTGTCATCATATTGGGCCAGAGCATCAAGAAATGGCTTATTGTAATTTTCAATCTGGACCATAGAAACCCTGCATCAATCACTAACATTCCACAAGCAAAACAATCCATGGAAATTTCAACATAAAACCAAAATTTTTACTTGTTCATAGAAGAAATAATCATCACATATTTGTAGAATGAGCTTTTCCCACATCTTTCCAATTTCCACCCCCTTCTGCACATCCTTCGAACCATTGAAAGCCTCGGCATACGATGACTTCAGCAAGGAGTTGAGCAGTACAAGGGTCTCATCCATGTCCCACACGTAGACATCCAACCTGGGATGGACACCTTTGTCAGGAAACATCAGCGTCTCCTGCTCAGGCATGCCAGACTTGGCAGCCATTCCAGCGTGGCGTGTGCTCAAGGAACTCACCTCAGTTCACTGCAGCAAAATATCACATTCTAAGATGCACAGATACAATATGTGTATCGGATATGCATGTCTCCAAAACGGCAATATGATTATTTCAAAAAATATAGGATACCATACGTGTATAAAATATAAAAATTCATAAAAATAATAAATAAATTGTGTAATTTTAATTCTACAAATCAAAATTAAAAACGTACTACTTGAACATTAGTACAAACAACAAATTATAATTCATTGTCATTGTAGATTACTTTCTATGATTTATGTATAGGAACAGTACATTAACCTTCTTCCTTTCTCGAAATCATTCATAAAGAAAACAATTTCTATTTTTGGTTCATTAATTATGTGATTTATATATCGGTGAAGTATCCAAAAGTATCAGAATTGGATACATGAAGAAAATTGATTTTTTTTATGCTTCATAGATTTGAATATTTCACCGATATGTATCGGTGAAGTATCCGAGAGTATTGGATACAGATACCTGAGGCAAAATGAAGGATCCGTGCTTTCATATTCACATTCATTGCAGCAAGTTCATTAACACTTTTATCACCGCCATATTGAGATCATCATCTTCAACACACAACGATGCAATGCATCAATTATTTCAACAAATTACCACTTAAAAAGCTAAAATATCAAGATTTAGAACAAATGAATATAAGTTCAACCTTGCTCACACTCATTCGGTTGTTGAACAAACTTAAGCAACCACAATTGAAATTAATTGAACAATTTTAAAATGAACGAAATTAAAAAAATAAAAAATAAAAAAATCACCAAACAGTGAGGGAATGTGAATTTATGATGAATTCAGAAATCAGAATTAGTAGGATGAACATACTATACCATTAATTAGAATTAGAATAACCAAAACCGGTAAGATTCGAATCAGCGAGTTAACAGTAAAAACAAACAGATATAAATAACAAAGAAAATTGTTTACCTTAGGTTAAGGTTGCAGAATGCAGAGCGCATGAGTACGAGGAGGACGATGAAGTTGTGACTGCGAATCAGACCAACAAAATTTCAAGAATCTAACGCAGCTACAATTTTTCTGCCTTTACCTTTTTGCTTTCCCACAGGCCCAAATTATCAGCCCGGTATAGAAAACTGGGCCTCTTTTTTTTATTACATGGGCCTCCATTAATTTTCTTGAGTTGAACTACTGTTATATATGGAGTAAAACTTTCTGCACCTCCAAATTTTATTTCTGGCACCCCATTACATTCTGGAATGTCCAATTTAATTGAATTTTCAGAATAAGAGTAAATTTAAGAATTTTCATTTGAATAAGTTAAAAATTAATTTAATTGACAGTATTATTTTAATGATGATTTGTATAAATTTTATTGTACAGTGAAGGAAGTTTTGACTTAATTTAATATCGAAACTCGTGAGTCGCGTGTTAGAAGATGAAAAAGATACATAATTTAGAAAATAAAGATGAAATTGACAATATAATAAATTGATTGAAGACACTAAAAAAAGCTGTCCAGAGAAACGTGAGACATTAGACAAGGATGCTAAAAGATGAGTAAATTGTATTTGACGTTTACTATGTTTTCAGTCACAAATATGTTCAGCAAGAACTTTCTCGAGAGACGCCAAAGTGAAGCCTTTTTTTTTTTTCTTAGTTTTGCATTGAAGATATTTTTGACACGGTAATACCAAAGTTTAAGCCCATAGTATTGCAGTAAACGTTTCTTTTTCCATGGTATGGTATTGGAATGAATTTTTGGAATGAAAATGATTTATTTAACAGAAAATAAGTATTAATTTCATCTTGTAAGAAAACTTTTTGAACTAGCACAATTATTATATCGAAAATGAGATTATTCTTTAATCTAATTAGAAAGATAATAAAATATACAGGTAGTAAGGTAGTGAGACTAAAAAAATATGGTATTCCAATGTAGTTACATACATATTTAACTAAGTCAGCCATTGTTGAAGTTAACGACGGATTGTTATATTATCTCTATTAATAATAGTATGAGTTATTTTCATTGTTTTAAAAATTGAAAAAACAGTCATCTGCAGACTAAAGATGCTGATGCGTTTGGTTACATCCAAATGAGATTGGATTAAGGATTATGACTGGCTTGGCTTCTGATATGACTTTTTTTTTTTAATTTTGAGGAAAGGAAATGTTTTGCGCTATTAACTCTTATCCATTTTAGTGTTGAAAATAAGACATGCTCTTTGATTTTATCATATAGTAGTACTTTTGAAATGTGTGTATACAAAATAAAAATAAAAACTATATATGGTGTCAATTTTTATGTCCAAAAATTACTGAAACTTTTTCTAGTTCTAAAAAGCAATGAAAACAACGGCGCTGGTAATGCTATTACCGTATCTTCATTTCAGTTCCAAACAACACTCATATATTCATAATTAACACAAGTTTACAATCAAATCCAACAAATTACTTATTACAAATCATTTTATTAGGAAAAACAAGGTGTTCCAATTTCCAAATATATGCAACAGAAAAACAAAATATAGCCACGAGAAACATAAATTAACATAGATTTTGTCCAATCATCATTTCAGTCGAGGGCAAAATATGGAGCAAAACCATAACCAAAACCCCTTCTTTTTCTTCTTTGATGGCACAAGTTTTGCATCCCTCTTGGTGACAGAATCAGCCATATACTGCACAACTTCCTGGTGAACAACAATAAGCAAAGTGTTAAGTAGAGAAGGTGACAAAATAGAAACAAGCCAAAGCTAAATTTTTTCTGTACTAGGTCAGAGACCATAGGTGTCTCCTGACCTAAGAAAATTTTCACATGCTGAGAATCGAACAAGGATTCTTCCGTTGAATAAATCGTTTCCCTACATGTGAACTTAGCAGGGCTTTACACCACTGCTGCACAAGCGAAAGTAACATTGAAACTCAAGAAGTTTACCTTAGCACCCAACTTAACCAATTCTCTTGGTGGCACCTCAAGGGGGGTCTCGTCAGCCCTAAAAACTCTCAACTTGGACAAGAACCGGAAGGACTCTGGCAGAACTTTTATTTGATCATTACATATATCCAACTCCTCAAGCATTTCAAGATTTCCAATTGATGTTGGCAAGGCTCTTAGGTCTGCAAAGTTCTTTCCCAAGTTCAATTTCTTCAAACTAGTTGCAAGACACAGGCTTTCTGGTACAAATTCAAGTTCATTAAAGCTAACATCAAGTTCCTTCAAACTGCATAGGTTACCCGTTGTGGAAGGCAACCTCTTAACCCTATTATAGTGCAAAGTGAGAATCTCCAAGCATTCAAGCTTCCCAATTGCCTCAGGAAGTGCCTTGAGCTGATTGAAATCCAACTTAAGCACACATAGTGATGAGCAATTTCCAATTGTGTGAGGCAGTTCCTCAAGCTCGTTTGTCTCAACATTCAATCTCTTCAAGCTAATCAAACTCCCAATTGTCTCCGGTAAATCCGCAAACCCGTTTGAGCTCAAGTCTAGATCAATGAGATTTGTCAAGTTTCCAAAAGTAGCAGGAAGTGATCTCAATCTGTTGGCATGAAGATCAAGATCAACAAGGCTTATCAATTCACCAAATGAGTGTGGAAGGTTTATAAGCTGGTTTGAGTGAAGATCAAGCTTTGTTAAGGCCTTGAGACTCACAATTGTTGTCGGAAGAGCCATGAGTCTGTTTTCAGATAGGTCCATTTCAGTGACATCAGATAATTTCCCAATTGACACGGGCAACCACTCCATCTGATCCACCAATTTCCCTCTAAGATCAAGTGTTGTAGCTCCACTACCAGTACAACTTTCAATAACGGTAGCTACTTTCATTAGACTAAATTTCTCAATGCTTCCATTCCCTACAAAGTTAAAATCAAATCAAAGGATGAAACATCATAGCAAGTCAAGGTTCTAAAAATCAACCAGTGATCACAACGCAACTGTAATATGAGTGTATCAGTTATAAGAGGGTGCTTGCGTCACTCTGAGACACTTTTTTTGATATATTCTCTATGTGGTTGGTTGAAATTTATTGAAAATCATAAATTTTGGTTGAAATTAGTTAAATCATAAAATATAATCATTAAATAATATGTGAAATCCACCAAAATAGGTAATTTTTAATAAATTTCAACCTAACACAGAAAGAGTTTATGAGAGAGTGTAGTTAGCACTCCTCTTATCTGCAATTTCTCACAATATCAAGAATCACAGCAAAACCATTACCCCATTTAAAACCAATTGATAAGGTCTCAAATTAAAGAAGCAACTATGAAGCAACCAAAGCTTTTTAAGAGAACAGAATATGTTTAATTCAAAAGTAAAACAAAACCATTTTTGAATATTCCATACGGCAAACAAATTCTAATCGAGTGTCAATTGTTTTCCTTTTCCTATATACATAAATACATAATCCATGAATAACAATTAGAGGAAAGAACATAATAACAATAATAATAGTAACAAGTAAACATGAAAAAAAACTAACCTGCAGACAAAAAAGGCTTTACCACATGGAACTCTTCCTTCACCAAAGTTTCACTTTGATCAGTGATCACCACATCCTCTTCGGGTATAGTGGGAAGGCTTTGCTTCTGAGTATCTCCAGAAACCAATTCAGAAGCCCTCTGAATGAGATCAGCGAAGGTTTGAAATATCTTTTCAAGCTCAAGAAGGTGAAGTGCCTCTCTCCTCTGTTGATGAGTGTGGAACAAGACCATAGTCTTCTTGAGTTGTTGCAGGACAGAGAAAAGATCCTTAGGAACATCATGGAGTGGTTTTTGCATTGAGATTTCGTTGAGTTTGGTTTGTTCCTCGTTGTTGAGGGTGTCCACAGTGGACGTGGCAGCTTCCACCTCTTCAATGGAAGGCCTAGGTGGCAGTGACCCATAGATTCTGGTGATTTCTTGTACTGTGTCCAGAAAGCCACGTGATTGTGTTTCTTTTTCACTCTCGAGTCTCGTGGCCATGGCTTTTGCTATGAAGAAGAGGCTTCAATAGTTCAAGAATTTTAGTGTGGCTTTCTGCTTTTTATTCTGTTCTGGTTCGGTGACAAAACATCATTAATTAAACAACAGTTGCAGGCTCAGAGACAAAAGAAATAGGAAGAAAAAAAAAAGAAATTATGAAATGAAGGAAATATTATGCCACGTTTGTTGTAAATATCTTTAATGATGACAATGTTTTTTTATACGGAATATCTGTATTTTTTTTAACAGAAAATAATCATATTTCTAGTTAGATAAAATTAAGTTGAAACACAAAATCATCATCATCATTTCTTAAAAATACGGGTTATGATAAATTTAAGCATTAATGACACTTAATTTTTTAACTTTTATGAATTTTTTTCCTAATAGAATAATTTAACATATTTTATCTCAAATTTTTAAAATTTGACAATTTTTTTCTCATGTCATTTGTTCATATTTATTTTAAAAAGTTATAAATAAAATACACTAAATTAATTTATTGAAATAAAATTAATCAAAAATTTAAAAGTTAGGAATAAAATTAGTCATACTTAATACGTGGAAATGAAAAATGATGGACAGACATTTTACTTTATAGATATTTTGTTAAATTCAAATTGCTATGGAATGTTTTAATAAGAAACGAAAAAGGAAATAAATGTAAGAAAGAGACCATAGTAGTACAAATAAGTAATTTACAAACTCTTCCAAAGTGTCTTGTTTGGCACATACTTAAATTATTCATTAATAAATCAAAATTTACTAATTTTACAAGACTATTAAAGTTATTTTTTCTTAGTTTAAAGACATTACTTAATTTTTATATATACACACATTTTTCAGTATAAATGCATTAATAATGTACACCAAAATTTTTTGACAAAAAAATTATCAATTTTTCATTTAAATCAACACAAATAAAAAAGATATTTGTATAGTTTATTAAAAAATTTAGATAAAAAAATCATCAATTTTTCATTTAAATTAATATAAATTAAAAGAATATTTGTGTAATTTATCATTTAAATCAACACAAATAAAAAAGATATTTGTATAGTTTATTAAAAAATTTAGATAAAAAATCATCAATTTTTCATTTAAATTAATATAAATTAAAAGAATATTTGTGTAATTTATTAAAAAAATCAAACAGTTAGTATTAAATATTTTAAAATTTAAATTTAAATTTAAGATAACCAAAATATTTTAAAAAATTCATCAAACAAAAATTAAATATACAAAATCACTACTACCACTAATATCACAAAGACTGTTCTATTGCTACCAAAACCACCATTATAATCACCCATAACCACCTGTATCATTATCCAAACATCCTTTTAAATTATAGTGATTTAAATGAAAAATTAATAATTTTTTTCTTTTAAATTTTGGTGCACAATTACTTACTAATGCGCTTATTTATACTGAACAAGAGGAATGTGTGCGTATTAGCAAACTTGTGTGTGCGCGTGTGTGTATATAAGGATTGACCTTTATTACAAGTGCAAAAAGATCCACAGGCATGCACCAATCGAGGTTCTGGTTCTCACCACTGAGCACTCTTAAAACCAATAACGGTGAACCAACAAAACCATTCGCCATCTTCATCATCAACAATCTCATTATTCTCTGTCTTTGTTTTTTTTTTTTCATCAAAATCTAATTGCTCTTCTTTATATTGTGTCCCTCTTCACCCACTCACCGTCGATCCTGAGCATCCTTTCTCTCTCTCAGTTCCCTTCGAATCAAGTTTCGATCTTGATCTTATTTTCCGATTCCCAATATTTCCTATTTCAACTCCTTTACTCATCTCGTCATAAGACTCAACAAAAACGCAGAAAATCAATATGGGTTGCACCATGAGGGAAAAGCACATCAGAGCTAATCGGAGACCCCGATCGGTGAAACCGGACCCGGATTCATGCGACAAAGATGCCATATCGAAATCCATAGCCGAGTCTGGTCTCAAGCCCTTCAAATACCATCTGGGTCTCAACGATTCTTCCCAGACTCCGAATTCAAACCCTAACGTGGAGGAAACCGGGTGGGGTTACTGTACAGAGGAACAATTGGAAGAGATTCTGTTGAAAAACTTGGAGTTTATATACAATGAAGCTGTGTCAAAGCTTGTTGCGTTGGGATATGATGAGGATGTTGCTGTTAAGGCCATACTGCGAAATGGGCATTGTTATGGTGGCATGGATGTGCTGACAAATATTTTGCACAATTCCTTGGCTTTTTTGAATAGCAATAGTGATAGTGGTGGTGGTGGTGGTTATAATAGTAATGGTGGGAATTTGGATGAGTCTGAGCTGGTGTTCTCTGATTTGAGGCAGTTGGAGGAGTACTCTTTGGCGGGTATGGTGTGTTTGTTGCAACAAATGAGGTCTCATTTGAGCAAAGGTGATGCCATGTGGTGTTTGCTCATGAGTGATCTTCATGTTGGGAGGGCTAGTGCTATGGAGATTCCGGTGCTGGGCAACGGGAGCACTGTGCCGGCTACCAGTGAGGGTGGTGCCAATTCGGTTGGTGTTATGGCGCCAGCTTTGTGTAGGTTTCATGGGGGGGTGGGGATTTGGCAATGGGGGAGGCTTGGAGTTTCCTGTGAATGGGATATTCTCTTGTGGTGCAGAGATGAATTTGCAGCTGCAAAGAGACATTGAGTTTCCGAAGAGGTTTAATCTTTCTCCTTCAATGAAGTCCTTATTGAAGAGAAATGTTGCTATGTTTGCTGCTGGTTTTAGGGCAAACTCCAAGCAATTGCAGGTGCAGGTGAAGGCCGCTCCTGGGCGGAGTACCACGCCTAATTTGGATTCTTCGGCTGCATCTGGGACGGAAGTCTCAGCTGAGCAGTCCAGAGGAGATTCACAGAATCTTGATAGCCAATATGCCGTGAATTCGGTGCTGAGTAAATTTCGTGATTTGAATCTTGATGAGAATTTGGAGTTAGTGGCGGAAGATCAGAAAGATGAGGTGATAGTCACTTTATTTCATCAGATTAAGGATCTTGAGAAACAGGTCAGTGAACGAAAAGATTGGGCTCATCAGAAGGCAATGCAAGCAGCAAGAAAGCTAAGCAGTGATCTGACTGAGCTCAAAATGTTGCGGATGGAAAGAGAGGAGACTCAAAAATTGAAGAAAGGGAAACCGGCACTTGAGGACACAACCATGAAGAGGCTCTCAGAGATGGAGAATGCTTTGAGAAAGGCCAGTGGTCAACTGGACCTTGCGAATGCAGCTGTGAGGAGACTAGAAACTGAGAATGCAGAAATGAAAGCAGAGATGGAGGCTTCCAAATTAAGTGCATCAGAGTCGGTAACAGCTTGCTTAGAAGTTGCAAAAAGGGAGAAAAAATGCTTAAAGAAACTTCTAGCTTGGGAAAAACAGAAAGCTAAGCTGCAGCAAGAGATTTCTGATGAAAGAGAAAAGATTTTGAAGACACAAGAAATATTGGTTCAGATTAGACAATATCAAAAGGAAGCTGAGGTATGCTATTTATAGTCCATTATTGATTTGTATATTTGACAATGCCACACACAGACCACTGAAAAGAAAAGAAAATATGGTTTCGAGCATTTGCCTATGTTTGCATAGAGTAAGGTTATTGATTGGACTTGCATCTCTCATGTCAGAATAAGAGTAACATACTTCAACCACAAACTGTAGCTCAATTTGAAAATTGAGCTTCTTGTGGGTGGACTTTACCTGTTATGCAAGACTTGAAGATGAAACCCATTGAAAGCACCTTGTGGCCAGGGACAAGTCAACACCCAAACAGGGATCAGTCCACACCTGAGAGGGGGTGGAGTCACCTCATGGCCTTACTGAAAAAAAAGTGTCAAAATTAGACATCAATATAACATAGACTAGTGTAACACAGTTTGCTATTGTCTTGTTGAAATTTATAGTTTCTGGTTTCTGCATAAAGGACTTTAGTCATTTTAACCTGAGCAATTGAATGCATACCTATCTTGAAGATTATAAAGATTTATAGTTCAGTGTAGTAGTTAATAATTGTGACTTGAAAAATATGAAAATGTTTTTTCTTCTTCTTTTTTGTTTTATTTCATACATATTGCATATTTGGCAATGTGCCATGTATGCTTCAAAGCATGGGGGTTTAAAAAGGAGTTGTGATTTGTGATTGGGTTGAACACATAATTGACATTTGTGTCAGAATCAAGTACATGACAAGATACTTCAATTCTATGGGACAATTTTAAATTGTCCACATCCATGTTCATGTTTGTCCTTACTTGTTAATATATATTAATTTATATATGCACTGTTTTAGGACTGAGTCCTGTGAAAATACAACATCTATCCCAAACATTAAGGACTAAGGAGTAATGCTATAACGGCTCTAGCCTCTATGGCAGTAGAGACTAGAGAAGCCTTTGGCAGTTATGAGAATTTGGTTATGTCATGATTTGCTATTGCAGATTTGTGGCCTTGAGTTGTGGCCTCCATCTCAGAAAATTGCAGCTGTTGCAACTTCTATTATACATGGGGACAAAATCCCTTCTCTACTCCTGTTGTTTTGTGTGTTATTGAAACTGTTTTATGTTTTTTGTTGTTGTGATTTGTTTTATGTCAGAATTGCTTAGGTTTTCTCATAATCATTGTCAAAATCCTTGAATTCTCCCTTCTTGGGACAAACACACCAAGCTGACCTGTGTTTTGTTTGTGCCACTGATCATACTAAAGTTATATAGTTCTTCAAGAAATTTGATCATCAAATTACTCTCTAAAAGATTCTTTTGGTCACCACTTTAGTCCTCTAATAAGGACTAGAATCTAGATTGGTGAAAGATCTTTACTCTCAAAGGTTGAATCTATCATCAAATTAGATACTCAAAGATTCTTTTGTTTTCATCACTTTAGTCCTTTATAGGTACAATATGGTGACATTTTAGATCTTTGAGCCACTAATTTGGTGACAGGTTATATTTTAAAGGACTAATTTGGTGACAAAATCTTTGGAGGACTAATATGATGACAAATTAAATCTTTGAAGGATTAATTTGTCAATCCAAAATTTTGAAGAACAATTTAGCTACATAACTTTGAATGGCCGAATTGGTTGTTTTCTCTATAAACTATTAATCTTGTATTTGTAATCTTTTATAATATATAGCAGCCATGAGCCATCCCACTATCTTGTTATAGCATTTTGGGATTGGGCGATTAGTTACTAAATGTCACTATTTGGGATTCATAACAATGCTATTGACAAGCCTGAAAAATATGTATGCGTGGTGTTTCAGGATTATGTTTTGGAGATTTAAATAATTTTTTTGTGGGATCTTCAGAATGCATATGATGATAAATGGGATTTAACTTCATCCTGACAAAGAAAATGCCTCTATGATATTTTAGGAAATAGGGTAATGTAGCTTAAATATATATACTAATTTCATTCCTTTTAGTTGTTTTTATGCAACTATTTTTTTGTTGAGCCCAATGGTGATGATTTGTCTGTGTAGCCAATTCCATCTATTGGAATGAGGCTTGGCTGTGTTTATTCCATCATGTCATGTGGAATATGTATCTTATGATTTGTTAAAGGTATTGCAGTAATCAGTATACATATTTATGTGTGTTGCTCTCTGCTTGCTTTTTGTCAACTATATATATCCCTTTTGGCACCATACCATGGTCTTTCTTTGGTTGGGGTCTTTTAAACTAATCCGAATCAAAGAAACATCCTCTTTGTCATATTGTGAGTTGTATCACTGCAGTTTGAGCCTAGCCTTGACATATTAAGAGTGTTTGTCATCACTCTTCCTCGTTCTCATTAGATTGAATGAAATTGAATTGAATTAAGGGTTTAATATATTTTTAGTCCCTATAAATATAAAATTGTTCGTGTGTAGTCTCCAAAAAGTTCTCTTTTGGTCCCTTGTTTATGGAAATGTGTCAAGTGTGTTCCTTGTTACTAACACTGTTAACTGAAGAGGAATGGAAAGACAAAAACTACACCTAACACATTTCCATAAATGAAGGACCAAAAAGAGACAATTTTTTTAGGAACCAAAAATTTACATTTCCTTATTTGCAGGCACTAAAAGGGTATTTAACCCTTGGTTTCATGTCAGTTGAAAAAATTTACTATATTTTCTTGTATTCTGGACTTATGTAGTTTATTTGGTTCCAGTTATCAGCTATCGCATACTGTGCATTCATCAATTCATGGGTATTTATTTTAGTGGGCACATGTGAAAAACGTGTTTCCTTCAATCCTTGATGATCCTTACATTATATTCCCTAAGTGTTTTCTTATTCATAATCATGGAAGTGTATAATCTAGTTATTACTGAATATTACACCTGACTTTTCTTTCTGTTAATTTCATTTGATTTCTCATTTGGTTCCTTCTCCTCTCCACTAAATCCTCATTTTGTGAGAAAAATATGTTACTGTTGAAGCATTTACTTTGTGTAACAACTTGTTACAGGTTAAGTGGAAGGAGGAATTGAAGGCTAAAGAGGAAGCCCTAGTACTAGTCGAGGAGGAACGCTGCTCTAAGGAAGCAGCCGAGTCCAACAATAAGAGGAAGCTCGAGGCTTTGCGTCTGAAGATCGAGATAGATTTCCAGCGCCACAAGGATGATCTACTGCGACTCGAGCAGGAGCTCTCGCGCCTCAAAGCGTCTGCTGCTCAGTCCGCCGAGTTGCATAACCAGTCAAGCAATTCGCCAACGAGCAACTCTGAGGGTGTGAAGCCCCAAAGAGAGACCATTGCCAGGCTGCTTCAGGAACTAGACAATCTGGAGGACTTTTCGGAGAAAGAAGTGAATAGCAACAGAGAATGCATTATATGTATGAAAGATGAAGTCTCCATTGTGTTCTTGCCGTGTGCACACCAAGTTATGTGTGCTAGTTGCAGTGATGAGTATGGAAGAAAAGGAAAAGCTACTTGTCCTTGCTGCAGGGTTCAAATCCAACAGAGAATCCGTGTATTTGGGGCAAGTTCCTAGCTTTATGTGAAAGTTATGTTACAATGGGACTTAGGAAGGTATATCCTATGCATTTTTTTTACATAAATTTGTGCCTTTAATCAGTGAGACTACTTGTCTCACTAAACCTCACATTACATGCTGTGAGTTGTGAGCATGGTCAGGAATTATTACCAATACTATTGTTATTATTATTTATATAATATATTATACAATATAAATAAAAAACTAAGTCCTGACATCAGAATCTCTCTTGGAATGTCTGCAATATAGTTGGTTACTGCCATTGGCTTGAAAATAAGAGATGGCAATTGTGTTGTTTTTATTTTGAGAACTTCAATTCACCTCCTTTCCTTTCCCTAATGTGCAAGTATTTTCATTTGATCTGTGTTTCGTTTTTCTAAGTATGGTCCTGTTAATCGAGGAATAAAATGTTCTTTCGTTTATAAATATCTTGGCTCTCAGCCGAGGGATATCCGGATAAGTAAAATAAATTTATCATGATCTGCTTTCAAGAAAGATATATTTTGTGCTTTTATTACGTGTGAATGAGGGATTTTGTTGATTTATGGACTTTTGTTTTGTTTCTGCTTATTTATATTACATTATTGCGTGGTTTCCGTATATATATTTTTTTAATTATGTCATTGCTACGAAATAGTTTTCTTAATAAGTAAAAGTTAATTTATGTGTTGAGAGTAAATATTTTTTTCCCATGTTTAATCCATAAATAAGTTGGTCAGGATTTAAATATTATTTGTGAGATAGATTTTACTATTTTTTTGAAATTTATTATTGAAGGTCTCTCTTATGAAATTTATCATTGAATGCCTCGACAATGTTTGTCCTCATGTATGTGTGATTTTAATTATTTATAATTACGTACAATTGTCTTGAAATATTAGTTTGTCTTTTTTTTTAATTTTTTTATTTATAAAAAAAGAAATATAATTTTTGAACTAGCAGATGAAAAATGAATTAAAATAAATCACAAATGCATGTAAAAGATTTAATTAAAATATAAAATAATTTTTATCAAATAATAATGTAATATTTTTTTATTTAAATTTTTGCAAATTAGTTGCATGCCAGAGAAAAGAGCCTTCTAAGGAATCCTAAAGTTATTAGGGGGTGCGATATAGGCATGATAGCGGAGGTACCACACTCATTTATACCACTTGTTATTTAGTGGGAAATGTTTCGTGGAAACTCCCTATGCTAATATATATCTAAATTCTAAAGAGAGAAATAAATAATAGAGAAAAGTGATAGATATAATCATATAATATGTATTTGATGTGACAAGAGGAAGATAATGAAAAATGAAGGGTGTCATGAAATGTCTAATGAGAGTACAAATATCAACATTCTTTTAATCATATAATATGCATTTGATGCAATTGTTTTTCTTGTTTGGTAATGCTTGTTTTGATCAGTCTTCTTGGTTAATATTTTTGGTAGTAATTGATTCATATTGTAAAATTAATTTATACCATTAGGGTTTAAAATCTAAAATGTATATATAATTGTCATTACTTAACTATTTACTATAAATGTTTTATTTTATAAAATATATTATATGATTCTCTTATTTTAATTTAACATTTTACTTGAGTTTATTTTAATTTATTATTATATATAATATCATTTTAATCTTGATTTAACTATAGTTCAAATATGATGTAAAAAAAAAAAACTAGAGTTCAAATATTAGTTATCAATAAATAAAGTTGACCAATATTTCATAATTTTAATGATAAAAACAAGAACTATTAAACTCGGTTTATTTTATTTTTTTTAAGATAAACTCAATTTAATTATTGATCTAGTTTTAAAATAATAATTTTATTCATTCAATTGGGATAAAGTTTCACTAGGATTAAATTAAAATTGGGTAACAACAAATATTTGATTTTAAGTGATAAAAGATTCAATTTCCATAAATAATGTGTAGAATTTGAATATTGTACATAAAAAAAACGTGATTTTGAGGAAAAAATATCACTTTAGACAGATTATTTATACTATAATGTTATAAAATCAATATTTTTTTTTTTATCTATTTATTAGTTTTAACCTAAAACTACAATTATTTTGAGACGGTAGGAGTAATATATTATTCATTTTTTTTTTCTCAGGTGACAATCAAGTCTCTTTATTAGTGTTTTATCCATAACATTTTAAAAAGCTTGGTGAAAACTGAGCTTCAAATGGATGGACAAATTGGACTTGGGAGCATTTGAGAACCACTCTTTTTTTGTGTTTTTATTCTTTCTTTTTTTTGGTGTATAGAGAACCACTAGTTACACCCAAAGAAATGAAGTAAAATAAAAGGAAGTACACTATCGTTATTACAAGTAATTAAGATTGTGTGTAGTTTGTCAAAAAAAGATTGTGTGTAGTTTTGGTTCTCAGGTTTCAATTGGGGGGGTTTTGAATTATTAATTTCTCACCAAGTGCCAAATCAAGTCACTTTATCAATGTATTATCCATTTTTTAAACTTTTTGCTTGACATGATATTGATGTTTCTAACATTTTTGTGACCATCTAATGTTAATGTGGTTAATACATGTGACAGTAACATAGAATGTTGATGTAGTGAATAAAAAAGGTGTTGACTTGAAATTTAAATTTATAATTCTTTGCTTCATCACCAATAAAAAAATGCTGCAAAAAAAGATTTATTTTAGAGAGTAAAATGAAAAGTTATACATTAATTAAAAAGTTAACTATTAGTAAAATTTATATAATTACATAATTTATTATACATGTACATGCATTTAATTATAATTTTAATTGATAGTTTTCTAATCAATGACTATAACTCTTCAATTCAGAGGAACCAAAATTAAAATGAGATCCTTTTTTTGGTTAATTAAATAGGTATTTAGTTATTTTTACTCTACTAGTATCGTTTATTAAATAATTTCTTTTCTTATAATATTAAGTAAAATTACTTTTGAGAGAGCTAAAGCAAAGACTTTATGGCTTCACCTTAGACATGACCCTATACTTGAGCATATGTCAATGATAAATATATTAAAAATTAAGTGTGATTATATTGAAAGGTTATTGCAGAAAATTAATTATAGACGTATAAATTTTTTAGTAATTTTTTTTAGTGAAATACAAAAAGAATTATTACATAAATAATAATATTTTAATTCAGTCACTAAAGTATTTAAAGAAAAAAAATCAACACAACACAACTTTATAAAAGAAAAAATATTTAATATAAAACAATTAAGTTATCATTAAAAAATATTAGCTTTAGAACTTATAAATGTCTAATCTTGCAAAATTTAATGTTCGAGATGTGTTGAGAATATGGCGTTTTAAAAATGTATAGTTGCTTAAGAATTTTTTTTTTTTTTAGGATAATATATCTTTGTACATGTTACTTTATAAAAAAATAAAATAAAATTAACATCTTTAAAAATTAAAATTTATTCCATAGTTATGAGTAGAAGTTGTTTCATATAGTTTCTTGTAAAAAATATTAAACTTCTACGAATTAGTTATTGAAAAAAATAATTTTAATTTTTAAATAAGTTAATTTTATTTTTTTTTCTTCTTCTAAAAGTCATTATAAAATAGTGTATCCAAACATGTCAGATTATATTTTATCCAACTTTTTTTTTTTTACTTAAAAGAACTATTTTAAGTTAAAGTAAAAAAAAAAAGAATTTTTAAGTAGAAGTTATTTTTCAAATTTCTTTTTTTTTTTTACCTTAAAAGAAACTTTTAAGTTAAAAGTTGTTGGGTAAATATTTCAAAATTTAAAATTAATTATTTTTTCAAGTTAAAAAACATATTCATAAAAAAATACTATGTAAAATAATTTAATTTTAAAAAATTATTTTAATAATAAATAAAAATATTGAAGAACAAATACTTAAAAATTAATTTTTAAAATGTCATAAATTAATTAATAAAATTAAATTTTAATGATAATAATTTGAAAATAATATATAATAAATGTAGATAATAGCATTTAGCAAAAAAAAATATATACAAATAATATATAATGATTAATCAAAAGAGGTGGAAAAATTAAAAGAAAGAAGAATCTCGTAAAAAAAAAAATTCAACAAAAAAAATCTTGTATGAAAAAAATAGTTTTCATAAAGAGGTTCAAACCTAAACTTCTGATAAATAGAAAAAACAATTACGAGATTAAAAAAAAAAGATTAGAGTCTAAGTACAGCAAAATAACAATAAAATAATCTTAAAATATATGCAAATAGCACCAACAGAATTCGAATGAAGGTTTCAAGAAAAAAAGCTTCGCTTAAGTTTGATTTAAGTTCCTTAAGTTAACTTTTTTTTATAAAAGTTCATTTCTAGTTATTTCTTCATAAGATATAAATTACTTATTTTTTAAGTATTTTTATGCAAAATTTGTTTGGTCCAACTTTTCATTTTAAGGGGAAAAAAAAGCCAAAAATAAACTGAGCAAACACTACCTTATACTCCATTCTAGACTTAGGACTTTTCATTATTTTTTCTAATGGCAAACATTAAATGAGTTGTTTAAATGGTCTGGAAAATATATTTTGTACCGTTAAAAATAATCCTGCTTAAAAACAGTTTTAATGTAACTAAAATACTGTGTATAAGTATATATATTAAGTAATCCTCATCCCATAAATTAAATGTTGTAAATTCAAACCTAAATTTAAGACCACACATCCACTCACCTCAACAGTACCACGTTAGAAAATGAATCACACTCTTGAGAATGTTTGAGAACAGAGCATCGATCGGTTTTGCTTGGTGGATTTAGGTTAATTAGGCTCAAGGTATTATTAGTAGTATTAATTAGTTTTTCTATATGCTCCATAAAAAAATTAATATGATGACATGGAAATAACTAATATTATTTATTACTTTGAATCAATACTGAAATGAGAAAATTATTACGATGATTGAAAAAATCAAACCAAATCAATTAATTTTATTTAATGACCCTGAATGCTTAAGTCTAAGACTTAAATATATTTTAATCCATAGATCACATATTTTTTAATCCTACAAATAATATGAAAAGTTGATTCTTTTACTCTCAACGTAAAAAATGTATTTTTTTAATCTTTTAAGATGTTAAATATAAAATAAAAGATTTGTAATTTGTTGTGAATTTTAGCCGCCAAATATATAAAAACCACCTAGCAATACTTGACACACCCACTACTATCAGAAGAACTAAAAATTTAATTTTGATGGACAAAAAAAATTAACTTTCTATTTTTGGAGGAGAAAAAAAATAGGATACATATTTAAAAGGTTAAAAAATATTTAAATTTTAGTCTAAAATAGATTATGATCATTAATTAAGAAGATTTAGTTTAGTTGATTGAATAGAATAGAAGAATGTTTGGAAATTTTCTGGGGTTATCTTTGATTCTTAGGAAAAATTCATTCTTTTTGTTTGAGTTCTGTTTCATTGATTGAGATATTTTGGCCTTTGTAATTACAATTAATGGCTAGCCACTCTTGGCGAGTTTATAATTCTCTCAGGGCACAGCCTACACGGCTACACATTTGTGAACGACATTTTTTTTTTTTTTAACTATATATTCATATTACAGTTCTTCAATTAAAAATAAACTTTTGCTTTTGCATAATAAAAATTATATAAGTTACTGAGGTAAATCATATAAGAAACTGCATTTAAATCCTTCCCTCCCTCCCCAGTAAATTAGACAAGAATAATTCCACACTACAAAATCACAGTAATTAATAACCTGCTTTTGGTTATATTGTTTGGGTTTGGTTAGTCCAAATTTATTCTCATTGGGGTTTAATTTGAGTGTAACCTGGTTACTAACCTGGTTACATCACTTACATGATGTACACTTTTGGTTCTGTTGTATATGCATTCTGGTACCTTGAACCTTGTAGTATCATCAATATATTTTTGTCGACAGAAAAAGAAACAGTAATATACTGTTAAAAAAAAAAACTATAGATCGATAACTATTAGTAGTTGTTTTATTTTCACCAAAAAACACAGAAACTATTCTAACACTGAAATAATGAATATAATGCAGAGAAATTAATCAGTAATCACGATCGATGAAAAAAGGCCCCCCGTAACCTAGATGGCTATGAGGTGCCCAATTGAATATAAATTTGTTCGTCAAATAACTCGTTAAGATACGTGAGAACGTAGCAAAATCATATTATCAACATTAAGTATTGATCGATGATGATTAATCTTTATCAAAAAAATATGTTTGATAAATCTATAATATGATTCTTTTATTTTAACCATGTTTTTTTTTTTCACAATGAAGTTGTATTTGAAACATTAGTTTAAAAAAATTGAGTACATTACCATTAGAACTATAACGTTTTGATAGATTTTCAAAATATATATAGCTAGGAATAGACTTGCAGTTGGTGGACAAAGCGTTGAAAACGGAATGCATTACAATCAATAGATATCAATGAACTCTTCCTTTTGCGTACTTCCTATATGGGTGTTTGATTGTGCAATGACAACCAAAAATGTGGGAAACCGGAACCATACTGATACAAGGGCTGTGTTCCTTCTTACAGTAAGTTTATTTTAGGATATACGAATTTATTTTTAAAGTACGTTTAATACGACGTAAAATAAAATACATATAAGAGATCTTATAGTTAGTTGAATCGAATATGTGATCGTTGTTAACTCTCTGGATATTATATTCAATTCTCATGGATAAAAAAAAAAAATACAAAATGGATGATTTGTATAAAACAATCACAAGTTAATTAGTTATTTTTACTTTCAACGTGAAAATTTAATCGCCTTTATTTTACCATTAGTGTAAAAATATGTATTTCATGCTTGCCTAAGTTCGATGTTAATTGCATATGTAGTGGGGTTGGGGTATGACTTGTTTTAAAAATTATAACCATAATTGGAAGTTAAATAAAATAAGATAGTATAGTAATTTATAAAAAATCATGTTGGAGAAAGAAAAAACTTTAGAATTGATATGGGATGAGAATAACCACTTTTATGTGTTCACATCTTCAAGAGAAACCGCTCTCAGCTATAAATATATTATAACGTTCATATAAATTCGCTTCAGATTAGGTTAAATTAGTTTTAAATCTAGACTTAACATGCCATCTAATTCAATTGTTTTTTTTTTTATATTTTTAATTTTTATTTGACGTTTTACATAATTGGTATTTTTCTTTGGTCCACACTCTACATATATAATTTTCTTTGAATGGAATTATAAATAATTACACTCTACATAGTACGTAGTGGGCAACTTAGGAAAAAAAAGCGGACAAAAAGACCTCCAATTAGTTACCTTAAGATACATCTAATTTTCCCTAAAAAAAAGATACATCTAATTTTCTTCCATTTTACATCTATCTCATTTATTTTTCTCATCATAGTATTATTTATCATATTTATTATTTTTTCTTTTTTTTTCCCTTTTTTTTTTTTTTTTACCTTTACACTCTAATGAGAATGTACGAGTATCGTAATAACTTACTCTTACCTTAAATTAATTTGTCCAAAAAGCTATGGATATCCTTTTACCGTGCAGATGAGGGACCTTCTTCTCTTCGAGTTATCTGAAACTGAGATGATATGCAACTATAATGTCCATTTAATTTCACGTGAAGTTAATAAAGGTACCTTTTGGACTCCACTGCTTTAACAACTCTGATGCCAATTAAACTATGATTTAGGTAACCCAAAGGTTTCATAGCGGGAAGAAGTATCTATTTAACAAAAAAAATTATATTAAATTTTTATTGTGTGTAAAATATTTTCTTGAATCAACGATAATCACCGCATGAAAGATTAGTCTCTGATTTAATGGAGGGGAAAATATTTATAATCTATCATCTAAGGAAAAAAAAAAACTATGAATTAGGTCCATTCTATTTGATACCAAGCTGAAGACTAAGGCTGAGGCTGATAGCTAGCTACCACTCGAATACCCAACTCTAACTCTCCAAGCCATATCTAATTCATAGTATGTGCGTCAACGCTGTCTTACAAAGATAAAATAAGGTTTTTAGTGTTGGAAAATAAAATCAAATTTCTATAATTTCAAATGGATATTATTTAAATTTAAAGAAATTTTCTTATTAGATTTAAAGATATATATATATTTTAGGAATTTGTTTCCTTTTTAATATTAGGCTGCAAAATTTATAAATAAACATATTGTTGAGATGAAAGATAAAAAAAAACATTGTATAGGGTGGGTCCTTACCCTAAGTGAGAAAATCATGTGAAATAAGGATTTATCAAGTTTGTCTATAAAACTTGTAATTGGTTTCTAAAGTTAAAAATGATAGCAACACTTTTTTTAACACCTCTTTACGTGATTAATGGGAATTTATTTAAAATTAATAATTTTGATAATTTTACTACTCATTTAAAGATTTTGTTTTATAATTTAGAAGTGAGATTTACCAAAAAAAAAAAAAAAGGTCATATCTAATAAATTTCAAACAATCCTAAAATGTTAGAGAGAAAGTGTTATAATTAACATTTATCTCTCAAGTTTCGTTAGAAAACTTGTAATTAGGAGGATTTTTTCAAGTTTGTCCAGACAATATGGTAATTTGATTTGAGATGATGAATAAATATTTGAATATTTTTTGGACGTAGGCTCGAAATGTTGAACCATGTTAATTAAATGATATGTGATCTTTGGTATTTCTATTTTGTGGTGTTATTTGATCCTTATTGGTGGGCGTGAAGGGATAAACTTGTTTTATTTTCTCCAACATGTAGTACATGAAATTAAATAATCTCGTAGAAAAAAAATAGTTGAATCCTTAATTGTAGTGTTAAATGTTACAGTACTATATTATTAATTATCCTATTTATTACACATATAAATTATTGTATAATTTTTTTTTTCTCAAAAGATAACTTATGAAACTCTACAAATCAATAATTTTGAATATAGCTATATATATTTAATAAAAAATAGATATTATTAATTCACATTAAAATATAAGAAATTATATTTCATTAAATGTGAAAAAGTGGAGGTAAGACTTACACAATATTGTTTTTAACTAATTATATTTACAATTTTGAATAAGTTGCAAATTTCATTATTAATGCACGAAAATATAATTAAAAAAAGTAATATTAAAGTTTAAATTATAAGAATAATTATTTATATCACATACATTACAACTTTTATATTAAAATATGAATTTAATTTTCATACACCGATATCAATGTAAATACTTTCATATTATCAACTCATAAAAAGTTATCTGGTAAAAGTAAGAATCTTATCTTGTAATAATTTGTAATTGAGTAGCATTCCAAGAAATCTATCCATAACCAGTAAGCAACAAAAATATCTTTTTTTATTTTATTTTTATGAGTAAAATTTAATTTTTTAAATTTATTTAGATATTTTGTGTAAAATATCCCGCTTTAACTTTTCAATAAATTTTTTAGTCAAAGTTCAAAATATACTACACAGAATGATAAATGAATTATCATGATTGGTAGAATGGTAGGTAATTTTATTCTTTAAACATGTGGTTAGAAATTGATCTAAGAATTAGTCCTTTGACTTTCAATTTATAGAAAAATTCAAAGTTAAGAAAATGGATGACAAATGTAAATATTTATAACACTGAAAAATTTATAGTAAAGCTTAGGTCAAATGATATTTTTGGTACTTTATTTTATTTTATTATTTGATCCTCTATTTTTTAAAAATTCATTTTAATCATTTATTTATTTAAATCAATTCAAAATGATTATTATGTTTATTGAAGCCATAATGGTTATTATGTTTATTGAAGCCATAATGAGATAATGATATTATCAGCTAAAAACGACCTCGTAGGGGCAATGATTCTCCTCTTTCCAAACCCATAATCGCCCCCCATGCCACGGTTGCCACCGCGTTCTCCTCCCCACTGGATTGTTGCATCCTATGTTGTCAACGACACTGTCATGTGCGTTTTCAATCGCCATCATAGATTTGCAAAACGAAATCCATAAACACGACAATGATGATCCATTGCGGTTGTAGTTGTAGCAGCACGAGGTGGTCTGTGATTCTGAATTTGAGAAAAAAGAGAATTAAAATTTGTGGGAATCCTATTTTCTTAATGCAGCCATTTTTAGCTGCTAATATCGTGAGATCATTTTTAGCAGAAATTTTTAATGTGAGTTTTTTTTAAGGTTAATAATTGTTTTTATAAGAATTTTAGTTAGAGAATTTTTCGAGTTCTCTTACAATGAAAGAACAGTTCTATAGTAAGAATCCTAAGAATTTCTTCTTTAAAAAAAAAAAAAAAAAAAAAAAATATATATATATATATATATATATATATATTTCAATAGTTAAAATAAAATGAAATCTATTAAATTTAAAAAGGTGGATTTATTATGAACCCACAAATAGGAAATTAAAAACTCAAAATGAGTTATGTCATTAAGACAAATTAAGAGGTAAGTTCTTATATCTTAAATGACATTGTAAAATTCAAAAAGAATAATTTAAGAATCCAAAATAAATTCTACTACTAAAGATATTCTTATCTCTTCATCTAACTCAAATTTTAAATAACTTTATATCAAAATGTGTATTACTTTTATATACTTGAGTAATAATACATTTTTTTTTACAATCACCAAATCAGATACTTTCTATTAAAACAGAGTTTGTAATACAATGAGACATAGCAATGAAAGTATGTTCAAATCTTAAGAGTTCCTAGCTAAGGAGTAAGCCATACCACTAGCTTGTCTTTAAACAAAATGCAAGTCCTCAATGTGTCACTGATTTTGGAAAGAATGATTCCGCATTCTAATAGATCCTCTTCAGAGCTAGAAATTTGATCCAAAATAGTTTTGCAATCAGACTCAATTATTGCATTGAAGATGTTCGGGTAGACCAGCCAAATCAAGATCAAGGAATGAGAAATGATAAGAACTTCTCATTCCCTAACCGATAGCATGACATGAACTAAACCAGTTTTGACTGATACAAATTGGCCTATATCATCTTTAATAATTGCAGCATAGCCATATACACCTTCTGCATTAAAAAATGCAGCATACATATTACATTTTAACCTACTAGCAGGGGATTTGCACCAATACAAAATTGAGTCAGAAGTTGGTTGAAAAATTAAAGTTTGAAATGAATTAATGTACATATACCTTTATATTATTCGCAGAATGCTTTGTTTGTTTTAAATTTAATAAATTGATTTAAAAGAATAGTAAAAATAAAAATTGTATGTCAGCCAATGGGATAAAGCTTTTGTTTCTCTATTTTAGATTTAAATCACGTGACGGTTAAAATTTGTCATAAATTATAAATTTATTATTCTTTAAAATTTATTATGATGTAAACTAAAAGAAGTATTTTTTTTTATTAAAATATTAAAAAATAATTTTTTATTTGGAAGATAAAAAATGTATAACTTATATTAAAAGACTATAAATATTTTGAAATTTTTATTTAATCGACAAGTAAAGCTTTTGTTGTTGTTATTGATAAATATAGAATAACTTTTAAATATAAATATTCTAAAAAAATGATAATCATATAGCCAAGTAGTAGTAATTTTGTTCATATTAAAAACTAAAAAAAAAAAGAAATTATTAGTTACAATAAAATTGTTTTTCACAACCTTAAATCTAAACCAAACCACTTAGTGAAAGGTGAAAACCAGTTTGGTTGACACATGCGTCAAACCAAACAACAAGCTATAACTTTGCAATTGCACTAGGCGGCGATGACCGGTTAATCTAGATCTTTGACCGTCATTTTCACGACATTTAAATATTACTTCCTCAGTCATATTTTAATTGCATTTTATGATTTTTATATAAAGATTAAGAAAATAAATAAATAAAATATTTTTTAATCAATTTAATAAAATAATTATTTTTCTCAATAAATGTATTATATTTATCTATTACATGTATAATCATTGACAAATTAAGAAAAAAATAATAAATACTCTTTTAAAAAGTGAAATCATAATTTATTTTGATACAAATCATAATTTATTTTGATACATTTCTTAATATTTAAAATTACATATAAAATGAGACGAAGAGAGTATCAACTTATAAATGAATTTCCTAAATATAAAAAAAATTATAAATGAATGATGACGGTTTTTCATTCAAGATAATTTTAACTAATGCACATTTATTAAAAAAAATTAGTTAATTTATTTATTTGTATTTTTTTTTATTAATTCATATTTTTTTAAAAAAATTATCTTCATAATTATTTGACTTATCATTTGATTCGTTTCATTTATTTCTACCTAATTAATTAGGGTGTGCTAGTGTTTTTTTTTTTTTCCAATCCTCACAAGAGAAAATTGATTTATAGCAT
The DNA here is from genome assembly GCA_014843725.1 of Amphicarpaea edgeworthii. Taxonomy (NCBI): domain Eukaryota; kingdom Viridiplantae; phylum Streptophyta; class Magnoliopsida; order Fabales; family Fabaceae; genus Amphicarpaea; species Amphicarpaea edgeworthii. Next base: position 5,634,214 of record CM026324.1, on the reverse strand, counting down.
ATATTGTAAATGAATTAAGAGTATTTTGGTAAAAAAAAAATTTAATAGAGACAAATTGAAAAAAAAAAGAAAAGAACAATCAAACTTAAAAAATATAGGGATGGAGGAAGTGTAAAGTAATTCTGAAGTAAAAGAAAAATAATAGAAAAATCAGTATGCATTAAAAAAAAAATGTAAGGTAATACACTAATACTGCCTCTATTTCTAAATATATGACTCTTTCTATTTTGTTTGTCCCTTCTTATAAAGCTCTTTTTAAGTTGTCATTTGCATTAATTATTTTTTAATTAAAATATCTAATAATTACTTTAGAATAAATGCTATGAATTCAAAAGTTAGATGTATTCTCTCTCTTATAAGAATTGAAGAATACTACTAGCACACACTAGTTAATGGGGTATAAAGTAATTAAGTGGAAATAGTGATACGATGAGTTCCAAATTCCAATGACTTAAGGGGGGGATTTTAAAAAGTAATACAGATGAGAATTAGTTAAAATAGTTTATATTTAGACACAAAGGTGGTAGTATTATCTAATTTTTTTATATTAAATTTTAGATTATTAATTCCAAAGTGAAATAAAATTTATGGTATCTTAATAAATTATATATTTTTTCTCAATATTTTAAGTTAAACTTTGGTCATAGTTCTGATATTTTTAAATTGATGAATTTAGTCCTTAAAAAAAAAAACTTAAAATGTAGTCTTGTTTCTAACTTCCGTAAAGGATGTTCATCCACTTGAAAGAAATATTAGTATTAGATGTCTCACATGCCCTATTTGAGAGGCCATTTTATTATGAAGATTTGAGAGTGGCCATTGCTAATGAACAAAATAATAACAAAAAAAAAAAGTACGGAAATGGATCACAAACTATTTGTGGTGGATTTCTAGCTGTATCACTTGTTATTGTTATTTCGAGACACATGCATTTATAATAGACTTTAAAATATAATCATTTTTAAATATATTTTCAAAGTATCTTTTATAAAATAAAAGAGAGTCACATATGTAAGAATCAAGAATCCTTTGATTAAAAGAAAGACAATCATGTTTCAATTATTTATTGGTACTTCCAAAGCCATAAAACACATGTCATGAATTATTGTAGTTTTATACTATATAAAATCCTAAGAAAAACAAAAGTAAATAAAATATGAATTTCAAGTCTTCACTCTGGCATCATCATTTAGATTCTATTAAGCCTTACCAAGTCTTACCTACAATGATGACATTTAGTCCAAACACAAACAATACACAAAAGACGGGGGTGAGATATATCTCATAAAAGAAATTAAAGGTTTACAAGACAAAATATAGAAAACTTCACACTTTATTCACACTACAATGATGTACACACTTATTTACATGCTTATTACATTGATACACATGCAATGCATGTTTGACTAACTTATGTTCTATATGCATGTGGTATTCGTCACTACATTGATGGAAATAGACTAGGAGTATATGCAGTCAACGGATAACCACACCATTGACATCTGACACTAACACTCTCCCAAGGTAACACTCTTTTATGAATCTAGCCTAGGAGTATATGTAGTCGATGAATAGCCACACCATGGGCATCCGACATTAACACTCTCACTAGGAGAACACCCTTTCTAGCGCGTCAGGGTTATCCAGTTTTGCAAAGATACTCCAACTTATGTGATCGACATGAACTTAAAGGAGATTCCACATCACATAACACCCTAAGTCCATAAACATACTTTCAAAATACCAAAATATCATGTTGACACATGATTCACACATATGCTCATGATTTTATTTAACTTATCACAAGGAGGATCCAGCCTTACATAAGTTTGATCCTTATTTACTTAGTACTCACACATACATTATTGGTCTTTTCATCACACACACTTTACTTAGATCAAATCAAATGTATTATAATACTCATGCATTTAATCAAATTATCCCAATTACTAATATAAAATAATATTTTATATTTATATATACATGAAATAAGGAATACAAACAAGGCGTTTCACAAATGAAACTTCAATTGAATTTAAATGATAATATACCAGATTAAACGTAAAGAATATATAATCAATTAGGGTTTAGGGTTAACCCCACTATCCTTGACCATAATCATATACATGAATAAAATAATATCACTCCCCCTTATCTCGAAAGATACAAATATAGATCTACAACAAACGTACAAGTTCTTCGCGATTTCTGCTTCCCAAAAACCAATGACGCAATTTCCAAAAAGAGAGAAGAGAAAAGACTATGTTTTAAAATCATTTTGACAATTTTTGAAAGATAAATGAGTTTACGGAATATAAAGCCCAATATACAATTTAATTCTTAAAAAAAATTTTATCTTCTAAAAATCAATTCTCTCACTTCAAACCCAAAACATATTCTTAAATTATTTATTTAATTAAAACTAACACAAATATAATATTTAATAATAATAATAATATTTATATTTATATAATTAAGAAATAAAAATTGAAATGTTACACTAGCTACTTCCTAGCCGTGGAAGGGAGAGAAGAAGAGAGAGAACTTGTAGCGGTCAAAGTCTCAAAGACAGTAAATAAATTCTAAATTTAAACAAACTATAAATTCAATTTTGAAGGGGCTATTAAACTGGCATAAAATATATTTTAGACTGTCACAAATTGTTTATATTTCCCATGTAACACAATGTTGGTTGCATGGGAACCAAATTTTAGTCTTTTGTTTAACTCTTTAGCTCTAGGTCACAACTCACAAGTATAGACAACATAAGCTTTTGCTAATTAGAACAATGTTGTTTGCATGAGAACCAAATTTTCATGACTTTTCTTTATGCATAAGAATAGAAAACGACAATATCAAAAAATTTATAATATTTCACATGTTGATCAACTAAATAAAACATTCCTCACCTTAACCTTCTAGTAGTATAATTTTGCTTGGTTTCCTTTCTTGTGGTCCCCTTCCTTCGTCCATAAATTTCAAACACTTTTCCTCGTCTCTCCCATATACCAACTTGACCAACTTGTGGGGACCTTACTCCCACAATTTCTTACAAGTTTGGTTTTTCATAATGCTTCTAAATTCTAACATCTATCTTATTTGACTGCCATAATTTATTTCAAGTTATATTGTAATTTCTTTAATTTTCTATCGTTGATTTATCTATTTTATGTTCCAAATTTGTGTTTAATTAATCTTTAAATAATTATTGTTAATTGGTCTAGTCTTTTATGTTTTAAAAAATGTTTAAAATAGTTATTTGGTTAGTTTCAACTTAACTTTTTATTAAAGTTTTCCTCGATACATTCGAACTACGATTCCATCTTTTACCTCCACATTATCGACAATGACCATTTTTCAGTGTACTAGTGTCTCTTCGTACTCCTCGTCGTCTACAAAGAATTACATATGCATATGATCTTACATTTATAAATCTCAGTATAATGTGAATTCTCGTTCATGAAGCTCAACTACATTGTGGTGCATGAGGTCGTCGACAACATTCGACATCACAAACAACCTTTGCAATACGAAAATGTTAAATTTATATTAATAAAAGACTATTTTGAATATTTTTAAAAATATAAATGAGAAAATTGAATAAAATAAATAACATAATCAAAAGTCATTTGTCCTAGTTAATTTCGTGTATTATATTATATTTCATTGTTTTATAATTGATTTTGTTCATCAAAACTCAGCTCCTTGAATCTTACAACCTTATTTCATAATTTATTCAATTATAGCGATTTCCTATATCTAATAACATATTTTGAGTATTTAATCGATCGAATATGTCTAAGTTAGTTTTTAGAATATGTCTAAGTTAGTTTTTAAGTTTTATGATATTATATTATGCAGTAAAAAAAAGGCTATTATTTTATAAAGCCTTACACTCAAGTAGTTGACAATTTGATTTCTCTAAAATTATTCCTATTTTATTTCTCTACTTACAATCAATTCCATTCCATAACATTTTTCTTTAATAATTATATCCTACATTTACAATCTCTCCACATTTCCATGCTAAACACTCCATACAATCTTGATATATTAAAATATTGATGGGATAATGTTGTAATAAAGAGTTGTAATATGTTTCACTAGGATGGTGACAAAAGTGCATTAGTAACCTGACATGTGAATTTTATGTAAACCTTTGGAATCCTATTTTTCCTTTTCCAAATATTTGGCCAATGTCTAAAGAGAAAACAGGAAAAAAACTTAAAGAAAATGTTTGTAACAAAAATAAGAATTTTTATGTATAGTAGATGTATTAACCACTAGAAACTAGTGGTGTATTTGATAGCTTTTAGCTGTAATCTTAAACTATCAATCTATGCTTTCTATAATGACTTTTTTTCTTTATTTGACACAAATTTTCATTAATTTTGTTATAGATGCACCTGTGCAATTTGAGTTAAAGATAGAACGTTTTGATCCTTTTTCAGCTACCATTCGCTATGTATTTTTGGACAAAAAATTTAGTGTGAATTTGACCACCTAACATGTATGATAAGAAGGACTGACTCATTTTCAAATTTCACACTGTAGTGGATTGAGTAAATTAATATATATAGCTAGACTTGTGATCTTTAATTTCTGTGTCATTATGCTATGTCCACTACTTTTGAGGACTTTCCAAACCTTTTAATTTATTAACATCGATTGTTTAGAAACAGTGTTTTTGTCTCCAAAATATTAATATTCTACTTTGCTTTTTGCAAATTTTTATTTTTATTATAAACATTTAGTTCAATAAGTTCATAATATGCTATTTTTAGACCTTTCAATAAACTTAATTATCTTTTGCTATGTCATGTCAATCAATTTTTATCGTAGACATCAATGTTCAAAATGAGCAAAAGTTAACTAATCATTCATGCAAACTATATTTTAAGCCAGTGACAATAGACAATTGTAAAGTTAATTTGTCAATACAGTTCCATCATTCATTTTTTTTGGAGTTGTCTTCACACCATATCCAGATATTTTCAAAGCAAGTAGAGATGGCACATTTAGTTGGTAATATTACAACTATAATTTTTATTATCAAGTTTTTCATCTATGTCAATTTTTTATTTAATTTGTTGATATAATTGGAGATTTGGTCAATACAAGTGTGATGAAAAAATATCTTGTTATGAATTTAGACAATCTTTGGTCACTATTTTTTTTCAAGTGTATTAAAACTAGTTTTCTAAGGATTTTTTTTTTATCAATAAGATTTATATGAAAAAAAATAATATAAACAATTCATTATTTTATTTTATATTTTTCGCTACTTACACTTATAATTTAATAAGTTTTTGTTTAACCACTCTCAGTTTTTAGTTACTAGCTTTCGATCAGATTTTCTACTTCCCGCTAGCATAATTTCAACTAATTTTTTATGGTGCAATAATTTCAGCCAACTTGGCCAAACATATCCTTTAAATATATAGCAATTTGGCTAATGTTACTAGAGTAACTTTAATAGTTGGCGTACACATTTTTTTAGTAACATTACACAATTGTTGTCCTTGACATGCTTCACGAACAAATTAAGTTCCAAATGTTCATTGTATAATGAATGAGAACGCAGAAATGAGGTTGCTACAGAAGCACAAATTATTGCCTAGCACTGGAAAATGGTGTGTTGAATGAAATTTAAGCCAAAGACATTAGAGCTATTAGCACTATAGGTAGCATAATCAGAATTCCACTTGCTGCTATATACAGTGACAGTACCACTTGTTGATGTATAATTAATACGACTCAAGTCTAAAGTTTGGTGCACTTTAATGCATGGCATGTGAATGTAGAAATGACATCAGTAGCACTTCTTAGAACCACAACCATGACACAATATAAAGTCCATGCATGCTTCACGGAGGGGAAACTTTAGGGGGGCTTCTCAATTCTCATCATAGAATCATCCCCAGTGTCTCATTCATACATAAAAAATATCATCATTTCCTTTTTGAATATATCCTCTATTGTGGCCACATGCTTTTGGGCTGAAAAATTAATAGGAAACAAAACCCAATTGATTAGGAAATTGTTATGGTTACTAAAGTTCATGCAGGGGTGGGAAATATGGCAATGGCTGGTAATAATGAGAGTGGAGGAACAATGAGTGGGGATTGGAGCAAACGTGTGGTGGTTTTTGGTGATCAGATGAGGATGTTTTCTAGTTTGGCTTGGAAGAATGTGTGGAAGATGGGGCGTGATGATCCAAGAAGGGTCATCCATGCATTCAAAGTGGGGTTCTCACTCACTCTTGTGTCTTTGCTCTATCTCTTGGAGCCAAGCTTCCAAGGGATTGGGGAGAATGTCATGTGGGCTGTCATGACCGTCGTCGTAGTCTTTGAGTTCACTGCAGGTTAGTTTGTCTCAAAATTCAATGCTTCCTGTTCCGAGTCACGTAAGACTATTATGAGTGGTAAAAAATTTGTCAAGTATTTATCGCAAGTTCACTTCTAGGATTAGAATTAGAATTAAAGACCCCTGGTTAAACTCGAACAACTTGATGCCAGGTTATCTATGGACTGCATGATATCCGATTTTTTAACAGAAGATAAAGTATAATGGCTGGGATTATGCTTCTGTTTTGTGTTGTTACCTAGACATAAAAAAGCTAGTATAAACCAGAAATCAATCTAAATCGAGCAAGGTAATACAGGGGGTGCAGTCATCTGTTGTTAACTTGAGATAAAAAATTACCTATCTTAATTACATAGACACCCAGTATCATGGTCTCAATTTTAAACATTATTTTGATTGCAGGGGCAACATTATGCAAAGGGCTCAACAGAGGATTGGGGACAGTGTTAGCAGGAGCACTGGCATATTTTGTTAAATATGTTGCAGATGGATCTGGCCGTGCCTTTCATGCTGTTTTCATTGGAACTGCCGTTTGTATTATAGGTACATGTCTAATTTTAGAGAAAAAAATCTATGAAAGTTTTACACAGTTATTTAATTACAACCCACTATTTATAATAAATCTATCTATTTTTATAAAACTATCTTAAAAGAGTCATGCAATCGGGTGGACTATGATCAAAGTACAATATAAAACTAAGTGCATCATCATTAGTCTCGTTAGTCATGACTCAAAGAGTCAATTTTTTTTTTCACTATGTCCTGACAAGTCTTCAAATATATGTTGTCATTTTGTTCTGGCAGGTGCTGCAACAAGTTATATGAGGTTCTTCCCCTACATAAAGAAGAATTATGATTATGGGGTCCTTATATTTCTCTTGACCTTCAACTTGATAACTGTTTCGAGTTACCGGAGTGAAAATCTCTTCAAGATGATAAACCAGCGCTTCTACACCATAGCCATAGGCTGTGCCGTATGTCTTCTGATGAGTCTATTGGTATTTCCAAATTGGTCAGGGGAAGCTCTCCATAATTCCACAGCTTTCAAGATTGAAGGCCTAGCTAAATCCATAGAAGGTATGCAAATTCACAACAGACACACATAGCTTCACAAAGTTACAACTTATCTATTTCATTTATCAAACTTATTGGTTCTGTTTAATAATAGTTTTACACTTTCAGTGCATAGCCATCAGTCTGATCCATAGAAATTTTGCAGCTTGTGTTAATGAATACTTTTATGGTGAAACGGAAGCCTCTAATGAGAAAATATCATCTGAGGATATATACGAAGGTTACAAGGCTGTTTTGGATTCAAAAACAACTGATGAAACACTGGTAAGCCACACATTTGTTTTGGGTTCATTTTAAGACACACCGAACATAATTAAGCTAGCATTACAAGCTGTACTTCAAGAGAAATTCTTCTACACACAAGTTTGTGTGCACTAAGCCAATCAACATTAAATACGAGTTTTAATGTAATTATAATAAGAGTCAACAACTTTAGCATATATGACAATGTAAATTGTTTTTATACTATTAGTACTATTATACATTCCAACTAAATTTTATTAAATATCTGCATAAATCATTTTGTGTCACACAAATATATCAGTTGGTAATTAGCCTAGTATACCCTGATCTTCTAATGGTTCTGCTTTGAATTGTGCAGGCATTACATGCAAGTTGGGAGCCAAGGCGTTCGTGTCACAAATTTCCATGGCAGCAGTATGTGAAAGTTGGAACTGTTCTTCGTCAATTTGGGTATACGGTGGTAGCCCTACATGGCTGTTTGAAAACAGAAATTCAGGTAACATTTGTTACTAACATATAATTTCACCATTTATGTGAAGGTGCAACTCATCACAACAACTACTTTAGCATCACAGTTGTTTGTCTAAGCCATTCAGTTGCTTTAAGTCTCTGGATGCAATTTATGTATCTGTTGGACAATTTCCCTTAAGGCCAATCAGTTTTAAGCTGAAATCTAACATGGTATAAAAGCCTATAGTCCATCTTGATAAATTGTCTGTTCCAGTAGGCGAGCTGCCTTAAGTAACTAATGACACTTCTAAAGAGTAATTGAAAGTCACCAACCCAAAAAAGCTAGTTATTATCAGTAAACCAAGACAGTTAGTACTCAGAAATGCAAAAATGCTGCTGCATAATACCAGTATTAGTTACTTTATGCTACCCCTTTTACAAACTTTACTAGCTCATGATGAACCATTCAATTTTTGCTTAGTCCATATATTTATTTCTGTCCTAAATTTGAAATATTCTTTCAGACACCACCATCTGTCCGAATCCTGTTCAAGAACCCTTGCACAAGGCTTGCATCAGAAGTATCAGAAGTGCTGATAGAGCTTGCCAACAGCATAAGAAACCGCCGCCGCTGCTCTCAAGAAATCCTCTCCAACAATCTTCAAGAGGCCCTGCAGGACCTCAACACAGCCATAAAGTCTCAGCCGCGGCTCTTCTTAGGCGCCTCCAACGACAGCCAGAACACCGACATGTTGGCCATAGCAGCAGCACTGGCAGCAGGGCTAACAGGCCAGGGTAACGGCTCGATGTCACGAGTCAAAACCGAGTCTTTGGCTTCTCCAGAGTGCAAAGTCCAAAGGGCATACACTGATCAACAGCAGCCAGCAGAAAGAAAGGTGCTGAGACATCAGCTGAGTAAAATTGCAATCACTAGCCTTGAATTCTCTGAAGCATTGCCTTTTGCTGCATTTGCATCTTTGCTTGTGGAGACCGTGGCGAAATTGGACTTGGTCATAGAGGAAGTTGAGGAATTAGGGAGGCTAGCACGATTCAAAGAGTACACACCAGATGATAAGATTGTTGTCGGTGTTGATACACCACGAGTTGATGTAATAGATGATCATATACCTACTCGTGGAGCAGATTAAAATCTAGGAGGAGGAGACTAGGAAATGCATTATTCTTTCATGGACATGGATTGTTTTGATCAGGGCGTGTCTCCATAAATTTGGGTTTAAGGAAAATTTTATAAAAATAAATAGTAAAATATAAATTTTAAATTTTTAAATTAATCTTCTAACTTTTTAAATGTGAAAATTATTTATCAATGTTTTATAATCCAACAATTCTAATATTTCATTCTCTATAGATAAAATAGCTAATTTATCAATCTATCTCGTAATAATATTGTTGATCTTATATAAGATTTAAATAATTTTAATTTTGAAAAACTTTTTTTCACACAACCGTTATCAATATTGTTAATAATATTATATAAGCATGTATTTGGAAAAAACTCTAATCCTTTTATATAATTTAATATTTTTATTGGTGTGTTAACTTCATCTTTTAATATTTCTCTCAATACTTTTAATTCTGAAAATAAATCTACATCATTAATATTTGAATGCTCATCCCATCTTAAATTCTTTTTTAAGATTAATACAATATTTTTTCACATCATCTTCATATAATTATAATTAATGTCATCATTAAATGTTACAATTAAAAAAAACAAACTCTCTATCTATCCCATTAAAATTAATGTTGAATCTTTTCCATTTTTACAATCAGATTGTGAATATATCATTAATATTTAAGATTTGTTAAAAAAATAATAATAACTAAAATACTAATAATTTTCTAGATAATAGGCCTACTTTACCTCATTTCCTTGAAGTCCACACGGCCCTAGTTTTGATGATATATAATGTTTTCATGTTCATAAAAAAAAAAAAAATGTCTCCTGAATGTCATGATGATATAGATATGTATATATTTCATGATATAAAAGGCATATATAGCATAGCATAGATACATCAGATAGTGTACCATGGTATGTTAATTTGGGTTTTTGGCCTCCCATAATAATATCTTCCATTTACTTGGTAAGACTTTAATACGATGCACTGTCTCCACTAGCAAAGATGAAAAAAGCAGCTCCATGTCCTTTTCTATGATTTAGATATTAACTTTATGAGTTGGGCCTTTCCCACAGTGAAGGTGGTTGCTTCCTGCACCTTTTTTGGATTGACAAGGCAATGACATAGAAGTTAATTTTATTGAGTCTTTCAAAAGAAGATTTAATTTTATTAAGGTTCATTCACCTCAATATGTTTTTCATTTGGTTATATCCAAAATTTTAAGCTTTATATCTCAGCTATGCTTATAAGAGATTTGCAATACCATGTACTCAGGAATTATTTTTAAGCTTTTTTTATCTCTCAAGATAACTCTCCTCTCTCATTAATGTTAATGCATTATAACGTATGCCTTAAATTTTAACTGCTTTAAAACTCTCCCCCCACATTTAGTGCACAATAATATCTTTGTTATTACTTCCATAACATATATATTAAATTGCTCATCTAAAATTCTTCTCTCTCATTCTTCACTTAATTGATTTAAAATTTGTATGTTTATCTCTGACGTCTCTCTCTTTCTCTTTCCCTTTTGTCTACCTTGATTAATATTTTGAAAATTAAAAAAATGAAAAATGAAAAAATATGAAAAAAAGTAATGTCTTGAAAATTTGAAAGCAAATAAAAATATTAAAAAAGAAATTTAATTTACAAGTCATTACTCTTGATTTTTCATATTTTTAAAATTTCGATATTTCCATTCTTTTTTCATCCATTTCTCACTTTTCTAAGTCATTACTCTTACTTTTTTCATATTTTTTTAAATTTTATTTGCATTCATTGCTCTTAAATTTTTAAGATATTTCTATTATTTTTCATATTTAGGGTTTAAGATTTCAATGTTTAGGATTTCATAATTTATTGTTTCGGTTCATTGTTTTAAGCTTTAAGGGTTTAAGGTTTAGTGTTTTTTCATGGTTAAAGGTTTTTTTTTTTTTTTTTCAGGGTTAAAGGTTTGTGTCTAGAGGTTTTGATTTAAGATTTTATGAATTATGGTTTTATGATTTCATGTTTAGGTTTTAAGGTTTAGATTTTCAGGGTTTATGGTTTATGCTATAAGATTTTACGTTTTCGTGTTGCATGAGTTATGTTTTCATGTTTTAGGATTTAAGGTTTCATGTTTTATAATTTAGGGTTTTATGGTTTACGATTTAATGTTTCATTTTTTATAATTAAATGTGTCATAGTTTAAGATTTAGGATTTATGGATCCATAGTTTATTATTTAGGGTTTCATTTTATGGTTTAGGTTTGAGGATTTCATGGGTTATGATCTAAGGCTTCATTGTTTAAGATGTAGGATTTAGGGTTTCATGGTTTATGATTTAGGGTTTCATTCCATGGTTTATGATTTATAGCTTTATTAGGATGTATTGTCTCATTTCATGGTTTAAAGTTTCATGGTTCAAGATTTAGTGTTTCATTTCATGGTTTAGGTTTGAGGGTTTCATGGTTTAGGATTCAAGGTTTTATTCCATGGTTTAAGATTTAGGGAAACCATAAATGAAACCCTAAATATTTAGGATTCAAAATCCTAAATACTTAGGATTTCATTAATGATACCTTAAATTTCACCTTAAATATTTAGGATTATATAAATAAAACCATAAATTAAAACCTTAAATATTTAGGATTTCATAAATAAAATCATAAATTAAAACCTTCAATATTAAGGGTTTCATTAACAAAACCTTAGATATCATTCTAAATATTTAGGATTTCATGAAACCTTAAATATTTATGATTTCATAAATGAAACACTAAATATTTAATGTTTCATAAATGAAACCCTAAGTTGAAAAATTAAGTATTTAGGATTTTATAAATAAAATCATAAATTGAAACCCTAAATATTTATGGTTTCAAAAATGAAACCATAAATCAAAACATTAAATATTTGAGGTTTCTTAAATGAAAACCTACTTATTTATTGTTTTATAAATGAAACCCTAAATTGAAATCCTAACTATATATGATTTTATAAATGAAGTCATAAATTGAAACCCTAAATATATAGGGTTTCGTAAATAAAACCATAAACTCAAAATCTAAATATTTAGGATTTCATAAATGAAATGGAAACCTTAAATATTTAAGGTTTCATAATTGATACCATAAATATTTAAGGTTTCATAAATGAAACCATAAATCACAACCCTAAATACTTATGTTTTCATTTATGAAACCCTAAATTTCACCATAAATTTCAACCTTAAATCCTAAACTATTAATGAAACACAAAAATGAAACCCTAATTATTTAGGTTTTTATAAATAAAACCCTAAATTTAAAACCTAAATAATTAGGATTTATAAATTCACCTTAAATATTTAGGGTTATCATAAATCAAAAGTCTAATTAACTATGTTTTCATTTATGAAACCTCTAAATTTCACCCAAAATATTTAGAATATTATAAATGAAATCACAAATTAAAACCCTAAATAATTAGAGTTTCATACATAAAATCCTAAATTAAAAACCTAATTATTTGGGATTTCATAAATGAAATCCTAAATTTCATCCTAAATATTTAAGGATTTTAAACATTTTGAGTTATAAAAATGACACCAAATTTCACCCTAAATATTTAAGGTTTCGTAAATAAAACTTTAAACATTTAAGGTTTTATAATTGAAACAATAAATCAAAACCCTAAATATGTGGGTTTCATAAATCAAATCTTATTTATACAAGATTTTATTAATGAAACAAAAAATTTCACCCTAAATCAAAACCTAAATATTTAGGGTTTCATTAATCAAACCCTAAATTAATCGCTATATATTTAGGGTTTCATAAATAAAACTCTAAATATTTGAGGCTTCATAAATGAAACAATAAATACTTAAGGTATCATAAATTAAACTCTAAATATTTAAGGTTTCAGAATTGAAATCATAAATCAAAACCCTAAACAATTATTTTTTGAATTATGAAACCCTAAATCCAAAAGCACTAATGAAACCCTAAATATTTAGGGTTTTGTAAATAAAATTGAAAACTCAAAATCTAAATATTTACGATTTCATAAATAAAACCTTGAATTTGACCATAAATATTTAGGGTTTTAAGTAAAACCTTAAATATTTAAGGTCTCCTAAATGAAGCCCTAAATGGTTTTATTTACGAAACCCTAAATATTTAGGGTGAAATTTAGGGTTTCATTTATATAACTCTAAATATTTGAGATTTCATTTATGAAAGCTAAATATTTATGGTGAAATTTAGGGTTTCATTTATGAAATCCCAAATAATTAGATTTTTAATTAAAGGTTTTATGTATGAAAATCTAATTATTTAAAGTTTCATTAATGGTTTTGGATTTAGGGTTTCAATTTGTGATTTTATTTATGAAATTCTAAATATTTTGGGTGAAATTTAGGGTTTCATAATTGGAAACATAATTAATTAGACTTTTGATTTATGATTTAATTTATAAAACTATAAATATTTAAGGTGAAATTTAGGGTTCATTTATAAATCTTATTTACTTAAGTTTTGAAATTAGGATTTTATTTATAAAGACCTAAACAATTAGGGTTTTATTTTAGTGTTTCATTAAAGGTTTAGGATTTAAGGTTTCAATTTATGGTGAAATTTTGGGTTTTATAAATGAAAACATAATTATTTCAAATTTTGATTTATGATTTCATTTATGAAACCTCATATATTTATGGTATCAATTATGAAACCCAACATATTTAGGGTTTCCATTTAGGGTTTCATTTATGAGACCCTAAATATTTAAGGATTCACTTAAAAACCCTAAATATTTATGGTTAAATTTAGCATTTTATTTATGAAATCCTAAATATTTAAATTTTGTTTTCAATTTTATTTATGAAACCCAAAATATTTAGGGTTTCATTAATGCTTTTGGATTTAGGGCTTCAATTTAGGGTTTCATAAATCAAAACATAATTGTTTAGAGTTATGAAACCTCAAATATTTAGAGTTTTATTTCAGAAACCCTAAATATATAGGAATTCATTTAAGGTTTCATTAATGAAACCTTAAATATTTAAAGTTGTATTATTGAAACCTTAAACATTTAGGTTTTACTTTAGAGTAAATTTTAAGGTTTCAATAATAAAACCCTAAATAAATAAGATTTCATTTATGAAACCCTAAATATTTAGGGTTTCGATTTATTGTTTCAATTATGAAACCCTAAATATTTAAAGTTTTATTTATGAAGCCCTAAATATTTAAGTTGAAATTTAAGGTTTCATTTATACAACTATAAATATTTAAGATTTCATTTATGAAATCTTAAGTATTTAGGGTTTCATTTATGAAACCTTAAATATTTATTCTTTCATTTATAAAACCCTTAATATTTAGGATTTCATTTATCAGACCTTAAATATTTAAGATTTCACTTAAAACCCTAAATATTTATGGTGAAACATATTATTTCATTTATGAAATCCTAAATATTTTAATTTTGAGTTTATGGTTTTATTTATGAAACCCTAAATATTTACGATTTCATTAATGTTTTTGGATTTATGATTTCAATTTAGGGTTTCTATTGAGATATTTTGGCAAGCGTACCAAATATCGCACAAGTAGTATAAAATAGAAGATCCCAATATCCAACCCACAGGGATTTGTCCGTATTGACTATTAGTAAGGTTATTAGTTCCTAAACACTAGTTTTGGTTTAAAATTGGTTTGTGTTGCAGAACATAAGTAACAACAGAAAATAAACTAAACACTAACAAATAACACTAAAGATAAATAATAAAACAAGAAATTTGATTCAAGACAAGGATCGAGCAGTTGGAATGCGTAGATGTGAAACGGTAATGATGGATATGTTGAGGATTTGGTTCAACCAGTTTGCTTCCATGTAAACATACAAAATATATTCTTTATTCAAAGCAATATTTCAGATTAAAGTCCAAACTCAGTTCCAAGTTCAAAAGCATTTGTCAACGACATTCAAACTCTAAAACATGCATATACGACTGATCAAATCATATAACAAGAGTAAAGATAGAGAAATGGACTTTAAATTGAATATTCAATAAATAGATATGAAGGAAAGCGTTTACATGTTAAGCACTTAGTTCCAAGTCCTTAACACAAATGGACTAGCCTCTCATTAACATGAGAAGCATACAAAAATGGGTTATAATGGAAGAAGAAGAGAAAAATGGAAGAAGCAGCTCTAAAACAGGGACCTAGCAACTGCAAAAATTGGTGAAAAAGTCTATGTAGTTTAAAATTACAAAGTGAAGCTTATATACTATAAGTAGATTTTGGCTTAGCACACCTGTCCGCTAAGTGCAAGTTCGTGATTCTGCAAATCTTCATCTCAGATATAGGACTTTCGCTAAGCGCTAGTGAACCTTCAGTTCAAGATAACATTTCGCTTAGTGCAATCTTGCGCTCAACGCTTCATAAACCGCCTGTCTCGCTTAGCACGAGGTGCACTTAGTGCAATGTGGCACTCAGCATGAGGTGTCTCTATTCTTATATCTTCCCTTGTTGTTGAACATAGTGTCAACACCCAATTTTGTCCGTCTAATTATCTTTCATAATTATTATTATTATTGTTGTTATTATTATTGGTATTATTATTAGTATTATTATTATTATCCCACAAGTTTATCTTGCTACAAAAAAAAAATGAATGAAAGAATGAAAGGGGAAAGAAAAAAATGAAGGAGAACACACAATAATATAATAAGCAAGAAACCCATTTTTTTCTCATTTTCCTCCAAGTTACACTGCTGCAATGCTACAAGTTTCTTTAAAAAAATTGAAGTATAGCTTACAGTAAGTGCCCAGATCAAGCACAAGAAAAAGAAAAGGGAAAAGGAAGCCACGAGAAGAAGAAGAAGAATAAAAGAAAGAAAAAAGAAGAAACAAGCAGCTTTAGCAATCTAGTGGCTCCTCCATCAGCAGCTCCGTCATCATGCAGGCACAGCAAGAGGTGTTCATTTTTCAAACATGGCAGCTGCAAAAGGAAAAAATAATGATGAAAGGAGAAAAACCTTCCTAGGAAGGAAATCTCAGCTATAAAGAAGGAAAGAAGATCAGAGAAAAGGGGAGGAAAAAGAGGGAAGATACACAAACCAGGATAAAAAAGAAAAACAGAGGAAAGGAAGGGACCACAAACACAAAAGAAGGAAAGAAGATCAGAGAAGACATATACATAAAAAGAAAGACAGAACAGCAAGAACAAGAACAGAGAAAAGAAAATATCCGAAAAGCAAAGCAATACAACAAACAGGTTTCTTTCCTTTCAATCTTCATGTAATCTTCATCATGTATTAGCTTTTTCTATGTTTGATTGTAAGCAATGAAATATCTTGCAATCTATTTGCTTAGAATGATAAAGAGATATGAATTTGAGGAGAAAATACCATGTTTAAATTTAAATTAATCAAACTTATCAAAGATATGAGCCTGGCCTTAGAATAAAATTCAGAATCAGAATCAGAATCAAGGACAGGACATTCATGGTAAAAATCCAAAAACTAAGCAGAGACAGAGGCATAAAGAAACTTGATCAGAGACATGAGCATGAGCAGAGACAACTACCAAGAACACCAAAACCAGGATTATTGAGCTCAATCCCTCAATCTCAAACAAAACCCAAAACAGAGACAAACAAAGTCAAATACTCCATACCCAGAACATAAAACACCATTTTACAATTATCCCAAACCCAAAATCATAGCCCTAGACTAAATCCAGACCGCATAAACCAATCAAACAGAGCAATCGCAATCAGTTCAAGGCAAGAGGGAGGACAGAAAAAGAGGAACAGAGAAATAAAAACACTACCAAAAAACCTCCTCCTCGCGCCGGCAACCTCTCCATCTTCAACGCCGATGACTTCGTCCACCTCACCGCCTTCTCCGCGCTGCTACACCCCGTGACCCCGACCACGACACCGCCACCTCCGCGAGCCACCCGCGACCCCCTCGTGCCGTGACCTCCTCCGTGCCAAACACCTAAATCGCGATCTCCACGCCCCTTTCCCCCTTTCTCTTCTCTCGCGAGCTCTCCTAGGGTTCCTTTTGAGAAGCAGCTGAATGAATGAGGGAAAGAGGAACCCTAAATTTAATTTCGCGTTTTAGGCCATTTTACTATTTGCACCCTCTAGAATTACTAAATTACAACCTTCACGTCTTGGGCCAGTTTGCTATTTACACCTCCCTATATTACTAAACTGCAACACATTTGTCTTGGGCCAGATTTCTATTTACACCTATATTTTACTAAATTACAGCTTCTCGTTTTGGGGCCATGTTTCTATCTACACCCCCTGTTTTACTAAGTTGCACTTTCTTTCTTTAATTATCAATAGTTGTTTTAATCATTTAAAAAAATAATAAAGATGAATTGACTTGGGTATACACCTCTATCAATTTTTCAAATGTCTTTTTAGGATAAATGAGTTGCGACAACTTAAGAGTCCTATATAATAAAAAAATAGTATATCTCCTTCTTTCCTTTAGTAAAATTAATTATTTTGTTCTAATAATGTTTTGGTGAGATAAATGTCTAAAAATTATAAAAGATTTTCACTTAATTAATTAAAGGTAACCGTCTTTGTGACGGATGTTGTAGGGTGCTAATACCTTCCCTACACGTAATGGACTCCCGAACTCAAAATCTGGTTTCAAAGACCATTTTTTTTCTAAAAAAGGTTTTTCTGATGTTTTCCTTAATAAACATTGGTGGCGACTCCTCTGATCCATACATTCGATTTTTATTGCCGTCCCGCCGCGATTCTGGTTGCGACACATAGGCTTGTAAAACATGAATTTAAGTATATTTCTTACAAATAGCTTCCTATGGTTAGAATTAACAAAATTATAAGAATCTATATTAAATGAATTCAAACTAAGCTAAAAATCTTGAGAACATTGGATAATCACCACAGAATATGATGTAATATTTACGTATATAAAATGATTATCAAACTCCCCAAAATTAAAGCTTTGCTTGTCCTCAAGCAAAATAATATCTACATAGCAACAAATTGGATGCGGAGGAACAATTGACAGGATCGGAATCAAGTTTAAGACCATGACACTTAGAGCAAAAGGTGATCTCAATTGAGATCAAACACATTAAGGTCATAAAGAGAGTTTTCAACATGCACACAAATTCAACAAACCAACAAAAGAGCATTCAGCAATTGAAGTTCAAGTGAACACCATGACCCTCACAAGGCAAGTGTTTCACTCAGCACTTAGTGTATAACAGTATGAGATGGTCAAATTATTCCAAATGAAATTATGTACTTACAATTTTGAATTTCTTCTCAATTCATTGCACATGTACAAACAATGTGAATCACTAAGGTCTTAGTCAAGGTTGAATTGTGGCCTGGGCTACAAAGAACATTGATTTTTCTTGAATTACAATTCTTAAGGGTTTAAGAAAGCATATATTTATCTCCCTTCTTGATTACCAATTGCCTTCATATGCCTCATAGTAATTTCCACATTTGGACAGCAACTACGTTCTGCTTGAATCACAATTGATTGAATTTTCAATTATTCAATTTTTTTTAGATGGAGGCTTTGCCTCTTGTGATTCACATTGCAGTAGGTGTGTTGCTGTCATTTCTTCTTTTTAATGTGGATCTTCACCCGACTCCCCCAAATTTGGAACAAATTTGCCTCAAACCATAAAGATATGCTCTCCTATTCCTTAAGGTAAGGTGGGCAATTCCTTTAGGTTCCAGGTTCACAAGACAAAATAGTTGTCAATTAGGCTCAAAGGTTTAGTAGATGATTCTCTTAACCTTACTGGGTTGGCTTTTTGGCTTTGGGAATCACTCTAAACAAACAAGGCCTTGATCATTTCCACATTAATCATGCACACAACAATTCAAAGAATTATTCAAAAATTAGTGCAACAACTCAATGGTTCTCTCATAGTATAATTCTCACACTTATCGGTTAATTTTCATAATGTTCACAAGTCCTTCAAAAGTCAAATGCTCACAAATTAATTCCCCAAACTCACATGCATACATCGCCTTCAAGATTAAGCCACCTAAAAACACAATCCCACTCAGTTTGAAAAATAAAAGGTTTGTGCCAAAGGTTCAAAACAAACAATAGTTTAAACAAAAAAACTAAACCAAATGTTCACAAGACATTCAACGTTGCACAAAAAGACTAATTACCACAGAAATGCTAAATTATAATACTGTCAAATATGTAAAGTAGAAATAAAACAAAAACAGTAAAAATTGTTTAGATGATAGAATTTTTAAAACACTTAGCCTCTTGTAGACGACTATTATGCCCATCTGGGCTAGTCCTCCTCTAGGTCGTCCTTTAGGTTGTCATCTCCTACAACATCCTCCTGGTTCTCCTCTTCATCACCTTCATGATTCCCCTCTTCCTCTAATCCTTGGTGACCACCACCACCCCCTTGTGAAAAAGAAGGCCTGTCCGTAGGCCATTGCATATGGGCCTAGAAGGCATCTAAAGACATGACAGGTTGTTGAAGGGAGAGGTGGTGCAGATTTTCAATGATCATACACTGACCTTGGTATAATGTATTGGTCCGCTCTTCTATCTGCTGACTAAGTGTAAGTTGTAGACCATTGAGAGTAGTCTGAAGCATGTCTTCAGTGATAGCTGAAGTAGCAGATGAAGAACTCCGAGAAATAGTCTTGGTGCGGGGTCGCTTTTTGGTGTTAGGAGGAAGTTTGAGTTTATTGGGATTGGCTTCATTATAGCAAAAAGTACAAATGTACTTGAAGGTGATGGAGGGGCTCAACTTTTGGAGGATTGATGTACTGGAGCTGGTCCCTTTTGCGTTGCACAACGCAGAAATGAGGGCCGGAAAACCCAATCGGCTGAAGTTTGAGTGGGCAATGGAGGCAATCTAATTGGATATGAAACTACCCACATTTATATTTATCTTCATAATGAGGGCATATATCCATTCAACCCGTTTTACTGTAACATCAAAAGTGTGCAAGGTGGGTGCTAGTGTGTTGTAGGAGAAAGCACACCACGCTTGAGTCAAGGTTGTCATATCTGGCCACACGATCTTCGTGATGATTCCATCCCTATTCTTAACATATCCCTTGCCCAGTATGCATAACAACGCTGTGATGAACTTGGGGTCCTTGTATTAGCTGAGGAAAATGTCAAATTGGGTCATCCTAGTGTCGCCTACAAGGATCGAAAGGGTTTGCAAAAAGCGGTTGATAGCAACACCATCCCAACGGATGGACTTCTCTCGAACCTTGCATTGCCGGTTGGCCACTTGATAGTTACCTTCCAGGTCATAAATGTTGGCATAGAATTCCTTGATAAGGGGTTCGTCAATGGACTTGTCCGAAAGAGAACATAGCTTTTTGAGCCAGCCACGGCGGTCCAACTCATCATGGAAGACATCATAATCACCGGAGCAATTTTAACAGCACGCTCTGGAATGAGTCCTCGACCCATAAGTTCATTCTCGAATCGTTCTTTAGCCTCAAAGGAGGACAAACAATCAGGCATCATATAGGTAGGTGCCCTGATGTGGGAATCGTGTGTTGCAACAGGAGTAGGAGGTGTAGCACTGGAAGAAGATGTGCCGCGGGTGTTGCGAGATTTAGATGTCATTTGTACTCAAAAGGAAAATTAAGACAACAAAGCAAATCAATGAGAAACAGAGGTGTTTGCTAAACGCTAGATCGCACTAAGTGAATACTCAAGAAACACAAAAAAAAAAACAGAAAAGGAAAGAAAAATAGAGTAAAACATAAAGCAAGTGCGCTAAGTGCAACCTTGTGCTTAGCGAATTTCCCAAATGATGGAGTTAAGGGCAAACATTCGCTCAGTGCAAGGTTCCTCTTAGCGAGCCAAAACATTAAGCGTGCTTAGCGACGATCATGCTTAGCGGCACTGAATCTGAAAAAATATAGTAAAGAAAAACAGAGTAGGCTCACTGAGTGCCATCGCACGCTTAGCGAATTCCCTTAACTACTGGAGTTTGGGGAAAAAAATTTGCTCAACGCAAGACTTCATTGAGCGAGCCAAAACACCAAGCACGCTTAGCGAGAGGACTCGCTTAGCAGCGCCTAGATCTGGAAATTTTCTTAATCCATGAACACAACAACATCACAAGAGCAAAAAAAGACCCAAACACATGAATGCACGCTTAGCGGCACTTGAATCTGAAACCTAGATTCAAGAACATGAAGAACCAAAAACTCAGAAATCGCATATGCACGCTTAGCGTAGATGCGAAATCCTAAACAAAATAATAGAGAAAACGCTATAACCAAACAAAAATGAAAATCTAATCTAATCAACAAGAAACCCAGACTCAATAACACAAAAGAGAATGAACAATGCCAAGAAAAGAAAAACAAAATGAAATTAAAAAGGAGAGAAGTTCTTACTTGTTGGTGTGTGGAATGAAGAAGACTAAGAAGGAGAAAATGCAATGCGAGGAAGAAGAAGAATGCAATGAGTGAGTGGGTATGTGAAAGAAAGAGTGCAAGTGAGAAGTAACGGCGTGAGAAGTGGGAGAGAAATTAAGAAGAGGGAAGTTAAGGTTCTGAGTGTGTGTGAGTGAGAAATTAAGAAAAGGAAAATTTAAAAATATTAAAGTGGGAAAGAGGGAAAGGAGCAATTTCGTAACTGCTCCCATCTGCATTTATGCTTCATGTGCTTAGCGCGTATTCCTCAAGTTTTTTTTTTATGCTGAGCAAAGATACGTGCTTAGCACGTCCTGCAGAATTTTACAGAATCAGCTTAGCGCAATCTCACACTTAGCGAAATAACAATTCGAGCCAAACCATCGCTAAGCGCAAAGTGGCGCTTAGCAAAACAACACTTCAAGCTAGAACGTCACTGAGCGAAGATACGCGCGTAGTGCGCTCTATAGAATGTTGCAGAACCAGTTTAACACGACCTTGTGCTTAGCATAATAAAAATTCGAGCCAAACTATTGCTAAGCACAAAGTGGTGCTTAGCGAAACAACACTTCGAGCCAGAACTTCGCTGAGCGTAGATTTGTGCTTTGCAGAATGTTGCAAAACCAGCTTAGCATAATCTTGCGCTTAGAGAAATAACAATTTGAGGTAAACTATTGCTAAGCACAATGTGGCACTTAGTGAGTGATTGGAATTTGTTTGGAGAGTGCCAAATATTTGCCATAAGCTCGCTAAGCCCAAGTGGGCGCTTAGTGAGAGATGCAAAGAGGCAAAAGTGACTTGAAGCTCTCAATTTTTATTTTTTTTTAACTTTAACTCTTATTCTAACCAAAATAATAAAATGAAAGAGAAAAAACCTGAGTTGCCTCCAAGCAAGCGCTTCTTTAACGTCATTAGCTTGACGGTTGACATGATCAAGGATCTTGTAGATGAATGATTGTTGTAAGCCTTTTAATTTTTCTACCATGATAGCCTTTGAGCCTTTGCCCATTCACTACCCAACTTGCTTGTAGGTCTTCCGCTAATGGATCCATGATCTCTACTGCTCCATAAGATTTAACATCTTTGATTGTGAAGGGCCCGGACCACTTAGATTTCAACTTCCCAAGGGAAATGCCAGAGTCTTAAGTTGAACAAGAGCACTCGCTACCCTACATGAAATTCCCTCTTCAGCAACTTCTTATCATGATATCTCTTGGTCTTCTCTTTATATATCTTTGAGGACTCATAGGCCTAAGTCCTCATTTCTTCTAATTCTAATAGTTGAAGCTTTCTCTTGTCAACCGCCAATGTTGGATCAAAATTTAGCAACTTAATTGCCCACCAAGCTTTGTGAGTCATTTCCACTAAAAGGTGACAGACATTGCCATATACCATTTGGAATGGTGTGAGACCAATTAGAGTCTTCAATGCAATCCTATAGGCCCAAAGGGAGTCATCTAGCTTGTGTGCCCAATCTTTCCTTGATGCTGCCATTGTCTTCTCCAGATTTTCTTGATTTCTCTATTTGAAACTTCTGCTTGGCCATTGGTTGCAGATGATAAGGTGATGCCACCTTATGTCGAACTTCATAGTGTTGGAGGACTTTTGAAAGTGCTTCATTACAGAAATGTGTTCCTTCGTCACTTATCAACACATGAGGTACTCCAAACCTTGTGAAAATTTGCCGCTTAAAGAATTTGATGACAGTTTTGGCATCACTCTTCTAACATGCCATAGCCTCAACCCACTTGCTCATGTAGTCCACAGCTACCAGGATGTATTCATTTGAGTATGAAGGAGGAAAAGGGCCAACAAAGTCAATGCCCCAACAATCAAAGACCTCTACTTCAAGGATATTTTGGAGAGGCATTTCATGCCTTTTTTATATGCTCCTTGTTCTTTGGCATTTATCACACACTTGAACATGTTCAAAAGCATCCTTGAACAAGGTCGGCCTGTAAAAGCCTGATTGAAGTACCTTGGTAGTTGTGCGTCCACCATTATAGTGATCTCCATAGGGTAAGTTATGGCAATGCCACAAAATATTTTTAGCTTCTTCTTGTGGAACATATCGCCTTAAAAGCTGATCGACACCAATCCTAAACAAGAAAGGATCATCCCAGACATAATAAGTGTAGTCCCTTAAGAATTTCTTCTTTTGATGTCAATTCAACCTTTCTAGCATCACATAGGCAACTCTATAATTGGCGATATCCGTGAACCAAGGCCTTTCTTGCACCATCATGAGGAATTCATCAGGAAACTCCTTTCTAATCTTTGGCTCTTTATTGGTGACTTCTTCATTTATTAGGCAAGATAGATGGTCTGCAATCGAATTTTCACTTCCCTTCTTGTCTTTGATCTCAATATCGAATTCTTGAAAAAGTAACACCCATCGAATCAGCCTGGGGTTTGGAGTCTAGCTTGGTAAGGAGATACTTTATGGCTACATGGTCGGTGTAAATAATCACTTTAGATCCTACCAAATAGGATCTAAACTTCTCAAGAGCGTATACTATGGCCAACAACTCCTTTTTTGTGGTGGCATAATTGAGTTGAGCGTCATTAAGCACCTTGGAAGCATAGTAGATGGAGTGAAAGACTTTGTTCCTTCGCTGTCCTATAACAGCTCCTACTGTGTAGTTACTAGCATCGCACATCAACTCAAAGTCTTGACTCCAATCAGTAACAATTATCACTGGTGCAGAGACAAGCTTTTCCTTCAAGGCATAAAAGGTGGTCAAGCATTCTTCGCTCATGCTAAATTTGACGCCTTTTGCTAACAAGGAATTGAGCAGTCTGGCTATCTTGGAGAAATCCTTGATGAACCTTCTGTAGAACCTAACATGGCCAAGAAAACTCCTCACCCCCTTCATATTTGCTAGTGGTGGTAGCTTGGAAATCACATCAATATTCGCCTTGTCCACTTCAATCCCTTTTATTGAAATTTTGTGCCCAAGCACAATTCCCTCTTGCACCATAAAGTGACACTTCTCCTAATTCAGCACCAAGTTACTCTCCTTACACTTCTTCAATACCAACTCAAGGTTGGAAAGACATAGGCCAAATGAAGCTCCAAAGACAGAAAAGTCATCCATAAATATTTCAATGCATTTCTTTACCAAATCAACAAAGATAGCAAGCATGCAGTGCTAGAACGTGACCGGAGTATTACACAATCCAAATGGCATCCTCTGGTAAGCAAAAACTCCGAAAGGGCAAGTGAAGGTGGTCTTCTCTTGATCTTCTGGGTCCACTGCTATTTGATTATATCCAGAGTAACCATCAAGAAAGCATTAGTAAGCTTGCCCAACTTACCTTTCTAGCATTTGGTCCATGAAAGGCAAAGGGAAATGGTTTTTTCTTGTGGCGTCATTCAGTTTCCTATAGTCTATACACATTCTTTAGCCTGTGACAGTCCGAGTAGGTATCAACTCGTTGTTATCATTGCAGATCACCGTCATTCCACCTTTCTTTGGCACTACTTGGACTGGACTCACCCAGCTACTGTCGGAGATAGGGTAAATCATTCCAACTTCCAAAAGCTTTAACACTTATTTCCTCACTTCTTCCTTCATGGTGGGGTTAAGTCTTGTCTGAGGTTATTACACTACCTTGTAGTCGGCTTCCATCATGATCTTGTGCATACAATAAGATGGACTAATTCCTTTGAGATCAGAGATATGCCAACCAACAACTTCTTAATAATACTTGAGAAGTTCCACTAGCTGTGATTCTTCCTCAGAAGACAGAGAATTGCTTATGATTATTGGTTTGTCTTCATTTTCTTCCAAAAAAATGTATTTAAGATGAGAAGGTAAGGTCTTCAATTCAAGCTTGGGTTTTTTCGCCTTGTCATTCTTTAACTCTTCATAGATACTTTCACTTGGAGGGATTTCTTTCAGCTTTTCCAAATGATGTCTGTATTCTTGGACTTCTTTTTCCTCCTCTACAGTGAGACATTCAATGGAATTGACTAGGACTCGCTCAAGTGAGGAGTGTAAAGTCAGCTGCTAAGTAGCTTCTACCACTTCTTCTTCAAATGAATCAATGCGGAGGCAATCCTTAGTGTCACTTTGGTGGTGCATGGCTTCAAAAATGTTGAAGGTGACCTTTTGATCTATTACACTTAGCTGGAGATGTCCTTTACCAATATCTACCACCACATTTGCCGTCATCATAAAAGGTTTTCCTAGAATTTAGGGCACCTCCTTGTCCTCCTCCATGTTCATAATGACAAAATCTACCAGGAAGGTGAATTCTCCTACTTTGACTATGACAT
Source organism: Amphicarpaea edgeworthii (assembly GCA_014843725.1). Taxonomy (NCBI): domain Eukaryota; kingdom Viridiplantae; phylum Streptophyta; class Magnoliopsida; order Fabales; family Fabaceae; genus Amphicarpaea; species Amphicarpaea edgeworthii. The sequence goes on along the minus strand of CM026324.1, from coordinate 5,608,252 downwards.
CTTTTATGACACCATGAGGATATTTAATGGAGCGATCTGCGAGTTGGAGAGTCAAACTAGGTTGGCTTCTCCAAGTCTCCAATTCTTCAAAGCATTAAGAGCGACATTAAGTCAATTAGAGCTTTCCCTATGGAGACCTCTCCAATGGTACAAGGAATTGTGAAACTACCTGGATCTTTGAATTTTGGTGGTAGGGTCTGCTGGATGATGGCATTATAGTTGCCCTGAACCTTGATGGTTTCTTCTTCGATGTATTTCCTTTTCTTGGTGACCAAATCCTTCATGAATTTGGCATATAATGGCATTTGTTGCAGCGCTTCACTAAAAGGAATGGTCATTACCAACTTCTTGAAAACTTCTAGGAATTTAGTAAAATACCTCTCCTTGTCCTTCCTTGAAGGAATCAGAGGATAAGGTAAATTCTTTGTGACCTTTGGCTCTAGAGCTTCCTTTGCTTACCTCACCAATTAGTGCTTGGGCTCATGCATTAGTGGTGCCTCTTCATTCAAAATTCCACAATCTTTGCATGAATTATCTCCCTGGTCAGCTGTTATTCCTTCTTCTTGACCTTTTTCAACTTCCTCCTTACTTAACACATCTTCTATCACTCCATCTAGAACATTACTTTCAGTTGCTATTGGTTCTGGTGCTTCAAGGACGGTATCTTCCTTACATCTGCTTCTAGTCATGATGGCCTTGCAGTGCTTTTTTGGGTTCACTTTCGTATTGGCAATGAATTTCTCGTTGAATTTTTCCACCACTTGATTGGCCAACTGTTCCATTTGGACTTCTAGGTTCTTGATGGAGGATTGAGTGCTCTTGTGGTTGGAGATGGCCACATCCATGAATCGAGTGAGAATATCTTCCATCTTGGATTGCCTCTCATGCACTGTGGATCCTTGATGCTTAGGTCTATTTGACGAACCCCCTTGATCCTTATTATAGTTGTTCCCGAGATGTGATTGCCACTCTCGGTTATAGCTTTCACCTTGGTTTCCCCTGTAGCCTTGATTGTACCCACCATAATTACCTCCACGATTATTGTTGTTGTTAGCCAAGTAGTGCATTTCTACATGTGGCCATTTTAAGGTCATCCACACACCATTTTCATGATTTCCTCCACATACTTGATAGCAAAAATTCCTTGAAGGAGAGATTTGAGTGTGAAGACTCTTGAGTTATTGTGGAAGGTTGTTCAATTGCTTGGTCAGGGCTTCAATCTACTGAGTTAAGATCTTGCTCTGAGCTAGAGTGGCATCTTGAGAATACAGCTCCAAAATACCTTTCCATGGAGGAATTTGGGCCCTATCATGAGTGATAGCATGATCACCCGCAGCTATATTTTCGATTAGCTCTATGGCATCCTCAATGGTCTTCATTTTAACCTTTCCTCCAGCTGAAGCATCCAACAGTTGTTTGGTATGTGCCCTTAACCCATCAATGAACATAATAATCTGAATTGGCTCCTCAAAGCCATAGGTTGGCGTTTTCCTTAATAGTCCTCTAAAGCAATCCCATGCTTCACTTAGAGATTCCTCGGCCTTCTAAGTGAAAAAGGAAATCTCTGTCTTCTCTTGAGCAGTCTTGGACTCTAGAAAATACTTGTTAAGGAATTTGGCTACAATATCATCCCAAGTTTGGAATGTGTTACCTTTGAAAGAATTAAGCCATTGCTTGACATTACTAGCTAGAGAGAATGAGAATAAGTTGAGGCAGATTGCATGATTGGGAACCCCGACCAATTTCACCGTGTTGCAAATCTCCATGTAGGTGGCTAAATGAGCATATGGGTCCTCATTAAGCAAACCATGGAACACGTTGGCTTGTATGAGCTGGATGAGCAAAGATGGATATGAGACATTCACATCTTGTACCTTCAACCTCATTATACTTGTGAAGTGAGTCGAAATGACAGGAGCCATATAGTCTTCTAGAGTGCATTTTGGTATATTGTCTTCCATGATTGGTTCTTCAACACTGGAAGGGATCTCAATCTGTGGTTGTGAAGAAGAAAAGGCTTCTTGAGCTATTTGTCTTTCCCGTTTTCTTCTTGCAACGTTGTTCTTCCGACAAGTGTTTTCTATCTCCAAATCCAATGGGATTAGATAAGCTTCTGGGATCCTACCTCGCATACACTTCAAGTACTGGAAAGTAGGTTAACAAGCACTTAAGAAAAGTAAATTATGCAGAAATTGTGCAGCAAACTTACACAGAATTTGTGCAACAAGTTATGCAGAAAATTGCAGAATTATGCAGCAAAAAAATGCAAAATTATGCAGTAGAAAATTGCAAAATAGAGGCAGTTTTTATGTAGTAGAGAAATGCAGAATCATGCAACAGAAAAATGCAAAAACAAATTTAAGGAAAGTGGAATTTTGTACAATAGAACAAAATTGAACTAATGAATAAGACTTGACGAAAATACTAATTGTCGAATACTACGAACAAATCCTTGGCAACGGAGCCAAATAACTTGTTGAGACATTTTGGCAAGCGTACCATATCACATAAGTAGTATAAAAGGGAAGATCCCAGTATCGAATCTATAAGGATTTGTCCGTATTGACTATTAGTAATTATCAATTCCTAAACACTAGTTTGGTTTTAAAATTGGTTTGTGTTGCAGAACATAAGTAACAGTAGAAAATAAACTAAACACTAATAGATAACACCAAAGACAAATAATAAAACAAGAAATTCGATTCAGAACAAGGATCGAGCAGTTGGAATGCGTAGATGTGAAAGTGATGATGGATATGTTGAGGATTTGGTTCAATCGGTTTGCTTCCATGTAAACATACAAAATATATTCTCTATTCAAAGCAATATTTTAGATTACCTTCGATCTAGAAGTGCTCAAAATGTGATGTCTCATCAAATCAAGCCTAAACTACTCAACCTCACTTCCGATGTCTCAATAAGTTTAGTTGAGTGGTTTGGTGAAGCTCGGAGATCTTTACAAAGCTAATGGAGTTTATCCTATGTTTAGAGATACACTCCATTAGAGTCCAAGCTCAATTCCAAGTTCAAAAGCATTTGTCAATGACATTCCAACTTTAAAACATGCATATACGACTGATCAAATCATATAACAAGAGTAAAGACAGAGAAATGGACTTTAAACTGAATATTCAATAAATAGATATGAAAGAAAGTGTTTACATGTTAAGCACCTAGTTCTAAGTCCTCAACACAAATGGACTAACCTCTCATTGACATGAGAAGCATACAAAAATGGGTTATAATGGAAGAAGCAACTCTAAAACAAGGACCTAGCAGCTATAAAAATTGGTGAAAAAGTCTGTGTAGTTTAAAATTACAAATTGAAGCTTATATACTATAAGTGGACTTTCGCTTAGTGCACCTGTATGCTAAGCGCAAGTTCGCGATTTTGCAGATCTTCATCTCAGATACAAAGCTTTCGCTAAGCACAAGTAAGCGCTTGACGAATCTTCAATTCGAGATAACACTTCACTTAGCACAATCTTGCGCTCAACGCTTCATAAACTGTCTATCTCGCTCAGCGCGAGGTGCGCTTAGCGCAATGTGGCGCTCAGCGCGAGCTATCTCAATTCTTCTATCTTCCCTTGCTATTGAACATAGGCTTGCAAAACATAAATTTGAGTATATTTCTTACAAATAGATTCCTATGGTTAGAATTAGAAAAACTATAAGAATCTATATTAAATGAATTTTAACTAAGTTAAAAATCCTGAGAACATTGGATAATTATTACAAAATATGATGCAATATTTATATATATAAAGCGATTATTAGTTTCACACATAAAATCATAAATGTTTAGTGGTTTCATTTATGAAACCCTAAGTATTTAGGATTTCATTTATGAAACCTCAAATATTTAGAGTTTTATTTGTTAAACCCTAAATATTTAAAGTATCATTATTGAAATCCTTAATATTTAGGTTTTAATTTAGAGTGAATTTTATGGTTTCATTAATAAAATCCTAAATAATTAAGATTTCGTTTATGAGACCCTAACTATTTAGGGTTTCGATTTATTGTTTCAATTACGAAACCCTAAATATTTAAGGTGAAATTTAGGATTTCATTTATATAACTATAAATATTTAAGATTTCATTTATGATACATTAAGTATTTAGGGTTTCATTTATGAAACCTTAAATATTTATGGTTTCATTTATGAAATAATTAATATTTAGGGTTTCATTTATGAGACCCTAAATATTTAAGGTTTCAATTAAAAACCTTAAATATTTATGGTGAAACATAGGGTTTCATTTATGAAATCTTAAACATTTTGATTTTAAGTTTATCGTTTTATTTACAAAACCCTAAACATTTAAGATTTCATCTTGCTTTTAGATTTAGGGTTTCAGTTTAAGGTTTCATAAATCAAAACATAATTGTTTAGAATTTTAATTAATGGTTTCATTTATGAAACCCACAAAATTTAGGGTTTCATTTATGAAAACTCAAATTTTAGAGTTTTATTTGTGAAACCCTAAATATATAGGATTTCATTAATTAAACCCTACATATTTAAAGTTTTATTATTGATATCCTAAATATTTAGGTTTTAATTTAGAGTGAATTTTAAGGTTTCATCAATAAAACCTTAAATAAATAAGATTTCATTTATTAAATATTAAATATGTAGGGTTTCGATTTATTATTTCAATTATGTAACCCTAAATATTTAGTTTTTATTTATTAAACCCTAAATATTTAAGGTGAAATTTAACATTTCAGTTATATAACTATAAATATATTATGAAACCTTAAGTATTTATAGTTTCATTTATCAAACCTTAAATATTTATGTTTCATTATGAAACCCTAAATATATAGAGTGAATTTTAGGGTTTCCTTAATAAAACCCAAAATAAATAAGAATTCACTTATGAAACCCTAAATATTTATGTTTTTCATTATTAAAAACTAAATATTGAAGGTGAAATTTTACATTTCATTTATATAACTATAAATATTTAAGATTTCATTTGTGATACCTTAAGTATTTATGATTTCATTTTATGAAATCTCAAATATTTATGGTTTCTTCCTTAATATGTAAGGTTTCAATTTAGGGGTTCATTTATGAGACCTTAAATATTTACGGTTTCACTTAAAAATCCTAAATATTTGTGATGAAACATAGAGTTTCATTTATGAAATCCTAAATATTTTGATTTTTACTTTATGGTTTAATTTCTGAAACCCTAAACATTTAAGGTTCCATTAATGCTTTCAGATTTAGGGTTTCAGTTCAGGGCTTCATAAATTAAAATATAATTGTTTAGGGTTTTAATTTATTGTTTCATTTATGAAACCCTAAGTATTTAATATTTCATTTATGGAACCTCAAATATTTAGAGTTTTATTTATGAAACCTTAAATATAGAGGGTTAATTTAGGGTTTCATTAATGAAACCTTAAATATTTAAAGTTTTATTATTGAAACCCTAAATATTTAGGTTTTAATTTAGAGTGAATTGAGGATTTCATTAATAAAACCCTAAATAAATAAGATTTCATTTATGAAACCCTAAATATTTAGGGTTTCAATTTATTGTATGAATTTTCAAACCCTAAATATTTAACTTTTTATTTATGAAACCCAAATTATTTAAGCTGAAATTTAACGTTTCATTTATATAACTATGAATATTTAAGATTTCATTTATGAAATCTTAAGTATTCAGAGTTTAGGTTATGAAACCTCAAATATTTATGATTTCATTTATGAAACCCTTAATATTTAGGGTTTCATTTATGAGACCCTAAATATTTAAGGATTCACTTAAAAATCCTAAATATTTATGGTGAAACATAGTGTTTCATTTGTGAAATCCTAAATATTTTCATTTTGAGTTTATCGTTTTATTTGTGAAACCCTTAATATTTTGGGTTTCATAATGCTTTTGGATATAGGGTTTCAGTTTAGGGTTTCCTAAATAAAAATATAATTGTTTAGGGTTTTCATTTATTGTTTCATTTATGAAACCCTAAGTATTTATTGTTTCCTTTTTAAAACCCTAAGTATTATTGTTTCATTTTTGGAACCTCAAATATTTAGAGTTTTATTTATGAAACTCTAAATATATATGGTTTAATTTAAAGTTTCATTAATGAAATCCTAAATATTTAAAGTTTTATTATTGAAACTCTAAATATTTAGGTTTTCATTTTGAGGGAAATTTAGGGTTCCATTATGAAGACCCTAAATAAATAAGAGTTCATTAATGAAATAAATATTAAGGCTTTCAATTTATTATTTCAATTATGAAACCCTAAATATTTAAGGTGATATTTGGGGTTTGATTTATATAACTATAAATATTTAAGATTTCATTTATGAAACCATGAATATTTATGGTTTAATTTATGAAACCCTTAATATTTAGGGTTTCCAGTTAAGTTTCAATTATGAGACCTTAAATATTTTAGATTTCACTTAAAAACCCTAAATATTTAAGGTCAAACATAGGGTTTCATTATGAATTATTAAATATTTTGAATTTGAGTTTTAGTTTTATTTATAAAATCCTAAATATTTAGGGTTTCATTAATCCTTTAGGATTTACGGTTTCAATTTAAGGTTTCATAAATCAAAACATAATTGTTTAGCGTTTTGATTTATGGTTTGATTTATTAAATCTTAAGTATTTAGGATTTCATTTATGAAACCTCAAATATTTAAAGTTTTATTTGGGAAACCCTAAATATATAGGGTTTAATTTAGTGTTTCATTAATGAAACCCTAAATATTTAAAGTTTTGTTGTTGAAACCCTAAATATTTAAGTTTTAATTTAGTGAGAATTTTAGGGTTCCATTAATAAAACAATAAATAAATAAGATTTCATTTGTCAAACCCTATATATTTAGGGTTTCAATTTATTATATCAATTATGAAAACCTAAATATCTAACTTTTTTATTTATGAAACCCGAAATATTTAAGGTAAAATTTAACATTTCATTTATATAATTATAAATATTTAAGATTTCATTTATGAAAACTTAAGTATCTAGGGTTTCATTTATGAAACCTCTAATATTTATGTTTTCATTTGTGAAACCCTTAATATTTAGGGTTTTCATTTGGGATTTCATTTATGAGACCTTAAATATTTAAGGTTTCACTTAAAAACCCTAAATATTTTTGGTGAAACATAGGGTTTCATTTATGAAATCCTAAATATTTTGATTGAATTTATGTTTTTATTTATGAAACCTTAAATATTTAGGGTTTCATTAATGCTTTTGGATTTATGATTGCAATTTAAGGTTTCATAAGTCAAAATATAATTGTTTAGGGTTTTGATTTATGTTTTCATTTATGAAACCCTAAGTATTTAAGGTTTCATTTATGAAACCTCAAATATTTAGAGTTTTATTTGTAAAACCCTAAATATTTTAAGTTTTATTATTGAAACAATAAATATTAGTTTTTAATTCAAAGTGAATTTTAGGGTTTCATTAATAAAACCCTAAATAAATAAGATTTCATTTATGAAACCTTAAATATTTAGTATTTCGATTTATTGTTTCAATTATGAAACCCTAAATATTTATGTTTTATTTATGAAATCCTAAATTTTTAAGGTGAAATTTAGGGTTTCATTTATATAACTATAAATATTTAAGATTTTATTTATGAAACCTTAAGTATTTAGGGTTTCATAATATTTATGGTTTCATTTATGAAACCCTTAATATTTAGGGTTTCTAGTTAAGGTTTCACTTATTAGACCCTAAATATTTAAGGTTTAACTTAAAATCTTAAATATTTAAGGTGAAATTTAGGATTTCATTTATAAATCCTATTTATTTAGGTTTTGAATTTAAGGTTTTATTTATAAAAATATAAATAATTTAGGTTTCATTTTAGTGTTTCATATAAGGTTTAGGATTTTAGGTTTTAATTTATGATGAAATATCAGGTTTTATAAATGAAAACATCATTATTTAGGATTTTTATTTATGGTTTCATTCATGAACCCTCTAATATTTAGAGGTTTATTTATGAAACCCAATATATATAGGGTTTAATTTTGGGATTCATTAATGAAACCCTAAATATTTATAGTTTTATTATTGAAACCTTAAATATTTAGGTTTTAATTTATAATCAAATTTAGGATTTTATTAATAAAACCATAAATAAATAGGATTTCACTTAAAAAACCCTAAATATTTAGAGTTTTGATTTATTTTTTCAATTATGAAACCTTAAATATTTATGATTTTATTTATGAACCCTAAATATTTTGGACAAAATTTAAGGTTTCATTTATATAACTATAAATATTTAAGATTTTAGTCATAAAACCTTAAGTATTTAGGGTTTCATTTATGAAACCTCAATTATTTATGGCTTCATTTATGAAATCCTAAATATTTAGAGTTTCAATTTAGGGTTTCATTTACGAGGCCACAAATATTTAAGGTTTCACTTAGAAACCCTAAGTATTTTTGGCAAAATTTAGGTTTCATTTATGAAATTCTAATTATTTAGATTTTAAGTTTATGGTTTTATTTAAACTCTAAAGATTTAAGATTTCATTTATGAAACCCTAAAATTTAGGATGAAATTTAGGGCTTCATTTATGAAATCCTAAAAATCCTAAATAATTAGGATTTCATAAATGAAACCCTAACTATTTAAGTTTTAATTTTGTGTGAAGTTTAGGGCTTCATTAATGAAACCATAAATAAATAATATTTCATTTATGAAACCCTAAATATTTAGGGTTTTAATTTAAGACTTTATTTATGAAACCCTAAATATTTTGGATTTTAATTTAAGGTTTTATTTATGTAACCCTAAATATTTAGGATTTTCTTTATAGAATCCTAAATAATTAGGTTTTTAATTTAGGGTTTTATTTATGAAAATCTATTTATATATGGTTTTAATTTAGGGTGAAATTTAAGGCTTCATCAATGGTTTAGGATTTAAGGTTTCAATTTGTGATTTCATTTATGAAATTCTAAATATTTTGGGTAAAATTTAGGGTTTAATAAATGAAAAAATTATTAATTAGAGTTTTGATTTATAATTTCATTTATAAAACCCTAAATATTTAAGGTGTAATTTAGGGTTTCATTTATGAAATCTTAAATATTTAGGTTGAGGGTTTCATTTATGAAAACCTAAATATTTAGACTTTGGGTTTCATTAATGGTTTATAATTTAGGATAAAATTTAATGTTTCATAAATTAAAACATAATTATTTAGGGTTTTGATTTATGGTTTCATTTATGAAAACTCAAATATTTAAAGTTTCAATTTAGGGATTTATTTATGAAACCCCAAATATTGAGGGTTTAATTTAGAGCTCTATTAATGAAATCCTAAATATTTAATGTTTTATTGTTGAAACCCTAAATTTTTAGGTTTCAATTTAGGGTGAAATATAAGGTTTCATTAATGAAACCCTAAATAAATATGATTTCACTTATGAAACACTAAATATTTAAGGTTTCAATTTATTATTTCAATTTTGAAATTATAAATATTTAGGATTTCAATTTATATGACCTTACATATTTAAGATTTCATTTATGAAATCTTAAATATTTAGGATGAATTTAGGGTTTCATTTATGAAGTCCTAAATAATTAGGTTTTTAATTATAACACTCTAAATATGTAGGGTTTCAATTTAGGTTGAAATTTAGAGTTTCATTAGTAGTTTAGGATTTAGGTTTTCAATTTGGGATTTCATTTATGAAATCCTAAATATTTTAGGTGGAATATAGGGTTTCGTAAATGAAAATATAATTATTTAGGGTTATGATTTCTGATTTCATTTATAAAACTCTAAATATTTAAGGTTTCATAATTAAGCCTTAAATATTTAGGGTTTGAATTTAGGATTTTATTTATGAAACCCTAAATATTTAGGGTTTCAATTTTGGGTTTTATTAACAAAACCCTAAATATTTAGGGATTTGATTTATTATTTCAGTTATGAAACCTAAAATATTTAGGGTTATTTTTGAAACCATAAATATTTAGTGTGAAATTTAGAGTTTCTTTAATAAAATCCGAAATATTTAAGGTTTTATTATTAAAACCCTAAATATTTAGGGTTTCATTAATGTTTTTGGATTTAGGGTTTCAATTAAGGGTTTCATAAATTAAACCATCAATCGAAACCCTAAATATTTAGGGTTTCATAAATTAAACATTGATTTTCATATATTAAAAATTTAAGTTGATATTTAAAAAAAATACTTTTTATATTGTTTTTTTTTCATATTTTAATTTTTTTTTTTTATAATTTTCAAGACATTCATCTAGTTTTTTTATATATATTTTAAAAATTTTAAGACATTGCTCCTATTTTTCAAATTTTCTTTATATTTCTCTTGTTTTTTTCAAAATGTTTTAAAATTTTTCATATTTTTTTCAAACTTTAAATACATTCCTATTGTTTTTTCATATTTTTCCTGACAATTCTAGGTAGGAAGGGGACAATTCCAATCTCTCATATGTAAATTGAAGAAGATGAATAGGTTCTTAATAATATTAAGGATAAATTTGGAAGGTTAAAATATGTTTTAGGTACATAATAAATCAATAAATTTTGTTTTATGCCCCTAATAAAAAAATGATTTGGATCCCAAATATATCTAATATATTTGCCTTTGGTCCTTGATATTTTATTTTAGTCTCTGATAAATTAACAAATTTAAATAATATTATGATTATAGAAAAATTTAATGTTAATACTAAATTTAAATAATTTATTAAAAAACACAAATTACTCAATAGTGTCTTATAAATTAGACAAAGCAAATAGAGACAAACAAAGTGATTAATCTTTGTTTAAGGATGACTTCTAGTGTGCATTAGCCAAATACGTCCCCGCACTATAACTATTTTCAACCTTTTGATACATCTATTACGAAATAGATTTGCAAGATTCTTTGGTCTCAATCATAAGAGATTTTTTTTAATAAAATTATATTATTTTGTTTATATTTTTGGAACTATCATTTTTTTTCTCTCCTTTTCTTCTTTCCGGTGAGATAACAACAAAATAAAAAAAAATTTGTAATATAAAACAATTTGTAATTAAATAATGTTGTCACTTGCAGGTTCCTCATAACCATGGTTTCCTCATTTTTTGACAAAAGTGATCGTTGTCAAGGAGTCTCTAAGGAGAAGTTATCATTATTGCCAAGTCTCCAAAAAGATGTCATTGTCATTGGATTTTTGGAAAAATGCTACGGCGGAATATTTTATAAAAGTTGGATTCCCCCTACTATATAGTTGAGACTAGTTTATCATATTTAATATGTGCCTTTTATTTTTCCTAAACTTACATCTTGTGACTAAAAATTCTTTTACATGGTGTAGTACCTATTCAACTAACACATAGAAGTCATCTTGTTTAAGACTCTAAGTACACAACATCACATAAAAAAAAAAAAAAAAACTTACATTACATAGTTTAAAGAAATCAAAGAAATCACGTTTAAAATTAATACATTAATTATAAAATGAGTTTTTTTTTTACAGTAAAAAAATATTTTTTAAAATATTTTTAATCATTATTAATTTAAATATTTTGCTTAATTACTCGTGCATCGCGCAAGTTCATATCTAGTGAGAATAAAGATGTTTATTCTACACCTAATTAGAGAATGATAAAAAAATAAAAAATAATATATTTGATAGATGATATAATTGATAGAAAAAAAAAAGAAAAAAAACATTAAAATATATTAATTGGTTGAATGTTATGGAATGTTAAAATATCATGAGTCATGTTAAAATTCTTGTTAAAAGAAATATCCATATTTAATGCTCCTCGGTATTTTGAATAAGATCATCTTCGAAACTCTAAAGATACTTTTGAGAAAAAAAAAAAAAAATCAGTCATAAGCATTGATTGAAGTTAACAACCGATGATGATATTGTATTGTGTTTGTCTATAAGTTTAATTAAATACGAATATGCAGCTACTATTTTTTTTGCTGGCTATATGCAGCTACTATATATACATGATAAGAGTGATATAGAAACCAATTTTGTTTGACTTTTCTTGAACACAAAATTTTCCGTTGTTTACTGCAGGATTATAATAGCTAAGTGTCTCTAGAATTAATCCAATCACCTTGGGATGGATAGCAATTTTAGTAATCACTTGTCCATTATGAATAAACATAGAGCATGATTGAAAAAAAAAATGATTATCACTTCTCATTGACCTATAATTGTACTTATAAATTATAATATAAGTGCATAAGACTATTGATGAATAGCTATGAGGCTTTACAACATTTATATAAAGTTTTCCCCATTATATATATACAACTTTAGAAGTGTTATATAGAACCCCACAAACAGATGTTTAATGTAAGGTTTAATATATGTGAGTGCTACATAGCAAGGTGATGATTCTAGTCATTATTTATCACTCCAAGACATACATTAAAAGGCGTTGTCTCATAGATTCCATAAAAAAAGTCACACCCAAGCTAACATGGATTTATGACAAATTGACAACCATTTAATTGTCCTCCCACCAGCTCTTTATGTTTGTGGGACTGCATAGCTGTATATTTTTTTTATCATTCAAAATTAAACATAATATCAAGATTTTGTAATATTCATATAAGTAGATTAAAGAACTCTATGTATCTAATTTCGTAATATGTGGAAATATAGATCGATTGAGTTTGTTTTTCTTTCTTTTCTTCTTCGGGAATATTGAATTTGTTTAGTCAGTTCTGTTTTGGATTACGTTTAAATAAATTCAAGATTTAACTTCACTTTTAATCCATTACTTCCTGCTGTCCACTAAAGATGTTATGTCCAAAAGCATTTTTATTTGGTAGGTTCATGTTACTCCTGTTTATGGCGAGAGTAATGGTGTTGCATAACCTGGCCAACATGGCCCATTCTTGCGAATTGCGATCTGGGTGTACTCTCATTTTGTTACAGGACCTGTTAGTAGGTCCATTCCATCGTGTTAGCTTTTGGGGGTTCTCCCCCTCCTTGTAATAAAAAACAAATGTTCGTGGGTTGTTATAAGTTATGGTTCGAATTACTACACTGACGTGCACCACGAAAAAGTGTAAGTGACCTTCATGCAACACGAATAAAATTAGTTTATGATTTAACGGATGCAGAGACCCGTTGTCTCACGCCTAAAAAAACAATTCACGGACTTTGTCTTTGACATGTTTTATGAACAAGGTCCCAAAAATATCATTGAAAATTGTAATGCATGGGAACGTAGAAATGAAGTTACTACAAAAGAACAGATGTCATTGTAATGCATGGTACGTGTCGAAATAGATTTAAGCCAAAAAGTCATTAGTACTAGCACTGGCTAGTAAAACCAGGTTCCACGGGGTAATTAATATAGGTTAGAATTTCTGATATTTAATTGAGAGTCAACTCTAAAGTTTGGTGCAATTTAATTTGTGACAAGTAAATGTAGAAATGTGACATCACCATTGACCAGCTCCCTAAACACATCATATAAAGTCCATGCATCATGCATGGAGAACTTTGAGGGATATATAGAGAATCCCCAGTTCTCATGAAAAATGCAAAATATATCAGTTCTTTTCTATTTTTTCTCTTTTAATTAATATCTACATGGAATCTTTTGGACTGAAATAACAAACACCAATTGATCTTAGCCTCTTAACCTGTTGCATTAAGAAATGATTCCTAGGGTTCATGCAGGGGTGGAAATGCCAATGGCTAGTAATAATGAGAGTGGAAGAATTTTAAAACTGTTGGAAATTTTTCAAGAGGAAATAAAAAAAATACTTGCTTAACAGAGATCAAAAGCATATATTGAAGGAGAAGACGGAAAAACTTATTTTTTAAAACAGAAACATTACAATTTATAGAGCTTAAAGAATAACTACCCACTAACAGCATGTACCTAAAAATAAGCCATGAACGTAAACAGAGATAACAAAGCACCTAAAACTTCCTAACTGACACCTTAAGACTAGGAAAGCAATAACAAATAAAACATAATTAGAACGTGGACCTGTTTCAGTCCCTGAAGCATGTTCTTAACACTCCTCCTTGCTTTAGGAGCTGCAAACTCCAATTTTTTTCCTTAGAAACTCGAACCTACTAACTAAGAGTGGCTTTGTAAGCAAATCTATCAGCTGATTTTCAGACTTGCAATAAACCAAAGTCACAAGTCCTTCTTTCTGCACTTCTCTTAAGAAAAACAACTTTATGTTGAAATGTTTGGTTTTTCCATGAAACACAGGATTATGGGAGATAGCAATAGCAGCTTGATTGTCAACAAAAATCTTGGTGCTTTCTTTTTGCTCCAGATTTAGATCCATTAAAATCTTCCTCACCCACAAAGCTTGATTGACAAAGAATCATTGCGGCAATAAATTCTGCTTCAAAGAAGTGGATTGAGCCCTCTTGCTTCTTCGAGCTCCATGAGAAAACACTAGATCCAAGAGTAAAACAAGAACTCGATGTACTTCTCATATCATCAATGGAACCTCCCGACCACTTTATCGAGAAACCCACCAGCTTAAATTCTTTGCTCCATGTGAACTTAACACCAAAATCACTTGTGCCTTTGACATATCGAATTATTCTCTTAGCAGCTCCGAGATGTAATTCGCTTGCACAAAGCATAAACCTGGACAAAATACTTACAGCATTTAAAATATCAGGACGTGTTGCAGTAAGATACATCAAGCAACCAATCAAACTTCCGAAGTATCCCTCGTCAACTTTATCAGCTCCATCTTCCTTACACATCTTCTCCTTTTGATTCATAGGAGTGCTTACTTCCTTGCATTCTTGAAACTTAAACTTCTTCAAAATTTCCTTAACATACTTCTTCTGGCAAATGAAGACTTCATACTCAGCCTGCTTAATTTCCATTCCAAGAAAGAAGGTCATTAATCTGAGATCTGTCACCTCAAAAACCTTTATCATTTCTTGTTTGAATTCCTGAATCATCCCTGCATTATTTCCTGTCACCAAAAGATCATCAACATAAAGTGAAATCATCAAAACTTCATTGCTCTGATGTTTAACATAAAGAGTGGCTTCAGACAAGCTTTTTTTTAAAACCGATGCTCAGCAAATGGTCATCTATCTTGCTGTACCAAACTCGTGGAGCTTGTTTCAACCCATAAAGAGCTTTTTTAAGAAGATACACCTTGTCTTTTTCTTCATTTTTCACAAAACCTTCAGGCTGTTCAACGTAAATTTCTTCATGTAAAACACCATTTAAAAATGTTGATTTTACATCAAGTTGACACACTTTCCAATTCATTTAAGCAGCTACAACAAGAAAAATCCTTATGGTGTCCAAACGAGCAACTGGTGCGAAGGTGTCTGAGTAATCCACACCAAAGATTTGAGCATAGCCTTTCACAACAAGTCTTGCCTTGTGTTTGTTGATAGAACCATCAACATTTAGCTTGGTTCTGTATACCCATTTGACTCCAATCACCTTCCTATCTTGGGGTTGATCAACCAATTCCCATGTTCTATTTTTCTCAATCATAGACAATTCCTCCTTCATTGCAGCCATCCAATTTTGATCTTTCTTTGCTGCTCCAAAATCTACAGGTTCACAAATGGCAATATTGCACCTCTCATAAATATCAGAGAGTGATCTAGTTCCTCTTGCAGGGGCATCATCTACCAATTCACTCTGCCAATCCTCTTCTTCTTCGATTCTTGAAGCAAGAGACTTAAGCTGTAGGTTTGCCACAGTTTGATCCTTCTTCTTTACCTCATCCCAGTTCCACTCTTCATCTTCTACGAAGTGGACATCTCTGCTAACAACAATGCTTCCAGTTTGTGGCTGAAAAATTTTATAGGCTTTGCTAACAGTGCTATAGCCTATAAAAATGCTTAGTGATGCTCTTTTATCAAGCTTGTCACGCTTGCTCTATGGAACATGAGTAAAATACAAACATCCAAATATTTTGAGAAAATTTAGAGATGGTTTATAACCATACCAAGCCTCATATGGTGTCTGATCCTTAACTGCTTTTGAGAGGAGTCTGTTTTGCAAGAAAACAGCCATATAAGCTGCTTCTGCCCAAAACTTCTTGGGTAGATTTTTTTCATGCAACATGCACCTAGTCATCTCTAGGATGTATTTGTTTCTCCTTTCACTCACCACATTCTATTATGGAGTATAGGGAGTGGTAAGCTGATGCTCAATGCCAGTTTTCTCACAAAACTGATTGAATTTTTCTGAGGTGTACTCCTTGCCATTATCAGATCTTAGAATCTGAATTTGCTTGCCACTTTGATTTTCTACTGCCTTTTTGAACTTCCAAAAAGCTCCAGCCACTTCTGACTTAAATTTTAAGAAAAAAATCCAACACATTCTTGTGAAATCATCAATAAAAGCAGCATAATATTGATTACCTGCTAATGAAGGAGTTTTTTGAGGTCCAGATATATCTGTGTGGACTAACTACAGCTTACAAGTGGCTCTTTTTGCTGACTTCGGAAATACCTTCCTTTTTTGCTTTCCAAATAGACACACCTTGCATGTTGGTATGTGATCATCAAGTTCTGAAAAATCAGCTGCCATTTTCTTGGACTTCATTTGCAGCAGCCCTTGGTGGTGATATTGCCCGAGCCTTTTGTGCCAAACTTCTTGTGATGTTTTCTTTGATTGGAAAAGCAACTTGCTCTTCCTCCAACGGATTTAGAGCAAAACTTTTTCTTTTCATTTTGATTTTAAAGATATCCTGACTAGCTGCATCTCTAATCAAGCAAAAATTGTCTTCAAAAGCAACTTTGAAGCCTCTTTTAATCAATTGGCCAACACTCAACAGATTTTGTTGAATTTCGGGTACAAAAAGGACATCAGGAATAAACTTTGTACCTGAGCCGCTTGCTATTGCAACAGTCCCCTTTCCTTGAACTGAAATATAATCACCATTACCTATTCTGACTTTGGTGATGTTGGTTGGCTTTAAATCTTTGAAAAGCTCTCTGTCATTGGTCATATGATTTATGCAACCACTGTCAATCAGCCAACTTTCACTCTCTTCGCTGCTTGCAAAATACGTGGCCACAAAGAGTTGATCCTCCTCTTCCTCCTCCTCCTCCTGATCAGCAACTTTAGCTTCTTCCTCTTGCTGCTGATTTTTGCTCTTGCATATGACTGCTTCATGTCCCATTTGATTGCACTTGATGCATTTAGCATCGTCTCTCGCCAACATCTAAATGGAGGATGACCCATTTTGCCACAATGCCTTGACATGGTGGGTAACTTTTCTTTTCACCCTTTCCTTTATTGTAATTATTTGCACCGCTTTGACTGCTCACCTGGATGATTCTTCTTGTAGTTTTTTGCTTGTTGGCTCTTGGCTAGAAGAGCACCTTCAACAGCATGATCTTCCCTCATCAATCTTCGTTGCTCTTGGGCTTGGAAGGCATGTAGCACTTCTGAAAAAGTAATTTTAGACAGATCCTTTGTGTTCTCCAACAAAGCAATAGATGCTTCGTACCTCTCTGCACTTTACTGCAATTTTCTCAACAATTCGGAATCGCAAAATCACTACCCAATAACTTTATCTTGTTGGCAATGCCCAACAGTTTGTTTGAGTATTCCTTGATTGTGTCAGACTCTTTCATCCTTTGAAGCTCAAATTCCCTCATTAAGTTAAGCACCTGCATGCTTCGAATTCTTTCATCTCCAGCATATTCTGCCTTTAGATAGTCCCAAATTGTTTTTGCCGATTTGAGAGTCATGATCCTAGTAAAGATGGTTGTAGAGACACCAAAAAAAAGGCATGATTTTGCCTTTGCTTTTTGGGTTTTTTTCTCCTTATGATTCTTGATCTGGGCCATGGTGGGATTTTCCGGCAGCGGAAGGACTTCATACTCCTCTTCTACAACTTCCCAAAGATCCAAAGCCTCTAGGTAAGCCTCCATTTTGACGGCCCAAAGATCATAGTTTTCCCCATTGAAAACTGGAAGGGCTACTTGGGAAAAACTTGCTTCAGAATCCATTCTATAGGTCCCGTAAGAAAAGGGCTCTAGATACCAATTGTTGGAAATTTTTCAAGAGGAAATAAAAAACAATACTTGCTTAACAGAGATCAAAAGCATATATTGAAGGAGAAGACGGAAAAACTTATCTTTTAAAACAGAAACATTACAATTTATAAAGTTTAAAGAATAACTACCCACTAACAGCATGTTCCTAAAAATAAGCCATGAACGTAAACAGAGATAACAAAGCACCTAAAACTTCCTAACTGACACCTTAAGACTAGGAAAGTAATAACAAATAAAAATAACATAATCAGAACGTGGACATGTTTAAGTCCTGAAGCATGTTCTTAACAAAAACACTGGGAAGAATTTAAGGAAACGTGTGGTTGCTTTTGTGACAAGTTGAGGATGTTTCCTAGTTCGGCTTGGCAAACTTTGTGGGAGATGGGGTGTGAAGATCCAAAAAGGGTCATCCATGCATTCAAAGTGGGTTTGTCTCTCACTCTTCAAAGGGATTGGAGAGAATGTTATCTGGGCTATCATGACTGTCGTCATAGTGTTCCAGTTCACCACAGGTCAATTTCTCAAAATTCATTCATTTTTATAGATATTGTAAAAAAAAGGTAAATCAAGATATTGTTGGTCCGAGTGAAATTCAACTAGTAAGGTTTTGGGTTGGAATCACGTGAATGAAAAAAAAATGATGAAAATGAAAGACTTTATTAATGGCCTCAATTCCTAATATTGTTTCAATTCCTAACCTTGTTTTGATCTCAGGGGCAACTTTATGCAAAGGGCTTAACAGAGGATTGGGAACACTGAACTACAATTTTTATAATAGGTACACAAGGTTCTAATTCAATTCATGAACACTTGACAGAGGTTCAGTGGTGACTAACTATACTAATTATCAACTAAAAAATTCAAACACTATGATTCATGTTTAATTTTAGGCTAAATTAATTACTATATCTTTCCATAAAGTGTTTTTAGAATTTTTTTATTAAAAATATAATATTTTTTAATAAAAAAAAACTTTCAAAAACACTTCTAATTTTCGTACCTAAATTGTAACAAAAGTAACATGTGGCAAGTGCTGCATCGAGTTATGAGGTTCATTCCCCACGTAAAGAAGAATTATGATCATGGGGTTCATATATTTCTGCTGACCTACAACTTGATAGCTGTTTCGGGTTACCGGATTGATAATGTCTTCACATTGGCGCATGAACGCTTATCCAACATAGCCATAGGCATTGCCATGCGCCTTCTCATGAGTCTGTTGGTGTTTCCAAATTGATCAGGTGAAGCTCTACATGATTCCACAGCTTCCAAGCTTGAAGGCCTTGCCAAATCCATACAAGGTAAGCAAAATCATAACACATTCTTATATATGAGTCTGTTTGAATATAAGATTAGAAGTATTTTTGAGTTTGTTTAAGCAATTTTTTCCAGAAATCCTTAAAGTAAAAAATAATACTGTAATATATCACGAGTTTATAACTTGCTTATTTCCTTTGTCGCAGCTTAAAATTTATATATTATACTTTTTTTGTGTGAACCAAATGATCAAACTTCTTGGGTTTTAATTACTATGTGAATTAACATTAGTGTAAAATCTTGCAGTTTGTGTCAACGATTACTTTTGTGGGGAAATGGAAACCTCTGGTGATAAAAAATCATTTGAGAATATATACGAAGGTTATAAGGCTGTTTTGGATTCAAAATCCGCTGATGAAACAATGGTAAGCCATGCACCCATCTGCTTTTATACACTTGGTACACACAAATTGTGTGCACTAAGAGTTTTAATGTAACTATCAAAAAAGTCTAACAACTTTATCACATTTGAGAATCTATGATTGAGCGACAGTAATTTTTTATAGGTTTAGTGTATTCTAATTAAATTTTGTTAAATAATTGCATAAATCTTCTTGAGTCACACAAATTTAATTATCACATTTAGAATGATAATATATCAGTGAAAGAGTCTCTTGATCATCCAATTAATTATTCTGTTCTGAATTGTGCAGGCATTACATGCAAGTTGGGAACCAAGGCATTTATGTCGCAAATTTCCATGGGAGCAATATGTAAAAGTTGGAACTGCTCTTCGTCAATTTGGATATACTGTCATATCCCTACATGGTTGTTTGAAAGCAGAAATTCAGGTAACATTTCTATGTTGGTTTTATCTTAAGAAAATATATTTTTAAATTAAGAGAAGATGTATTACTGAAGAACTTGATATTTTGTTGATTCATTCAGACACCACGATTTGTTCGAGTGTTATTCCAGAACCATTGCACAAGGCTAGCGACAGAGGTATCAAAAGTGTTGACAGAACTTGCTAATAGCATAAAGAACCGTGCTGCAAAACCCAAAACCCAAAAGCCAAAGGTGTTAATGAGACCTCGGTTGGCTAAAATTGTAATAACTAGCCTTGAGTTCTCTGAAGCATTGCCTTTTGCTGCATTTGCATCTTTGCTTGTGGAGACAGTCGTGAAACTCGACTCTGTTATAGAGGAAGTTGAAGAACTCGGAAGGTTAGCATGCTTCCAAGAACACGTAACCGACGTGAAACACGAAATGATGTGTTAGAGTGTGTTGATAGTACTCTTCGTAACATGAAAATTTCAAATGAATGCGTGATGCATGTATTTTGAAAACCTAGTTATGTTTAATTATCTTTCATTTATTTTTCTCTACAGCACACAAGTCACAGTCCCTTGTGTGATTGAATAAAACGTGAGTTACTGAGTTGTGACTGAACCAAAACAGCAAGCTTCATGCATGGACGACTGTCACATTAAATTTGTTATTTCCAAAGTTCATTGTACCGTTTCATAACTATGTTTGTAATGTTTTATAAAATATCTTTAAATAATATTTTATTTGATTAATTTTAATCATTAGTTTTCTATTTATTATTTTTATAATTATTAAAATGTAAATAACTAGTGTAGGTATGAGTAACCCCTGTTAAAATAAAATAAAAGGTACGAGTAACCCAACAAGTAAGAGTACATGTATTAATTAAAGTTATCACTCATGCATATTAGTACAATTCCGGGTAATATAAATGTGGGTATATAAATGAGTTCTCAACATTCTTTGTTCATTAACCAGAAAAGGGAAAAAAAGTTGACCAAAAAAAGGATAAAAAAAAACATTCTTTGTCCAAATTAGCTGGTGATCATTGTGGAAAAAGAGAGAGGTGATCACCCATTAAATCCTAAGCACATTTTTTTTTATTAACAAATATTAATTATTAATTATTAATTTTATGTAAGTATATATTATTGTTATTTTTAAGTGATTATTATAAAAATCAACAGATTTATTCTACAAGTTGAGTTAGTTGTAATTGAATGATGCTATAATTATTTTTAATATTCATTTTAAGGTTAAACATAACAGTTTAACTCAACATAAATCTACGACGACAAAAAGAAATGAATTATTAGGGACATGATCTTTATTGACATATGTGTCCCAAGTTTTGTAGGGTCCAGCAGTGAGAGCCCATGTTTGATTCTATTCCAAAAACTTGCGGAAAGGGATGCAAGATATTTTGTGAACAAATATGGATAAGGTGATGAATTGGTTCTGGTTCATAAGAGGTAGTGCAGGGATAGTGTTTAGTTTTTCATCTGTGGATGGCATATTGCATTCCAAATTCACCATCACTCCAGGGTTGGAAGGAAAACCCATGTTGCTTTTTCGATTGGCAAATAGGCAAGAAGAGAGTCAATGACAAACCTCAAATTAAGTACCATGATATTGATCTTACTTTCTCAACTTCTCTGGTCGACAAAACATTTTTGAGAGGTACTACTACTCAACTTCTCATCTTTCAGTCAATTATAAGTTTATAACCTTTTTTTTATGGGTAAAGTTTATAACTTATTTGTATGAATTTTAAGAAAAAATTTTAAAATTTCATTGATTGTGATTGTTCGACAATATAAAATTATTTTATATTATCATTACATTATAATTAAACTCATGTATAAGTGGTGTCAATGTAATATTTTTTAAAGAATCTTTTTTATTAATGTGTTATTGATATGAATACTAACTTTGTGATGATTAATTTACTAGGAAAATATATGAGATTTGACATAATTTTGACCAGGGAAGGAGCTCAAATGCTGCTATAGGGCTACAATTGATGGATTCAGTGCAACAAATTTCCACGAATGCTGTGATTTCAAGGGGCCATGTGTGATAATCGGCTACACAAACGAGTCTTTCAAGTTTGGTGCATTTAACCCTGAAGGGTACAGAAGCACAGATGACTACTACGACACATTTGATGCATTCCTATTTTACTGGACAGACAGTGAAACCAAGCTCATCATTTTGCCCAAGGTTGGTGGAAGTGGTGCAGCCCTGTTTGATTATGCACGTGGGGGCCCACAGTTTGGGGCAGATGGGCTTCTCATTGGGCCCCCATTGGCCCCGGTTATGGGTGGCTTTGCTGGGCCTGATACCAATTCTGGAGTTGGTGACTTGAGACAAGCCAAGTCTAGATTGGGACTTTCTTATGCCAAGAGGGAGGATGGGAAAGAGTCTATTTTTGGTGATGAGTCAAGGGCAATCATTGAAGAAGTTGAAGTCTTTTGTAGTCCAAAAATTGCAAGCTTATATTAGAATGGCATATCAAGAGTTTTGCCAAGTTGATTAAGCCGTGTGTGAATTGTTATAAATCTTTTATATTCATGTTTGATTTATCAGATCTTAGATATTTAAATTGCATAAAAGGGAGGTCTCTTCTGGTAAGCCAAATAGTTTTACATTGTTTAGGTGTCGAAGGCAAAAAGAGTTTATAAACAATGATACGAGCAACTGTAACGGTAATCGAGTACCTTAAATCACCTATGATCCAGGACACTACTACGTGTCGGAGCAGGGAATACTATGCTTGCTACATAATATTACATTGGTGCCTTTCATGAATGCTGGCCACGTCTACAATGAGTCAATGTCTATATTGTAATATTTTGTGCATGAAACTTTACACAGATAGGCCTTTGAACACATCTTCCACTAAAAAGATTCACATAAAGTATCAATACCTAGCTATATAAATTAACTTCCTCTGAGGATGCTTTTTTCACTCATTTCGTTTTCAACCCCTCCAGTGGAGAATAATAATGATTGAAGGAATTCTTTCTTAAATAACCACATTAAAACATTGCTTAGCGAGGAAAAAGCCACATTAATACTTTTAGAATTTAGAGATATTGGATTTGGAACGTAGTAGGGGGCGTCAGAATCTGTCACGGCCTTTATCAGATTATAGATCTTTTGGTGTTTTAAGAGTTTTAGAATTGTTAACCATTTAAGAAAGTGTTCCTGAAAATCTTGCAAAGATGCTTACTTCAAAAGAAGGCTTAGGTGAACAAGACTGAAAATACTTAAAAGAACACTATAAGTTTTATTCTTATAAAGTACTAGTGTTCTTTATTCTGCTGCCTTGTGTGTATTCTTCTTATAAAGATGTATTGGAAACCTGACAGTGTATTCACCTTATTTCTTATACTTGGGAAGCTCGTGTGAACAACAGAGTATTTAATAAATTTCTTAGTCGTTACACAAAACACTTTTCACCAATGAAAAAAACATTTTAAAATAGAGATAATAGATTGTGGCTTCGTGGAAACTTGGGTGCAGCTTCGCATGGCTCTTTGTGCGTTCAATTGAATTGACAAGCACTAGCAGAGAAGTTTACTTTATTAAGATTCACACCAAAATGTTTTCATTTGATTAAGTTTTTCCAAATTAAGCATATAACAGATTTTCACTAGCAAATGGAGATTTTTTCTCTTAATGGATTTACTTAGCAGCAAATTTTGCAAAAGTAATTACTGGGAGTGAATTAACAAATTCTAACATGATGGTCCTTTTTACTTCAAATTATTGGAGGCCTACCCACTGCAAAATCCTCTGCTACAGAATTGTTATTGCAAGAAATAGTGTAGAAAGATCTGCGGTTTAATACTGATTCACATGATAATATAAAATAATTTTACAATAATATAACAGTAAATATGTTATATGAACAGATAGCAAATAAGAGATATAGATACCAATTATGCTTTGACTACTATTCTTTAGGACAAATTTTTCCCCCACTTGGGATCATTAGCTAGAAATTTTAGTAATTACTGGTTTAAGAATGATTGAAACAAATGATAATCACTCTTCCAATTGAAACAAGAATTATTTAAGTGAACATTACTATTGCTGAATAGTTATTTTGACTGTTAGATTAGCATGTGTCTTTACATAGAGGCGGTGGCTTCTGAGTTCTGAGTGACTAGAGAAAAAGCCAAATGCTGCACTGTACACTTACCTAAATGAACACAACCCTTATGTAATATGTGGGGATGGCAGAGCCTAAAAACTATTACTGTCTTAAGTGTGTTTGGTTATTCGTTGATGAAACACAGGTTCAACAAAAAAAATATACGTTTCAATCGAGATACAAAAGCAAAAACAACACTAGGTGAAAGTAGTTTTTTTTTTTTTTAACGTTTGTTATGTTGAATTCAACTGATTTATAAGCACATAATATGTGATACTAAAATAGTGGAATTTCTTAATTAGCACTAAACGATGGGACATAATTGTTCCTTACTTCCACAAACTATTCCAATAAAATGTTCTTTGGTTAAAGCTGCTAATTTATTGACAGAGAAATGAAAGAATCCATTAAAAGGTCATTAAAACCTATCATCCCCCACTAATGCAAAAAGGACAAGCCAATCTATATTGGATGCTAATCAAAACAGCTGTACGGTGTAATTCTAGTCAATTCTAAATTTAGAACTCCATTTTATTTTACATTTGTTTTTAAAGGAAAAAAACAAAAAAAAATGAAATGACCACTATATCTGGCGGCTGAGGTTGACTGAAAGGCAAAACAAACAGTCCTGTTATTCACATGCATAATCTTAATTCCTTTTAGTTTTGTCTTCTACTTCCAGATTTTCAAAATTAATCATCAGTATCATCGTTTGATTGTGATATAAAAGTATCTTCAACCAGTAATCTTAGTATCTTACTGTATTGAAATTTTGATATAGAGCAATGTGACTAATAGAAACCATTAGACAAGCATTTGAGAAAAAGAGAATCTTTTTCAATATATATTATATATGAAACAGAAAGGCAAGAAAACCAACCATGTGTGAACACAAACCTCAAGAACTAGATAGTAGTAGGGGGAAAGGAGTTTGAGACTTTATGAAATTTTCCTCCATTAATTATATAATCTTATCTTATTTTATACAACCACACATACACATGGCTCAGGCAATATGAATAAAAGTGATGTTGCCTGGACATTCTACATAACAGTGTAAGTCTATTTGAATACAGGTTAGAAATGTTTTTAAGAATTTCTCTACTAAAAATATAGAACAGTTTTCAATAGAAGGTTTGAAAAACACTTTTAACCTTATATTCAAATAGATTCTAAATGATAAACATAATCAAAAGCACTTTAAGCAGAAAATCAATTCTGCCTGCTACATATGGCAAGGTGATTCTACTCATTATTTAGCACTCCAAGACATACATTAAAAGGCGTTGTCTCAGAGATTCCTTATAAAGCCCCACCAAAGTGAAACTACTACAGATAACAACTAGTCCTCAAAGATCACCACCTCTCAGCTCCACTTCTTTGACTTCAAATTAGACCTTGATCCCACCAATTTGAAACCGTGCATTGCAAGAAAAGTGAGAGAATGATCTTCCTTTTTGCTTTCAGATTTCAGAAGGGTTCAGGATATGAGATTGAATTAACTTGATCATAGCCATTGTAATGGACATCCCCATTTCCATAAAAGTAAGGTGACATGCATCCAATTTGACTGAGAGTATCAGCAAACTCAACTTCCCCATTGAAATTTGAGTAGGACAAACTAGATGAAGTTTCTGGATGTTCCACTGATTGCCATGGTGTCATCACACTTGGTAAGTCATACCTTGGAAAACACTCAGCCACTGCATTTTGTAATTGAGGGTAGTCCTGCAGTTAGTGAAGGAAAAAAAATAAAAATGTCAGCAATATCTCCAAAACCTACCTATTCAATTCAACCTAAACTTTCTTTCTTTGTTCTTACTACACACACACACACACACACACACACACACATATATATATATACCTTTGAGGAATCAAGAATCATATCAGGGGAGATCCAGAAGTTTGAAGGATTGGTTTCCACAGAAGCTTGATTAAACTCTCCCATTGGAGCCACATTGTATGGAGAAGTTATAGGGCTTGAATAACGACTCTCATTATTATTGAGGTGACTTGCTTGAGATGAAGCATCACCAGAGTTGCTGAATGGCTCACTAGAGAGTCTCATCACACTCACTGAGGTGTTGGTGTCACTCCCATTATTGATGGAACTGCTTCCAGCCCTTTTGCCCTTGTGTTCTCCCTGTGAAGCACTTGCCTTCTCATTCTTCTTAATAACCCGGCACAGGGCAAAACCACCCTACAATCACCACAACACAAACCAACTTCAAACTTACACAGCAAAAATGAATCAAACTTTTTTAGTAAGTTAAAATGAACTCATACAATCTCAGTATTAACTCAAGAGAAAATGGTGATGCTCTGAAAGTATAAAAGCCATACAAACGATGAATTATAATGCAACAATAGTGTAAAACTATTTTAACTGCATAAGTTACCGTGGTACATCACCATTAAACTTTTAACTCATGCTTAAATTAATGTAAATTGTACCTGGAAAGATGGTGTGGCTTGGCCAAGATCATCACAAAGGCGATACTCATGCATGACCCAGTCAGTTCTATCCCCTAAAGGTGCCCTCCCAAGGTAGAAAACCAAGGTCTTGCGGTACCCTACAGTGGATGGATTAGACTGGCACACAATCTTTCTGTCTTTTCCAGTGGCTTTCCAATACCCAGCTTTGGTGGCTCTATTTGTTCTTGATCCATTTGGGTACTTGCGATCCCTTGGACAGAAGAAAAACCATTCCAAATCCCGTTTTGGAAGAAAAGACTTCTCTGCATATAAATCAAACCTCATTACCATTGCTTCTTTTTACTAAAGAAAAGAAATCCTATTGAACCGCTTTTACGGCTCAGAATGATTATTAACCGCTAAAGAAAAAGTGAAGAAAAGAGAAACAGACAAAACAGTAACAACACTACTGCTTTTTTTCTATTATTCATAAAGTTGCATTTCACACTGGTCTTGTCCATTATTCACTATGCTGATAAACCCTTGTTGCATCAGAAAGGTTTCCTTTTTACGTGTCTTAGTATAAAGGGTGCAAATTAAAGTGACCAAAAATGTGAAATTGAAGATTAATTACCCGGCAACTCCCACGGATCAAATTTGTAAAAATCAATGACAGGGATAACTTCAAGCTCAATTTCAAGCCCCTCCACTTTTCTCTTAAGGTAGTATCCCACTAGTTCTTCATCAGTTGGGTGGAATCGAAATCCTGGTGGCAGTGTTGCCCCTCCCATATTCAAAACAGTCACAAAAAATTGTGAAGATTGATGAAGAAAAAGTAACCAAAGCTATATAGCAAGAGAACAAAAAAGAGTAGTTTTCAGGAGTAATAACTATTGCTATGTGCCAAGACTATATCTATTAAAGATCTGAAAGATCCAAAAATAGAAGCTTTTGTCAACAATAGATTTTTTGTCAAATGTCAAGTGACACTTCCACAGAGTGCACCCATTGAATGCAAAGATCATCGTTTTGAAGGAATTTAGAAATCTCTTATGGCACCTTTCCCCCTCCAACCCCACCACCAACCCTTTTAGTTTTAAAAAAAATGAAATTAACTAAGTAGTACCAAGATGTTAAAATAGCTTTGACTCAACTATTTTTTACCCCAACTAAGTTTGCAAAGGAAAAATAGAACAAAATTGGGAACTTTGTGACAAGTTTCTAAAAGGGTAAGCTAATCAAAGACCAGAATTTAGAATGAGCAAGTATCAGAATTCAGAAGTTGAGAACAACAGTGAAAGAAGTGGTGATGGATGTGTGTGTGTGTGTGTGTGAGTTCTTTGATGAGAGAAGGTAGAGTAAAAGCATAAGTCAGTGATGGTGTGCTATTTATAGCATTTGAGAAGGGAACCAAAAGTCCAAAATTTAGCACGCCGAAAGTTTGAGAATGAGATTACTTGTCTTGAGTGCGCCCAAAATTCCAAAGCAAAATGGCCCACTACTCTAACCAGTTCCACATTTTCACACTACAAACTAGTACTACTATAGTTTACTTCCCGCCAAATTCAATTAATTTACCGTTATTTTATGGCTTCAATTTCATGAGTTTTGGCCTTTTGGGTTCTTAGCTCTGACCGAGAGCTTATTACTATCTTAGTTGTTGAAGAATGGATTTCAAGTTTCAACAGCAAGTAATGTAATGATTTGGCTTGGCTTGATCAATAGTAAAAGCAGAGGGGTGTGCCTCTAATTTCATCAAAGTGCGTTCAATTTTCAAAGTATCTTGATTAGTGAGTGAGTATATTCATTATTCAACATTGACCCGTTTAAGCCCTACGAAAATGTTGAAACTTGAAAGTACAAAATTATTATCCAGGAGTCTTAAAAGCCACTCTTTGGAGAATTTCTCTCTTTCTTTTGGGGACTTATAAAACATTCTCTCTCTCTCTCTGTTTGAATCTCTGCTTTTTTTTTCTCTTCAAAGAACACAGAAAACTAAGAAAAGTATGCTTAATGTGGTGCTGATAACGTTACATAATGCGTAATTTGATGTGTTTTGAAAGGAAATCAAAAAAGGTTAAAAGCAATCACACGTATTAAAGTGATAACATTGCGAACCTTAGTGTTAGTACCTGTTTTATTTACCATTGGAGTAAAGTTGAATAAAATTCATTTTGAAAAAGTTTAGAAGAGTTTCATTAAAATATGTGTTTTTTTATTAGAAAGTGTACAAATTAATTTGTAACAATGAAACACAGACTTAAGAGGACATTTGTCAATACAGTAGGAACAAACAAAAAAATATGGAGTAAATATTTTATAACTATCTTTCCATTCTCTTTAAATTTAAAATTGAAATATCTTTTATTCTAATATAAAAAAATTTAATTTTTAAGTAAATCATACTCATTGAATATATATAATTTTTTTTCAAAGTCGAAGATTATAAATATCTTCCATCCATTGGGTTGAAAATTAATTTCACTCAAATTATTGTTAAAATTTTACACATAATAAACTCTAAATAAATTACTCATACACCATGAACACAATATCTTACAACATCACTGGCCAACCTTTGGATTACACATAATTGATTTGAGCTTTCACTATCTTTACCTTTAATCTCATTGGAACCTTTAATACAAGTTGATGAGTAAAAGCTGAAAATTTGTATCCCTAACCAAAATAAAGTTAAACAGCATGATTCAATAGTAAATTATCATGTATAACTTAATTCTCTATAATTTCTTAAAAAATTGTTAATAAAACGATTAAAAAAGAAGTGGTATGAACTGAAAAATGAATCCCAACTTCCTAAGTGAAGTGACCAAAATAATTGGGGCCACAGAGATTCATTCCATGGAGCTGACGCTACCGTCAAGTTTGTTCCAGGTCATCCTGAATGGGACAAAATGCCTTTGCAATTTTAAATTGAAGTGATTGTGTCATCAAGTGGGACCAACCCTCCTAAAGGAAAATTCCCCAAAAGTGCTTAATGAGTTTTTCATCTTTTTTCTCAATTCCAATTCACATGTAACTGTTTAAATGCTTTAACCAAACTCTTTTTTGTAGGGCCAGCTGCCACAGCACTGTTTGCTCAAGCAAAATCATGGACAATATTTAGTGGAATATCTTGCATACTTATCTGCGAAAGAGGAAAAAAGGGTCAACTAATTAAAATTATTAGAGTTTTTTTTTTTTACTATTTTAATTCATTGAGTCAAATATTAATCTTATTTGTTATTGGTGTCATAGGTACGAAGAATTTCTATATATATATATATATATATGAAATGATTAATTATTTTTATGACAATCTCATTTTAATCCGTGCTTTAATTATGTTAATTTAATATTTAATATTAATCTTATTTGCTATAGGTACGAAGAGTTTCTATATATGAAATGATCAATAATTACTGTATATGATGTCTTGCCATTATGATAATCTCATTTTAACTGGCTCTTTAATTGTGTTGATTTAATATTTAAGCATGGGACATTTATAACTATTACTCTAACCACTATCAATTTGTTTGTGGAATGTTGGAGTTATATGGGTAGTTGGGGATGACTAGTACTATAGCAGTACCTTTTTATGTTAAACGGGACAAGTTACGTGTTTCTTGGCATTTTTTTAGAAAAATCTCATTTTACATGCAATTTTATTATTAAAAAATTACTTTTAACTAAGTTTTATAATCAATGGTGTTTTTTTTTTTTTTACTACCGTCAAGGTTTTATATTGCGATTATAATTAATCACAGTTATGCAATTTTTCTAAATCATGATATTGTAAAATTGCAATTGTGTAATTACGATGTTTCACACATTGGTCTTCTTTTTTTTTTTCTCTCAGTTTGTGGTTATTATTAAGAATAAAAAGTTTGTTCAGGCAAAGCAAAGCAACAAGAGAGCATGGCTTGGAAGTACCTTGCACTCTTTTTAGATGTGAAAAAGGCAAAAGAAATTAAATGAGCCCAATAATTAAGCAGAACCGATGTGTAATGTGTCATCACACTATCATCTCTTGTTTGATGGATCCCACAACCTAGCCACTTACTTTGCAGTTTTTCTTTGTAGATTTGTTACATTTTTACCTATCATGATAAATGCTGATAGCCACTGTCCATGATTAAATTCTCCTTTTGTTACGCGGAGTCTTGTTTCTATTTGGAGATTAATGGTCACAAATTTGGCTTTCTGGGACATAGTTTTAATGTATTGGGCTTTAAGGGTTTTGCGTTCACATGCTGGGTGGGAGAAAGCAAAATCAAAAAGCTCAAAGAATGTTACATATGTAGTACTAATAAATTTACTTTCACATATTAATTATTTCTTGCCTCGTGTATCATATTCCATTTAGTCCTTTGCATATCCTTGACCTTATCTTCTTAATTTCTATTATAAATTACATCAATACAATATTAAAGACATCGAATAGTTAATCTATTATGTTAGGTTTGTGAGATCATATATACGCACGTATTTGCTTTGCTTGTCTTATGTTAGAAATTATGGGTGCATCAATCGATCAAACACTAATTCTAATTATATATGTTTATGATATGTAACTGTTGTTGATTAAAAAAAAAAATTAAAAATCACTAGTGAAATCTATATCCTCAATCCAACTTATCGTCATTGCTTTTACTTACACTTTTGTGTGAGCAGCCCATAATTTTTATATGTGCACGTTTGAATCAAAACAAAAATGGGAAAATTACAAGAAAATGAAAGATTTGGAGAGAGCCTAAGATATATAAGCGAAAATGAAAGGTTTTTCCGCAATGAGTTGAAATTATGTTCAATATAATAAGGCCATAGCTTATCCAAACAAATCCAAATCTTAATGACAGTACAGTTTGCATACCTCATCAGGTGACATTTTCGTATCAGGTGCACGCATGATTCATTGAAGTCTTTTTTGCATTCATCTTGCCTCTACAGGAAGTTCACAAATCCAATCATCCGATTATTCTATGATTCTAATTATGACTTTTAACTTTTTATGGTGGTTGCCAATACTAGTTAATTAGGGTTGCTCACTGTCTATCAATAATAATTACTATAGATATTCATATCATACTAAAGGTAATGACAGAATTAGATTAGGTCACTTTTTTAATAGAATAAGAATTTTAATCATGTGTTAGTTAAGAGATGAGTATATTTATTTTTAAAATAAAATATTATATTATATTTTTTTTGTGCAAAAATATTATATTATATATGCTCATAAGAAAAAAAATATATTATATATTTTTTAAAATATAACTAAACATCATCAAATTCAAGTAATAGCATTTCATCTAGATAACAATATTATGTTATGAGTCGTAAAAAATAACTAAGAGTGACAAAACTCTTATTTCAAGAATTTGACACAGTTGTATATCCATGATATAATTATATATGTGTTTATTTATAAAGTGATCATTGTTTAAATAATTATTAATAAAATTCATAAAAAAAAAATTATAATATATCATCAGTTAATTCAAACAAATCATTATAGTTTTGTTTTTTTAAAAAAATTAATTATATTTCTAGACAGAGTTATATTTAAAAATCTTTTTTCAATTTTTACGGAAGGATTTCCTCTTTAGGTAGCATATATTTTTTTAAAATAATAAAATTGAAATTAGAGAAATTATTAAAAATGTAATTTAGTTCTTAAATTTATTATTTTTATGATTTATGTTGTAAGTATTTTTTTTTTTTAAAAGAGTGAGCAAGTTCCCTTCAAATTTCCAGATCCCAACACATATGAAGTTGGGTTTTAAGTTTTAATTCTTAGGAAACGTTTGCTTCACGAAAAAAAAAAATCATTCTCGAAAATGTTATTTATAAGAATATAATATGAAAATAAGAGAAATTATAACATTTATGGATATCAACAATATCCAAGAATAATTTTTTAAAAATTAATTATAACAAACATGTATGTGACATTCTCAATTCATAACTTTTAATCCGTAAAACAAGCATTCTTACAATACATCTTTTAAACTGCCCACCCTTAATTGGTAAAGGCATGAATGAGAATAACAAAACATGTATGTCCTTGACCTATTTCGATATCATATCATCCTTAAATAACTGTATATTTTGAGTTGCATACAAAGTGTAGTATTAATTAGTAGCTTAGCTTGACACTAGAGACTAGGGAGATCTCTTTCACTCCAAGTTTGTGAGCTTGCTTCAAGAATATTGTTTGGAGTGATCAATACATGTAAAAGATATATATTTTTTAATGTTCAAGTTAATTAATGGTTACTTGGATAAAACTGTGTATTAATGATATACATGTGTTCTTATGTATACAGAATTATTGCCTAAAAACTGTTGGCAATATACATTTTAAGACACTGTTTTTAGGGAAGATTAATATGAAGCCACTAAATGACATATAGTCTCGTCCTTTGGTTGATGAATGTAATTTATAATTTAATAGAATTTATGTGAATTCTACCCAATCAATAATAAAGAGTATATATGTTGTGTAATCTACTACTATTTGTTGTATTCTTTTCTTGATTCTTGTGTTACACAATCACACTAATTGTTGGGAATAATTTTGTATGTCTAAGTTTCAATTTATTATGTAATCAATTTCTATTTTTAAATAATAAAATATTATTTCATTTTCTTATCATTTTATACTGGTTTGATAAAAATAGTTAAATTGATGAAATCCTTGGTTAAAATTGAAGATTGTTATCATAATAGAGCTTATGATAAATGAGAAACAAGTCTCTTGAAATTTTAATCTAAAGTGTTCTTCATCATAGGATTATTTTGAATAGGATATTAATAATCCGGATAGATTAATATATGTGCAATAGTATTCATTGGATGAATATTAATAGATCTCATTTATTAATTTACACATATAAATGATGCACATATGGATGTGATCATTGAACTGACTCAATATTGAGATTTTTCTAATGATTAATATTACCTTAATTTGTCAATAGAAAAACTCTTAAGAAGAAATATAACATTTTCTTTGACATGAGATTATCATAGTAGATTAACAAGTCATTTGTTATATTTTAATTTCGGACACCTAATGTTTTGGAGCACTAGTTGAATAGATATTAAATATAATTAAATACTTGTAGAATTAATGATTATTCAAGAAGGAATCCATTAACTCTAGGTAATGAGTTTGAGCTCTATAAATTAAGACATTGGCCAAGACAATTGAATGAATGAAGAAATGAGTTTCTTAGAGTCATTCACTTATTAACGTGATTGAATTTGACAGTAATATCATATTCTAAAGTTAATGTAGAGTTGTAAATGATGGAAGGAAATATTATATATTACTCTTCTAGTGGTTCTTGAAAGTAACAACAAATTACTTCATGCTATCTGGACGTTGAGGAGTGTTACTAGACGCCTACCTTGATTAGTAAAATTAATTTGATTAATTTACTACCAGCTTAGTATTGAATCTACGAGGTCACACACAAACAAGTGTGTTAATTTTTACTAGAGAATAATCAATTTGATTGACAAAATCTTTATATGAAATATTATTATATTTTTTGCTAGCACCAAGAATATAATTAATATTGTACATCAGATTTCTTCAATAAAAGTATACAATTTCATATTCAAGAGCTTTGAAGTAAAGATCAATTCTCAGTATGGATACACGTAGAGTCTTCACATTATTGAAGAACAATTTACGCCTCAAAAATGATATCAGGTATATATTTACTGTAATTTTATATTGCGATAATATTATTATAAATCTAAAAAAGATTCTAGATTTCGTTGCGTGTATTTTAAACGTTAGAATCAACTAACAATAAGGGTTTGAGAATGTGAGTTGTATTCAAATTTCAAAATGATATTGGAAGCTTTTACAAAAAGAATATTTTCATGTTTGTTGGGGTGAGCGTGAGTAAAAAGTCTAACCTAATAAGTAATAAAGACATTGATAGGTTGAAATCCTATCAAGGGAAAAGCTCATAAAACTAATACTTTAAGATTTTGAATTAAATTTTGAATGTGACCTATTAATTAATAGAATTTTTTCAAGTATTTTATCCCTTCGTATTTCTTAATTAAGCGGTATTAAAACTTAACAAGTTGGTAAAGTATAAATAAAAAAATATCATATTTAATAATAATATAAATTTTTTTATAATATTCACACATCCTATTTATATTAAAAGTTTTAAATTTAATATATAAAAAATATCTAACTTAATTAGTTGAACATGATAATGAATAAGTATTGAAAATATCTTGATATCATTTTTAAAATAGGAATAGAATTTGATATCGATAAGGTTTACTCCGTCATTATGCTTAACCAGCCTAAATATAACCCTTCAATTCGTATATAATTGACTAGAACTGCATGATCCACATCCCCAATATTTCCAAATAATGTTATGGGGGCGCTGCTGTATTATTGACCCTAATTTTGTCCGATTTATATATACTCCACAACCACACTTCTCTTCAAGTTTGAGATTCTCAAACTATATTTTAGTGAGAAATCATGAGCCATCAAGTATTTTTTTTTTTATCAATAAATATCAATTTGTTAAAAATATTAATGAAAGGAATTATTAATTAACCAGGGTATTTTTTTTTTTTTTGGCTTTACTACATTCATTCTGAAAGTCTTCCCATTATATTTTTTAAATTGTGCCTTTCGTTGATGAATTAAAAAAGGCAATTAGAACATTGACTTATGTTGTACCAAATATAAAAGCCGATATCCATGGTTTGAGTGTGTCTGACTGAGAGCAAAACTAATAGTGATTAGTGGAATTGAAGAAGAAGCTAACAATTAATTAAATCCTTCATGATCGAATAATATATGCAGAGACAAATCAACCTTATCCTTGTAACTGTCGATGTTTAATTGTCTACTCCTTTTGGTCCCTTGGTCTCCTCCTGGTTCCTCGTTCATAATTCATAATGTATATAAAATGAATTTCTTTTGAACTTAGCTAGCTCTCAACTCTTGTTCATTTATCATTTAGCTAAATGAATGGGATTTTCAATTAGTAATAACATTACAGAAGAATATATTCTGATTTGGTTGACTTTCATTACTCTACTCATGTCTCATGGTGTTAGCACCCTGCATTATCGTACAATTTCTAGAAAATGATAAATCTAAATAGCATTAACTCATCGATAATTTAATATAAGGAAAGTTAATGTGACAATCAACTAAGAAGGATTGTAATACAAAGGAATGTAAAAAAAAAAAAAAATTGCTAAGAAGAATTAAAAAAAATTATTTAGAGAAAAAGACTATTAATTATATTTTAATTACTTGATAGATAAAAATATATCCCATAAAATATAATTATTGTAAATCCTTATAATTACGTGTCATCCGTGTAGTTTCATTAGATTATGATCAATTTTCTTGAAAATATATGATAACTCAGTTTATAAAAAAAAAAATGAAAAGAAAAAGAGGTGACAAATTTGATTTTTTCCGTTAATAAAAATTAATAAATTTGTTTTCTTAATTTAAGAGTGTGAGGCGTGCACTTTCACCCTTCAATTTTGATAAGTTATTGAAAAAAAAATTAACAAAAATTTATTAATAAAATTTAATTTTATATATTTTATTTCATCTATATTTGTTTTTACTTAATGTTATTTTGATAATTTGTCATGACGTAGGATTCGTCACTGATGCTACATATGATGAGATATGAATTATGTTGATTTTGCATAAATTTATTCTTGATTTCAAAAACTAAAATTAATTTTTGAAACTAAAATGACACAAATCTTTGACCTTGATGACTTGGACTTCAAAATTTATATGTTGGTGAAAAAACAATGAAGAGAAGAGTCCGTTTGAGTGCGAGTGGTGAGTGGACATGTCATAATTAATATCCTTGTCTGGTGAAATTTCTCCTTTCTCATTCAAGTTTGTTTTTTCTTCTTTTCTCCCATATATTTGTAGAACCCACCTCAATAACTCTGTCATTTGGGCATGTTTTTGTCTAGCTAGGGTGTTGTTTGTTTATTTATTTATTATATATATACCTCTGCTCTTCTTGTGGATTTATTAATTGTTGCATATCACGCGTGGAAATTTTATTAGCAATCTTGTTGGTTTGTGGTTGTCTTGCATAAGACTTTTATTTTTGTGTCACTAATTTGGATTGGTTTTAATATTTTCTTAGGATAATTTGATTCTTAATCGTTGGCGTCGTTGTCTTTTAGATAATATGGGATGATTATATTGTTGAGATGTTACTGTGAACATAAATAAGAGGCGTCAACTAAGTTTAATCAATATTAGCGATAAGGTTAAACGTTGCAATAGTAGCTTTGTGAACACAAAGCACGAGAGATTGGGATTACATGATTTGGTTATGGATCCAATGCAATTAACTTTTGCGATTATGAGAGCATTATCTGGGTCAAACATGAAACATGATGGATGAATTCAATTCCATCACTTTTTAAGCAGCGCGTCTCACTTAGCGGCAACCCTTGGTCTCAGTCCAAACTCACTCACCTCGTGCTTCACGACCTTCAATAATTAATGTTATTAAATCAATTACAGCACTATTTAATTTAAATTTTAAAGATAGTGAAAATAACATAATTTTATATTATTGGACCATTTTACTCCACAAATTTATTACACATAAAAGATTGTGATGATCCGACTAAATGAATTCATATTATATTGTCTACATTATATTATCTTCAAACTCATTTAATTTAATCATTTTTTAGTTATGGGCATGACATCGATCAAGCAGCCGCCATGCACACCATCCCGAGCACGTAGACCAAATCATAGTATGAAATATTTCTAAATATTTTACTAAGCATTGTTTTACGTTAGTTTGTAGAATTGTTGAAAATGGTAGTAACAAAGTGGAAATCTTCTTCTTCCCCTAGCTAGTTGCTGATGATAAGTGCAAAACTGAATAGCACGCGAGCATTTGGAAGTTGGAAGTAGTACCGTTTCCCATATGCCATAATATCGTGTTAATGAGTGCAGATCCTCATGTCAGCAGTAAATGAGAGCAGTTATTTGAAACAGTAGAATGGTTATTAATGAACATTAGATTTTTACAGTACACTTTACTGTACCTCATACATTCTCTGTAATATTGTGTTACTAAGTTTGAATCAACACACAATCATAAAGTTGTTACTCCTCTTGATAAGAGTTTTATGTTGAAATCATATTGAAAAGTAACCACAGTTCAAACCACTGCAATTGAGTTAGTTGAAAAGTGAGGGAATATTTTATGTATTTAGTGTAGTAAGATATACAATACAAATTTAATATTCTCCAATAAATACTTTACTGATCTGCATTATGTGTTAATTCACATGAAAGAACCCACCACATATAAATTAAACTATTTCACTAAACTCTCCTACCAAACTCAAAAGACTATTTCACTCTTCTTAAAATTATTTCTCTTTTCTGTACCGAATTAGGTGTTTGGATTTGTATCCGAACTACAAAAACATGAATCCATAATGTGAAATTCTGAAACAATACAAATTAGTTTTAGTTTTAACGTAGAAGTTAGATATGATTTTCACAAACATGATGTTCAACCAAACATGTTACTATCTCTCAAAGAAACATTTAGTCAAGATTTTCGATTGGGAATAGCTATTCCTGAAGTATATAAGTATTTTGGAATATGATTTTTCATATTTCAAAATAGTAATTTCAGAATATCTACACACTTTTGGAATAGTTAATGTGACATAAAGGAGGATAATATGGAAACTTTAAAAGAATTTATAGGTGCAAAAAGCAATTGCCGTGAATGTGTTGGCCAGTCCATTCTTAAATCCAAAAAGACTAATAAAGCCTAACCAAAAATCGCATTCCAATCCCAGCCCAAAAGTACTTTAATTCTTTTTCCTAATTTGAAAATCAGAATTTACAGGATAAGGGTACCTCATTTTTTCGATTTAGATAAGGTTATAAAATAATATCTTCAAATAGGAGTAGTAGTCTAGTGAGAAAATCATTCGTTGCTTGTTGACATTTTGGGCAAAGAGCATCAAAGATTGATGCTTCACGTCATGTATTGATTGCCTTTGTCGTATCATGTTAATGTATTTACAATGTGCAGTCAAGAGTTGGTGCTTATTTTTAATTTCTTGTATCTCTGATGTTTTCTTCCTTCGATCTTTTAATTTCCTGACTCTTATTTAAAAAATTATAGCATTGCTTTCCTTGTCGCAACTGATCAAAGTAATTAACTAGACAAATTTAAATCCCCTGTTGGGTGGATTGTAATATAAAGTTTGCATTATGTAACATGAGAATGATCCTACTAAGCAAACTTTTGATGGTCTGATATGAAATTGAACCAAACACATATTTCAAAGGTTAAAGAATAATGAGCCCTGGCTTGTTTCAGATCCAGAAGACTTTTTTTATTTGACTTTTACTAGAGTGATTAGTGAATACATAGAAATGACTTAGAGCCTATTTGACTAAATTTCTCTAGAAGTCTTACTAAGAGAAAGAAAAAAAAATATTTTTCTTAAGTTAATTTATAAAAGTTTTTTTTATAGTTTCTTTAAAAAAATTGAAATACTTTTACAAATTAATTATTACAAAAATTAATTTTAATTTATGGACAAGTTCATTTATTTTTTTCTTCTTATTTGCTTTGCTGTGCTTTAAGAGTGTGTTTAAAGAAACTTAGCCAAGCATAATCTTAATTTTATTTCATCAAAACTTCCTTATATTATTTCTCTTTTTCTTCAACTTGTTCTGAATTATTACAGCAAAAACATAAAAAAGCAAGGTATGTAGCACATATCTCTCTACAAGCTTCACTTTGATACTGATTCCAATCCAAGTGCTGCTGCTATTCTAGACTTGATGACCAAAACCATGATTTCCCTTTCTAGAATCCATCTTCTTGCCCCACTCATGCAGACTCAGGTGCAACTCTGCAGCAGAAATGAAGAAATGAATAGCCTGTTTTGGAGTCAGAACACTAACAATCCCCTTCAGTGTTCTCAACCTTAACTCATCAGCCTTGAGCAGAATCTTCTCAAAACCCTCCACCACCAGAGGCACCAAAGTTGATTCAAGCTTGTACTCTATCTCACCAACCACATGAGAAAGCTCCACCAAAGGAGCATAAGCCACTGTCTCTTGGTGACTCTCCATCAAATCATTGACTTCCCTCTCCTCTGAGATGGCCCTTATTTGCATCTCATCAAGTTGAGAAAGCTGAGATGCTGATATGTCCCCTAAGTCATGTGTCCTTAGACCATGAATCAGTTCAATGAGTCTGGCCTCAAACTGAAAACCAGACTTTGAATATAGCAAGTGAAATGCCATGCTTGGCCTCCATCCACCAATCCATAGAAAAGCCTTTTCCAATGAGCTTAGCCATGTTGGTGACAAAATGGCCAACACATCTTGCTTTGCACACCTTGACTTGGCATTGTAGTATTGCACATAATGCTCAACCACCCTTTTATTCAGTGCCTGCAATTTTTTCTCATTTGCTGTTGATTCATCAGCAGCAGCAGCAGCGGCAGCTACTAGAAGTTCCTTCAAGTGTTGGTTTTGCTCAGCCATCCAACACTCATAAAACTCACGAAAGCTTTCATTTTCACCACCAGACATAGTTGTTTGTGAAGTAGAAGACAACCTTAATTCCTTGTTACACTTAGAGATCAATGTGTATTTGTAGGGAAAAGTCAAAGACATTCACTTACAAGTGGGGTATGGAGGGGGCTGTGCCATTGGATGATGGGATTGGCATTAGATTCACTGTATCTCATTCTAGAAGTGAAAGTGGTCTGCAACAGAGGTACTAGGAATTAAACTAAGTAAATATGCTGCTATGTAATGTAGTGAAAAAGATTTCAATTAGATTGTGTGCAATGCGTGTGGGTGAAGGGCATTTGAGGAAACTGACATCATATTATATGATATAATAATGGTTTGATGTGATCATGCATGAGACCGATCAAAACCCTGTTTGTAGTTTTGCATAGTAGGTGTTATCTCATTGGCTTTAGTTTTAAATTTTAATACCCGTATGATATCTCAACTTCGAGTTTTTTGTTTCAGTGTACATAACAATTAACCAACTCAATTGGCACTAAACGTGTGGTTGAGGAAACACTTCCTCTCAGTATGAAAATTTGTCACCTGTTATATTCTGAAATATAATTTTTAAATTCTGGAATAAGGTTTTCAAATTACCTATATACTTATGGAATATTATTCTAAAATATAATTTTAATATTTCAGAATAGTTATTCCTAACGGTATAGGTAATCCAAAAAATCTATTCTAAAATATGAAAATCATATTTTGGAATAGCTATTCCAAAATACTTATACACTTAAAGAGAACATTTGGGGTGCAGGAAGTAACAATGGTTGCAGGAAGCATTTTCCCTGAATGGGCAGCAAATGCAAAAATCCATATAAAGCTTACCCAGATGTCAGTGTGTTTCTCCAAGTCCAGCCCAAAAAAAAATAACATGTTTGTTTTCCAAATTGGAAAACCAAACCAAAATATCCCTCCAGAAAAATCAGAATTTGTAAAACTAGGGGTACCTCATTGTTTTATCGATTTAGATAAGGTTATAAAATAATATCTATTGGAACTGGTTACTATCCAAAACCAAAATCACTCCAATGGCTACTCCACTGTCTACCGTTGTGGATGTGTACTTCACAGACACCAAAAGAACAAGATTCAGCATCAGGCAAAAAACCAATAGTAGAAAATTCTTCATACACTGTGCCACTTCAAATTCCACTCCAGAAGCTCCTCCAACACCAACTTCCGACAACAACAACAACATTAAGAAGAAGAGAAACACTTCCTTATCCGACCAACTCGCACCCCTTGCCAACAAAACCTTATCTTCAACCTCAGAAGACCAATCACATGTTTTATCTAAGCCAAAATCGACATGGGTCAACCCCACCAAAGCAAAACGCTCTGTTTTATCCTCCGAGAGACAAAAACGTGATACTTACTCATCATCATACTCTCCACAGTTGAGAGATTTGAAACGCTTAGCTCAGAAACTGAACGACTCTGGTTCCTCTCAAGATGAGTTTTTGACCTGCTTGGAGGAGATTCCACGCCCAATTTCCAGAGAAAACGCGTTGCTGATACTCAACACGTTGAAGCCATGGCAAAAGACTCGTCTTTTTCTGAACTGGATCAGGACCCAGAACCTGCTTCCCATGGAAACCATATTCTACAATGTGACAATGAAGTCTCTGAGGTTTGGGAAACAGTTTGGGCTTATAGAAGAGCTTGCTCACCAGATGGTTGATAATGGGGTTCCACTGGACAACATCACTTACTCCACCATCATTTCCTGTGCCAAAAAATGCAACCTTTATGACAAAGCAGTGCACTGGTTTGAGAGGATGTACAAGACTGGTTTGATGCCTGATGAGGTAACTTATTCTGCTATTTTAGATGTTTATGCTAGATTAGGGAAAGTTGAAGAGGTGGTTAGTTTGTATGAGAGAGGTAGAGCAACTGGGTGGAAGCCTGACCCTATAACATTCTCTGTGTTGGGGAAGATGTTTGGTGAGGCTGGGGACTATGATGGCATTAGGTATGTGTTTCAGGAGATGGAGTCTGTTGGGGTGCAGCCTAATTTGGTTGTGTACAACACCTTGTTGGAGGCAATGGGGAAGGCCAGGAAGCCGGGGTTCGCAAGGGGCCTGTTCGAGGAAATGATTGAGTCGGGGATCGCACCCAACGAGAAGACTCTCACAGCGGTTATTAAGATATATGGGAAGGCGAGGTGGTCTCGTGACGCCTTGGAGCTGTGGCGGAGGATGAAGGAGAACGGCTGGCCTATGGACTTTATCTTGTATAACACGTTATTGAATATGTGTGCGGATGTTGGACTTGTGGAGGAGGCCGAGACTTTGTTTAAGGACATGAGGCAATCTGCACATTGCAAGCCAGACAGTTGGAGTTACACGGCGATGCTCAACATATATGGGAGCCAAGGAGATGTTGACAAGGCGATGAAGCTGTTCAACGAGATGTGTAAGTTGGGTGTCGAACTCAATGTGATGGGGTTCACCTGTTTGATTCAGTGCTTGGGAAGGGCTATGGAGTTTGATGATTTGGTGAGAGTTTTTGACATTTCGGTTGAGAGAGGAATTAGGCCGGATGATAGGCTGTGTGGTTGTTTGCTATCTGTTGTGGCTCTGTCTCAGGGTAGCGAGGATGAGGGAAAAGTCCTTGCTTGTTTGCAGCGAGCTAACCCGAAATTGGTTGCTTTTATTCATTTGATTGAAGATGAAAAAACCAGTTTTGATACTGTCAAGGAAGAGTTCAAGGGTATCATGAACAATGCAGCGGTTGAAGTTAGAAGACCCTTCTGTAACTGCTTGATTGACATATGTAGAAACAAAGATCTTCTAGAGAGAGCACATGAGCTACTCTACTTGGGAACCTTGTATGGATTATACCCAGGTTTACACAACAAAACTGACGAAGAATGGTGTTTAGATGTTCGGTCATTATCGGTTGGTGCCGCTCTAACTGCACTGGAAGAGTGGATGTGGGCACTCACCAAGATTGTTAAGAGGGAGGAGACACTGCCAGAGCTATTCCTAGCACAAACTGGCACTGGTGCTCATAAGTTTGCTCAAGGACTCAACATTTCTTTTGCATCTCATTTGAGGAAACTAGCTGCGCCATTTAAGCAGAGTGAGGAAAAAGTTGGCTGTTTTATTGCAAGTAGAGAAGATTTAGTCTCTTGGGTGCAATCAAAGTCTACTGCAGCTGCTACATAGATGATGGTGGAAAAGGCTCAAGTGACATTCACCTTGTACGTTATGGCTAATGATACTTGCAAGTCTATTTATTTATCACTTGAAAAGTCAAGATGTGAAGTTTTGAAGCCAGAGATGGGATGTGTAATCTTCCCTTGTTTCTTAGAATGTAAACACATCCTGAAATTTACTATTCTTTTTTCTGTGTCTCTTCATTTTGTCTCCCACCTTCAAGTTTGGGGAAAAGGCTGA
The DNA here is from genome assembly GCA_014843725.1 of Amphicarpaea edgeworthii. Lineage (NCBI taxonomy): Eukaryota > Viridiplantae > Streptophyta > Magnoliopsida > Fabales > Fabaceae > Amphicarpaea > Amphicarpaea edgeworthii. The sequence continues at coordinate 5,564,500 of CM026324.1, read as the reverse complement.
TCAATCATTATGCAAATTGTTTGATAGTGCTATCTCCAATGCTAAATTGCGTACCTAAAACTAATAAATGCTAGAAATTCAAACACTACATATACATCCCAGTGAACAGAAAAACAATGACTAACTCAAACTAAAATAGAAGAAAAAAAATGACTGATATTACTATAATTTATGAGAGATTTTAAGTATTTTTTCAATCCACCCAATTAGAGATTTTAAGTATTTTTTCCTCTTTTTTTAAATGTGTATTTTCACATACTACTCGTTCAACTAGTTAATTTTTTTTCCCAATTATTTCAAATTACTCTCTTTTTATCTTTATTCATATATATGATTTTTCCCACTTAGTTCTTTCATTCTGACACTTTTTATTCACATCTCTAAATTTAATATAATTTCTTTTTAAAATTTGAATGATTAAAAATACTTTTGTATTATAATTTAAATTATTTATTGTAAAATTAAAATATAATTTATATATTTATTCTTTATAATATATTTATGTATTAAATGAATTTTAATTATATAAAATCACCTACTAAAATACTACCACCGTTCTTCTTTTTTTTTTACTGCTCATCGTTCTTATTATAAGCAACAAGTAATAGTTTTTTTTTTTTTTTTTTTGGTGCAACAAGTAATAGTGTATTTTAGACTAACACTTGTTGCTAATTGCTTATAATAAAGGGCAGTACTAGTTAACAATTAATGTTTGAATTGGTGATGATTAATTTACACAGGACCGTTTTCATTATGCATTGTGTAATTACATGCAATGAACGGGTCTGGAATAATCATTTTAATGCGCAATGGTGGAAATCCACTCTCCATTACAGATCGTCATTTCTGACTAAGGACTGATCGAGTTCAATTAATTCAATTGTATCCCCCCACCCATATACACCCGTTTTCTTGGCTAAGCCAGAGAAAAAAAAAAAAAAAAAAACGAAAATAAATAGAAAGGGTCTTGGCTATGCAAAATTTCTATGATTTTTCATCTCTATAGCTGCAAAAAAGGGGAAGAGGGAATAGAGCTGCGAATGGAAAAAAGAAAGAGTGACTTTACTTTTTCCTTTTCGTTTTTTTAACTCCTCAACAGAATTCCCAAAGGCCCATCTGCAATGCCTGTTTGTTCTTAAGCTCATACCAAATTGCATTTAGCTTTCTTTAACTCTGGATAGAGCTATAGCAGTAGCCTTTCTGCCAGTAAAATCTTAGATTCCTCAGTTGATCATTTTTAATGTTGTAAGATCAGGTACACACCCAGATCCATGAAAAATGGATCGGCTTTGTTGAAACTTTGGCACTGGCTTCATGGCACACTTGAGTGCAAAAATGTTATCACATGTATAGAACCAACAGCAAGTTTGAAGGTTCCATTGTCTCATGGATACTTCCCTGACGATTTCCAGATTCTCCCTTCAAGTGATACCACCATGACAGTAACATCGTCATGATACTTCCTCCGATCTCCTTGTGGGATATCCAGCAATTCATGAAAATCCATTCCTGCCACAATCCGATTCTAAAATCAGCCCTATAAATGTGTTGTATAAACATAATACTATAATAGTTGACAAGAACCCAATAAAACCCATACACAAAAAAAGACAAGACACAGCAACCCTGGAATCATATGATAAACAGATATATAAAGGAGAGTGACAAATTGACGTTATAAAACTCTGGATTGAGGAAATAATTTAGAAGTCCACAGAAGTGATGGGATTTAAATGAGTAAAACATATAACTTTGTAAGAGCTGTCACCTTTCTAAAGAAGGAAAATGACGTAGTAGATGTAGTGCAAAAGCTACAAACTATGGAATCAGTAAATAAGATGCTCCAGAGTCCAAATAAAGGAAAATATGAACATAATATAGACAATCTCCAACTACAAGACAACACATATCTCTGAGGCACATAACATTTTAATAGAAAAGCTAGAGAACAAGAGGTGGAAATTAATATTTCATTAATTCCATAAATCCCAACATCAAATCCTTCAAAATGTATACTCTGCAAGCTTTAGTGTTTTACTTAAAATTTATCATGTAGTTAATATATGTCTTCAAAGTAGAGATAGACATGGGTTCATACATAAAAAAAATCAACCAGAAGTTTAAATAATTAAAATTTAGCATGAGCATACAGGACAAGACAAAAAGCTTTTAATTCACATGTGAAAATAATTACTACTAATTAATATTCCCTCCACTTGTATCACTCAACAAATTGCACATTACACATGTTTAACAAGACTGCAAAACAAGAAAGATACACAAGGTCAGAAGAATCATTTACCAGCCTTCTTAGCTGCACGGAGCAGCAGCTCTTCTATTAAATGTTGGGCTGGATCTCCTTCTGGAAATTTTTCCATGAAGCTCTCAACATGAGAAACCACTTCTTCATTGTTTAGATATTGATATAAACCATCAGATGAAAGGATCAGGAACTGATCTCTCTGGCATAATCTATGGTGACGTAGTGAAGGAGAGCAGGATATATATGGAGCAGTGCCAATATATTCATTACGAAACATCTCTAGTACTGCATCATTCCACTTTGGCTACAGAAAAATTAATTCAGTTCATACAACCATATCAGAATGCATTTATGTCAAAAATTTGAGAAAAATATACTGCCCTAAACAAGATAAACAATCAGGCTTCAAATTTTTGCATGTAGATGAGCATCAGCACAACAGCACATGCAGCAGTACCATAACCAAAACAAATGTGAGTTAGATGGCAAATAATTTGTTTCTAATGTAATAATAAATAGCAACGTTAGGATGTTCTCCTAACAATTGGCTTTATTACTAGTCTTCTCATTTTATCAATCAGGAGTATATTGCAAGACTTATGTCTAACTGAGAGTTGGGATTAGATTATTTTACAAAATTAATCCCTTTTATTTTTTGTAACTTCCTTAGCTTGGAGAGCTTTAGAGAGAAAAAGAAAATGATCAATTCTCCTGAAAAGTAAATTCCAAACACACTGTAGAAGGTTGGACGCTGCAGCTTTACAGTTCATCATAAAAGTGTTACAGACTTCACAAAATCTAAAGAAAGCTTTTGAAAATTTCTGAATTAACATGGCAAGTTTTAATCTTGACCATACATGGATGATTTTATTTGAACCTAATCTTGACCATCTATTTATAGTTGTATGGTAAAGATTAGCTCCTCTCATAAGAACATGCTCTCACCTGATACACTTCCTAAGCATGCAAACCTCTTTGCCTAAACAAAGGATAGCACTAAGCATGATGAATAATAGTCTTCATTTGTATTAACTAAACAAAGAATCAAAGTGAAATATCATTCCATGATGCATGAACTACAAAAAGACAGCATATTCTTCTCTCTGTGATGGAAGTGGAAAACAGTTCAAAAGCACAGTTAAAACATTGTATTAATAAAACAAAGTAGTATTTTAACAGATACCTGTTTCAAAAACCCAGCCCCAAATGCTCTGGTGACCTTAAGGCGGCCTTTAACTCTATCATTGACTATACATTGGGCATCATCAGGATGCTCGTTTTTAATCCTAATGATTTCCTGCAAAACAATAAGCTCCACTTTTTAAACATCTCACAATATAACCATATCTCACAACATGACTTGAGAAAAATGAAACAAATACCAATAAGTGCAACTATTACTAAAACAATCACGAAGCCACTAATCTAACCTCTTGAACAAATCATATTACTTAAACACTGCATGTTATCAAATCTAAAACTTCAACTACTTAAAAATTGAACATACCTCTTCAATGCTGGTGCTGTGGTCAGTAGAGAGCTGCAATGCCTTCAACCTCATTTGTTGAGCACTTCCAATCTGACCACCAGACTCCTCAACTATGCTCTCGGCGGTGGCAGTGGCACCGGCACCCAATTGGACACTCGAACCAACCTCTTTTGGTTCATAGTGTGCAACAATAGCCCGACTATCCCCAACATTCATCACATACACATCCTCATCCCTCATGAGCGCAACCAACAGACACGAACCCATCAAAGCAAGCTCCGGATTCGTGTCGAGGAGCTTATCCGTCATGTCCAAGTAACCAAGCTCTGTGACTTCAAGCGCCCGGGACAAGGCAGACAAAACCAGTTCGTGATCCACGGGTCCCACTCTCCTCTTCCTCCCAAGGGGCTTCTCTTTTTCCTTCTCCTCATTCCCCAGATTCCACCCTCTCTTTTCTTCTTCACCACCCTCCTTCTGTTTCGTCAACCCGTGCTTCAGCTTCGACAGCAGCAGCCACCTTCTGCTCACTGCGGACCCGGCATTGGCGTTGTTAACGCTCAATGCGTCGTCCACGGAGAACGCGAACCTGTCCGAGCCCGAAAGGTCGAGTCCGTCTTCCGCGAGAAGCTCCCATAGCTTACGCCGTTTACTCTCCGTTCCCTCCACCACGGGATTGATATCTGGTTGCAACGGTTGTTCTTCGTCTTCGAGTTCCCAGAACAAACCCTGAAGCTCGTTGTGAACGGCGCGGTAGAGGTTCCCCATGAGAAACTCCGGCGCGTCTCCGCCGTTGAATCCGTCGTAAATCCCGACAAACAGCCACCCCTGCTCCTCCGACACCACCACGTGGACGCGATCCTCGCCAGCCTTCCCCAACGCCCACTGCACATTGCTCTCCGCCGCAGCCGCCTCCGGCGGCTGCGGCGGCCTTCCATCGCTTTCTTTTCTTCTGGCGAAGTTCAGCACGGGCACCACCCACGGGCGCTTCTTCTCCGGCGCGTTCCGGTTGAAGGCCTTCCGGAAGCGCGAAATGACCTTCTTCTTGTTGTTTTTACTGTAGAGTCCGGCGAGAGGCGCAGAGAAAGTAACCTCGGCGTCAGCGGCGGCGGCGGAGGGGAGAGGGCCGGAGACGGCGTTGGCTTCAATTGGACCGGAGAGGAAGAAGCCGCTGACCTCGAAAGGCTCGCCACCTCGGGGAACGGGCTGGAGCGGGAGGGCGGAAAACGACGCGGTGCTTTCGAAGCCATTTACGAAATTACCCCTGGAGGCGGGTCCTCCATTGGGCGCGTCATCCTCGAAGTGAATGACGGTGGTGGGGAGGGAGCTGTTGGCACTAACGGAGGCTCCGGAAATGGCTTTGAAGCCGGTCTCGTGAGAATCGGGTCGGGTCCGGGTCTCGTGGGGCGGCGAGAAGCGTAGCGAAGTGGAGGGACTGAGGAAGCGATCGGAGTGAGTAGGAGAGAGGAAACGAGCGGAGGATCTGACGTAGCAGAAGGAGTGGCCTAGGGTTTCGTCCAAAGGGTCGGTGGCGGTGAAAATGACATCGGGTGGTTCGTTGGCACGGGAGCACCAACAGAAGGTTGAAACTCCACTTCCCATCTCACATTTGACTTGGAACTGTTTCTTCTCTTCTCTTTTCGCAGGGAGAGGGACAACTAATAAATAAAAGAGGGAAACAAAACAAATTCAGCAACGCCTCATATCAAACAAAGACCCAAATAAATTAGTGCTGGCGTTTTTCTTCTTTTTTTTTTAATAATAAATTTTGTTTTTTGGGTCAGAGGAGAGGAGAGTAGAAAAATGAATGCTTTTGTCCTTAGTGTAGGTTTTTGAAATGTTTTATCTTCTGTTTTGCGTGTGTAGTTGTTGGTTGGGTCTCATATGAGTTGACGGTTACGTCTGGAAATTTTGGTGTGAGCTTATTATACAAACAAACCTCAATGTCTCCGACGTCCAGGGTTCGAACATTGCGTGTGTGTTCAAGTCTTCAAGATATCCGACCAAGAAGATAAATATCTATTTTTTTATGAAGCTATTTCATATAAATATCATGGTTATTCAAATAAATAAATAAAATACAAACAAACCTGCCTCACACGTAGGATTCCAGCTCAACCTTCCTTAGCCATTTCTCACTTCATTCATTTTTAATATAATACCAACCAACAATAAATACTAGTAACTCTTTTTTATGCATTACTTCATTATAGTAATGGTTATGGTAGTGTTTATTAATTGCCAAATTGGTGTTATTTTCTCTGACTAGAAAAGGTAGAACTCAGAAGGTGATGATGATTTTGTTTTGAATATCGATGGTGAAGAAAATCGAGGTTTTATTTCATTATTATGGGTTTAGAATATGGTAGTAGATTATTGGGGTGGGGGATGAAGTCTTTGCCTCGTGCCCTTAATATTTTACTTTTCGGGGTTGGGTGGGAATTTTGTCCTTACACAACAAAAGTGAGTTTGAAGTTTGAACTTTTGATTTGGCTTCAACTTTCAAGGTAAGATTCAAATCAGATTAATTTAGACCTCTCTTTTAAGTCAATTTTTAAACCAGACCACTTCATATTCATTATCCAGGCCTTAGGTTTGGTTAACTAAACATTTGTGAGATGCAAAATTTTCTAAATCTTTGATACCTAATTATAATGTTACAGTATTGTTTTAATTATTACATTATTATTTTACTATTCATATTTTATTGTTGAAAAACATCTTATCTTTAAGCTAAAAAATAAAGAGTTCAAAATTAATAAAACAAACTTCAAATCGTAGTTATTTTAATAATAAAGTATGATTTTTCTTACAAACAAAAGTATTATATAGTCATTTTTAAATTTGTCAATTAGTTAGTTAACAGATAATGCTGCTAAATATTTATAATTTAATAAATTAACTTCAAAAAAATAACTCAAATTTGGTTTTTTAAGTTATCTATTAACTTATTAAATCTCTTTTTTTTTTGTGTGGAAAGTAATGTGTCTTGTGTTTCAAATCTCTTATTTTACCATAGTACGTGTTTGGGTCGAGTTTTAAATTAATCTGATACTTTTAAATGGAATTACAGTAATCTATATTTTTTGTATGAAAAAAAAAGGTTCTTCTGTAAAAAAAAAAATATATTAATAGTTACAGACTTACAGAATTTAAAAAGGAATAATAAGATTCAACTTTGTAACTGGTTTATTACATTACATACTCCAAACATATTAATGTCGAGTTAATATGGACAATTAATTCTAGATTGCATTTATACACAAGTCGAGTTAATTGCACTAAACATATTTAATGAGTGCTTTTGATGACGTACGGAAAATTTAATTAAGATGAAACTTTTAAACATGACCATTACCACTGTATGTCAAGTTTTACAAAGTTCTTCAAATGACGTGTCATTTACTCTCAGCCAATCACGCACGCAAATACATTTTATCATTTTTACAATATCAATAATTTCATAAATATTATATCTAATTTTTAAACCCATTAATATGAAAAAAAAAATGTGGACATTATATAATAAGACTGATGGTCGTTCTAGATGGAACCTTGCAGCACGTTTGTAGAAAAAACCAAAAAAGAAAACGAAGAAAAAAAAACTTAGATGAGATATCTACATCACATCACAAGGTCGTTATGAAAAATAATTATATAAGGATACGTGTAATATCTCTTTCTTGTCCGAGTTTAGTTATTTTTTATTGAAAAATAAAATATTTTATAGAGTTTGGTAATTGATGTCTATACAATATTAGCTAGTTATTATAAAAATTATCAAACTTATGATAATATGTGATTGATGATATATAATATAAAATTGTTGATACATAATTTTTTTTTAATTTATAATAGAAAAACTCGATTAAACAGAATTAATATATAACTTGACTTTAAAAAAGTGTAAATGTGTGTGTGTGTATATCTCTTTCATATTGCAATGCCGTATCTATAATGCAACATTAATTAAAAATATATCTACTTATATACTATGTTGAAGTCATTGTTAGAGCCACTTGAATTTCTAAACATGTGAAAGGTGGACTGGATATTATTTTTGACTATTTCTCCCTATTGAAGTCGAATATATATAAATAAAATGTTTTGTAGTTTCTCGTCATCAATTTGACGTGTTGAATTTTAAATAATTTGACTGTTTTCTTATTTTAAATTTTTTTACGACCTGGTTAATTATTAGTCTTTTTATTTATGTTATTGTATTAAATAGAATTGCGTCCTTCGTGACTTCAACGTTTTGCAGTTGTCATTGATGAAGTCTTGCCACGGTTGTAAAGTTAAAGTATATATTGAAGAGCATTCCGAAAAATCAACATTAAATATACTAAGATGCAAATTGATGATACTATATATGATGAAATTTACGTTGACTCAGTTAATTATAAACCGTTTTATTTATGGATCATTTTTGTTTAAAAATCTCTACGTGCGCCAAAAGGCATATATAGTTTTGTCATGGTTTTCTATTAATCAAAAAACTTGTAGAATAGAAAATAGATTGAATGTTGAACAACAAACTAAGAAGTTTTGAAATGGTAAAATTTAATTATAATATATGTTTGCATGGGTGTATGATCGAGAAGAATTAGAAAATCTATATTAAAAAAAAAAGTACTGTACTTAATATTTATTTTAATACAACATAATAAAATTATAATATTTTTATTTATTTATAAAAAATCAAACAAAATACTATAAAAAATTTATCATACTCACGTATCCTATTTAATTAACTGAATTAGACCTTAAATAAATTATAATATTTAAAAATTCATAATGTAAAATTGTAATAAGGTAGATTTAAAATATTATAATAGTATAAATTAAATAATAATAAAAAATCTTAAAGTGTCTTGTCATTGATGAGTCAAAATCATTTATGAATTAATATTCAAGAAGAGAAAGAATGGAACTGTACAGTGGTTCGAGTTTTAAAAAAAATAAAAAATTATCAACGTATTCTACAATTTAGAATATCAGTAAAGCTAAAAGCAAAAGTTTTTTCTAGATGATATATAAGCATTCATTATTAAACACTTTTTAGTCCTTATGGTTAAAACTTATCTATTTTAGTCTTTATACTTATACATACTATTTATAATATTTTTTAGTTCTTACGGTATTAAATGCATAAATAAATGAATGTGCTTGTATTGTTTTTGAAGTGAAAAACAATTGTATAATAACTTCATCAACTTTCCTAATAATAATAACACTGAAGAAGCATGATGTGGAAAATTAAACGGTGGTGATTGAAAGAAGATTCGAGAGTGAGACAATATGTATCTTGATTAATCAAAAGTCTCACTCTAAACCCTTTTTGTTTCAATCCTAATTTGATTTCGTCTTATCTTTGTTTTTTGTTTGGTAACGTATCTTAATAATTTACTAATTATTATGGAAAGTCGTGGGGGTAGCTTTTCCACTTGGTCAAAGAATAATAATCCACTTTAAAGTAATCATTATTAATTAATTGAAACAAATCAAACAATAACTTATTTTAGCAAACGGAGAAAGAGAGGTTAAAAAACAAAAAAGTAAAAATTAAGATGTGAAATGCCAAAAGGCGGGAAATGCGGCTCAGAGAGCATCTATACGGAGATACGTGACACGTTATTTTTTATGTTTTATATTTTAAAAAAAAAAACTCTTTCTTTAAATGGTTTAATTTAAAAAATATATTAAATGAGTTTTAAAAGTTATTTATCTTCTTATTGAATGGGTCTCTACACGTTACAGTTTTTTATTTATACTTTTAATCGTTTTTAGTTTTATCTATGAAGAAGGTTGATTTTATCTACTATTCACTTCATCTTTATTTTTATTGTATTTACTATTTAAAAACTCTGTCAACGCTCAGTCACTTTCTTTTTAATAGAACACAATATCTTACATAAATATCTCTTATTAGTACTTCTATTCCACTTTTTTTTTTCACGCGTATTCTTATATAAGTAATTATTACAATATACTGTAGTCATTTGAAACAGTTAATGCACGTATATTTTGGTCTAAGTATAATTCTTAATTTTTAACTAAATATAGGTTATCTTTTTGACTTTTGTAGGCTAAAATATATTTCTCGGAACATTTTTTTTGGTGCTTACAAATTTTTGATATATTTTTATTCCCATAAAGATTAAGTTGTATCACTGTTTAGTTTGAATATTTTTTTTCCTACAGAACTGTGGCATGTTTTTATTTAAAAGGCACAAACTTTATTAATATTAATAAATTTGGCCAATAATTATGTTTGTTATGCTTTTAGTCCTTATAAAATTAAAAAATAAAATAAAATATATGATAGTTAAACTTCAAATTAAATTAGGTTAATCCAAACTAGATATGCTTCAAAAAGTCAAATAATAATGACATATTTTAAATGTATGATAGTTGATCTAAGTTAAATTGTACATAAGACCAGTCATATAATTGACTCGATCAAATTTAGTGTGACTTGATCAACCTGATTAATTTAATGCTTAAATCGATAACTGGTTGAACTAGTTGATATTAAAAAATAGTAGACTTTAACTAAAAAAATATAAAATTATTAGAGACAATAATTGAACCTAAACACTTAAAAGTGAAATCACGTAATTAATCACTAAAACACACCATATTTAATTGATAATCATATTACATATAATATAATATAATATAATTGTTATTTATATTTGAATATTTAATATTATAGTTGTGTAATATAATATATATATATATAACATAAATAAATATTTTTTATTCTTATTATAATTTTATTATTCATATTTATTATTATTAAAAGCTAATGTCTAATTTTTAAATAATTTTTTTTAAAATTTTATTATATTAATGAATTTAAATTTAAAGAATTATATTAACTTTGTAATGTGATAAAGGAAATTATTAACTTTATTTTTTTTAATATTGATAATTTTAATAGAGACTAAGTCATCTTCATATGATCTAACCAATGATCTACCGATTTAACTGTTAACCCAATTATTCAATGTCTCAACCGATTTAATCATTAATTCGATTTTTAAAACTAAAACTAAAAGTATACTAAAAAATATGGTAGGGATCAATTCCAATGGATTAATGTGTTTGAAACAATTTACCTTTAATGGTAAGAAAACAGAAAAATGATAAAATTACATCAAAGTAAAATAATTATAAAAGAATTACACTTCATTTTTATTATTTATTTTGTTAAGATTACTAAATAATTACACCTATTAAATTTTTGAAGAAAAAAATGATAAAGATAAAATATATCTCGTAACTACTTTTGATTATAATTATTGTTGATGTAATTTGATTGACTTATTAAAAAAAAAATATCAATTAACTTTTCTTGATAAAATAATAAAAAACAAATAATTTTTTTTAATAATATCATTATATTTTTTTAAAATAAAATTGATTCATTTAATGTAATTTATGAGGTTTTATCAAATTATATATAATTTTATTTTTTTATTCTCGTATACTAGTAACTTTTAAATTTAAAATAATTAAACTAAAATTCTAGACAAAAATAATAATTTTAAAAATAAATGACATTTAAATAATTCCATAAAACCATAAGAATGTTACTAATAACAATATTTCATGTTATAAAAAGAATAGAAAGGGCTTTATAAAAAAAAAAAAAAATAGCGTGAAAACAAAACAGTGAGGTATATGGGGTGGGGTCCATGAGATAGGAATAGGACTTGACATAAAAAATAAAATATAGATATCATATTGGTCAACGACACTTGACAGACTCACTGAATCATAGGTCCACCGTTTCTCACCATGACCTCATCCCTGTCCCCTCCTTTTATTTTTTTATTAGTTTTTTTTTCTTCAATTCTCACCCTCCCACTATGTTGTACATTTCCTTTACATTTATACAAAATAAAACTAAAATAGGATAAATGATTATTTTAATTTTTAAATATGTAAATAGATAATAATTTAATTTTTAAAAGAAAAAAAATCTTACTTAGTCATAAAATGCGTACAAAAATGTGATAATGAATTTTATAATTTAATATTAAATTAATTATAAAATACATAACTTAATACAAAATAATTCTTAAACATTACCACTTAATGATACAATGATCTTATAAATTTAACGTAAGAATTAAATTGTTACACATTTAAAAAAAAATATTCTCAGACACCTTGTAGGTGGATACACCTAAATGTTTAGTTTGATAGAGAAGAAAAAACGTTTATAATTTTTTTTTAAAAAGGGGTGAAAATAGGTAATCAATAAAGTTATTTGATTAAAAAGAAATAAATAATAAATGAAGATTAAGGAGGGAGACATGGAAGAGTAAATATAAGTGTGAAATATTGGTACGAGTCCTACTAAATTTAAGATTGTTTCTCTCATGAATCAAGGATTAGGATTTGCTAAACTTAAAATTTCATTGCAGGCCTTGTAGTGACATTAACTACCACATTTTTTTTTGGTACTAAGACATTAACTACCACATATTTAATATAATTAACTAAAAAAATATTAATATAAAATAAAATAAATAAAATTTGTGATCCAAAACTGAACATTATTAATTAATAATATAAATTATTTTTATACTGATAATTACGATTCTTAATTTATGATAAATTAATTTATTTTTATAAATTATAATTTAAAAGTTAAAAAAATAAAAATTTGTGATTGTAGAATTTAAAATTAATATTAATATATTGAAAATAAAAAAGATAGAAAGTAAGAAGAGATATTGATAGAATATTTATAAACTTTAGATGTCCAAATATTATTACTGTTTATAATTTATAATCATGTGTTTTTATATAAAAGTTATTTTATGAAAATAATATTTGAAAACAAGTATTAATAAATTTAATAATGGAGTTTAACTCAATTAATTGAATGTAATTCATAAATAAACGATTGTAAATTCCTTGAAACTTGTCTTTGGACGTTTAAGAAAAAATCGTGTAAATATGAAGCTCCAGTGAAAAAAATAGGAAAACAATTGGTACGCAGATCAAAGTACCCAAAGCTCAAATAAGAAAATCAGTATGTGACTATGTTTTTTTTTTTTTCTCAACAAAAGTGAATATCATAAAAACTAAAAACACAAGATTTGGCGTGTGACTGTGTGACTCTGATGTCCACGTAACCGAGTCCAAATGTCCAATTAATTAGAGTTAAGTAAAAGAATTCGGTAATGGTTAATGTCTTAATGATGTGTAGATTCATGGTAAAATATGTATAAATTTTGAATTAACCTAAGGCTTAGTATCCCTTTTATTTAATTGACCGTCTTTTACTATTTTTCTTTTTAAAAATAGTTGGTCTCTGGTGTTATTAAAAATATTTTAATTTAATCCATATTTGTTTAATTTTCATAACCACATTATATTTTGTACACGTCAAGTGATATCTTATATTACTATAATTTTATTTTTGTTAACTGTTTATTGATACTTATTATTATTATTTTAATTTGATATTCAAGTTATTAAAAATATTTTTAATTTATTTCTTAATCGTCAATCATTTTATATTATATCTATGAAATTTTGAAATTCAATTGAGATTAATGATTAAATTTGAACATTTTTAATAACTTAGAAAATCATTTTTTTTTTAATTTTGGATCAAAATGTATAATTAATTAAAACTTTTGGGAGTAAAAGTATTAAGCCTTAACCTAATACACCTTATAAAAAAACCTAATACATGATTTCACCAAAAAAAAAAAAAACAAAACCTAATACATCTTAACGCATATGAGAATAATTGCGATTGAAATGTGAAATAAGGACATTATTTTTTAGATGAATTCTATGATCACTGTTTACTACACGAATATGGAATTATCCTTGGAAATAATCTTACGTTGAAATTATCAAACAATATATATATATATATATATATATATGTTAATTTATTACTAGTTTTTATTAAGAACACCAGTGAGAAAAATTCAATTCACGAACTTATCCCTGTAGCTTCTCACTTCACCTTTTTCACACACATCCAACCACCTTATAGAGTTTTCAAGTGACAAAATAGTGTTTTTCATTTTTTTATGCTTTACAAATCATCTCAAATTTACATATTTAACTTATGGTAAATATCATATATGTAGAAATTCTCACAAATATCAGTGCAAGAACGAGATACACACACTTAGTCTGAACTCGATCGATGTATAAGCACCTCAAAACAACAGAACCAATTATAGAAAGATGGTGTGGCCAAACCCCATTTCAAATTTAGAAGTAGTGGTTAGTTACTATTGGAATTTGGAAGTCTTGAAAGCAACGTCATTGTCTACAAAAATTTGAAAGAAAAAAAAAAGTTGTACCGTGTTAATTAATTATTTATAAAAAAAAAAATATTTCCCAAACTAAAAATCTATGAAAAATTGCACATGTGAACGTGCATGGAATTGGTGTATAAGGACCTTGGTTGGTTCTTTAATTTAAATTCTTAACTATAAACATTCACATTCACATGGTTGACTTCGTTCCCCAATGTCAAGTTACGTGCCGTCAAGGATTGAGGCTCAAAAACTGTCATATATTATCGCCCATTGCTTTGCTCCAAGCCACTGAGATCTTTTTTAATTGATAATCATATCATATTGATGACAACACAAATTTTAATTTCATTTCAAACTAAAAAAAAAATTAAAACTCGGTTGATTTACACTTACACGTCATTTCGAAAATGAATTATTTAACAGATATTATATTTTTGATTTCTGTCGTAGGTAAAGATCTTTCAAATTAATGAAAATTATAATACTGTACGTAAGATTAGTATATGATCAACTAGATTTAACTGTGACAAGAAAAAAGAAAAATCAATATCTGCATTTGTTTTTTCATAGTGACTTTGAATATGTGGTGGAAATGGGTTTACTTGGCAATTTATACAAATGACTATTAAGTTATGAATAAGTGTTAGTGTTCACTAATTTGAGTGAACGCAATGTCAAAAAAATCAAGATTTTGCACCCAAATTAACAACCATGACGTTCCAAAGTAGACAAGATGTGCTTACCCCAAAAATAAAGTAGACAAGATGAATCATGCTGTATGACATAGCTTTGAAAATAGACTTCCAATGCACCAGATCCAATGACATCATTAAAGAAAGAAAACAAACTATTGAAAATTGAAATTAATATTCCTTCCAATTCAATAAAATTAACATAAAATTGATCTAATAACAGCTGATTTATTAAAAAGAAAATGTCAAAGACAATTTGTAACATTCTACTTTCAAAAATCACCCAGATTCATTATTGCGTCGTGACTGACTTAAATTCACTATGCACATCTGTAGTGACATATTATATGTTTCTGACTTTTAACATAAAATCAATCTATGACGTTTTAAATCAGTTGTTTTTATGATAAAACGTTAGAATGTTTTTTTTTTTAATATATACCACAATTTTGTATTTGTTTTCTGATAAATTTTATTTCTGTGATTAGTTCTTGATATATCAAAATATTTATTTTCTATCATTGATATTTTATTTTAGTCTATGATAAATTAACAATTTCTTGGGTCCCTAATATATGCAAATAATTTTTTATTTGTCCATGTAAAAAAAATTCAAAGTGTCTAAAAAAACAAAATGAACAAAATTATTAGGATCTAACACACAATTTTGTAATTTATTAAGGATTAAAACAAAATATCAATGATAAAAAATAAACACAGAATTTTTTTTATTATGAAGCAAATGTAAAATTGGGGTATATAACAAGGAATAAAACACATTTTTAACTTTATAAAAAAAAATTATACTTTTTCAGTTAAAAATTACACATTAAACTAAATGAATTATAAATTCTAGTCCTTAATAAACAGTTACAAAATAATATAATCTTAAAAGTATTTCAAATGAGAAAATAGGTAATGCAATCATCAAATTACAATTGATCATATAAGTTTATTAACTTATATGATATTTCTAATTAATTGGCCGTCCAAAATAATTTTAATGCATCACCATTTAGTTCATTTAAAATACCGCTGTCAAGAGTTTTGATTCCTGACAATTGCACTGCATATATGGCCCAAAGCTTCCCTCTGCATCGAACGTGTAAATAAACTCTGAAATTCATAAACAGTAACCTCGGTACAAGACACACAGACACAGTAATAATCCACAATGAAACATGTTCATCTCAATCATATATCAATACATCGTACAGTCATATATACACAAAAGGGGGCATAGCATAGCCTCTCGTAGAAAACTTGTCATTTTCATTGGTGCTGTACTTGTTAACTCTTTGGCTAGTCAATTATCTCTTTGTGATTGTGCAGATATACATCATGTGACTTGACATCAGTGTTTTGGGGTGAGTGCAGTGAAGTAGGGCTCAAAACTGTCCTGCTCTTATATCTCTATCAAGCCGATCTGCATTCAGTGTCCCTGGAAGCTCTCTGAAGTCTTCATTGAAGATAGAATATGCACTGCAAATTTTTTGTTGTATTGTAGAGTAGAAAATATTTAGAAGCTATCAAAATGGTTTCCAACAAGTAAACTTGATATCCACAATCATTAATATTTGGTAAAAAGTTCATGGATTGGTGGGTTCAGAATGCTTCCTATAAATACATTATGGATAGACATGTAGCCATGAAAATTTTAAGCATATCAATGGTGCCAGATTTTGTCTTCCCATTTGAGAAAAAAGCAGTAATACTAAACCTATGACATCATTCTCATGGATTGAGCAATTTGAAAAGGATAACAAATGGAGTTAATAGAGATATTACACATAATACTAGGAATTCTCCAAAGTGACAAAAATAAGGAAGAATCCAAAAGGCACAAACAAAGGATTTAACATCCTGATATACTATTACTTAGATATGTCCAATTTTAATACAGGATTTTACCATATTTGCACTTCATTGTCAACCTTTTGTACTTCATTTTGGTTTGCTTCTTCTGATAATAATGAGGGTCACTAACATACAGAAGTCTTAATTGAATTTTCAGATTTGACTTTCACCTTGTACAACATTTAGAACAATAATATACTAGTAATACAACAAATAATGTCTGGTCATACCTGATGTCACCAGCTTGGCGCTTTCCAAGGTTGAAGAGAATGAGACAAAAGCCAGTTGCAAGTATCTACACGAAAGTTGTGACAAACGATAAGGACATGCAAATTTTATCGTATACAATGACCAGAAAGTACTCTTGTAAGACATTTAAGTTAATCCCTAGTTCCCTACAATGTCAAATCAAATTATGGGTTCGGGGTGCCCGTAGTGCAGGGAAATTCTCAGCATATCATATGAATATCTAATCTAACCACAGATTTATACAAGAAAGGAGTGAAATTTACCAGAACTTCCACACAACATACGCTCATAATTGTTTTTTTTTTTCCCAGAAAAACAAAAGAATAGTTTTTTTTTTTTTTCAAAAGTTGTTCCATGGAGGAAAAATCAAATTCAAGATAAGTTCAAATGATCAGGCCTGAGTGCTATTAGCCGAATTGACTTGTGGACCAAAAAAAGTCAGAAATAATTACAGTAATTTGTGCACTGAATTTTATGTTTCAGCATCCCAAGTCCCATGGCAAGACAGATAGAATAGTGGACTTGGACCTAAAAAAAAACAGATAGACTAGTGGACTAAAAGCCCAAAAAAAAGAAAGGAAGAATGGAGACATACATACACAGGTCCGAGATCCCATCTATGGGCAACAGGAGCCAGGATAAACCACAAAATTATGAGAAGCCATGCCTTCACACTCAGAGTGAAAATTACCATCAAAAGGATATCTGTCAATGGGGAATGAGCATATTTAGAAGATTTTTATCTCAAAGGGAACTATTATCATCATCATCATCGTCATTATTATTATTATTATTATTATTATTATTATTGCCCATAAAAGATCCACACATCTAAAGTGATTTCTGGAATAATGCAACATTTACTGAATGATTCCAGTTTTTGAAAAACGAATATTCAAATGATTTCATCAAGAAAAAAAGTCAAATGGTGACTTGAACATTATGGATTTAACAGTTAATGAATACAATTTGCAAGGATCAAAATAGTAATTTACTAGCGTCTAAACAAATACCATTTATGCAGCTTATTACCTGGAAGCTTCAAGTTATCGTGCAGAAAAGAGTACAGCCTCTTCTTCCACCGACTTGATGACTGAGGAAGCTGAAACTTCTGCAGAAGCATAAATCAAGAAGATGGCATTGAGTCAAATGAGTACCAAATTGACATTATGGCCACTTTGTTAGACAATAATGAATTGATTTTACCAAATCTTCATCCTCATCCTCATTGTCATATCCATCTTTCACTGGTGGCTTTGGTTTGACAGCAACAAGCAAGCAATCTAGTAAATAAATAGCAATTAATCACATCTTTGTAAGAAAAGTTAACAAGTATTTCACATTTTTTTATGCATGTGATGTTAAACTGATGTTTATACAGTTATACTTATGCTGTACTACAAGGAAGAAAAGTGTTTTTGAAAGGTAAACTTATTAAAACCAATATCCAAGTTGAAAGGATGAATGCTAATAATGTGACCATAGTATAAGACTATAGAAGGACACAACAGAAGCAGCTGCAACTTTAAGATAGAAATGTTATAGGACATTCTTCTTTCTTTTTTAAAAGAAAACGATAATATAGTGGATTGATCAAATAACAAAATCAAGACTATAATTATACCTCCATCATTGAGTTGTATGTATAAATCATCTCCATTTTTCGTGTCATACAGTGCACTTCCGCGTAAAATAAGACTCAGGTTGTCAAATGGTAAATTATCATTTTCAGAAATTAATCTCCTCAAATCGCGCACCTATACGTGGATTTAGAAGAAACAAAAGTGGCAACAGAGCTCTAATATTAACAAGATGGATCATCAAACAAAGTAACAAACTACTGATTAAAAAAAATAAAATCAAATGAACCATCATTCTTTCCAAAATAAACATGGCTTGGCAACCTCAATTTCCCCCTTCCCAAATAAACACAGTTGACAGAAAAAAATAACATTAACATATTAAAGTAAAACTGTTGCCAGTTTGAGCTATGAAGGCACACACACTTGGTTGAGGTTTTATAGTACGTAACTAAAAGATCTCAGCTTTATTAAACACTCTGACGCAGAAACAAATTCCAATGGCATGATTCAATTGCAACTAACCCTAGCTAAGAACCATTGACAAGTGAAATTTTTGTCATCTGTGAAAGGGTATTTGTTCTCTGAATCGTGTGTATTGGTTGGGGTGCTGTAATTGAAAAATAGAAAAAGAAAAAACCCTAGAAATTGGGGAAAAGAGAAACCTTGATGGAAGAAGGAACACGGAGTCGAGAGGGGCGTGCAGGACCAATGGTTTTGAGGACGATCTCGACCTTCTTCTCCGAGTCGTGTTCCTCCATGCGCGTCTCCGACCCAAACTCAGACACGACCAATACCAATTAATTCAATTCTCGTTTTAAATCTTAATTCCATTAAAAAAAATAATGTTTTTAATTTAGATAAAGAGCCATAAATAATTTTTAGTAGATGGCCAATTTAATTTATGAAATATGATTAGTTGTCAATTTAGTCCTTAGATTTAAATCCTAGAAATTATAAATCTAATTATTTACTGTCATTTTAGGCTTTTAGCCTTTAAATATATATTACTATTATTATTTAAGTCACATTATCTAAAAATAAAATAAAATCACATTACGTTACGTTACATATAAGTTTTGAAAAGGTAATGATTCATGATTGTAGCGTGTTACCGTTTAAGAGACTTTCTCTTTTTTTCCAATTTTGTTAATTCTAACATTTTAGGAACTAAAGTAACATCCAAATATATTTTCAAAACTTAATTTAGCGATTTTTTTTAATGAGTAAAATTTTGGTATTTCTACGATGCTTGTTTTCTTGTCATCATTATTTAATATTTATTTATCTTACAATAATGACAATAAAGATTGAACTTTTTTTTTTTTTTTTGTGAAACAATAAAGATTGAACTTAAGTCAGTCGTTATGTATATATCTCAACCCTTCTACCATGTTGACGAAGGTATATAACTTTTCTTGCAATTAACTTTCTTTCTTTGTTTTACCCTAAAAAATAATCTTTATTTAATACTTTTAATTAATCAAAACAATTTTTAGTTTAAGAAGAAAATAACCATATATTATATATAGTTAGTTAGGTGTTACTACTTTAAGTCTTAAAGGAGGAAGTGTATATTATAGGAAGACTAAAGAAAAAATTTGTATTCTCTGTATCATTCAATTTTAAGAAATAATCAAAGGAAGAAGTTTAATGACAAATTTGGTCATCCATCGATGCACCAAGACAAGCCATGCTTCTGGCTTTTGCCACCTTACTTCCTCAGCGAACACCAATTTCAGACTTATTTGTAGAAAACACTTTTTGAGTTTTGAATATTATTGATTGTTCAGGTTGCAGGTAATGAAAATCATTCTACAATTCATCTGTTTTTCTTACATGATCTGCAGCAGAATAAAAGTGATTTCATAGGGGACATTAAAAGAAAAATTGGAGTTTCTTCGCTTGAAAAGGAGAGGCCAAAAACACTGCGTTATTTATCATTTGAAAATATGAACTAAAATAGTACTTAGACAACACACTTGTCACAGACATTACAAGCATGTAGCCGGTGAAAGTATTTACATAGAGTTGGACGATAGCTGAGACAACATATAACCAGTTCAGTCACAACATTGGCATAGAGAAAGATCAACCAAATGATAGATAATCCAGGAGTTACACATGAGCTAATTTATCATTGAAACTTATCAGATTTTGGCATCAGGTGAATCAGCATAAGAAATTGAAATCAGTTCAGACCTACATTTGTCGTCATCTTGATCACGGTTTGTCATCGCAACCCCATCTGATTTCTTGCTCTCCAACACAGACTTTGATTCCAGTGTCTTATCAGGTAAACAGTTAGAGATGGCAATAAGTGACTCACGTGTCACCTCCTTGGACTCCTTGCTCGGTGATTTGTTATCCATATAACTATATGCCTTTTCTTTTTTCCTACAAGTCAAAACCAAAATTCTCTGAGATCATCCAATCCAAGGGATCAGACATTTAAAATTTGTTGTGATACCAGATATTTCAAGTCTATTTTGTGAAAACATTTGAACTGCATCCTTGACTGGGCTGGTTAGACATGCTGACCGGTTTTCAGTCAAACCCGATCAACCCATTCAACCTGGTAGGTTTGTTTGACCACAAACTGGCCGCCAGACCAGGTCCACTGTCAGGTTTTACAACTATGTTTAACATACAAACACAAACACCTATTTGCATGTGGTTAACTTCTTCCACCCCATTACTACTACCTACCTTGCATATCAATCATATCTTAAATAGGCCTATAAATGCCTTCACACAGTAAAGGATATTCATTAGCTTAGCAAACTAAAACATCAATGTTATAACCTAAGGGTGAGCAGAGAAGAGAACTGAATCTGTCAAACATGAGTATCACAAGCAGGCTCAAAGGTGTGAGGTCACTTGGTGATCTCACAACAAAATTAACAAAAATTCAAAAATATTAAAAATGTTGAATTGCATATGGCTACTTCCATATCTGCCTTCACTTTGAAATATTTCCAAAAGACCAAAAGAATCAAAAGCCACTAGCTGTGCAGGAAAAATTAAGAGAGAAACATGTTTTTGTAAATCAAGCATTTCAAAAGTAGCTGTAACAGTTTCGCTACTAAGAGATTAACCAATTAACCCCCCTTCAGTAATGAACATTGTATCAGCCCATTTTTTTTTCTAATCTAATTAATCTATTGAATGCTACAGACAGTACTCAGAGATCATGACACTCAACCAGGCACAAAAAAGGATGTATTCCTATCTAACAGTCAACATCTCAGATCAAAGATGGTTCAGTAAAAAAATGTCTTGTTTCTTCTATTTCTCATTTTTAGAAATCTCCCAAAAGTAAAATATGCATCTTCCAAACCAATTTAAGATATCTTATCCCACTACACAGATCCACTAACATTTTGCTTCTACTATTCCTTCAACCAGGTCTTTTCCACTTTTTGCCCTAGTCTCAATCCATGACATAAAGATGAATCTCCTTTTACTACTATTCCTTCAATCAGGTCTTTTTCACCTTTTTCCTAGTCTCAATCCATGACATAAAGATGAATCTCCTTTTAACTCAAGTATATTTATTTCTCTATTTTAAGGGTATCCTTTCTTGCCACCAGTCGTCTTGAATCAAATAGGTTCTAAAATCCATGTACCAAACACTGCCCAAAAAGAGAGAGACAGAAAAAGAAGAGAGAAAGAAAGAAAATAATCTTCCAATTACAACCATATCTAACAGCTCTTTAAATTCATACTTGCAAGAACAGATTCCAACATGCATTGTAATACCTTAATATTAAGAGTTATTGCAAGATTCCTTTGGTACTGTTTGTTTTTGTGAAGCTACGGATACCACTGACAATTAATTAATAGTAATCCATATTTAGTCATGTATCCCATTTAATTTAATCAAAACGAAAAAAATATAAAAATAATTTGACGTATTTATATTTTTTATATTTACATTTACATGATTTTTTATGTTAGTTTTGGAGGCACGTGATATTTGATATTTGATATTTACATTTACATTGAAATCATTGACATAAGTTTTCTTAACCAAAAAATCCTTTGAAGTGAAAGAATGATTCAGTCACATCCCAAATGAAGAAGATGTTTCTTGTCAAGATTGATAGCTTGTGAAGTGAAGCAATGAAACATGCAAAAACAAAATAATAAGAACAATAAATCCTTATTACTCTTCATTCATCTAGCACCGTGCATCCAATTTTTTTTTAAACTGTCATGAAATTAAACTTTCATTACCAGAGGCTAAACCCCAAATTCAAATTATGATTAATGAAGCAAATCTGGAAATAGAAATTGTCAAGACAAAAACCATCATCACAAAACAAATTTTAGTTCTTAAATTGAAGCATCACCCTGAAACCGAACCAGCCATACCGATTGCTTTCAATTTCTGCAACGGTTCATAAACCCCCAAATTCAACAAAAAAAATGTTCATTTTACATTCATGCAAATGATTTTTCCAAAATAAAGCATGTTTTCTTTTTAATCCCCGATCGTAGAGGAATCAGAAATCAAAAACGAGGAGAAAAGAATCTCCGAAACACATGCATGCAGAATCAACAAAGGAATCTATAATAACATGAATTTGAAAGACGAATTAATCGGGTGGGGACATAATCGTAATCGTAATCGTACCTTAGAGGTTGAGGTTTACGAGAAAAACTTAGAAGAAACCTTTCAAGTAAGAAAAATGACCCTTTTCCAACGAAACAACTACGACTTTAAAAAATGAATCGCATGCGATTAAGATTCGGGAATATGCAATTTATTTAAGGCACAAATCACACGCTTTTCGGGTTTTGTCAGAATCGTGCATGTCTGGATTTATCCCAAAAACAGCTTTTTATCAAAACAATAATAGTAATCATTAACGAATCAATTATCTTAAAGGAAAAATGTTATATATTTTTATTATTGAATAAACTTTGTGTATTTAAGAAAAAGTAAGAGAGAAATAATTTAAAAAGTTTTATTTAATACAGTATACTGTATCTTTTTATTTGAAATCATTTAATATCCTTTTTCTTTTAATTTTCAACAAAGAAAGTGTTGTTAACGCATTTCCATCTATTAATAGGGTCTGAAAGCATTTATTGAACTCAAGCACAACACAGCATTGGCAAATGGCAATAATATGATCATAATGAACGATTAAAATGGTAATTTCATGCTTTCTCTTCTATCAAAAAATATAAAAATGAACTTCTCAAGCACATAAAGGCTTTACATCTGAATTCAGATGAAATAACCTTGTAGTAACAAGTTATCTACGCATTCACTGATAACTTTTTTTATTGTTAGTAAAAGTCTAAATAACAAGATGCAGGGGGAGAAAGAGGTGCAATAGAGAAAGGGAGGGGATGAACACAAGAGAAGGGTTGAAAGAAAAGTGTGAAAAAGAGAGAAAAGGATAGGGGAGGCATAGAAGAGAAATAAGAAAAGATGTTTCAAAATCTGGTGAAAAGATCCTTGCTTTTATTTTTATTTGTTTGTTGGATTCATACTGTGACGCGCACATTATAAAAAAAATCATACATTTCAAGAAAATAATCCAAAAACTATGTGAAAAAAGATTTTTTTTTGTTAAGCTGATTGCATTTTTCCATCCAAACACACTAAGAGGTACAACATTTATTGACTACACACTGAAGGTTTGAAGTGAGAATACATACACCAGAAAAATAATTTCTAAAGTCTTCTTATTTTAAATGTCATTTGAAATCCCTTCATTCTTCTAAAAAAAATAAAATCGCCTGCTAAATTTTCTATCATGTTGAAAATTATTTAGATTCAATAGATAAAAACAAGTGAATTATATGTGGTATTTTAAATCTACTTAAAAACTGAATTACTCCCTCAAAACTCCCCATCCAAACACATTGTTGTTTTCATATGGAGAAAATTCATTCTACAAGATTCATCATATGTATGGGAAAACCTATACTGTAATATTCCTTGAGAAACACCCATCTTATAGCATAGTTCTTTTTCTTGCCCCTTAAACTAGCACGCTCCTACATATTCCTATTCTAGCAACAAGTACAAATTATGGCAAAAAAATAGCATATTCTTTTATGCCACTCTGCTAGTTTAGTGAGAGCAAAGAACTTGCAGATTAGAGTTTCAACCGCGCCAGCTGTTAGACCTCTTTGCTTCAAAGGCAGCCCCATCATTAAGCATGTCAAGTGCATCAGTTTCCATTCCCAGCTTTGAGAGAGCAAGAGCCTGCAAGTAGAATGCAGTTGGCCAATCCGGTATGCACACCTGTGCCTGCATTGCATCCCTTAATGCAAGTTCGGCTTGATCGTTCATCAAGTAGGAGAAGGCTCTCCTTGCAAATACAGTAGCAGAAGGAACAGACATCATAACCACCAACTGTTTAATGCAAGCAAATAAAGGACATTCAGACCGTGATTTAAGAACAATTGAAAACAGCCGAGAAGCCAAAGCCGGTAAGAGAAAAAGTGAAACAGCAAATCTACCTTAGAGTAATACTCAATTGCATTTTTGAAATCCTTGTCTCTGAATGCAATATCCCCAAACTTTTTTGTGTTCAGGATATCTTGCACTTGTTGTGTCCATTCTTGGAATGAAAGCTGCAATACATTTTCAGGATAACATGTGAGGATTTACATTTGTAGTCTCATTTGTGCCTCAGAAGTAAAACAATTAAACAACCAAGTATAGCAGAAATAGCACCTTATCCTATCCAATGTAACTACA
The DNA here is from genome assembly GCA_014843725.1 of Amphicarpaea edgeworthii. Lineage (NCBI taxonomy): Eukaryota > Viridiplantae > Streptophyta > Magnoliopsida > Fabales > Fabaceae > Amphicarpaea > Amphicarpaea edgeworthii. The sequence continues at coordinate 5,539,339 of CM026324.1, read as the reverse complement.
GTGCAATAAGTTTAGAAATAATCGGATCAATGTATGCATGCATGTCATAACTAAGCCATGCAACTCAACATGTGACATAAAATTCCAGGCAAAAAAACTCAAGTAAAACATAATTCCATGTTGGGTATTGGCAATGAGCCAACCCCAAACAGAAGAACAACTTAAATGTAAATGAATGAGATGAGATAACAGGACTATCAACCATGCCAGCTAGTAAAATTTAAATCATCTACATGACCCAACCTTAATTTGCTTATCCACACATCCCTCAGAGTATTGTGGTGATTTTACATACCTCATTTTCTGCACCTTCTTCATCTTTATAACCTGTTTTTAACAATATATCATGCACAGCAGTAAGATCCATCCTTGCACAAGCCTTTCCAAGAGGAGAAAGCATGGTTGGTAGCACTGTTGTGTTTTTAGTCAGGCCCATTAACACATGAGATGCTACCTGTAAAAAAGAGGGAAAGTCCACATGATGAACAAAGATTTTACGAGTGGAGAATGAAGCTGAGAACAATTGGAATGGAGATAAAAGGAAAGCAAATGTAAAATGGAAGGGCAACATTGAAAGTTAAAGCAAAAACTAGAAACCTCTTTCTGCTTTTGAAGAGGTGCAACGGCAGTAAGAAGAAACTTAATTTCAGGTCGTTCTCTGGCCTCAAACTGAAGACATTTTGAAGCAAGCTCAACCAACTTTGTAGCATCATCGTTTGCATATTGCCCTTCTAGAGAAGAGTCCATCAACAACAAAACATTTTTCCCTCTAATTAGGTCCAAAGCCTGAAGAACAACATCATTCCTATTAACAACTTTCATACACTTGCATCGCATATACCATATTCAACTTCATATGATTTAACAATGCAGTATGAATAGGCATTTCTGTATCAAGTCAAGACATCAAAAGATTTCAAATAATAATAATAATGGAATGAATCGTTCACTTTTTATGCTACATGAACATAACTTCAACTAGAAAGCAACCAAAATATTCAGTAGCATGCAAGAGGGTCTAGAGTGATAATAACCTTTTACCGGCATATGTTCAGTGCAAATTTTATTATTCCAGGATGTCATAACCAGGAAATACACACGAGTTGGATAGATCATATGATTCGTATCAAACACCAAAGAAATCCAGAAAATGTAGGGAAATATAGAATGCTTAGCATGCCTTAAAAATGGAATAAAGCACAAAGTGCACGTTCTTATATGAATGCGGAGACTATGGATTTTGTTAGAATCACAACATACATGACTTGGAGGAATATGCTTGCCACTCAAAAGATCCAGAAGAACAGTTCCATAACTGTAGGTCACACTCTCTGGGATTATCCTGCCTGCAGGTGTTGTTAAGTACCATATTGTCATTGTCATTAATTATAGTTAGCAAGATTTCTGATAAGAAAGTTCTGAAACAATCATTGGAATACCAAGTAAAACAATGTTGCCAAAGAATAAAACAGACATTTATTCTTTTTAGACTCTAAAGAACACATTGAGAAAATCAAAATTCTGCTCTATTATTCAGTATACATGAACATAATAATCCCATGCCATCAAATGTATATAATCCATGTCTATCATTGTTGGTTATTCCAAGAGAAACATAAGTAAAATCTTGAACCATCATCAGCTATCCAGAAAAAAATACATGTCCGCAAATGTTATACCTGTACGCAAAAATTCAGGTGGAGTATAAGCCAAATTAGTACTGTAGCTTTTCCCATCTCGACTATTTTTCATAAGCCCAAAACTAGATAAACGGGGATCACCATCCTGACATAAGTGAAAAACTTAGTAACAAATTTCAATCCATAATATAGACATGTACAGATGTACTGATGAACAAATGATGTTCATGGCATTTATAACATTCTTCGTGTGCAAGCCAAGCATTAACCATATATGTGAATATAATGGCAATTAGGTACTGCATATAATCTGGAGAAGACAGCAATCAAGTATCAAAGACAAACAACAAAGCTCAGAATTAGAGAAAGAATACAGGATAGATATACCTAAAACAGGAAAAATGCATCATGCAGAATATATTTCACAACAAACACTGAATATATGGTGACATAATATACAAAACAAACTATGAGTTCATAATGATAGATTCATAATCTTACCTCATCAAAAAGAATCCTATATGCATTCAGATCATGATATATTTTACGGTTTTCCATGCTACAATGATCTAGTGCCTGGGCAACATGGTATGCAACTCTGACACGCATTTCCCATGGCAATGGTTGCTTGTCCCCTATGACATAAAATAACAATTCTTAAGTAAAAATTAAGCAAACTGATAATCAAACTACCATATTTAAGCGTAACAGATGCTACAAGATTCCTTATTATTTGAACTGATTATCAAACTACAGCTGACTATTCTCATTTCACTTTTACCGTGTGCTTTTATTTGAAAGGGGGGTATTTGGGCCATATAATGTACATCAAATCACGAACAAGCTAGAACATATTAACAATAAGATAGAACAGGATTAAGAAATGAGGCAATAGAAATATAAGTTGAATCTCTTTCTATAAAGATAAAGGAATCAACATTGAATTTGTCCAGAAAGCTAGAAACATTTTGTCATATATTTATTGCCAAGACTCTGCTATGATTTGCAATATATGCAGATATTTACTGCTAATATTGGAGAGGAATACCAGAATTTGAAAGGATTATTCTTTATATACTTCGACTTTGGGGTAAAGTTCTTTGCTTCTTGTAGAGGGATTTCTTTGATGGATATGCAGAGATGTCGGTCAGTTTTGCTTAACTAATTGGCTTGCCTTTGTTTTTTCTTTCTATTTTGGATGATATATCATCCTATGTTCATTAGTTTGTTTCTCGAGAGTTGAGTCTTGACTATAATTTTTTCTTCTAACCAAACATTAATTATTTCCACAGGTCAAAATGTCTTTTATACTCAACTATAGGTATAAAAAGGTCGTGGGTGATGGAACTCAGCAAGAAACAAAATCAGGATAGATGGCCATTCAACATGATGTCCAATGTCTTTTATAGCTAACAGCATACAGAAGATAACAAGCAAATAGGAAAATCATTTTAGATTGCAACTAATGAACTAACATAACTATTAAACCAGATAAGATCAAAGCTACCTTAGTTCACATACAAAAAAGACTTGTACAGTTGGGCTATGCTTGGTTTGGGTGAATATGGAAAGGAGGAAACCAACAATATCTCTAAATTTTACTGTCTTCAAACACATTACCTTGCCGCACTTTCTTATTTTCCAAGAGTCCATTTTCACTCCAACAAAACATACCCTTAAAACCTTGAATTGTATAACTTATAACTTATGTTGGCCAACAACTAAAGTAAATGTATCAGTTTTGTCTCAGTAAAAACATATTAACACTTCTTATAACATGCTGTTCAGGCCTCCAGCAAAATAACACAAATGCAGTAAAAAATTCAAGACAGACAGCTCTGTCTTTTAAGAAATGAAAGCCACAAGGGCTTTCACCAGATCTAAAGACAGTAAGTCAGCAAGGAGAATGACAAGAGAAGGAAAAAAGTACTAGAGCTAATAAAGAGGCTTTAATGACTCCCAACATAGTTAAATGGAAGGATATAGAGAAAGTACAGTGAAATAGATGTTTGGACAAAGTATCATTTGGCATGTACTCAGCTACCAAGAGCCTTTCCTCTCCTTCAGCACAACAACCAATTAGATTCACCAATCTCTTGTGCCTCACTTTCCCAACTCCAGCTGCCTCTGCCTGACCAATCAATCAATACCATTAACAAAACCTTGCATTTCCAGATATAAAAATATCATGTGAAAAAAAAAATGCATGAAGCAAAATCTTTAAAAAAGTGGGAGAATTCAAAAGTTTATCTCCCAGTCAAACCCCAAAAATGCACAAAAATTAACAATGTTTCTCTAAAAACAACTAAATAAGTACTTGTCATTCTACTCATGCTCCTGTTTTTCCTTCAATTTCTGAGAAACCAAATTGAGGGCTAATAAATAAAAGTTGTTGATTCCTCTCACCATGAACTGTTGAGCATCAGGCCAAGACAGTTTGGAGAAGCGTTTCACAGCAACTAAGCGATTGTTCTCAAGCTTCCCTCTGTAGACCACATTGGGAGCTTTCTCACCACTCTCAGAAACAATGTAATCTGTGCTGAACTCATGTGTGGCCCTTCTAAGTTCACTCAGACCATACTCTTTGAATGCCTGAACCTGAAACTCTTGATCAGCATCATCCCCACCACTCCCTTAAAAAAAAAAAAACAAAGAACACCAAATCAAAACAAACTAAAAACCAAAACTTTATCAAACAAGAGCACAAGAAGCATCCCCATTTAGCTCAAAACCCAAAATTGCTAGATTCTTCACAAACCCCGGAAAACAGTGTAAAAATCCCAAAAGGGTAATGGAGAGAAAAGGTGAAAAGAGTGAAAAGGAGGACCTGGATCGGGTTTTTTGGAGTCTGGTAAAGCAGTGGGAGGGTCTTCAGGAGAGTGAAGGTGTGCGGTTTTGGAGTGCAAGCAACCCATGGTTTATGATTAATATGATGATTACTATGGCTATGATATATATATATAATAAAGTCTACATAGAAAAAAAAGTTGAAAAGAAAGAAGATTAAAACAGTAGATTGGTATAAGGGGGCATGATTGATGAGATAGATACGTGATGCTTCAATGGTTTGATTGATATGTTAGGCCGAAAATGTTGCAATTTGCAAGTGACTGAGTCACTGCTACTTTGCTTGTTGCAGCGGCGGAAACACAGAACAGAGAGAGAGAGAGAGAGAGATGAAAAGGCCAAAACCCAAAAGGTAAGTAAGTAAAATGAATCATCAGTGTGAAAAAGAAGAGAGAGATGAAAGTAGCAGAGAAGGTCACATGACAGTGTCTATCATGCAGCACGTGCTGCCCCCAGGTGGGACTGAGTGAGAAAAACTTAGAACCATTTTCCAATGGCACTTCGAATAAACACAAATAAGACTATATTTTTTTTTATAAAGTTGAAAAATTGTACTGCAGTTTTTATCATATTATCGAGCGCGCGATTCAAACAAGAATGAAATGAATCAAAGTTTTAAATTAAAATATAATATAGAAGTATAGATTCCATTTTATTTTACTAGATAAATATGAAGCCACGTGATCACTGGATCAATTGAAATGAGATAAATTCTTCCGATTTAGTAATAAAATATACGGAGTTATAATTTTTTTAAAAATTATAATTATAAATTTTATTATTCATAATTGTGATACTTGTTTTGAACATGATTAATTTTATTTTTCTTAAAAAGTTAGAATTTACAATTTTATTTCTCAGCTAGTAATGTAACAGTGACAGAAATGCAAAACATGATTGTTCCTTCCTTCTCCATGTTTTAAGGGTCTTGTTGCGTTGGGTGTGGGGGATGCAAAATCCAGTTATCAAAAGCGAATCGCCTTTGCTTTCTCTTATGTGATATCAACTTCAACCACCAATAATTATCATAACCGGTTACAAAGTTTACTTTTGCTTTGCCCACATTTTTTTTTTCCCTTTTCATGCTCTCTCTGCAAACTTTGTTTTTTTTACTTACTTACCAATTCATTCATCATGTTACTCTTTCTGCACAAGTAAGCAACAATTTGTTTTTTAAGAAGTGTACTAACAACTTACTTTTTAACATACTTTTATTTATTCATTCTCTTTTACTTATTTAAAATTTATTAAAAACTATAAAATTATGAAAGAGATATTCAATATAGATGTTACTTATAAGATTTTATGATTTTCAATAAATTTAAATTTAACAAAAATATTATTTCCTATAATTTATCTTTATTTCTAAGCATAAAATTAAGAGTTTAAAAATAGTACATTCACCATCAAAATACTTAATTTATATTATGAGTAACTTTAAACAAATGTAAAACAATATTTTTTTATAAATTAGATAAAAGTCAAACTGATTTATAATAAATGACTTTTACTATGATTTTTTTTATATTAATAAAAATGTAAGAAAAGTGTTTTCTAGGTGCTATTTTCAATAATTAAAATATTAACACTGATTTTGTTAGATTTTAATAGTAGAATGTTCTTAGTTATGAATTTATTAACTGGGGCATGCTTTCACGTTTGGCTTCTAATAAATGTACTACTACTACTTTGGTTGACTCTTGTGTCGATTTTTAACTTCCTTTATTTAAAGTTTCTATATCCTGCAAGTGGAAAAGAAATCGTTGCTTTAAATTCGAATTCGAAAATAATCAATGATATGTTGAACTGGATTCTCTACGTTTCGTTAGATAATTGAATTGCATTCGGTGCAATTCTAAATTTGATGTTGAATATTACTAGTAAATTATAAAAGAAATTTTCATTAACTTTCATAGTTTTTTTTATATTTTAGTATTAAGTTTTAAAAAGTTTCACTTTTGATGTTTTTTTTTTTTGTTAAAATTGACACATCACCTTTTTTCAATATGTGATCTGGGTTTGTAGGAGAGGTGGAAAATGTACGAAAGTCTAATAGTAAATTTTGGTTAGTGGAAGGAATGGTGGTACACAGTTGTGAGATTCGTTGATCTGAGTTTATGGAGGGGGTGCATCACGCGTTTGTATGAGATGTTGTAAATCTGGATTCATGGAATGAGATGGCAATGCATGGTTGTGTTACTCGTAGATCTAGATTTGTGGAGGTGAGGGGTCGCAGATTTGGGTTCATGGAAGGGGAGAGTGACAGTGTGTGATTATGGATTACAAATCTAGGTTGTGGGAAGAGAGGTAATGACATATGTTGTCTTTAATTAAAAAAAATAAAATAAAGATAACAAAACCAAACAAAATGAATCTTTTAAAACGTAACGAAAAAAAAAAATCGAACACCTTTTATTTTATATTTTTTTTTGTGAAGATTACATTCTATGGCCCATATAAATTTTATTTTGGTTCTTGGGCTTTTAAAATAAACATGCCATGGGCTGAGCAAGTTCAATGCTCATACACATGTACACAATTGCTTACTATAACCTATACAATACTTACTGAACCTCTTTTAACTTTATAAATTTTACAAAACTCTAAAACTACCTCGCATTGTATAATTATTATTTTATTATTTTATGAAACGAAGAATCCAAAACACATGAAAATTGGTGGTGTCTACCAAACTCATGAGGTACATGAAGTATTTGGTGAGGTGCAGGAAGAAATTGCCATGCATCTACTTCAATTTACAGGCCCAAACTTAGCTTGGGTTAAAAGCTAACGAAAAGTGTTAAAATCGATTTGATTTTTTTTTTCAGATTTCCTAATTAAAACTGAAAAGAAATAAGATAACTGTATTTAATTGGGTTTATTTGAACTATATTTGACTTTATATTTGTAATACATTTAAAAACAAAATGATTTAAAAATCAAATTTATATTTGAAATTTATTAAAACAAATTAATTTTATTTAGTTTAATTTTTAGGTGATTGATTCGGTATTATCAATAATAGATGAATAGATGAAAACGGACCTTCAAAATATATTTTTTAAAATTTTAAAATAAAAAATACTTTTATATAAATTTTAAAATAAAAATATATTTTTATAATTTCATGGAAAGTTTTGTATTAGTTAATGGTGGTGACATTGGTGGGTGACAATGATGACGATGACAATGACAGTGTCGATGACGATAGTGGTGATAATAGTGACAGCAACAACAAAAGTTATTTTTTTCAAATAAAAATAGAAATTTTAAATTTTATCGATTAGTCTAAATTTTTTTTAATAAATATTTCAATTTTTTAAGTTATATTTATAAAATATTAAAATTATAAATTATAAAAAAAAATACATATTTTAATATTATTGGTGTATTTATAAAAGTATCGAAAACCTTTTAAATAAAAACGACACAATAGAATTTATCAATTTTTTATATCTATAATTTTGTATCATTAGAAAAGGTCAAATATAAAAGTATATAAAGGTAAAATAGTCTACTTATTTAAATTTATATTAAATTATAATTAATAAATCACACTAATTTGATAAAAATAAATTGTAAATTTAAAGTTATATTTCAATTAAACCATTTAAAACACAACTAATTTTGAAACGTAGAGAAATTAAATTGCAAAATTTCGACCACTGTAGTTTGTAAAATCATTTTATCATAAAAAAAAAGTTTGTAAAATCATTTATTTGAATAAATCATTAAATTCTAAAGTAGTCAAAATTCCATTTCAATGAAAAGAAGTGGTGAGAATGTGCGAAAAATTACTATGTTGTACAAGAAAAATTGAGATGAAGAAATTGTTTAAAAAGTTTGTGGGAAATAAAAATAAAAGGCAAAAAATAATAAAGCAACAAAATTAAGTTCCTTAGTCCTAAGAATATGTGAGTTATATAAGTATTTTAAAATATATATACATAAAAATGACTATTTATGATTTTTAATTTCTTTTAATTTATAATTTATGTATTCTATAAATAAATAGACATTGATAAATTATGACTATTTATACTTAACAATGACGTGTCTTATTGTCTTATATTCCCTGATACATTTATAGTCGTCAATTATAGTTTTGTATCTATAAATAAATAAATAAAATAAAAACTCCTTGTTCTTTCTTAGCTTTTTTAGGTAAGTTAGGAACTCATTCTTTTTTAATAGATAGAATTTATTAAGAAAATATAAAATTTGGAGAGATGGAGTTCTTGAAAGGTGGAACCTATACACTAGCTAGGTAGATCTTCTAATTAAAGAATATAACTTTTTTCGAATATGCCGATTGATTTGGCATCCATGGATCCACTCTTGACTTTTACACGAGTTTCATATATTTTTTTTTAATTTATAATAAATTCCAATCAATAAAATTTTTTTTTTTTAAAAAATGCTTCAAAGAATTATTCTTTAACATTTCTCTATTTTGTTTTATTATCTCTTCTCTCTAATCTCTCTATATACTTCTAAGTAATAATAATAAAAATATATATATATATATATATATATATATATATATATATATATATATATAACTTTGAAATTTTGTGATACATAGATAAAATTTTCTTTTTTACAGTGCTATATTTAATCTGAGTTTCACTCCACGAGGAACCAGAATAATTTTCAAGGTTATGACTTTGCAAAAATATTAAAATAAGCTGAACATCAAAATAAAAGGGTCACTATACAAGATTTACAAAAAGAAATAAAAGATTTAAAAGAAAAAATTAAATCAATAAAAATAGACCTTCAAGAACTAAAGTGTCAGGTACTTGAGGAAACTAGCAGTCAATTCACTCAAAATTCCAATAAAGAAGATGAAGAAATCACAACGGTAAACATGATTAAAACACTACAACAGAAATGGCATGTTAAAATTGCTCTAAAAATAGGAAAAACATTTCACAAAGATTTTACAGCATTAGTAGATTCTGGTGTTGACCTAAATTGCATTAGAGAAGGATTAATTTCTACTAAGTATTATGAAAAAACTCAGCAAAAACTATTCACGGCTAATAACTCTAATTTACAAGTCCAGTTTAAATTACCAACTGCAAGTATTTGTAATAAGGGAAGATGTTTCAAAAATACATTTATTCTATCAAAAGATATATCAGAGGAAATGATTTTAGGAACTCCATTCCTTACACAAATCTACCCCTTTGAAGTATCCAAGGAAGGAATTAAAACAAATAAACTAATGTTCGAATTCATAAAACCACCCAAGAGAAAAAGCATCTTAAAAATAAATGAAACCGATTTTCTTAATAAAATTGAAAATAAATCAAACCAAATAACCTTCTTAAAACAAGAAATTCTCTATAAACAAATATAGGAGCAATTAAAGACAGAAAAGGTAAAAGTCTAATTTAAAGAATTAACTGAAATCTTTTCCAAAGAAGTCTGTGCGGAGGTCCCAACCGCCTTCTGGAAAAGAAACTCGTTTATGGTAAGTTTACCTTACGAGGAAGACTTTCATGAAAGTAAAATTCCCACAAAAGCTTGTCCAGTTCAAATGAACAAAGAAACCCTTGAATACTGTAAGAAAGAAATCCAAGGTTTCCTTGATAAAGGACTCATTAGGCCTAGTAAGTCCTCCTGGAGTTGTGTAGCGTTTTATGTACAAAACGCTTCAGAATTAAAAATAGGTGAGCCTAGAATGGTTATTAATTATAAACCACTAAATAATGCATTAAAATGGATTAGGTACCCCTTACCCAATAAAAGAGATTTGATTGGAAGACTTCATCAATCCACTATCTTCTCTAAGTTTGATATGAAATCCGGGTACTATCAAATCAAGGTTAAAGAAGAAGATAAATATAAGACTGCATTTACAGTTCCATTTGGTCATTACGAATGGAATGTGATGCCTATGGGACTAGTAACCTTATGTTTCCCATCCGACCATTCCAGATAAGCAAAGCTGTTCGTTCCAAGAAGGCTTTGAAGAAGACGTGAACGTAATTGTATATGGCGGAAGGTAAGGGTAAAGGTAACAAATAGAAAGGAACAGTTATTTAAGCAGTTCATGGTATTGACAAAGTATTTATTGAAAGAGACAGACTTACAAGGGAAAGAGCTTTTAAAGATTACAAGAAGGTAGAGAGAGAGAAGAGAGTTTAAGGCTCAGGAGAGCTGTGTCTCTCAACTCTTCAACTCACCTATTTATAGCATGACAACCACAGGCGGATGTCAAAATCATAAATTACAATTTATTGAAATCCAATCCGGACACGGATTTCTTAGACGGATTTCAATCTAAAATTCAAAAGCATTTATCTAAGCGCCGCCTTTGTCGTTTTGTGAAGACAGAAGTGATACTGTGGGTCCTATTATTTCTTTTGAAGAAATTCTTTGTTGAAAAAGTCTTCCAACTGCCTCTGGTTGGGTAGCCGAATTGGTATTTTCTTGGTATATACGATAGTATTGCCAAGATGATCAACTGTTGTAGTTACTATGTCCACTGCCCCTATTATTTTGCCAGGAGCTTCTTCATCAATTACCTTTAATTTTGTCTTGGATCCTAGTCACGGTTGATCCAAGTTTGCAATTTCTTGAATTCCAAAGCAGTCATCCTCATTATTTAAATACGAATTACTGTATTGGGTTTCTCCTTCTAAGACCTCCTGCTTTTCATCTGAGTTTAGAGAAGACAAGGCCGCCAACAGGTATTGCCTTTTCTCTTCTTTAGATTTTCCTACTAGTTGTAAAGACATTGCAGGATACTGGAGTGCCTTCTTTTCATGATTAGGGGGAAGGAATGATTTTCCAGTCTTCCAATGAGAAAACTTATCTTCCAGAAATTTAATTTCGAATTTTTTCCACCAAAAAACTTTTACCTTGCAGCATTAAGCCTTCGGATAAGGAGCCGAATTATGCTGGTGGAATTCATAGAGATGCTGCATTAACCAGCTCACTCCCATTATTGAGCAAAAATTAATTAATTTTTCATGTACTGGTAATTTAGGAGTTAACTTTTTATAATTTTCATATATTGAGACTACCCTGGTAGGTAGAATGGCTTTTACAGGCCCTACAAGCAGAAACCAATCTTGAAACTAGGTCGGTATTTTGGTTGGAAGGGCATATTTAAAGGTAATGTACCAAGAATGGTGAGGGTTAGGTTCAAGAAGGATCTTGAGCCATGCTTCTTGGTAATCAAAATAATTAAATGTAGGAGGGTCAAAAGGTCGAGAAAACCTCTTTTCAGTAATTGGATTTTGGTTCCAATCCGTCAAGGTGAGAACCTTTAGGATTTTTAATTTTGAATAATTAATGACAGAAGGATCCCTTTTGTCTTTTTCTGGAATTATTTCAGCAGATCCGGTGTCTAACAAGATGAGCTGATAAAACCTTTTATTCTTCTTTAGATCTTGGTCTTTTGGCATCCATCCCCATCCTTCAGGAGAGAATTCAGTCAGAATATTTGTTGGTGTCATTTGATCAAATTCAGGCTCTATGGAAATTATCCTTTGACATGACTCTTTTATGTGTTGATCTAAGGGTTTATGAATTTCGAGGTTTTGAGAATTATCAATAATTTGGCTTTTCTGAGGAGGAATTAATGGGGAAAATCTATTGGAAGAGGAAGGAGTATTTAGGGATTTAGGAAGGATTCTTAGGTTATTTAGGGATTTATTGGCTGCCACCTTGGAGAAGGAAGGGGCCAAATCATCAAGGGACAGGGCGGATGAAGGGGCTGAAGGCCTCATGTTTGGGGGTCTCGACCTCGTAAAAATTCTCGAGTTAGAAAATCAGGGATATAATTATGTTTTCCTTTTATAAATTCAACTTTGAAATCAAAACAAGATAAAAGACTTTGCCATCTAGCAAATATCTGTTTTGAAACGATGTTTTGACGTCTTTTTCCAAAATTTCTTTTGCAGACTTACAGTCTACCTTTAATAAAAATTATTTATTGACTAAGTCACTTTGAAATTTTGTGATACATAACACTATAGATAAAATTTCCTTTTTTACAGTGCTATATTTAATTTGGGTTTCACTCCACGCCCCCGAATGAAAACTAATTATTTGTTCTTTGGATTGAGAATTTGCTTTTTCTAAAAGGGGTTGTTTTGTCTGACTTATAATAGTGTTGTTTCTTAAATTGTTTTCTTTTAGTAGAGGAGGGAGGAGAAGGTTTTTCATATCCGTATTGGGTGCAGAAGTTACCTAGTTATTTAACCCCATTAGCTTCATTTCTTTTTATTCTATTTTCTAGTTTCAAGTTATTACAAAGTTCTAGGCCTGTGTTTTTAACCACAGATGCTATTTTTCCATATGTTAATTCATGGATAGATAGATTAGGATATTCTAACTCTAATCTTTCTTTTACTTTAGTTGCAAAGACTTGAGGAAGTCCTGCAATAAATTTTTCTTTCCAAAATGGTTCCTTACAATCTTCTTTGGTAAGAACCATTGTCATAAAATTATCTGTATACCATCTAAAATCTCCTAAGGTAGGATATATATATATATAATATATATGTATGTACTTCTAAGTTATTTGTTTACCACATTTACCTAAAAAACTTAAAGCACAACAATCTAATCCCATCAATGGCATGCTTGACGCCGAAGAAAATTTCCATAAATGTATAAAGTATATCACACTGCACACATGCACTGATAGTCTTATTATAATTTTTATTTCACTAATTTTTTATTTTTTATTTTTAAAATGGTGCTCCTTAAAGTTATTTATAGGGTAACAAAATGGGTTTGAACCTAAAAAAAAGGGGGTGGGGAGCGGGCGAGACGGGCACCTATGGCCGACACGGGTGAGGAGTGTCAACCCACCCCACCCTTAGACAGGTTAGCGGGTTGACCCTCCAAAAAGAAGATCAAGATAAAGAAGAATAGGATGACAACAACAACAACATATCAACAAAAACAGAACAACAATAACAACAAATCAAGAAGAAGAAGAAGATGAAGAGGAACAAAACAGCAAATCAAAACAACAACAACAGATCGACAGATCAAGTCTTAAGGTAAGGGAGATGAGAAGAGGGTAAGGGAGAGGCGGAGAGCACGGTACCGAAGAGGGCAGGTCAATGACGAGGTGAGGGCGAGGGCACGACAGTGAGGGACGAGGGGCGAGAGGCAAGGGACAAGGGGTGAGAGTGCGAGGGCGAGGGCGAGGGCGCAAGGGTCGGCGACAAAGGGTGTGAGGACCAACAACAAAGGGGAGGGCAGTCTGGTGGGAGGTCGCTCGCGTGTGATGTTCCTTGTTTCTATTTTGAGTTTAGGATAGATGAAGGCAAGAGTGGCTAAGTAGAAACTCAGGGAGTTAAGGTTGGTTTTGATTTAGATAGGTGGGTTGGCAGGTCAATCAGTCGGGTTTACACGTTGTGGTGGGTTGAAGACACTTCTTCATTTTATCTTTTTTTGACAGATTGACGGATTGACCGTTTTATCACTCCTAATTATTTATAATTACTAATAATTTATCTAAGTACTAAACGAGCTTATTTTGATTATACAAACATGCATGAGAAAACAAAATACAAACATGCATGAGAAAACAATTTTAGTTTCCATTTTATTTAAAGACAAATTTAATTTGAGCAATGAGCATTCTCTTTTAGGTTTCTTGTCTTTTCCAAAACTAAGCAGTCTCCATAAAATCAAATTTGTAATAATGCTGTCGCTGCAGTGGGAATCCAAAGTGTTCAACTTCCCTCTTTTTTTTCTTCATTTATTTACTATTTATTTGTAATTTGTCACACCAAAAAGACAATTCTCAACTAAAAGTCTAGAAGAAACTATTATACATGTAATTTTATTTTTCTTAATATCCTCCAATTCACCTTTTGTCTATTTGAAGAGTTACACACATGACACGTTCAAATTAAATATGAGATTTTTTTGTTAAATAGATTATTATTACTTCATATAAATATATGTTGTCTAATTGTTATGTTAATTTTTTATGTTATTATACATGTAACTTGAATGTCATCAAGATTATCATAATCAAAAATTAAAAGAACAAGAAGGATAAATTTACAAGTTTTGAAGTAATTTGTTTTTAATCTATTTCAGAATCATTATGTAGCCTAATTTAGTGGAATTTATCCTAATCAAGTGTATGAATACTATAATGAGATTAATGAGAATCGAAAGCAACTAGTGCTTTGCTTATTCATAAATTTTGTCCACAAGTCCGGGTAGCTTCCATTTTCTTGGGATGGGAAAAGCTCAGACTTAGATACATACCCCCACCACATAATTCTATGGTTTTCTTAATCATCCACAATTAATATATGTCATTAATTAAAAATGCGATGTTTTTTCCAAGTGTGCATTTTTCCCCTTTTATATGATAATGTTCTAATCAAAGCAATTATGCATTAATTGGCTCCAAGAGCTATATATTATAGCTATATACTATTAAAGTTCCACACTACAAAACAAAAAAGCTGAAGATTTGGAATAAAAAGCAAAGAGAGGATACGGCCATATGATGATGAAACATATTTTTACATGAAGGAATTAACTAATTAACAAAAATGCATACTTTTTTTTTATTATTAATTATTAACTGAGAAGTATTATGATTACACTCTTAAATACACTTTTTTTTATTGATAAAAATTTATTAAAAATTACAAAATAAAAAAAAAATATTAAATAAGATGTGAGATCCACTTAATTTAATTTAGGAACCATCAAATTTTATAATTTTTAATAAATTTTAACAAATAAAAAAAATATATCCAAAAAGTGTGATAATATCATTTCTCCCCACTTCCCCTATAGTTGTATATTTGTATATTCTAGTAATTACAATGGTTGGAGAAAAGATGATGTAGCATATATGATATATGCAGGACCACGAAGTGTTACATCGGAATTTAATAAACTATTCTTTTCCCTCGTTTAGAAGCTTTAATTTCTAGCCTTCAAAAAGGAATTAAAGACACACTAGAGTTTCAAGCGTTTCAGGCACTCTTATTTACCCCACACATCTCTCTTCTTTTCACACAAATTTGATGTACTTAAAAAGTAAAATGAATCAATTTAAAGTCCTCCAAGTCATTAATACAATTCATATGCTAGCTCCCTCAACTTGATGGTATAGAGACAAAACACATCCTCACAGCACATAAACAATACTCATCATAATCAGTCACAGTTTTCTCCAATAATATTTCTCTTGGAAGAGATTATTTCTAGCCTACTATATATAGTGCCAAATGCCAATTATTAATGTGCTAATTTGAGGTCTTAATGATTAAGATGCAATGACAGTAATATAAATTAATTATAATTTATCATTTATGATAAATATATTAAATTGTCATAAAAATATTGAATTGCGATTAATATTCAATACATTATCGGTAAATTCTTTGGTAAAAGACATGCAAATATTAATTAGGATAATTTGTATGTACAGTTGACCTTCCAGATACGAACTACCCACTGGGCATGCCAATCTAAATTCAATCCAAAATCAGATTTGTTCTTGATTTGCAAATGTACACCAAATCTGTGTATTTTAGGACCACACACGCATATACTAGTATATTGGATAGAAATGACTTTCAGTCAATCAAATATAAATTAGTGGTATTTGTTTGGAATATGTTATGGAAGACCTGCCAACAAGTTATATACAAAAAATACAAGACTTTATTACTTGGTGACCAAAAAATTGTATTTTAATTGGTCCAACTCTTGGAATCTACAAAGAAATATCTATCGTTTGATTTGTGTTAATTTCTAGATTTAATAGCCACCAAAAGATCCATGTCAAACTCCACTACTGCACACACACCATGTGTTAAATCCTCTCAAACATGATAAGTTTGACAATTGACAGCTGTAATAAATTAACAACAGTAGTTAACCATATAAATCACATTCACTAATTTTGGTACTTAGCAGCCGTTCCTACTTCAATTCCTAGCTAGCTAGTTGTAAATAACATGAAACTCATTTAAAAGTTTATAATATAGATGATGAGTTTAATGATGATGTATAAAAAATTTAAAATAATTTTATAAGTCGTGTAATCGTAATTTATCTATTTATATAATTTTTAAAATAATTTAATTTTATCTTATAAAATTACGTTATATTATTGATACATTATTATTAAATAATTCTTCTTTTTCCATTTTTCCATGCCTAAAAGTAAGAATATGACGTTTTTGATACATGACATAATAAAAAATAAAGTGAGAAAAAAGTGTGATAAGTATCCAAATGACCTAACTGATGAAAAGATAGTTGGTGGGCACTACCACAATCCATTCTTGTGGCTAGATTTCTGTCCTCCACTGAGAGCTATTAATTTCACTGTCAAATATTGGTTCAATGTTTCCTTTCATGGTTCATATTAAACCTTACGTGCTCATTGTTAGACCCATGAAAGACATTAATCATCATCGTATATCTATCTATTTTCAAAGTGCAAATTAATGAGATATATATGGCACACTTAATTGTACACCTAGACAAGTCAATTTTTTATACATAAATAAATAAGTGTGACTGTTGTTGTGTTTCTCCTTTCAATCCTTGATCAGTGTGCCTTGCCATAATTAATTGAAGCCAACTGGATTAATTGAAGCCAACTGGGTAGGGCTATAGCTTCATGGATATTGTATTATTATTATTAGATTTGAAGTTTTCTTGAGTTTTAATTGGGTATACTTGATAGAGCATATTTAAAGATAAGAAGAGACAGGTCTTGCACTTAGTACCACAAAATATAAAATAGAGAATTATATAACGGAACATTGATCATTCTAGAGAAAAGGATTTGTTTTTTGTGATGTTGTAATTAAAAAGAATTAATCGATCTCACACAGTATTTCATGTAAGAAATATTTATATTAAATCCTAACATATATTATCAAAAGTAAAACTTTAACAATTAGTTGTAAGACTGTATCAAAATTTTATCTTTTTTCTATTTATATGATACCTTAACCACCGCAATATTATACCAAGAGTACTGTACACCAGTAGTGTCCACTAAGAAACTTCAACATGGTTTATGTTTCATGTAAAATGTGTTTTTGATATATATGCAGCAATATTGATATACTATTTTGATTTTTTTTATTAAAATAGGAAAAATAAAGAAAAATTGTATATTGGCGTGTGTTTCACTTTTATAATAATAATATTGAAAAATAATACAAAAAAAGATATATTTTCAACTTCCCATTTGCTCCAGTAATATGCGTGCATCATATGCAAGCATGTGCAAGTAGACCTAACCATTTTTTCTTCAATATTTTAAATTATTGAATTAAAAATATAAAAATTTTTATATTTTAAGTATTAAATATACATACTTTCCCTAAAAAAAAATATACATACTTAATTTTATATTATTAAGGATAATATTTTTAATTTGCTTACTTTTAGTTAAATTAATTATCCGAACTCACATTTAATATTAGAATGGATGCTTTGGTTGCTTGATGTAACTATGGAAACATATATAAAGAAAGAGAAACTTAAGACTAATTATTTTTTAAATTGTTATTATTTATTTTTATTAATAACTAAAAAGAGTCTCATTACTTATATTTTAATTTTTTCATGAAATAATGATAAAAAAATAATAATTTGTCCTCCAAATACTTAAAAAACAAAAAATAATAGAAAAGTTATTATAACAAAAAATAGAAATTATTAATTTAACCACCCATTACCTACATTTCAACAAACAAAGTGTCGGAGAAATTTAGTAAACTTCTGTTCAACAACTTTACAATATACTGTAATTCACACCAAAACGGTGTAAAAAAATAATAATAATTAATTTTTATATATAAAAAATGAGTATCCCTTGAGTTTTTATATTAATCTTTGGTTTAAAATTTAATTTTAAGAAAGACAACAATCATAATTTATGAAAAAGAATCTTACTCTAATTAAGTATGACTATTATAAGTGATAAATTTTTTTTCTCTTAATATATTATATAACAATAAAAAATCTCTTTCTTCATCTATTACTTTTAAATATCTAAAAAAAATTATTACTTTAAATCCTATGAAATTACTTTTACTTAGAAACCATTTAGAAACCATGTAAAAATAATTTTATAAATAAATATTTTGTTGAATAATATTTATATTATCATGTTAAAATTTTTATACTAAACATTTATTTAGATTTAATTAGTTAATATATTTATTAGGGATAAGTATTTTGACTCTATGTTTAATATCTTCGTATAAGAAAATTTTAGTTGATTAATATTTATATAATAAGTAATTATAAATAATTGACTGAATCTATATTTTCATTATAAAATTGTTTTAAATTAATTACTTCATTAATAATATTATTAGTTAAATTAATTTAATTTTTTTATTTTTATGAAAGAGACTATAAATATCATTTTGGAAACAATCTTGTTTAAATCAGATAAAATTATTATTCTAGAGACAATCTTGGTCAAACCAGATAAAATTATTATGAATTACACATCTATTTAGTTTTAATTAGTAATTATATAAATTTATCATTCAAATAATATAATAATAACATATTTTTATATAATATTTAACATGTTATTTTTAAAAGTTAAATATTATTTTGATAAAATTATAATAATATAATATAAATAAAAAAGTAATTATTATAACATAAATGTAATATAAAAGAGGAAAAAAGAAAAAAAAATATGAAATGAAATTAAAAGTTACGAGAGAATAGAGATGAAAAATCATGATGAGAACAAGAGTTTAAGACAAATAAAAGAAAAAAAAAATGGGAGAAAAAAAATAAGGGTGTGAGATAAAAAGAAAAAAATTATAAATTTTTTTATGAGAAAAGAAAACAAGGTGCAAGAAATATAATTTTTTTGGAATATATAAAAAATTATAAAATATTTAATTTATAAAATTATATGACAAGTGTTAAATGAAATAATTAAAAAGTTAAATAAACACTTAATTATAAATACTTAAAGTTTAAATGACATATCTTCTTTTAATCTGTTAAGCTAGCTAAATGTAACAACACTTACACAAATGTGAATGTTACATAGAATTATTCTAATTTTTTTTTTTTTTTCTGAATAACATGCCATGTTATTAATGAAAGAGTAAATTCTCATTACTTCTTGAGATTATAAACTTTTTTTTTTGGTGGAAGCTTGAGGAAAAGCAAATTAAAACCCTTTTTTGGTGGAAGCTTGAGATTATAATTAAACATTAGTTACTTTAGACTTTAACTTATAAAATTTGTATCTTTTAATCTTTATCTTTTTAAAAAGATATTTATTATGTATTTATTTTATTTCCATTGTCATTTCATGCTTAAAAAATCGAATGTCGACGTTTCATAAAATCAAAGGACAAGAATCATCGATGTCCACCATTAATTAGAAATTCTGAAGTACTACTAAAATAGGTAGTCCATATCATTAAGAAAACAAAACACACTCAAATTCTGCAATCATTCCCTATTAATCTATAATAACCACGTGTTGGCTATAAGTAACATTGAATTTGTGCTACATTAATACAACAACAAGAATGACTATATAGTAATCTAATTAATAGCTAGCTAGTATTTCAAATATGAGCAACATAGCATAGCAGAGAATATATATGAAGAGTGATAAGTGAATCCAAAGATATTGAAACACCATGCAACAGTAAAACATTTGACATTGTTCTGTTGAGAAATATATGCAGATAAAGGCCAAATTAACGTACAGAAGAGACCACAAAAGTGCAACCAATGAACGTGTACAAGTGTGCCTATCAACATGGACTAAAACAGGTCACTGTCTCCTCACACATCCAATCCTTATGATACAATGTTCAAGATTGTTCCACCAAATCATCAACTTTTTTGGTCACGACGTTGATGTTCATCAATATTTATATACAATATGGTGGGATCTGACTGTTGAAATGGACTTTAGAATAATAAATTTGTGTGGAAAAAAATTTACATGGCATCAAGTGTGTGCTAGACTTTTATATATTGAATAATAATAAATTTAGGTAGAAAAAAATCATATGGCAGCAAGTGATCATAAGACAGATTTTATTATTGCAGGGCTGTGGATGCATCATGATGTTAGTGCTTTATTGCGTAAGAAAAGATCCACAATGTGCTGCTTTATGAAGTTGCAACTGTTGATAAGTCAGTTACATAGACACAATACGAGCAATTCCATTTCACAGCAAATGTGAGTGATAATATTTAATGTCACTAGCTAGCTTATTTATCATATCATAATGGGAAAATTCTTGATTTGAAAGATCTTACCTCCAATTAATTAATCCTCACCTTTCATTTTGGCATTTTTTTTTTAATTGTTAGGTCATTAGAATATCTTCTAACATGTCTTATAGACTAATTTTATTTGTGATGTGTCATTATTAAAAATCTATTTTTTTTAATATTTGATAAAAATTGAACAAAATTTTCTTGCTAAATAGATTCTTACATCACTATATGGATTTTTCTTTTGGCATCTTCTTTAAAAAGCATATGTTGAAAAAAAAATCACCGGCTAGAGTGAATTAAATAAAGTTTAACTCGAAATTGACTAGTTATTTCTTACTTTACATTGTTTTTTTTTTCTTTTGCCTTTTTGTATTGCACCACACAAAAATTGGGACATGTACTAATCAATGGGTATTTTTGCTTTATGAGGTCTTTTCTTTCTCTATCATTTTCCACCTGCGACAAAAGGTGGAGATTGGAGTTTTTGTTTGGTCGATCGATCGCGTGCGTCACAGTTGTCAGACAAGCTTCTTTTCTTTTACTTTGTAGCTAGACTTGACATCTTGTGCACAAAATGGCCTTGGAATAAGACGTGGAGAGTTTCTTAGAAATAAATGAATCTAACATATGTCTAGCGATTAATAGCTACAAATATTACATTTAACAAAACATATAACACAATATCAATATATATAATAAGAGGGGCGATATCTCAAGTTGATTATATCGATCACCACTGTAGTACATGATGCTGATACATAATGCATATTGACCCAATATGCTGATAGTTGTAGCATATATATATGCATGTTTTTCTTTCCATGGAGAACAGCTATATATATATTGGAAGAATCTTATACTTTTTTCTCTCTTTGGATTTTTGTGAACTTTCTCTTAGCTAGACATCAATGTACTTCCTGTTTGACACTGAAGAAAAGAAAGTATTTGGAAGTTGGAACCGATGAAGATTCAGAAGAGTACAAGTATAACATCCTGGTTCCATTTCTATTATAGAAGTACATAATAGACTAGGGATTATTATATTTACTTGATGTTGAAAGAAAAATAGAATCTTAATAACAAAAGCTAACAAATTAATAATTGAGTAAATTAGATTCTTGAAGTTTTGTCAAATTTCTTTTGATTTTTTTTTTTTTTTATATTTCTACACTAAACTTTCCTTGGTTGTTAGTATTACATGAGAGTTGCTAAAAAAAAAAAACAGGAGTATTGTGGGTAATGCAAGAAATTTTCAAAGATTATAAGTGTAATTTAGTCTGCAAAATGTGATGTTAAAGTAAGAAATTATAGGTCATTTGATCACTACTTATTTTTGTTAGTTCATATTGTACTAAAAAATAAAATATTAATTAGTTAGCTAGGTTGGTAAGTTTACAGATAAATATAAATAGTGTAATAACTAAATTAAATAGTATTTATAAGGGGGATTTTTTTACAATAAATGTAATATTGAATATGGTGGTAAAGAAAGAATTTTAATAAAATATTGAGAGGAAAAAATAAAAAGTATTATAAACATACGCACTGTTTCAAATAGAATTTAGAAAATATTATAAGCTAATAAAATAAACCAATTAAGTAAGTAGAGGTTGGGAAATATGACTTGTGAAACACATGTAGTATACTTTTTAGTCAACCAATATCACAAGTAATCAAATTACTGGTTTTAATGCATTTTAATTACAGTTAATTAATTACTAATAGCTAGGCCATTTAAAATCTATTTGAAAGGTTCGTGGAAAGTGTCAAAGTGGAAACATGGCCGTTGTGCATCACGTGTTCCCATAAAAGACAAGAGTATGTTAAGTAATTTTTCTTGTATATAAATTAATTAATTATTAATCTGATCACACAAAATAAAAATTAATTATTAATTAATCTTGTATATAAAGCACACAGAGCTGTCTGCCCCCCATTCATGTCCCCTGATCTTCTCTACTTTATTTATACTTTGTTTACTTCTTAATTAATTCATATCTTCTATTCTCACTTTTTAATATATAACTTAAATAAATATATTAAGATTAACCTTTCCTTACCACTTAATTAACTAATTTTTTCAATTATTTGTTTTTTTAATAAACTTATGCTTACTACACACAACAAAAAAAAAAGTAATCCATTCTAACAGTCTAACAGTCTAACACAACCGAATTTTTAAGGTCATTGGTTATTAAGATTATCAAAATAAAAATACTTAAATGATATTTTATAAGAAAAATGATGATGCATTTATTACTATCAATTATAATCCTCCATAGTTGATTTTTATATAATTATTTAAAAAATTATTAAAATGATAGATTATGATCGACTAATCGTGTAAAACTATTTAATACTGATGGTGATGCATGAACATTAAACTCATATTTTATTACTAGATATTTTTTTATAATATTAATTTGACATAAATAATCAAGGATAATTAGAACTCAAATATCTTATAATGTTTTTCGCGACTAGGTGACAGTAGCTATTAGACAGTTAAACGGTTATCAGTTACTGTTATTAGTTACAAAAATTGTCACACACTATGGTTAATTAGAAATTCGGTTACAGATTTAGCTTTTATATATATATTATCATTTTCTACATTTAGTTTGGTAATATTAATATATAGCAGCTAGAGATGCAAGTTGGGATCATAATAATACTACTCATATAGGGTTTGTTTAGATGCACTAGTTTGGAGAAATTATATGTTTTTCAAACTCTTTGTTTGGTACACGTAACTTTTCAAACTCATCTTGTTTATGTGATATTGGCTAGGAATCGTAGTTTTTAAAGCAAAACAATTATTGCAATAGGAGTTTTATGAAGTATACTTTTGCTATCTATAGTTAAATTTTCATGATATATGAAATATCATTAATTTATTTCTGCATTCAGAAGCTGGCAAAGAATGTCTCAGCAACTTGATGTCTATATCATATGTTATATAATTAATCAGAATTCATTCAACACTTGGAATGTTACAATTATAAACCTTGCTTTTTGTCGAGGAATTAAATGATCGAGCATATATATATATATATTAATGAAATAATGGAATCGTATAGCGTATAATAATTGAACTAATTCTATATATAACAAGCAAAACACAAAAACGAAACGTGATTATGTTTATTCCACGGAATAATTAACATTCGTCTTCTCATGGACATAAGCTTGTAGCCATAGGTTTAATGGGGAAACAAAATCAAAAGGAAAAACTTAATATGATTTTTTTTTATGGATCTTAAATGTTAGATCAGATCACGAATATCAAAGTCTTATTCTTCAAACAAGTGATGACTAGGACTTTTGTTATTGTTAGAGAACAAGGGAGCAGAAAATTTGATTCTTGCCACTTTTGTTTTCTCAAATATGAAAAAAATTATTTAAATTATGTGAACTTAAACTTAATAAAATAAGCGTGAAATGCAATAGACACTTTAGCTTCTGTTAACAATATTCATCTTCTTATTATTTAAAAGAATTAATGTGGACAAAATGGATCCAACTCTATATCATGTAAACTCTTATTATTTTGGATAGAATTTAATTTGAATACGGTGGTGGTGTAACGGAGTTTAATTTGTTTATTTTTATAATAAATATCTAAAAAGTTATATTTAACATGATTTTTTTATTGATTGAGAGAGTGTAAAAAACGTTACACAGATAATACATAAAGATTTAAACTCATTATATGTATAATCGTAAAATTTGTAATACAAGCATAATTGTTTTAATTAAATTAATGATAATATAAACATTTTATTTTGACTTAGTCAATTAAAAACTCAATACATATATATTAAATGACAATTGAAAAATGACAACAATGACATTCACTAGAATTATATCTTTAATCTTTTTTTTTTTTATTGATTCTATCCAAAAAGCAGGTGTTTATATAAAAATTGCTCAACAGAACAATTAAGTGAATATATATTCATGCATAATTTTTAAATTAATTATTTAAGATGTACTGCTGTCACCAAACATGTGCAAATTAAATCCCATGTGCATGAAGTTGCTTGAGGCACTTTATTGTATTTTCTAACTAATTAAATTACTCGTCTATAAGATGATTAGGTCATGTTTTTTTTTCAGGATTAGATGATCATGTGTTTTAAACTAACAATGTTAGAACATTACTAGTGTCATTATTAATTAACTAGTGTGATAAAAGCTTTTTTTTATTAATCTGTTGCTTATGTAATTTGTTAATCTTGTAGATTAATTGTCTGCTAAGTTGGGGATTAAATTGTCAAATTAAATGTTTGTACGCCAAGAGGTTCTTGAATTCCTGCTTGTGTAATTGTGTTACCTAGTATAAGAAAATTAATTCACACTTTCTAATAAAAACATATATTTCAATATAAATTTATGGTTGGAATTATTTACTTAAGTGTTCATCCTAATTAATTACATTCAATTATTTAAAACTAATTTTATTAAAATTAATAAATTTAATTCAACATTAAAATAAAGGCTCATGACACATTCTCAAAAATTAATTTTTTTACGATTTTGATTTCTCAATTTTTTTATTACTTTTTGATCCTTAAAATGAATTAAAATCACAAAAAATTTAATTTTAAAAACAAAAATACAATTAAACCTAAAATAAACCGGACCGAGAACCTTCAAAATCGATCGGGCTGGCTAGTAATAATTGGCCACACGAGGGCCTATAAAATGCTTGGTCATAACTTTAATTAATTATATAATTTCGGCGTTTATTTTTATTAGGCTCGGCGCTATTTATAGTTGAGTTGTCTTTTTAAAATTATAATGGGTTTATAAATTAAAAAAAATATAAAATAATTTCTATATATTTTTAAACAAAGTAAGGACTATTTTACGTTGTTAAAAAAAATTATAAAAACTCTTCAAACAATTTGTAACTATTAAAATGAAACTAAATTCGAATTGAAATTATGAAAACCAAGCAGCAATGTATCTCTTTGAAAACAATATTTTATTAAGTTTCAATTTTGGTATATACTATAAATAGTATACACTGCTGTATATTATTTATCATCCAATCAATTAATAACAAGTGGCAATACCTTGTCACGTCATATATTTAATATTAATTTTATTATTTTTGCTATTAGAGTCCAGGGATCTTTTTATAATTTTTATAATTTTTTATTTTAAAAAATATAATTTTATTTTATTGATTTTTAATTTTGATTTTTATTGAAAAGACCCTTTAATTCCTAATTCTAAATCCTAATTTTAATCATTAATTTATTTAAAATTTCATAATTACCCTTATACTTAAGTGACCTAAAAAAGAGAACGACTTTTTTTCCTTTGTTTTGTGTTACTGTTCTTTTAAAGAGAAGAGAAGGGTTGTTCTTTCTCTGTTTTGTGCTACTGTTCTTCTAAAGTAGAGAAAACTGTTTCTCTTTATCTGTTTCATGCTAATTTTCTTTTAAAGGGGAGAGAATGATTGATCTTCCTCTATTTTGTGCTATTGTTCTTCCAACGGAATGATATTTTTTTTGTATGCGAGTTCTCTATTTCATGGTCAACAACCACGTTCTCGGCAACTTCCAACCCCAATGATGACTTTGTCTTTGGCGACAACGATCTCATCCGTGTCTCACAACTCTATGACGACATAAAAAGAAGATAATGACATTTTTTTTAAAAAAATATTATAAAAGTCATGTACTAGTCACATGACATAAAAAGTTAATAGAGTTAACTTAGTTTTAAGTGAAGGGGTGCAAGTGTAATGAGATACCAAAAGTTAGGGGGTTTCATGTAGGGATAAATAAAAGGAGGGAATGTATGTGTAATTGAAACAAATCTTAGGGAGTATTTGTGTAATTTGCTCAAAATAAAAAATAAATAAAATTTATAGAAAAGTCTCTGGACTCTAATAGCAAAAATAATAAAATTAATATTAAATATGTGATGTCACATGTTATTAATTGATTGATAATGAATAATATACACCGGTGTATACTAGAGTTAAAACTATCTTATTAATATATTAATAATACTCATTAGTTTTCATTAAAAAAAATAGACAGAAGTGAAATATTTTTGTACGAAGTAACAAATAATAAATATTCTAACAACATTAAAAAATATACTACAATATATCTATCGATTTGAAGATAAAAAAAATGAAAATATAACAATAAATAAAATAAATAAAATGAAAAGAAGAATATTTTATGTGGGTGTTAAATATGACATCGACCAGCCGTATATCCCTGTCCAAAAGAAAATTCTTTGCATTTATTGATATCTATCATTCCATATATTCTATTTTAATCATTATTAATTATAATAAAATAACCACCTTATAATTACAAAACAAAACTTTATCAAAACAATTTCATTTTCTTAATATTCTAATAAAATAATTAAATAACTATACTCTTCATTGACAAATGAAAAGGTTATTACATTTTCTTAGTTAACTATATATATCTTTTAACATATAAAAAAATGAAAAGTTTTTGTATCAATTATGAATAAACTGAGTGTATATATATACTTTATACAATTGTATTGATAAAGTTTAGGAGGATGACACGTGGGATGTTCCACTATAATGTAGTCTGAAATCTGCACCGTCGAAGCCACCTTTGCTTGCTCTATTTATTGAACACTCCCACTCTCTCTGCTTCATGTGAAAAATTTCTATTGTTCTTTCTTTCTTCTATTCACCCTTCACTAGATACAACAACAACACTTTCTCTGCTTCAGTTTCTCTAACCTGCATTCTATAGCAGGTTGAGAATTACTTAATTAATACAACTTTGTCTTTCACTTCACCAATATAATGGCCAGCTGCTTAGAAGTCTCCAAAGAGGTATGTTAATTAACTTCAAATCCTTCATTCTATTTATCACTACTGATCAAGTGCATGCATTAATTCTTTTAGCATGCCCTTCAGGATTTTAATTATATACAATAAATATGAATGTGTTATAAATAATAACTAAGTAGTAAAAATGGTGTCATTTCTTCAATTTCAATGTTGAAAATTGAAATCACAGGTAAAGTTCAAAGGTGATCACACAGAAGAACTCACTCTTGATGGAAGTGTTGATTGGCATGGTCGCCCTGCAATCAGAGCAAAATCTGGCAGATGGGTTGCTGGAACCATTGTTCTATGTAAGTTCCAAACATAAACATAGCAGACCCAATTTTTACTATATCTTATTATTTACTATAGTTGTTTATAACAAACCTTTAATAAGGTACTTTATCGTTTCTGAGATTGTATATATCTTCATCGTTACACTGTAAATATATTAGCTTTAAACTCGTGATGTAATGTTAACACTGTTAATACATTATCTTTAAATTCGTGAAAGCGTGGAAGCAGTTGGAGCCGTAGAAGTTTCATGAACCTTGCCTAGCAATGAATGATGTGTATTTAAAGCGTGTATATATTAATTAGATAGCTTATCATGATATCATAGGAATTGAAAGAACAAACTCTAGAACTTGCTGCTTTTAGATTAATGGTCCACAAACAAACAAGCTCTCTAGTTTCTACTTCTAGGGATATATCATCAGTTTCAACAGGTACTAGCTAGAAAACGACACAACTTAATTAAATGCAAGAACCTCATGCTAGCTCCATTCAATTTTACAAAAAAATAAATAATCTAGAGTGAGTGAGGATTAATGTAGCTGTAGCATGCATTTTAGGGGAATACGTTCCTGACACGTAACCAGTTCTAGGATCTTGCATGACGTGGGTTGTTGCCACGTGTCCTTAACAATAGACGCATGAACAGTAAACCATTTGAGTGCAAGCAAGGCTAATTCTATATTTAGTTAACACTTAACACACATTGAATCCATGGTAGCTAGCTAGCTAACATAATGTAGGAGTAGTTGCTGTGTATATTTTTAATTTATACGAATAGTATTTTGGAATAGTAGATAACATAAAGTATTGTTATCATAAATGGGAAGGAATAATTGATAAATGCTCACTGACTTAGTCAGTAGAATCAGCAAATATTAGAAGAATCATTGTTAAGTTAGTTCCGAGAGTTTTCGTGTGTGCAGAAAAAGTGTGCAAATAAGTAACGTGCGTGCATGTACATGTACTGAAATCTGTGAATGATTCTTAGATCCAAAAGTAAATCCTGAAAATAATGCCTTTTTCTTTTTCTTTTTTTTTTGTTTTTATAGGGAAGGCACGTACAGTAATGGCCTAATGGGATCCAACATAAATTAAATGAATTTTAATTCATTTATAGATAGTTTCTTTTGCTAATATAAGCGATACTACTGTACTTCGTAATAAAAAAAAAATTCCATTTCAAATTATACGGAATATATTTCATTTTTTAATGAATATTATTGATTTGGTTTGCTATGGAGACTTTAGATAATTACTGATACTTCAATCATGCAAATTGAGGTTTTTGTTTGTGTGTGGACAGCAAAAAAATAAGATCAATCGAGATTAGACCAATCAGATGTTACAAAGCCGGGTATAATGAGATTAATATAAATTGATTTTTTATTAAAAAAAACGATAAAATTATAAAACTATCAAAATCATTTTTAATCAACAAAACTACAAGAGTATATATAAAGGATTTGCTTAGGCGAAAAGTTGGAAGTGTTATTTCGCGTGTGAAACCATTACTGTTACATGATAACAAGTGTGCTTTATAAAAGCAAAATCCTGAAATACCTAAAATTATATTACTATTAAGTATCGCGTGTGCATATTTTCTTGTGGTGATGCACAATGCTTAGTATTAATTAGTTGTAATGCACTATTCACATTTTACAGTGAAGATTCGATGCACTAGTCATCATTATAATAATCAGTATTTGGTCTATGCAGAAGTGACATGATCCACTACCCTTTGCAAGATAATAGTAACCATGATTGATTTAGCCATGCATTAATTAATTATTTAACTAAAAGAACTAAATTTGTATGTTTCTTAGCTGAATTTGCAACCATTTGAAAGTCTTTCATTGTAAAATATGTAATTAAACTAGAATAGAACCAGGGTTTTTGTTTTCTTGGCCATGAAGGATGCATGTGATTGTATTAAAACAATGCAGTCTACAATAACTAATAACACTATGCTGACACTGCTTATTTTCATGATTACATCAATCAGTGAACCAAGGTTTGGCAACCTTGGCATTCTTTGGAGTAGGGGTGAACCTGGTGCTGTTTCTGACAAGAGTGATGGGGCAAAATAATGCTGATGCTGCAAACAATGTGAGCAAGTGGACTGGCACAGTTTACATCTTCTCTCTTGTGGGTGCTTTCCTGAGTGATTCCTATTGGGGAAGATACAAAACTTGTGCCATCTTTCAGGTTATCTTTGTAATTGTAAGTAATATCCTCTCATTTTTTCCTTTCTGTATTCATCCTCTTTCGGTCAGTTCATTTGGTGGAATGAAAGTAAAATGAAATAAAAGATTTGAATTAAAGTAAAGTGTAAAAATGCGGGTTTCACTCATTTTACGGTTCATTTCACTTCTTTTCCACTCTTTTTTCACTCAAAGCGAACACTACCTTAATTTCAAGCTAATACATTCCTTGGGTAATTACTAATATTCTGGTTTGAAACAACAGGGTTTAGTGTCCCTGTCCCTTTCATCATACATCTCCCTGATTAAGCCCAAAGGTTGTGGGAATGAAACAATTCCATGTGGGAAGCATTCAAGCTTGGAAATGGGGATGTTCTACCTCTCAATCTATCTCATTGCCTTAGGGAATGGAGGGTATCAGCCAAACATTGCCACATTTGGAGCTGACCAGTTTGACGAGGAGCACTCGAAGGAGGGTTACTCGAAGGTTGCCTTCTTTAGCTACTTCTACCTGGCTCTGAACCTTGGTTCACTCTTCTCAAACACAATTCTAGGCTATTTTGAAGATGAAGGACTGTGGGCTCTAGGGTTCTGGGCGTCTGCAGGCTCTGCTTTTGCTGCCCTTGTCTTGTTTCTTATTGGGACGCCAAGATATCGACACTTCAAACCCAGTGGCAATCCTCTTTCGAGGTTCAGCCAAGTTCTTGTTGCTGCATCAAGGAAATGGAGAGCTCAAGTGACATCAAATGAAGAGGATCTATATGTCATGGATGAAAATGAATCTCCCACCAATGGCAACAGGAGGATTCTCCACACTGAAGGGTTCAAGTAAGTATTAGAAGCCAACTTCACATAGTAGAATTTAAATACTTCTAAAAACAGCTGATGTTTATACCTTATAGAACAGAGGTTGCATGAAATGGTTTTACTGTATTGATAATTGATGTCATCAAATCATTTTGCTAAGACCATGGCACAACTTACAAACTACACAACAATTTTTTTCAGTGTAATTGGACTTTCTTCATTCCACCCAGCTATAACAATTTGATCAATTGCAGGTTTCTGGATAGAGCAGCGTTTGTATCTTCCAAAGATTTAGAAGACCAAAAGAGTGGCGTTCATAACCCCTGGCGTCTCTGCCCCATTACTCAAGTTGAAGAAGTAAAGTGCATACTAAGACTTCTTCCAATTTGGCTCTGCACCATAATATACTCAGTGGTTTTCACACAAATGGCTTCTCTTTTTGTGGAGCAAGGGGCTGCCATGAAAACTACAATCTCCCATTTCAGAATACCACCTGCAAGCATGTCTAGCTTTGACATCCTCAGTGTCGCTGTTTTCATTTTCTTCTACCGTCGAGTGATTGATCCACTTGTCGGAAGACTCAAAAAGAAAGGTTCCAAGGGACTTACCGAGCTTCAGAGAATGGGAATTGGACTTGTCATAGCTGTAATGGCAATGATTTCAGCTGGAATAGTCGAATGCTACAGGCTTAGGTATGCAAAACCAGGATGCCCCCACTGCAGTGGCACAAGCTCTCTAAGTATCTTCTGGCAAATTCCTCAGTACGCACTTATTGGAGCTTCTGAGGTTTTCATGTATGTAGGCCAATTAGAGTTCTTCAATGCTCAGACACCAGATGGCTTAAAGAGCTTTGGAAGTGCCCTTTGCATGACATCCATCTCTCTCGGGAACTACGTTAGTAGCTTACTTGTTAGTATGGTTATGAAGATCTCCACCGAGGATCGCATGCCGGGATGGATCCCTGGAAACTTAAACAGAGGCCACCTAGATAGGTTTTTCTTCCTCTTAGCTATCTTGACATCAATAGACTTGGTCGTTTATATTGCATGTGCAAAGTGGTTCAAGAGTATACAGCTGGAAGGGAAATATGAAGAGAATGATAGGCCTGGTAGCTTTAAAGTCTAATGTGCAATGGACAACAAACAAAGGCTATGGTAACAGTATATATAAATAAAGAGAAAGAAGGGACCAACAACTAGTCAGATTAGCTTGAGCTATAGTTGCTATGGAAGAAAAAATGGCTGGTTTGCAGTGAGAGAAGCTCTTTTACCCGAGTCTCCTATAACAATAGTCATTGTTTTTGTTTCAACTAACGGTTTGTTTGGTTTGAGAAAACATTTTGTTTTCGCAAATAATTACTAAAATGTTACCTTGTTTTTAATTTGTATTTTGCTTTCAGAACTTTGTATAGAAAATGGTAAATACAACAAAATGTTGTTTACCAGTTCTTGTACAAAATTTTGAAATCTAAATAAAGTGAAAATAAGGTAGCATTTTTATAATTATTTATGGAAGCTGAAAATAAAAACTAAATCTTTTCACAAACGAAACCGTCCCCTATATTTTCAGTTATTGAGTCCAGGTTGTGTAAAACTAAAGTTTTTGAAGAGACAATGACAGTTTTAGGGCAACTTTAAGGCTCCTTTCTTTTGTCTTTGTACGTTATTGTTACAATGAATATGTTATTTTGATTTCCAAGTATGAAATTTTATGCTATAATTACCAATTATTTACAGATCTTATCAACTGTATACCTCTCTTCTCAGTGCTAACACAGATGTTTTTGTCATTGATGCCTGGAAGTGGAACATGAACAATCCATTAACTATTAACAAACTAAGGGATTTCTTATACATTCTAATTTAGCTGAGTGACTGCATAGAGAGAACAACTTACGCACAGACATTCATTCACCAAAAAAAAACAATCCAAAATGAGCAATGGCAACCTTAAGGTCAAGTCTGTCGTAATGTGGACAGGGAAACAAGAGTCATGTATATGATTTACTTAAATAAAACAGCACCGACTAGCAACTTATATTGCTGACAATATAGTATACAGAATAAGTATTGTACACAATCACTTACAAAAAGAACAAAAGAAAAACATAACCTGCAACTTAAGAAAATTTAAAAAATACTATTAAGGGAGCCATGAACTCCCCGAGTAGAAATGGAATGCCATATAGGAAGATTTTGGCAGTAAAAAGAGGTATTAACAAATAAAAGTTAAGATACACTTAGTATTATCAAACTTTATGGAATTGAAATAGGAATAAACCAAAATGTGTGGATGTTAATATTTTTTTATTCAAAAAGTGAGCATGATTGACTCTCGGTACATAATAACCAAGAAAGAAGAGCAAAGACCTGAAAAAGAGTGAGGTATATGATAACTGAGGAAACAAGCAACGAATTGAAGAGAATGGGAAACTTTCTGATTGCTCCTATCAGAGTGATTACTAAATACAAAAGATTTTAAACCAAATGCCAATGTACTTGGTTATCTAGCTTTTGAATATTGATTAATGCCCCCTTAAATTTATTCGTCCTAATTTAATAAATCAAAGCCAGTTTAGCTTCATTTTTTCTGACACATACCCATAAATAATCTTTGTATCAGTTAAAGACTTAAAAGCCCTTGGCAAATAAAGATATGTTCTACCAAGAGTATTCACCGAATGGGAAGATCAACACATCTAAATCACGGTCAATTGCAATTAGCTGGTGAATGTAATATATTTGTCATGTCATCTAATTGTAGATATGTTTGTGAACAATTCACCATGGTAAATTCACTTTTGTGGATTGTGTGGGTTAAAAGTCCACAAAAAAAATATCACCCCTAAGTTAACTAACCATAGGACATGGTTGAAGGATAGAAAAATTTACCATGCATTTAATGTGTCCAATGCAACTCTTGCCTATAAATAATATTTCATTTCACTTTATTTGCATCTCATTTTAATTACAAATTCTTACTATACATTTGTAGTAACTCTTTCTTAGAGAGTTAACATAGTAGTGAGTGTATTCTCCTATTATAAGAGAGAGTGTATATTGTTCTTTCCCAATATTTAGAGAGAGGTTGTAAGTTCTCTTCCACTTAGTAAAAATATTTCTCTAGTCTTGTTCGTGGTTTTTTCCTTATTCATTGAGGGTTTTCCACGTTAAATATTGCGTGTCAATTCCTATATTTCTCATCTCTATTTTAGTTGCGAGTTATTATTTTATCACTTTGGTACCTAACAGTGGTATTAGAGCCAGGTTATTGATATTATTCCGCTGCAATAACACACTGGTATGCTGGAATAATGTTGGAGAAAATTCTTAGTATGCTCTGTGACTACGGTATATCTGTCACATCAGAAAAGAATTATTTTTGTTACTAGATATACAGTGCATAGTATGAAAGTGCATGTCTAGAAAAGTTCTAGCTAAGGAAAGACTTGATATTTAATTGTGTTCATTGGTGACCCACCTCTCTTTCTTGGGAACTTACTTGGTGCACTAGTTCACAATCTACTGTCACTGTTCTAGTAGGAAGTATTATTCACGATTGAAGTTGTGTAAATTGGTTCTCTTTAGTGTGAAACCATGGTAGCAGGATATAAGATAGAGAAATTTAATGGGAGTAAATTCTCTCTTTGGAAATTGAAGATAAAAGTAATTTTAAGGAAGGATAATTGCCTAGATGCAATTGAAGGTAGGCCGTAGATGTCATTGATGAAAAGTGAAAAGAAATGGACGAAAATGTTATTGCTAATTTACACTTAACAATGACAGACTCGGTTTTGTTTAGTGTTGCGAAGAAGAAGACTGCAAAGGAAGTTTGGGATACCCTCAACAAATTGTACAAGGTTAAGCTATTTCACACTAAAATATTCTTGAAGAGGAAACTCTACACTCTTCGAATGAGTGAGTCCACTTTGGTGATGGATCATATCAAAAATTTGAATACTTTGTTCGTTCAGCTTTTTGTGTCAAAATTCAACATAGAAGAGAACGAGCGAGTGAAACTTCTACTTCAGCGTTTACCAGATTCGTATGATCAACTCATCATCAACATAACGAATAATAATATCATCGGCTGTCTAACTTTTTATGATGTTGTTGGAGCTATTCTTGAAGAAGAATCCAGGTGAAAGAATAAGGAGGATAAGCTGAAAAATTCCAAGCAAGTAGAGGCTTTAACAATGATGAGAGGTAGATCAACGGAACGTGGCTCTAGTGAGAGTCATAATCATGGTAGATCAAAGTCTCAGAGAAAAAAAAACCTTAAATGCTACAATTGTGGCATAAAATGACACTTGAAAAGGGATTATTGGCACAAGAAGAGTGGAGGAAATAATTTTGAAGCATCAACCTTTCAAGGTTGTGTTGCAAGTACCTTAGATGATGCCAAAGTTCTGTATAGTGAAGCAGCAATAAGTTCTAGAGGCGAGAGACAACTTTATGATTGTTGGATATTGGATTTAAGTGCAACCGGCACATGACTCTACGTCGAGAACGATTTTGTACTTACGAGCCTATCTCAAGAGGATTCGTGTTCATGAGAAATGATCATGCCTTGAAAATTGCTGGAATCGGTACTATCTGATTAAAAATGTATGATGGTACTATACGCAAGGTTCAAAGGGTACGACATGTGAAAGGTTTAAAGAAGAATTTATGGTCCATTGGATAATTGGATGACCTTGGGTGCAAAATCCATTTTGAAGGTGGAATCTTGAAGGTAGTGAAAGGCAATCTTGTAGTGATGAAAGTTGAGAAGATCACAGCTAATCTATACATGCTTTTAGGAGATACATTGCAAGAAGCGGATACATCAGTTGCAACAACAAGTCAAGAAGAAGCAACGATGATGTGGCATCGTAAACTAGGTCACATGTCAGAGCGAGGCTTAAAAGTTCTCGTGGAACGTAATCTCTTACTTGGGCTCAAAATGGTTAATTTATTGTTCTGCAAACACTGCATGATGAGTAAGCAACATAGATTGAAGTTTGCTAAAGTAACTACAAAAAGTAAACACATACTAGACTTGATCCATTCAGATATGTGAGAATCGCTAGAAGTATCCCTAGGAAGAGCAAAGTATTTTGTATCATTCATTGATAACTATTCTAGGAGATTATGGGTGTTCCTAGTAAAAAAGAAGTCGAATGTGTTTCCAGTATTCAAGGAATTCAAAGCAAGAGTAGAGTTTGAAACTGGAGAAAGAATTAAGTGCTTGAGGACATACAATGGAGGAGAATATGTAGATGGTGAATTTTTGGCATTCTGCAAACAATGGGGTATTTTGAGACAATTCACAGTTCCACATACACCTCAACAAAATGGTGTGGCAGAGCGGATGAATAGAACTCTCCTAGATAGAACAAGAGCTATGTTGAGAATAGTAGGGATGACCAAATCTTTTTGGGCTGAAGTAGTTAAAACCATCTGTTTCTTGATAAATTGATCACCATCGACATCAATTGGTTTGAAGACTCCGATGGAGTTGTGGAAAGGAAAACCAGCAAATTATTCTTCCTTACATGTATTTGGATGTCCTGTGTATGTGATGTACAACTCCCAAGAAAGAACGAAGCTGGATCCAAAATCCAAGAAATGTATATTCTTGGGCTATGTTAACAATGTTAAGGGGTATCGTTTGTGGGATCCTACTGTCCACAAGGTTGTTGTTAGTAGGGACATAGTTTTTAGAGAAAAGGAACTGCAAAGTCAACAGAAAAATGACAGCACTGAAAAAGACATTATTATGGTGGAAATGAAGAAGAAGTCAAGAGATAATAATGACTCTTCCAAAACTGAACAAGAACACAAAGAACAAGAACCAAATGAGGCCAATGGTGGACAAGTACTTCGATGATCAACACGACCGAAGTTTACACCAGCTTGGTTCTCAAATTGTGTCATGATAATTCATGATGTGTATTGTCTCTTAACTGAAGAAGGGGAACCATCAACCTTTCAAGAGGCTGTGAGTAGTTCGAATGCTTCTCTGTGGATGACAGCAATGTATGAAGAAATGGAAGCCTTGCATAGAAATAAAACATGGAAACTTGTTGAACTTCCACAAAGTTGAAAAGCCATTGGGAGCAAATGGGTCTTTAAGATCAAATGAGATGGCAACGATCAAATGGAGCGATATCGTGCAAGATTGGTGGTTAAAGGCTATGTGCAGAAAGAAGGCATTGATTTCAATGAAATATTCTTTCCTGTTGTTAGATTGACCACAATTAGAGTTGTTATGGCTATGTGTGCTGCATTTGATTTAAATCTTGAGCAACTTGATGTAAAGACTGTTTTTCTCCATGGAGAACTTGAAGAGGAGATATATATGCTCCAACCGGAAGGCTTTAAAGAACAAGGAAAAGAAAACTTGGTTTGTAGGTTGACCAAATCTTTGTACGGTCTAAAGCAGGCGCCAAAGTGTTGGTACAAGAGATTTGATTCCTTCATAATTAGCCTTAGTTACAATAGACTGAATTCAGACCATTGTATATGTTGGTGGTAGGCCCCAACAAAGATCGCATCCAAGAGTTAAAGGCACAGTTAGTTAGGGAGTTTGATATGAAGGACTTGGGACCCACAAACAAGATTTTAGGGATGCAAATTCACCGAGACAGAAAAGATAGGAAGCTTTGGCTTTCTTAGAAGAATTACTTACTGAAAGTCTTGCGACACTTCAACATGAAATACTATAAGCCAATTTTTACTCCACTTCCTATCAATTGTAAGTTATTCTCAAGTATAAGTCCTACCAATGAAGCAAAGAGGATGGAAATGTCTTGAGTATTGTATGCATCAACAGTAGGAAGCCTTATGTATGCCATGATATGCACTAGACCAGACATTGCACAAGTAGTGGGAGCGATTAGTAGATTCATGGCAGATCCAAGCAAAGAGCATTAGAATGTTGTTAAGAGGATCCTTAGGTACATCAAAGGAACCTCAGAAGTTGCATTATGTTTTAAAGGTTCAAGATATATTGTAAATGGCTATGTTGATTTAGATTTTGCAAGTAATCTTAATAAGAGAAAATCTATTATTGGCTATGTGTTTACTCTTGCAAAAGGGGCAATTAGTTGGTTGTCTAAATTACAGGCTGTTGTAGCTTTGTTTACTACAGTAGCTGAGTACATGACAGCTACCTAGGCATGCAAGGAGGCTATTTAGTTACAAAGGTTATTGAAGGAACTTGGGCACGATCAACAGAAAATTATTATGTATTGTGACAGTGAAAGTGCCTTGCACATTGCAAGGAATCCAGCCTTTCATTCTAAGACAAAGCACATAGGTGTTCAATATCACTTTGTCAAAGAAGTAGTGGAAGAAGGAAGTGTAAATATGCAAAAGATTCACACTAAAGATAACCTAGCAGATGTCATGACCAAGCCGATTATAGAAACAAGTTTGTATGGTGTCGATCCTCATTTGGCTTATTAAAAACGTAAACAACAAGGAAATGACAAAATAGAGAGATGGTTTTCAAAAAACACAAAAGTAGTTTTAAGTGAGAGATTTTGAATAATTCAGCATGGTAAATCCACTTTTGTGGATTGTGTGGGTTAAAAGTCCACAAAGGAAGCACCACTTCTAAGTTGGCTAAGCATAAGACATGGTTGAAGGGTAGAAAAACTTACCATGCATTTAATGCATCCAATGCAACTCTTGCATGTAAATAACATTCCATTTCACTTCATTTGCATCTCATTTCAATTGTAAATTCTTACTACACTTGTAGTAACTCCTTCTTAGATAGTTAAGAACATAGTAGTAAGTGTATTCTCCTATTATAAGAGAGAGTGTGTAATTATTCCTTATATTTAGAGAGAGATTATAAGTTCTCTTCCACTTAGTGAAAATATTTCTCTCGTCTTGTCGGTTGTTTTTCCATTATTCATTGAAGATTTTCCACGTTAAATATTATGTGTTAATTATTATATTTCTCATCTCTATTTTAATGGCGAGTTATTACTTTGTCACTTTATTAACTAACAATGTTGAAGCAAGAAAATTATAGGCAAATTACTTTTGGAAATATATTATCAATTTATAACTGCATCTAAGTTTGGTCCTTTTGGTTTTCCATTACACGACAAAATCAATCAATTGTACATTACAAGCAAATTGTCAAGCACGCAATAATATGCAACAAAGTGATACAATTTTATTGCTATATGAGACCAACACACCAAAATCAACGTGAAAAGGAATCATTCACGTAGATTTAAACTACAACAAAACAATTGTTAGTACAACCTACGAAATCATTTCAGCACCCAAAACCTGCAATTTCAACTTACTTCCAAGCAAGACAGTTACAAATTTACAATGGGCGCGACTGAACGAGATGTGATGAGGAGGAGATTTAGGTTATGGCCAAGGGTAAAGCAAACTTCAGAACGTGTTAAGTTGCTTGTAATCAACCCCATACAAAAATGTCATCTATTTTTATCTCTTATCCAATACAAGTATCATTGTGATGATGCTTGTCCATACGCCTTTGTGAAATAATAAATATTTGTTGCTTGTCAAGCAACATTGCTTTCCCTTTTTTTTTTTGCATAAAAATAATAAAAAAATATATTATGTTTCATCCTCTAATAAAGCTATTTTATGAAAGTTGTTGTTATAATTAGTTTTAGTTGAATTAAAATATTTACTAGCCGTTTAACTTTTTTTTTATTATAAATAAAATATATTTCAATAATTTTTTTATACAACTAGAAATTTTCAAATTTCTTTCATTTTCATTCTAAAAAATTCTCAACTTTTTTATTTGTTTTCATTCAATGGATTCAAATAAAAATCCATTTAATGTGAATCCATAGTTTAATTATATTTCAAATTTTCAACTTCCCACAAATCTAAACTTTTAAAATTCTTTAGATTCATCCAACACATACAAAGTAATTCTAATATAATAAATTATCAAAATGCTACACCCCCATTTCATCCTTATCAATTTGGGATGTTTCAATTATATAATTACATAGGTTTTAATTATATAATTGTTATCATGTATTAGTTTTTAATTATGTAGCTTTTACTTATGGAATATTTATTAATTATTTTGATTATGTTTTATTTTATTTTATTTTTAAATATGTAATATTTGTAAAAAAAAAAATAGCCGTTGTAAAAATCTTACTATTGTAAATAAATATATTTTACTTATGTATATATTTTTATTTATGTGAGATTAAATATATTTTATCATTTTAAATAAATATATTTTAGTTATATGTATATTTTTTTATTGCGTTAAAATATATTTTACATATTTATAGTTTGTAAAAATAAATTATTAAAAAATTATAATGATTCTTCTTTAAAAAAATAATAATTTAAGTTTGTTTTTAAAATTTATTAGAAACAACTTTTAAAAAGTTGTACCATTGGAGAGATTTAAGGGTTAATGATGCTTAGGTTGGTTAGAGTAAAAATGAATGACGTGTACACATGAGTCTCATATAATTCCCACTTTAATTTCTGTTTTTTACCATTGTATTACGGAACAACTAGGGATTAAATATTCTATTCCAAAATAACTACTATGAAATAGAATAAGTAATTTAGAATAAAAATTTATTATGCAATAGTCATTCTCTAACACAAAATTTACACTCTTGAATAATTATTTCACAATAGGGTAGTACTTCACTCCCAATATCCAAACTATCCAAACTTCTTCTCCAATACTCTCATTGTGTAGTCTTTGCTCCATATTTCTTCTTCACATTATGGTCAAGTCTCCATCACATGTTCATACACATTTTCGTCGTCAACATTTACATGTAGAGAAAAAGGTGACATGCATATCGCCGTCATCATCATTCAAACACGTTATCATCGATAATGTCAATGCATGCACACGTTGTTGTTGTTGTTG
The DNA here is from genome assembly GCA_014843725.1 of Amphicarpaea edgeworthii. NCBI lineage: Eukaryota > Viridiplantae > Streptophyta > Magnoliopsida > Fabales > Fabaceae > Amphicarpaea > Amphicarpaea edgeworthii. Next base: position 5,498,546 of record CM026324.1, on the reverse strand, counting down.
TTAGTGTTCATGCAAAGAGGAGAGGATGAAGGGGTGAGGGCAAGGGGAAGGGGTGGTAGCACATAAGAGAGCAAGGGTTGTTAAGGTTGGGGATAATTTTGTCCACGTACACAAAAGCTTAAGGTGTAAGAAGCAAAGTGACGTGTAAAAAGCAAATTTCCAAAGAGAAACAAGCTTGTTTTGGAATAAATAAAATGTTTAATGTTGAATATAAAAAAGAAGTGTGTAAAATTCATTTTGACTAATAATATGTCTATTTCCTTTATTGCTCAATACATTCCTCTTCCTCTTTTAAAAACCAAATTATACAAATATCATTTCCCTTCAAATATTATTCTCTACCTCACATACTCTCAGTTTCCAACTCAAATCGAATGACATATTGGATCATATTATTCCTCAAATCGATCCTTTGGTAAAATCTAATTAATCTTGGAGTTGGACTGCTAATCCATTTGATTGAACCATTGATTCAAACCAATATTTACATATGCGTTTTGCCTTTATTTAAAAAAAATGACAAGAAAACATGATTCAATTTTGAATATTCAAGCTTAAATGTTTGAAGACCAACCGTTAAGCAACCTAACTCTATTGATAACTATAAATCAGTTTGGATATAGGAACTTTTATAAGAAGAAAATATATAAAAAAAAAAAAATCTAACTTAACTAAATTATCTGAACTAACTTTAATACTACTTGTTAATGAGTAATTTATATCTAGTTTATTGTCTATGATTTCACAAATAAATATCAATAAATTTGAACTTATAAACTTTTAAAATTATACTATGATCATTATTATAATGCATTGTTTAAAAAATTGTTTTTTTTATAAGGTATTTTAAAATTTTCATGAAGTATTTTTTTATTCATTAGTTACACTTATTAAATACTTGAAACATTGTATTTTAATTAATTGTGGTGCATAATACCCTTAATAAGGGTATAATTGATATAATAGTGAAAAATTCATTCAAAACAATTAAATTATGTAATTGATGTTGAACATGACTTATAATAACGACTAAAGAGAATATTAATTTATGATGTAATTATTTTAAGATAAATATAAAATTTATAATTTTTTTAATATAGATCAAATCATCAAACTATTAAATCTTTATCCATGAAATTTTATTATGGGATTTGGTTAATATCACATCACACACACGTGGGCGATTGTGATAATGTTACCTGGAATATTTCAAAAGCCATTTTTCCTTTTATTGTTCTCGGATACATCTTCATAATCGAACAGTAGTAATTGCAAAATAACATATCCGAAGTGACGCGACGACACGTACATGTTGATATGATATTATTAAAAGAATGTCTTGCTTGAGTGAATGACATCGTATCGTACCATACAGAACAAAAAAAAAAAACTAATAAATTGAGTATCCGGCCATAACAATTATTGTATTGTCAAATTTTATTATATTACCCACTTGCATGTGATTTAATAAAGAATCATATATTCGAGTAAGTTGCAATTTTAAAAATAGAACACACTTAGAGTTGTGTAAGTTGTTGTTCATTCCACATCGATGAGATGAGTATTTAAATATTTATATTAAAGTTCATTCCAGGTATTCTAGATAAATTAAATATGTTTTATTTATTTATTTATAAGAATCAAATATGATATTATAGATTACAATATTAACACATCTATTTAATCAATTGAGAACTTTCTTAATAAATATATTTTTATTTTAATGTTGTTCATATACTATAAAAAAAGTTTAATATTTTATTTGACAAAAAAAAAAAGTTTAATATATACATATATTAAATATTATATTTAATATTCTCATATATATGAGGTGATTCGTATGAAAACTGCGCTTTTATGTGAGAATGAGAACATATATTTTCATTCATTGGATTAAATTATACGGTAAGGATTAACGCGGTCTTTTAAAAATTAACATGCACTTACTTTATTTGATTTATCTCCTTCCCATCTTCATTGCATCCAAAATTAAAAATAAAAAAGATTTACCAAATATTCAAAAAAGAATTATTTTATCACATCCTAAAATATTAAAGATTTATCATCACTCCCACTAACAATTGTCTTCATCACCATGGCTGCCGCCACCACTATCATTGCTACCATCATGATCATTGTCCACGTTGTTGGCTGCCAAGATCACCACTACCACCACTAACATGGTCACCGTCACCAGGACCACTGTCACCGCCACCATCATGGTCGTCGTCCCCGTTGTTACCGCTGCCACCAGAGACGGATTTATGGGAGGCAAGCAGGGGCTTCCACCCCCCTCTCTTTTAATATATATAAAAAATAAAATAGGTTTTTAAGTTAGTATTTATTTAAATTTTTTTATTAGTAGATCATATCTTAGTTTTATACCTACTATTTGGTTTCATTACATTTTTATTTATTTTTTGCAAGTTTTACTCTTAATAAATTAATTTAGCACTTTTCATCTACAATTTTTTAAAATCTTATAAATTTTACTCTATTATTTATTCTTATATTACATGATTGCAGATTTTACTCTCATTTTTTTAAAAAAATTTGACAAATTTTATACCCATTTTTTGTCTATTTTTTATATAAATTTTACATTAAATATATATTTTTTTAAATTTTATCTTCAATTTTTGTAAAAAAAATTATAGCCCCTCCCTACTTAAATTCTTGGATTCATCCATAGCTGCCGCCGCCGCACGGGGACGATGACCATAATGGTGGTGGTGACAGTGACCTTGGTGGTGACAAGAATCGCAGTGGTAACCATGTTGGTAGTGGTGATGATGACCCTGACAACAACAACAAGGATGGTGACCATAATGGTAGTGGTGACGGTGGTCATGGTGATGGGACAACCCTTGGTGACAATGATGATGAGTATTTAATATTTTAGGATGTGATAAAATAATTCTTTTGAATATTTGATAATTGTATTAATCTTTACCGTCTAATTTAATCAATTAAAATAAAGTATGAGTCGCACCTAAAATTATTATTTTACTATTTTCTTTTTGTAAATATAAAAGGAAATACACTTAATAAAAAAATAGCATATTATATATATAACATTAATGTTATTGTGCAATTAATTTTTTTATTTTATAGAGTATATAATTATATTCAGAACTATATACATAGATACAGCGAGAGACAAGCGACATTTACTATGAAAAATAACAAAATATTTTTTTCTTTTAATTTCTTTAAAAAATATTGTAACAATCAACGCCCTGAAAATTGACGTTGAGCCTAAATCTTTTGTTTCAAAAATAATAGACTAAATTAATTCTCTTATTACTTCATAGAAATATCAAAATTGTACTTTAGCCTTATAATTTTATTCTATGACTATGCACTCATAATGTGTAAAACATCTATTAGATAACAAATATGGCATTTATTAAATAACATGTAAAAATACTAAAAAAATAGCATGGCTAAAATTGTAAATAAAATATTAGGTACCAAAACCTTGATTTTTTTTCTAGTTTTGTTCATCTAATTCTTAATATACCATAAAGAACAAAAAAAGAAAGAAAGAAAAATGAAAAAGAGCATATTGAATGGGTGTTTGTTTGGTGGTGTGTGCACGAAGGAGCATATTCATTTTTAGCAAAGATGGCAAGCACTTTCACCGAATCAAGAGAACTTCGCAATCAACAAGAAGAACATGATGCACTTTTTAGCTTTGCTTTCATCGCTTCGATTTTATTTTTATTTTGACTAACACAAACAAGTCCTAATCCAAAACAACATTCTCCTTTGGCAGTATACAAATTCCACCAAACCACGCTTACCAAAAGACAAATTCCATTCTCAATTTCTCATTATCTTTTTTTTTTAAATTAAACATTTTCCTAGTCAAGAAAATTGTATTTTTAAAATTAATTTTTTTCTATGTCAAGAGAAAAAAAATTATGATATGTTTTTTTTTCAGTATAATTACTATTTTAATACCAACCAATTAATAATATCTTTATATAACTTTTAAAATAATTATTAAAAAGCTTAACAATTTTTAAGTATTTAAAAATTCACAATTGAACTACATTTAACTTAATTAAGTCTTAGTATACAAGTATCAAATAGTGTATAGTATATAAATGTGTGTTAAATAAAAGAAAACGTTGTACGCTCATAATAATTTTGCTCATAATCATTTTTTAAGACATTCGGTACATGTTTGAAAATTTTATAAAAAACCGTGTTTAGATCAAAAATATTTTTTTAAAGTATCAATCTTTACTTTTATTTTTGTCGGTCAAAATTTATATTGAGATCTTTCTATGACATTTTTTAATATACTTTTTGTAAACTCAATATTCTAGTCAATTTTTTTTTTCTTATATCAGTCAAAAGTTAGAGACTAAGAATGTTTCGATAAATTTATCTATGAAGACTTGTAAGAAAATAAAATAAACTCCTTAATAAATTAATATTACTTTTTATATAAATTAATCTATAGAAACGTTTTTATATTAATTTATTAAAAAACTTACTTTGAATATATAATATTCATATTTCTTTCTTATTTTTATTTTCTATAAATATTAAATACAGTTACACACCTCTAATTCTTTAAGACATTATATTATATTATATTATATACCAAAAAGAAATAAATTTATTAATTTAATGAATATCTTTTCATTCACATGAATCTGCGTACCGTATCTGAACCAAAAATCTGGATTACATTCACACTATGACCATAGGAGTCTCCCACTAAATGAAATTTACTCTGTAATATAATTTGACGCGCTCAAGACAATTATAATTTTTATAAAATTAATTATGTACGTTATGGTGTATTATCGTTTTTGTCTATTTTCTTTTCCCAGATTCATTAATTCATTCAATTTTAATATTATATTGTAGGAGTGATAAAACGACGTCGCGGGTGACCCCCAGCCGCGACGCAACACTTAAAAAGCCGAATCTCGTGGAAAATACAAAGACCCGCCACCACTGCTTAAACAGAGCTCCAAATTCGCGTTGCTCTCTCTCTCTCTCTCTGCTCCAATCCAAACCCTCTCTTTTCTCTCTTCTCTGAAAGAGAAAAGAAAGAAAAACAAAACGAAACAAAACCCTAATCCTTTGTTAATGGCATCTTCACTCCTTCAACCTTCTTCGTCTTCCACCGTGGCGTTCTCTTCTTCCTCCTCTTCTCTCTTCTCCGGCGGCACTTCCCATGCCACTCTCCGGACCTTAGGTTCCGTTGACCATTCCCGCGCTCGAATCTTCGCGCCTTACACCGTCGTAAATTATCAACTAATCCTCTCCGTTTTTTTTTTTGTTTTTTTCCGCTTTTTTTATTTTTGAAATTAGTTTTTTTTTTCCGCACGATTACGTTGTTCTTTTTTTTATTATTATTATTATTTCAATGGCAGAAATGTGACATGTCGGAATCGTCGAATTTCGTCAACGGGAAACCGATCATTCCGGTTCTCAACGAACGCACTCTGCCGAAGTTCATGGAATCCGCGACCGCGGCGCAAACCGTCAGCAGGAACAGTAACCGGTTGAAATTGTTCTCGGGCACCGCCAATCCCATACTCTCTCAGGTTATTTCTCTATTGCTGCTTACTTTAATATTTGTTGACTAGTCAAAATAACTGTTGAAATTTGTGTTAATTTAGTTCATGAACATTGGAAATTGATGAGTATTTCGTGGGGACTAGTTTGACTGATGAAATGCACGTTTTAAGGACTTTTTCATCGTTCAGTGACACTGTTGACTGGGGTTACATCTTTTTGAGACCTATCTGATGATATTCGGTCTTTCGGTTGATTGTTTTTAATTCTACTAATTAATGTCTTGCGTTTCAACTGATTAAATATTCATACTTTCATTTCTGATACAAAGGATCAATGTTACTGAAAAATGATATCAGATTGTATTGAAGGTGTCATCTAGCATGGTGTTGTCTGTCAATTTGTGGTTATGAACATGATAGGTATTGTAAAAGATTATTTGGTCTTGATTTGATTTCAGAGTTTAGTAGCTATCTATCGTTTTGGTTGCTTGATAGAAAATAAAGTTGGTAACTTGGTATGTGCTATCTTTTTAATGGGCTGTTTTTTTTCTGAGTTTTGTTGGTTTTCTAACTGTTGCTTTGATTAGGAAATTGCACGGTACATGGGCCTGGAACTTGGACAGATTTCCATCAAGCGATTTGCTGACGGTGAAATCTATGTCCAGTTACAAGAGAGTGTAAGGGGTTGCAATGTTTACCTTATACAGCCAACCTGCCCTCCTGCAAATGAGAATCTCATGGAGCTTAAGATAATGATTGATGCTTGCCGGAGGGCATCTGCTAAAAATATCACTGCTGTGATTCCATACTTTGGATATGCCAGAGCAGATAGGAAGGCAAGTATTTTGCATGTAACTGATTTTCTTTTGTAATCAGTAGTTTTATACTAGCGGTCTGTATATTAATGATGATTATGCGACAAATCCATATTAATGTGCCTATCTTTGTTATTTAATTGAATTATTTTTATCTCCAGTTGGTTTCGTGTTTTTGTTTAATGATGGACTTGAGCTAACAAATGGGTTTTACATGCAATTAATGGATTTTTTTCCCTTCCTTTACAGACTCAAGGGCGTGAATCAATTGCTGCTAAACTTGTTGCAAACCTAATTACAAAAGCTGGGGCAGACCGTGTTCTTGCTTGTGACCTGCATTCAGGGCAGTCCATGGGTTACTTTGATATTCCTGTGGATCATGTCCACTGTCAAGTAAGTCAGCTCTGAATGGTTGTAGTTTATTTCTTGGAAACATGTTTCTTAATTGGCTAATACTAGTGTTTATGATGTCCACTAGCCTGTGATCCTTGATTATCTTGCCAGCAAGACAATAAGTTCAAGTGACTTGGTGGTTGTTTCCCCTGATGTTGGTGGTGTTGCAAGAGCACGTGCTTTTGCTAAGAAATTATCTGATGCGCCTTTAGCTATTGTAGACAAAAGGCGCCATGGACACAATGTTGCTGAGGTAATAACTACAACAAATCTGTGCATTATCCTTAACATGCTGCATTTCTTTTGGGATTGCCATTTATGTAAGGGAGTATACTCAACAGATATTGTTTGGTTTTCCTTGGTGTTCATTATCAATAATTACTTTCTTTCCCAAAATAAATTGTCCTCTCTGCAAGACTTTGCTTAATCAACAAATGTGCCTATCTTTGTTAGGTATGCATAGTATTTATTATTCCTTTTAGATTGAGATAAAATTGGTATTAGTATCCATGCTTCTTGATACAAAGGCACTGTCCTAGTGTCCTGCTGTTGTCTGAGCTCTTTGATTTTGACAAGAATGCAAATGATTTTATTTCTAGAGTGGTTATAATACTCCTATATTATGCCTAGAACTCTGGCTTCTGTGCTAGGTTGGATATTTGGGTGCCATTTTACTATGTGTTATATGGTGGCGAAACGTGCTCATGGGTTTAGCTGGTTTTATAGTTAGACTAATTATCCTTGGCTAAATTTAAGTAAATTGGATCTCCAATGGTATATTTATCTTTTTTTTTTGAACAACAAAGTATATTCATATATTTATATATAGGAGAATGGTATATTTATCTGTCTTATGTTTGCCCTGCAGGTGATGAACCTGATTGGTGATGTAAAGGGAAAAGTTGCAGTAATGGTGGATGATATGATTGACACTGCTGGTATGCCATCTTCAATGCCCAATTTGAAATTTGAAGGGTTTTTTTCTCCTGTGCTGTTTTTTTGTTGCACATGGTTGCATTAGTTTCTTTTTGCCCTTTTTAACCATTGATATCTGCTGGTACGAATCTTATTCTAATGATTTTGGATGTCAGGGACCATTGCTAAGGGTGCGGCACTATTACATGAAGAGGGAGCTAGGGAAGTGTATGCATGCTGCAGTCATGCTGTTTTCAGGTATTGCCTTCGCTTGTGCCATGCATTTAAATTCTTCTTTTTTTTGGTCTCCCTAGTAAATAGTTGAAGCTAGATAACTTTAGAGTCTAGAGTCTACTGCCAAATCTGAAGCATGTTATGCTTTTCTAATAATTTGTTCTTCAAATACCAAATTCTTCCACTGTTCTGTAGTTTATAATTCTGATGGCTAATTATTCAGCAATAGGTTCTTAGTCAGTTTCTTGGGCATTGTTTTCTTTTGATAAATTTAATATTTAAATGTGTTGCTCATGATATTCATATTCCGTGTTATATATGATGAAGCAGTATTAATATTATGGTGGTTTTGTTTTATTTGGATAATCGCAGCCCTCCAGCAATTGAGAGGTTGTCCAGTGGATTATTTCATGAGGTGATTACTACAAACACCATTCCAGTTTCAGAGAAGAACTATTTCCCCCAGTTAACTATTCTTACTGTAGCAAACCTGTTGGGTGAAACTATTTGGCGGATTCATGACGACAGTTCTGTTAGCAGTATTTTTCAGTAAAACAATTGCAATTATCTTTTGCAGATAATTTAATCAATAAATGCCTTTTAGATTTTAGACCAAGCTTTCTTTATTTCGTCCAATTTTTACTTTTAGTTCTCGCCCCTTATATTTTACATTCATGTGACCTGAGTGAATTCATCAATAAATGTTACTAACCATTTAGCATCGCAAATATTAGAATTTAGAAGTTAAAGTATGCCCCCCGCACTAGAATAGTGAATATCAAACGGTTCAAAACTTTTACTATCAATAGGAAGATTGCTTGATGATGTTTGCAATTGATAAACTTCTCACTGGAAAGATTCAGTTGACTTAAAACAAGTGAAGAAATGAAGACTTGATAATGTTAAAGGGAGGATGCCTAAGACATCTGGAATAATTTGAGAAACTGTCCAAGACCTTAAGCTTGTGTGATCATAAAAATTAACAATGATTTAATGCTTTCTAGATAGTGTAGAGAAGCATAAGAAACATGAGAAAGAAGCCATTATCTAGATGCCAAAAAACCCCATAATCCTTGTTAATGGGTCGGTAAGGCAACGTAAGAGCATCATCCCAATGGAGCAATCCGTAAGTTGTCTTTTTTTGGTCCCATATTATTGCATTCTTCGAAACATTATAATGAGTTACTGAGGTTTTCATTTTCATTTGTGGAGAAACATAAACATGATTTTTGGGTGTTTCTTCTTCTCCCCCTTTTTCATTGGTTACATTATTATTCGATTTAACTTAAGTGAAAAATAATAAATTTTTTTGACACGAATTCAAATGATGTGTCATGTCTTTATCATTAAATTGGTTGTTATTAATACCTATTGAAAACTTTTGATCTATAGAAGGGTTAATTGATGACGATTGAAACATGAAAAAATGTTATAGATGAAATGAGGAAAAAATATTAATAATTTGTCATATTGAGATTATTTTGTTAGTTAGATAAATTTGAAGTTTTTTTAAAAATTAGATTTGTGAGATGTTAATAATTTGATATAAAATTAAACCATGGATTTGTATAAGAATGAATTTTAGTTTAGATTCATCAAATGAAAACAAATTAAAGGTTCATAATTTTTTTAATTCAAAATAAGAAAAATTTGAGAAGTTTTAGTTTTCTAAAAAAATATTAAAGTGAATCTTATTTAAAAAATTGCGAACGTCATAAATTGATAAAGGCAGTAAAAAAACATAAATATTATATTTTTTAGTTTATAACCATGGAAATGATCAAATATAACATTAAACAGTTGTTTTTATTTATTTTAAAGATTCAAACACATGCAATGGGTGCTTTCTAAAGCAATTTTCATATTGCTCTGCAATGGGAGTTGCTTTGCAACAATGTTTCCTTCTCATTTATGCAAGAATGCTTTGCAACAATGTGAATTGATTTACAAGTAGTCTGATGTGAATGCTCATATTAACGCATTGCTTACCAAGCACCGCGCGGAGGGAAGCAATGGTACTTCCTAGCAACTCCAACTATACAATTAACCAAAAAAATTACTTATCAAGCAAATTGTTCCATGAAATATAGTGTTTGATAGTAAAAAAGTTGAGTTTTATAATATTTAAATAATTTTAATAAAATAAACATTGAATATAGTTGTTAATAGCAGTTGAATATTTATGATAAGTTCATTAATTCTTATAAAATTATTTTAAAAATCTTATAAATAGAAGATTTTGATTGTTTGATACTATAAAACTTTATTACATTGTTGGTGCACTATCCATATTCTCATTTATTTTTGTGGATGAATTTATTTATGTGGGCTGAGGTTATTTATGTTTTAGATTAAGAGCATACTTGGGATTCATACATTTAAGTTATTTTTGAAAATTTAAGTTGTTTATAAAAAAATCATGTTTGGGTATCAAGATTAAATATAAAAAAAGATTATTTTTTTTTAAAAAATAAGTTGTTTTGATGGAGTTGAAAATTTATAATTTATGATTATTTTTCAACCGCTTATTTTTTTTTCAACTGTTTTTACACTATTTTATCAAACAAAAGTTTATTTTTTGTTACATCCAAACAAAAATAATTATTTTCAGACAATTTTTCAATAAATTTATCCAAACAAAAATAAATTATAATTATAATCAATTATACATGTAATCGATTATTTAGATAGTATAAAATTTTCAATTATTCCAAACACACCTAATATTATTGATTCAATGAGAAGTTCAAAAATTTGAAATACTCTTCTCCACTAAAAAAAAAATGGATGATATGTGTCTAAATATTGTGCTTTGTCATTATTTGATTAGGCTACAGATCATATTTATTGTGATTATAATAATGATTACATTAATTCCTTTTAAATAGCAATATTTATACCAAACCGTGTTTAATAATATATATTTTGAAATTACAAGTATGAAATATATATATATATATATATATATATATATATATATATTTAAATTTTGATGTTATGTGCACTTAAAGTCTAACAAATAACTTTACTTGATTTTTGGGAGTATAATGGTTTAGGACTTTGTTTTTTCTTGTAGGTTTGATGAACAGCTTTGCCTCCGGCAACGAACCACCAGATGATGGCAGCGATCATCCCTTTCCTACTCCACCTCCACGACCATTCTTCCGTGATATGTTCATGGGAGATAGACTCATTCCAACACCCAGGCCTAGGGTGGACCTAATCCAACAACAATTGGCAAGAATTGAATACGAAGATGGTAATCCCCTCAAACCAATGGTTCATATCTCTGACAAGGTGTTCGATGGGCTATGTGCTCCTTGACAAGATGCATTAGTGGTGAAGCTTTTGGGCAAAAGTATAGGCTACTCTTTGATGCGGGATAAGCTACATAGACTATGGAAGCTAGTTGCGGGCTTTGAAATTATGGACATTGGTAATGGTTATTTCATGGTGAAGTTTGACAATGCAAGTGATCGCCAAAAGGTTATGGATGAAGAGCCCTGAATGTTATTTGATCATTATCTTACAGTGCAACGTTGGTCTCCTGAGTTTATCTCTCCATCTGCGAAGATTGAAAAAACGCTGGTGTGAATTCGCTTTCCGGGTCTCAACCTTATTTACTATGATGAAAACATTTTGCTTGCATTAGCAGCGGCCATTGGGAAACCAATTAAGGTGGACTCCAATACCAAAGACATTAGGTGAGGCAGGTTTGCACAAGTTTGCATTGAAATCGATCTTACTGAACCAGTTGTTGGGAAGGTTTGGTCGAAAGGTTTTTGGTACCAAGTGGAGTATGAAGGTCTCCATCGTATATGCTCCACATGTGGTTGTTACAGCCATGTTACAAGGGAATGCACTAAGAAGCAACTAGAATCTCCGTTGGAAATCCCACTATCAACCTCGCAAGGAACAGTGCCGCCAATTGCTCCGGCAACCACCGCAACAATAGTAGATACGTCTCCAATTATTGAAATTAATGTCCCCATTAATTCAGGAGAGCAGGGTGGAAACCGCAACAAAAATAACAGATGCCAATCATGATCCTATTCATGGTGATTGGCTTGTTGTGCAACGAAGGAAAAAACAAAACAACAATAATTCAAATTCAAAAAAGAAAGAGAATATGATGGCTCGGGATTTTATTTTTAAAAAGGATAAGAATAAATTCTCTCTCCCACAATAGAATCCCAATATTCGTGGTAAGAAAGAGAAAGTGGGAAATTTAAAAAGCAATCATGCAAATCAATCTAGCCACGTGGCTCCACCTGCTCATAAAAGATCACGTTCAGATTTTTCTATCCCTATTGCACAATTAATTCAAAATGCTACAAAGGTCAACATGAATTCATATGAGACAAATAAAAAGGTACTACCTCCAGTTCATACTACTCCACCGGACCCCACATCAACGCCATCATCGTCCATGTTCAATATTCATGCGAATAATCATGTAAATCAAAATGGGGTTAACACCACGGTACTTGGTGTGCATGCTGATGCTATTGCATCGAACCTTAATATTGATGTGGTTATGGTTGAAGATTCTCAAGGTAGGAAGGTGGCCAATGTGACTCAAGAGTTAGTCCTTGTAAACCAAGCCATGCCAACGTAGGGCCATGGCTCAGGTTCCCCTCCTCTTTTCATTATGTTGTCATGAATTATTTACAAGATATATCAATCATATCATAGAACATAAGAGGAGCGGTTGGCCGTTGTACGAAACGGCACGTCAAACATATGATTAAAACCCATAAACCTTCCCTTTTCTTCATCTACGAAACTCATGTCCAATTCTATAGGGTTGAAAATTTTTGGAAGTCATTGGGGTATGAGAATGTATTTATTCAAGAGGCTAGAGGACATGCAGGAGGTATTTAGGTCTTGTCAGAAAGGCTGGATGTCAACTTTACTCTTCTACACTCCACAAATCAATGTATTACCTTCAGGCTAGAGAAGGCGAATAGTAGGTGGAATTGCTTTGCGCTATATGCCTCCCCTATTCCTACGATGAGGGTTGTTCTTTGGGACCACTTGATCGAGATTGACAATGACATGGAAGGACCGTGACTAGTAATTGGCGATTAGAATGAGATTACTCAACCATCGGAGGTCACAGGGGGAGCCTTCCACCAAGCTAGGGCCAATGCTCTTTACGGTGTTCTCACCTAGTGTGGCCTTATTGATATGGAAACCACAGGGAGCTTCTTCACGTGGCGTAGGACTATTCAAGCAAGGGGGTTCATACAAAAAAAAACTCGATAGGTGCGTGGCTAACGCTGACTAGCGTCTTGCCTACCCTAATGCGTTGTTGGAAACTCTTCTCCCCCACAACTCGGACCACAATCCTCTCCTTCTTTCTTGTCGAAAAGCTGACTCCCGCATAAACCCTTCCTTTCATTTTCAAGCAACTTGGCTTTCCCACCCGGAGTATGCAAATATTGTGACACAAGCATGGGGTCAAACTATTGGAGACACTTTCCATAAGCTTAATAAGGTTTGTGACAGCTCTATCACCTTTAACAAAGAGGTCTTTGGGAATATTTTTCAGGACAAAAAGAAGTTGGAAGTTCGTATCAAAGGAGTCCATCGAGAACTAGAGATTCGGGCTACTTTCGACTTGATTCAGTTCGAAAAAGCCTTGCAGGACCAGTACAACCAAATCCTTTTTCGCGAAGAAATGTTATGGTTCCAAAAGTCCCGTGAGAATTGGGTAAGATTTGGCATCAAGAATACCAAATTTTTTCATACTCAAACGGTTATCAAAAGACGCAAGAATAACATTTCTGGCCTATTTATCGATAATATTTGGTGCACTGATGCATCCCTTATTCAGAAGGAAGCTGAATCGTTCTACCAAGGTTTCTTCCAATCTACTGCTAGATGTCTTCTCAATTGCTTACAGCTAGTGCATGTTCCTCGATTAGAGGATCATGTCTCCCTCGGCCTAGCCGCTACCGTCACATTGCGGGAAGTGAAGGATGACCTCTTTAACATGAACCCTTACAAAGCCCTTGGGCCAGATGAATTTTAACCTATATTTTTCAGAACTTTCTGGCCACATATCAAGAATGATATTATGCGCATGGTAGTTGAGATTTTTGCCACAATTGTTGTCCCATCCCAAATGACTAAAACTTTGATAGTTCCCATTCCTAAGTCGGAGAATCCCACGTCCATCAGGGACTTCAGATCGATCAGTGTTTATAATGTTCTATTCAAATTGATCTCCAAGGTCCTAGTGAATCGCCTTCGACCACACCTAGATTCTATCATTGGTCCCCTTCAAAGTAGCTTCATCCCCAAGAGGGGAATTTGCGATAATGTCATCATCGCCCAAGAGATTGTTCATAGTATGCATAAGAAGACTGGATATGTTATGTTCAAGATCGATTTTGAAAAAGCCTATGATAGGGTTGGTTGGAGCTTCTTGAGATTGACTCTGAAAGAATTTGGGTTTCCGGACCGCACAATAGACTTGGTTATGAACTGCACTACTACTACGTCCTTGTCCTTAAAATGGAACAATGAGAGATTGCTCTCTTTCTCGCCGAGACGTGGTCTTTGTCAAGGAGACCCAATGTCACCTTATCTCTTTCTTCTATGCATGGAGAAGCTAGCACTTCTCATTCAGGAGAAAGTGAGTAGTGGGGATTGGCAACCAGTTACGGTCTCCAGAGGTGGCCCTAAGATATCACATTTATTCTTTGTCGATGATTGTCTGTTGTTCACTAAGGTGTTGGCAAATCAAGTGCAGTTGGTCCAGGATGTTATCCGTCTATTTTGTCTTGCTTTTGGCTTGAAAGTTAATAGATAGAAATCTAAGTTCTTCGTCTCTAAGAATGTTCCGCATAGCAAAATCCAGCAATTCGCCACTATATTAGAGTTCCAACACACTCATAATCCAGGCATACTTGAGGTTCCCTCTCTTGGTAGGTAGGACCACTAAGGCGGATTTTGTCTCCCTCACAGACCGTGTCAATTGCCGCATTGTAGGTTGGAAGGGCCAACTCCTTAACCATGCTAGCAGAGTAACTTTGGCTATGTCAGTTATATCTGCTATCCCCTCCTACTCTATGCAAAACCTATGGATTCCGAAGGGAATTTGCAATAAAACTGACTCTAGGTTAAGGTGCTTCATCTGGGGAGGAAATCACAATCATTGGGTAGATTGGTCTACGATCTCTAAAACTCGTGCCAAAGGAGGTTTGGGCATTCGTCGATGTCGCCAAGCTAACATTTCCCTACTTGACAAGCATGTGTGAGATCTTTTGCATGGCAAGGATAAGTTATGGGTTCGCTTACTATATGCGAAATATATTGGCCAAAAGAATATTTTTCACCTTAAGAATTCCACAAGCAGCTCGTATGTTTGGTCCTCTATCATGAAAGCCTTATCTCATCTCAAGCAATGTTTCACGTTTAGGATTGGAGACGGGGATTGCTCCTTTTGGTTTGATCCTTGGTTAGAGGAGGGACCATTGTATGGCATGGTAGATGAGGTCCATGAAAGGGACATGCAATTACGTGTTAAGGATGTCTATTTTGATGGCTATTGGCACTTTGACGTCCTTACTACAACCTTGCCTCAAGACATTCGTAACACCCTTCCGTACTTGTTTCTTAATCCTTCTATGCCGGATATTATTAAGTGGAATGCATCTAGCTCAGGAAGGTATGATACCAAGTCCGCCTATGCGTGGTTAAGCCGAGAGCCTACTTTTCATCTTACCTATGCTGAGTTCTGGTTGTGGGTGTGGAAGTTCAAGCTACTTGAGAATGTTAAACACTTTATTTGGCTCACCTATAGAGGGAGTCTTCCTACTAACTCTTTCCGCTTCATGCGGCATATTACTACTAATTCTTCTTGTTGCAGGTGTGGAGATGCCAATGAAACATGGATTCACATCCTTCGCGATTGTCCCTATGCATGTAAGGTGTGACAATACATCCAGTTGCAATATAGTCTTGATTTCTTCATTGATGATGCTGCATACTGGCTCAGAAGTAACATTTAAGGAAATTTTCAGCTCTTATTCGGCATCACTTGTTGGATGATCTGGCGTGCAAGGAATGAGGTGGTTTTTAACGATATAGTTTGGCCAGACTGGTATATGCATAACCGGATAAGTTTTCTTCTACATCTAGCCAAAGGGACAAGCTCGACCAACTCATCCTCAACAGATAGGATACTGGTTCATTAGGAATCTCCTCCACAAAACTACATCAAGATCAATACGGACGGTAGTTCCTTTGGTAATCCTGGCTTGTCAGGTGTTGGTGGCATTCTATGAGATTTTGCAGGCAATTGGATCACGGGTTATATGGGCAATTGTGGTTTTACTTCAAACACCACCGCTGAGCTGTGTGCTATTTTCCATGGCATTAAACTTGCCCACACAAAAGGTTTCTTTAATGTCACCACTTCTCTGAAATTCATCATTGAGGGGTTCGACGCTGTTCATCCTCATGCAGGTGTGGTTTTGACTATTCGTGATTATGTACAACTACCTTGGAATATTAGCTTCAAGCATACGCTTAGGTAAAGAAATAATGTGGTAAACATTCTTGCTAAGTCAGGAGCCAAATCCTCCTCCCTGTTTATTTTATTAAATTCTTGTCCAGCTTCAGCTTCGAATTACTTAGTTGCTGATGCCTCAAGCATTCTCTTTTGTAGGCCTTAGTGTCATTTTTTAATTTCTTTATTCATAAAAAAAAATATTTAAATTGAATTTAAAATATTACTTTATTGATGATAAAAATATAAATTAGAGTGGTGCAATCATTTGAAACTTTAATTTTATAAATTTGTGAAAATTAATTTTAATCAAGGAAAGAATTACTCCTTCCAAACCTAAATATAAACAAAATTAACTAACTTACACGAAAGAATGACATCTAAAAGATAATCTTTTTTCCTAAAATAATCTTCTAATAACATGTATATTGACAATTCTAATAAGCAATTATATTTTATATAATATAGATAGATAATAGATAAAATATATTTTATTTGCATAACTGAACAATCTTCCAAGCCTTACCATCCCCTGCATCTGTGGTGAAGAGACCTCCTTTTATTGGAGAAAGAAAGACTTGTAGAGAGAGAAAAGGAGTGTATTTTTTGGAAAAATAAAATAAAAAGGTGTGTTCTTAGTAATAACGTAGTTTAGAATAGTAATAGCCTCCAAGTAAGAACCCATAGTATACACTGTTTATTGGGCCTACAAAATCTACCCGATCCAACCGGGTTTACAAGCCTTGCCGAAACGAAACCCTAGTCGTGCGCGTGCCCAAATTGATAAAACCCTAATTTGTATCTATAAATTATCGTCAACTCCACCTCTTTTTTCAGAATTTCATTCAACTGCGAGCGACGAAATCTAGTTCTAGTTCTCTTCCCTTGTGTATTCTATTGTACTCTTTCTTTTAGATTCAGATTTTCGTGCTGCGAAACTCTTTCTTTTCGTAGTTTTGTTTTTGCTAAAACAATGTTTTCTTTTGCGCAATCAAATATTCTGAGTCTGTGATGAAGATTTATCTGTGCCGGAGGCGAGTATCTTGTGCTTGTCGATGACGGCGCAATCCTCTAAGAAGTTCTGAGCTCAACCTTTTTTTTTCATAGTTTTTCTAAAGATTTTATCAATTATACGTTGTTTAATATTTGTTATAGTTTTCTATGAATTGAGATGTTTATATAATTGCTAGCCATTAGTGAATGGTAATTGAATTTGGTTGAGAGGGAAAAGTTAAGCGATGTGACGATAGAAATTCATTTGTCTGTCAATCCGCTGATTTTATTTTGATGTATACATGAATCCCGACAGGTTCTGATCGCTGTCTTCGTTCCCTCTTTCAAAGTTTTGATTTTTATTTTTTTTGCTGGGCTTTGTTTTTGCATTGCTATGTTTTTTATATTATTAATCCCAGCCTACTAATTTGTATGTTTCATGAATAAATATTTTCTTTTTAAATTTTTGTTCTCAAAATTGAGAATGGGCATGTGATGAATCTCATAATCAAATGGGTAATTTGCGACTGAATATTTTCATTGATGCTATATCACCTTGGAGAACTGATGCCCACAACTTTTTATGGTTTTTCCACTGCAAATGAATTGTTCGTATGTGATGTTTGTATATTTTTGTGTTTTAATACATCATACTGATTTATTTTGTAGATGATGTAATTGTAAACATCTTATTATGATGAATTTACAATGCATTGGACCCTGATAATTAACCATGGATCAGTTTCTACAGAACACAAAAAAATGCAAAGGTTTATGGTGGATTGTCTTGAAAATCCACAATAGAACAGTGATAAGATAGGCAAAACATGTACAGAATTGTAGTTGATCACTCAGAATAACAAATGGACCAATGTAAAATAAAACCCTGTCAAACAAACTGCATAATTGAGGCTAAACAACCTAATATTGAAAGTTCAATGCTGTGTCTACATTGGGAACAATAGGTTTAGATAATAGATTTAGCCTTGAACCTAATTATATTAAAATTGGATATTGTTTACCAAACTGTCAACACTGTCAAAACAAAATGTAAGTGATGTTCAACAATAAGTGCCAACTGACAACATAGTCAAAACAAAAAACTATGATGGTTTACTCAGATAACTAGCAAATGGACAAAAGCTTAAAATAAATTAAGCACGATCAATAAACAATCTGTCATAAACTGAGGCAAGACAACCTAGTAATGAAATTTCATTGTTGTGCCTACACTTGGTAACAAAGGTTTTTTAGTTAGAAGATCAAAATTGGACATTGTTGTTTACCAAACTCTAAATACAGAGAAAAAAACTAGTGTCACACAATACAGAGGAAAAAAAACTGAGTGTCACACGGTATCTTAATGTATAAGCTTATATACATTTGGTTGTTATAACTATCTCTTCCATGTGATGATATCTAATATGACCAGTCTCCATCTTCTTTAAGGAAAATCTCAGGGTGCACTGCTGCATTTGTGAAAGTCAGAGCTCGATGTAGTTTGTGTTGGTCAAATACTTCAACATCAATCAAGAATATTGAACTAACTGGTCGATGATCTGAGAGCTTATTTTCTGCACGCCTGTATTGAAGTTGCTTTATTCCTTTTCCTAGCCACAATATACGATCACACCTGTATAATAGTATTCCCTAGGATCACTTGCTGCATCTAATCTTAATCTAATGAACAAAAACTATTTAGAGAAGAAAAAAGTTCTGCACCGACATAAATCATAACCCATTATATATGATAAGTTTGATGATTTTTTTATAAAATTATCTTGTCATACAAATTAAGAGTTGTGGTTGAAATACAACGGAAAGTTATGGTTGAAACTGTCATTGCATCTATGCACTGACACTCTGTCTGTCAATCAATTATCATCTGATTATGATTAATTTGTTGATTTTTATAAAATTATCAATCATACAAACGGAGAGTTGAAGAGTTATGATTGAATGTGTAAAACTATCAATGCATCACACTATTGAATAACAAAAAACGTTCACAAGCTTGCACTTACCAGGCTGGAGATCTCTTCTTTTCACCTTCTTTTGGGTTCTCACCAATGTATTTATCAGAGTTAAATTCATACTTGTAAGTGGGTGGGAAGTTAATCAACCCCTCTTTCCATCCATCAAACACATGCCCACTACGCAATTCATTACTTAGCTGCAGTGCAACAAATCAAGTAAAGCAATTAGAATTTTTTGTTGATAAAAATGAATCCAAGTTTGGTGGCAACAACACTTCAAACCTCTTTTGCATCTCTAGCCTCTAGGTCTACATTTTGTAAGATGTAAATGTTCTAGCATTTTGAGACCAATGGTCTATAGTTTAAGTTTCACATTAATTCTCACCTGATCATAATTCATCAGTTCATTCCATTTCTTTAGAGCTACCAGCTTTCGAACCTCTTCATCCATCATACTGATACGATAATTCAAATCCCCAAACCAGAAAATTTGACTGTTGCCAGGGAAAAAGCCATCAATGAATCCATCATGTTCATACCAGCAACAGTTAATATTATTTTATATCACCATTTTCTGTCTACAAAATGTACTTTCTCCTGTCTTTGGTTTCATCTTACATTTGTTTTGTTTAACTAAATGTAATTTCTTAAAAGTTATGCAAACGGTAAGTTATGATTTAATATACATTGTTGTTTGTCAAATTCTTCTACACACACAGTCCTTGGTTATTTTTACATATTTCTAGCAACCCTTTTGTTTTATGAATCTCAAAAGATGATTGTAAAGGACAACTTTCAAAATAAAGTAAAACTTACTCATGAGATGGGATTGTTTGTGGTTGATCTGAATCAAAGACGGTTGAGAAACAAGTGCGGCGAATAATTTCATGAACATCTGAGTTTCTTCTTGTTTCTGCCCCATCCTTCTGACCAGAAGTCAGATGGGAACAAACAAAGCACAAACGTGACTGAAAGAGAGACACACTAACTGAAACAGACCCCTGCATAATAGTAAAGACATAATTTGTTATCACTTTCACAACATGTTCTAACTCTATAAGTTTACACACAAGGTGAGTTTTCTTGTAACAATGCACATAGCCTGCCACTGATCACATTGTTGTAACACAACATAACATGGAGGGCACACTGCTCTTTTCTCAATAAAACTACAACAAGTGAACAAATGAGACATTTCTCTGCTCACCCTTTGTAGTTCTATGTGGAAAGCAAGCACCTTTCCACAACATGCTGAGGTGCAAACAATGTGATCAATCTACAGACTATTTTGTTTTTGCTCAAGTCCTCATTATAAGCAACAAATGATAATATATATACTATCAATTGTTGCTTATAACAAGGACCAGAACTAGTACTATAATGCTAAAAAGTTCTATGATATCTTGTTAACACTAGACATTGAAATTCCTACTGGCTTGGAACCAATTAAATATATGAAAAATATGATGAACCAATTTATACTATTTCAATCACAACCTATTATTTATTGTAAGTCTGGTTGATTGTGACTAAACCACAATGTAAAATGTCATGCATCACCATTAAATTCGTTAAATATACATCTACGTTATAATGATGTCAAAATCCATTACCTTGTTTCCCATGTAGCCCATAAGACCTACTCCAACTGGAGAAACTTTCAAGTTATTAATGTGCTTTCTCAACCTCCTCTGCACCCAAACAGACACATATATTCCCACCATCTGCTTGCTGACAATGCGAACATACCTACGATGAGGTTTCACCGGACCGATTCCATTGTCTTCTTTGTCATTTGGCACTTCAAAAAAATCACCATCATCTTCCTCCTCGTCTGATAGCTCGTCGGATAATAAGTCATCAAGAGCATCATCATCAATCACTTCTTCAGGCATCACTTTCTGCTCTTTCCATAACAAGCCCAAGTTTCCAGAACTGTGGTGTGACCTTTTCATTGCACCGCCATATTTTGAAGCATTATTTGTTCTGTCTGAGCTGCTTAGTACTCTACGCAGTTTTGGACTGGAATCAGTGTGTGGAGTTGCATCTAATGGACGTTCAGGCCAGTCAAGTATACTCTTAAGATCAATGTCATGCACTTTCCTCAATTGTAAATTCTTTTTTATACCAATTATGCTTTTCACTTCCACTTGTTCTAGTGGATTGACATCTACACTGTTTGATATAGCATTAGCAGAAGAAGCAGAGGTTTTTAGAACAGGAGAAGTAGGGGCACTATAGCTTTTGTGCTTGCTTTCAGGTTCAGATGATTTGTTTAGAGTTCTTCTGATGATTGCTTCCCATTTTCGGATTGGTGTGTTATCCTCTGCCCCCAGAACATTTCCAGCATTCAAGGGGACAACCTCTTGGAAACTGTTGATGTTGTTGAAAGCAATTATTAGTGTGGAAGTCATTTACACAAAATCCATCACAAAACCAATTTTACAAATGTGTTTGGATGAGCGTTTAACATTACATTGGACGATTTTAATTAGAATTAAATTTAAAATAAATTTCAATGTTTTTTTATTATTATTTAATGCATAAGATACTTATAAAATTTAGATTTATAATTATTTCTAAATTTTTCTCTAACATAAAATCAAACAGGTACAAAACTATATAAAATCAATTTTGGAGTTAGAAGCATAAATAAATCCTCTCATGTTGAATTTTAACATGATAAAGTCACATTAAAATTTCACTTTAAGGAGTGCTAGCAACAAATTTTTTTGTTAGTTAAAATTCATTAAAAATTATGTCTATCATGAATCATTTTGGAACAATCTCTTAAGATCAAAGTGCACATAAAGGGATTATTTAGCAAAAGAATATGTGTGACAATTCTGGACCATTCAATTCAGTTCTAACTAGAAATTCCAACGTGTAGCTTTTCCTTAAATTGGAAGCGATTGGTGAGTTGAATGCGTGCTAAGCATCTATCTTTTTCTTTACAAGGATAGATGCATTGCATCATGTGCATTGCATAGAACAAGTGAACAACCAACCACTAAAGAACTACTCGGGAAAATGAAAGTAAAAGATAAGATGTTGATTGATTAGCACGTGTGAGACAGTTATCACTGACAGCCATTATTATTAAAAACAAACTTATGATAAGTTTTATGAATAAAACTCATCAATAGATTTCAAATATGGATAGCACATCTGACAACCCTTTCATAAGAAATGACAGAGAAGATTTTCATGAGTTTGAACGATTGGATCCATTCTTATGAACCATCATAGAAAAGAAAATTCAGCACCCCATTGTATATTAAAATTTCACTTGAAGCATGATGTGAAATTAATGCACTTAACAGAAGTGAAACTCCATAAACTTTGTCATAAACAAGATGTGAAAAAAATAAATCTATATAGCATGTCAGATTATAGTGAAATATAAGCCAGTAGTACATTAAGTTCTACCTAAAATCTGGTGAATGATCCAAAAATTTGTTCATTATGTTGAAGAAGCACACATAGGACGAGTTCACCCTGAACATGGTAGAAATAGTAAAAGCATTAGGCAACTATAGAGAAGCTACTTACCCAATAATGTAAATATCTGCTGGCTCATTGGTACAAAGCCAGTCCTCAATATCAAGATCCTTACTTGGAACTCTTCCAGCAACATTCCATGTGCCAATTGTTACCCTGCGAAATAACCATTTTATGATGCATTTCAATAATATCCGTTAACTTATGAGAAAAAGGGTGATGTGCTCACAAATAAATGGTGATAAGTTAATCACAATCTTTTATTTATATTAAGGATGTTGATTTTTATAAAATTATCTTAAAAGTCAAATAAAAGGTGGATTGTGATTGAACTACAATGTAAAACTATTTTACATTATAAATGCATCACTATTATAATTTAAACTAATATTACAATACATAACTTGGTTACCACCATACCTCACTTCCTTTGTATTTATGTATTGAACACGCAGAGTTTCTGATTTCCCTCTTCTATGTTTTGGCTTGTAGCCCTTGCAAGATGCATCTGAATTACAAAAATCAAGTCACATATTATGGTGATTTCAACACTCTGAACTCAAAAACAAGCGTCAAAAGCAGCCAATCATTTGAAATTCACAGAATTAGTCAAGTTAGTTGGCTTGAGAATTTAATTTCATATACTTTGCAGTTAGTAACATATTTGGATTTTGCTTTGTCACCCACTTGTATCTCCATTTGATTTTTCTTCTTTTTTTCAATAATACTTGAGGTGACTGTGACACAAGATTCTTTTTTGTTTTGGTACGAACCTAGTTGGACTAGGAGCACTCGAAGTTGGCTAGCCCCTATTTTATAAAAAAAAGTAACATATTTGGAATTTGCTTCAGACTTCCTTTGTTTTTCCAAGGAACATTTCAGCTCCATACTTGCACCATAAACATCAACATATAATGTGCAACTTGACAACTTTAATAGAACATCATTTAAGAACACAGGTTTTTCATGTCCTCCAAAAGGAGGGAACAAAGCTATGGAAAGATACTGTGTTTAGATTCTATATTAAATATCGAGCTGCTCCTATAACTGATTATGTAACCAGAGAAAGCAATGGCATAAGAAGGTGTATATAAAAGCAAAGAGCACATATTCTCCTTTAAAGAACCATAGTAATGCAAAGGAATAAAGTATTGCCTGATGTTTGACTTTGGAATATGGATTGTGTTCTTCTGACTTGATTATCTTCCCGCACACCCATTCTTGAATCTTTAAGAGAGCAAGCTGAAGCGAAATTGAAAGAACAAATAAGGGAACAAAAAAAATGAAAAATGAGAAAGAAAAAAGATTAAACTAAACATGAAAAAGAGTATAGTAGTATTAGTATTAGTCTAATATATACCATCATCTTCACTCTCAGTTTCAGTGTCAACTTCATCTTCACTAAAATCATACACCTTTGGCTTTATGTTTAACCATTTCTTCATCACAAGGGAGGGCCAAAAGGCCTGCAATGAGACAACATTAGAAGTTTCTAAGAAACATGTTTATCCTTAAACACAAGTCAGAGGTAAGTTTAGTTTACGAGGCATGTTGATGCTTACCTCTGAGCGTTTTCCTCTCCTTGTTTTCATTGCCTCAGGTCAAAATACTATAACTGAAGCAAAAAAAAAAGCACTTGTTTTGTGTACTGTGTGAGACTTTCAGAGCTCTACCTCTTAAATATGGAAACAGTCACTGACATGTTGTTTTGGGCACTATTTGACAGCCAATATTTTTAAAAAAGAGGTATTTCTAAGATTGTAAGAATTAACAAAACAAAGTTGGAGTTATTTGAGTGCACAATAGAAGGGAGATCCTCATAGGGCCAAAAAGAAAAGGACAGAAAATGTGTGACTATATAGCATTATAGCCAGATATCCACATCCACAACTTGCAGAAGGAGAAAAGAAAACAAAGAATAATACTGGTCCTCACAGCACTTCTCAATTGTCTGGTAATAAAACACACGAAAAGAAAGTCCTAGAAGAAAAGGTTTTAAAAAGTGATTCAATAACAACCTTTCATTAATTGTATGTTAATTTTCATAAAATCATTTTAAAAATCATGCAAAATTATGATAGTGAAAAATTATTTTACATTATTATTAGAATATCATCATTAAATTCAATCGGTTAACACTAAATATCACATTCAAGAGCATATACATATACATAAAGGAGTTATACATAATCTTGGTTTAAGACTTCACTATAACACTATTTTTCCCTATTCCATCAATTATCACTTATCACACACTTTCTCTTTTCTTCCTATTTTTTTTATTTATTATACAATAAAGAAATTGTTGTATAAATATAATTTCTCTATGAAAGATAAATCATTGAGCCAGCACCAACAAACAAAACTGTTAGACTAATAAAGTATTCGATCATTGCGAGTAAACAAATATGTATTCTTTATTATATCACGTTTCATATTCAATTAAGCAACTAGCTCGTAGCAAAATCTAGTTCAAACCATAAAAAATTCCAAATGGTTAATTTTATATTATTATTAGAACAATAATGTACATACCTATATATCTGTTACACTACTTACTACTACTACTACGTGCAGATTTACCAGTGCCACAAATGTAGAAATTAATACATCAGCAAATACCAAAACTGATGACGACAGGGGACCAAAAGCAAGGATACATACAAATCAAGGGTTCAATCACAGCCAAGATTAGCTTAATGACCCCACAAAAGGGGAAGGTTCTTTTAAGAAGGAACAATCTAATAAACTAAACGATAGTTTTGAGACTTGTGACTTAATTTAACTTAATTAATTAAAAATTTAACTGTAATAATGTTGATTTTACATTGACAAACAATCACATTTCTATGTTTATGATAGGTCGTTGACTTTTATAAAATTATTTTAAAAATTATTAAATATTATATTGTGATTAACTAAACTACTATAAGATGCCAGTGCATCATTATTAAACTGATTAATTAACTAATGATGCTTAGATCAAATAGGCAACTAACTAACCAAAGTGTGAACTGATTAGGATTTCATTATGTCAACAACAGCCTGTAGAGTCATTGGTTAGTTTCAGTCGACCATATTGTCTTCACCTTCATTATCATTAATATTATATATTATTATTACTTTCTTATTCTTCCATGCAGAAACTGGTTGAGAAATTAACAACCTTTGCATAAAAAAAACACAAAAACAAATTGACCACAAAAATGTGAAAGATGAATGTAGGGCTAGCGCACTATATGTGAAGGTAACATACAGTTTGAGTTTTCAAACTGTGAATGCATTAATTTAATCATATTTTATGTCAAATTGAGGAGCAAGTTGGTGGGGAATAACAGATTCACGAGAAGATTCATATCCCTCACTAAAATAATGTTAAAATCTTTTGGTATGAGTGGATTTGAGTTAAGAAAATGAAGCAATTTTCTTCCTAGACCTATAGTCAGTCTTATTATCATGGCCTTGTTGAAATGTGAAGCAACTATATATATATATATATCCTATGGGTTGAGGACATCAATAGGAAGCTAGCTATGTGGAGATTTAACAATAAATTAATCAAATCTTATAACCTGTGAATCATTGCTTAACTATGTGATTTGCTTGAATCTAATCATTGAGGGAATTTTTATTTCAGTGTAGGATACTTTGGCTATGTTTTACAAAAATAATTGATAAGTAGTTAAAAATAAAATAAAAAATATTTTTTAATGAAAAATTGTTAAGTTAACTTGTTAAATTGAAAATATTTGTTTTTTTTTTTTTATCAAATATATATGTTGTTCAAGTAGGTGTAAACAAAAACTATATTGTTGGATAATTATAATTATAGTTTTTAAAATTTTATTATTAGTTTTGTTTAAAGTTCAAGTGTTTGATTGAAAATATTAATGTAATATTAAAGGAAATTTTCTATTAGAATAAATAACATATTATTAATAAAGAAAGCAAATAAGGAATTAATTTTATAAAATTATTATTAAAAAAAATAATTTATAATGAACTATAAGCTCAAAAGCCAAAAATGAGTAGGGGGAGAGTTTGCATAGTTTGTTTATATTATAGGGTCGTCTTAGACTAAAAAAAATTAGACTTAACTAATACAAAGTGGTAATTAACTATTACAAAAACTTGATTGGCACCGTGGTGAATACTTGGTCTTCGCTTTGGATTATAAGTTGACATGGTTTTCTTAAATCACAAAGTAAGAATAGTCTTTAGTTCTGTAAATTCTTTGATAATGATATTGTATTGAATTCTTATGAATAAAGAAAAATTACAAAGGTATAAAGTGGATGGATGGTAAAAGAAAAGTGAAGGGAAACGGGATAAGTCATGAGTTTGAATTCCTCCCACTAACATTTTTAATAAAAACTAATCAACTAATATTTGAC
Organism: Amphicarpaea edgeworthii; assembly: GCA_014843725.1. Taxonomy (NCBI): domain Eukaryota; kingdom Viridiplantae; phylum Streptophyta; class Magnoliopsida; order Fabales; family Fabaceae; genus Amphicarpaea; species Amphicarpaea edgeworthii. The sequence continues at coordinate 5,471,258 of CM026324.1, read as the reverse complement.
TATAAAAAAAAATGAATAAAAAAAAATCAAAAGTAAGGCACCAAGTAGCACGTTATACTTTCGTAGAGAGTTCTTACAAAAAGTTGAGACTTTGATAACCCTGTGGACATCATGTGGCTTACAATGCAAAACTTGTTATTCAAATAAGTTTTAATTTGAGTAAAAAAAACCTAGGATTCTTGAAAAACTTAGAAAAGAAACGTGGATGTACATATAACTAAAGTGTGTGATCTATGCACCCAAAAAAGAAAACCTATACGTAGAAAAAAAAAGAAGTGTGCGATCTTCAGGTTCAAAAGTTAACATTAAAGTAAAATGGTTAAATTAATTCGTAAAAGTAGTGACAATTAATCATGTTAACCAATTCTCATCGTTGATTAATTTGCATAATTAATTTAACAAAGAGTAAAGACATATACGTCATGACATATTGAGTACGTGCTTGTTGCTTCCTATGCATTATTGAGGGTTTGTGACGGAAAATATGACACAACTGTGTTTTCTCCCCCCTGGCCTCCTCTGCAAGCTTTTAATTTCCTTGGTGATAAAGTGGTAGGAAAAAAAACACCCTAAATTTTTTCTAAATTCATCCCACTTGAGTTTTGTCCTTCACACTTCTCTCATACTTTGTTCCACTATTCCTCCATTGAAGACCAAGTTTCATTCTATCAACATCGTGGAAAGAAAACATGATAGAGGCATATATGCTTTTATGCATGGGAATTGAACTTATATATTTAGAGTTTATAACAATTCACAAACATTATTAATAAAGTAATTGAATTAGACTTTCTTGATTACATATTTTAATTACATCTCATTTAAAAAATATTTTGCCCCCCTAAACTATCATTACTACCTTTTGAATTAAGTTATTTTGTGGTGGAGTGTAAAATAAATCGTATGCTTAACTAAGGTTGCTATTTTGTTAAAGAACTTGAAGGTAAACTTGCATCATATCTATGGAGTGTAAAATTGATTAATAGGATAAAAGAAAATACGTACACAATGAGAGTACAAACACACTACTAAATATCAATGAATTAGTGATGGAAAATTATGACTTCTAGGGTCACTGAATTAGTGACGATATTTTTAAAAATACATATAAATTATTCCTATCACAAATTTTATTTTATTTTTAGTATTTTTCATCAAACAAATTCAAAGAAAGTGAGAGGATGTCGCATAAAGCTTGAAAGCTACAGTAAAACAATTGTGACATGATGTGAGAACCAATGTAGGAGAGCTAGAGTCATGATAAAAGTATTAGCTATGATCTTATCAAATATATATAACCCCAAAAAAGGAAAAGTATTTGATTATCAGCTTTATGCACACGCTTTAAAATTCGCCAAATCAAGGGTGGTATAACTTGCAAGTTGCAAAACTTTGCAAGAAGAATATAATCAATTAATAAAAAAAGAAGTGGTTTTCATCTTAAAACCTATTAAAAATGAAATTTACTAACCCTATAAATTAATTTTATGCCGTCAAGTAATTATAATTAATTTATATTATCAGCGTTGTATTTTTAAGTTCTTCGATAAAAATTAATAATGAATAAAGTAATAAACAATGACATGTCAAACTTGTGATTTATGTTGCCATTAGTATTGGTAATGATAACTTAGCCTTGAAATTTGGCATGGTCGGTAGCTTCTGTGTGTCTAGTATCCATCACTGAAATTCAGTGACCACAATAAGAATTTCATTACGGCTATCTAATCTAATCTATTGACAACGGCATAAGTACTTTTCTTTTTCAATTTTTTGTGCTTTTGTGGCTTCTTTGAATTGAAGCTATTGTACCACTGGCCGATCCACTGTTATAATAAAATAATGTTATTTTATCAAAATATCTTTATTCTGCAAAAAAATTAATGTCTTAATCACAAAATTTAATGGCGAAAATTGCTTTTTCATCACTAATACTAACATCACAAAATTTTAAAAATTACTTATGAATTGTTTCATTACACAAATATTTCAAAAATACTACACACATAAAATGATACAGAAGAAATACAAATCAAATTTCAAGTATTCAATTCAACTACCGTTATCACACGAATATACATTATGCACAAATTGAGTACGAAAAAAAATAAGAGTTTTTTTTTTTTGTTTCTTATTTGTTGAATAAAAGAAAATGTACTGTTATTTTTTTTTTTAAGGAACAGGAAAGTACTGCTATTCAGTACGAATTGAAAAATGAAAAACATAAAAAAAATTGATCAAAATATAAAAAGGTTTGTGGTGTAATCGTTACATCTACTTTCATTTCGACTTCGTAATATTAAAAGTTTCTTATAACATTAACATTTAATAACGAATAAATATTGTCAAACAAAGATTTTTTTCATTAACAAGTATTTATTTCACAAAAGTTCCCTTACGTATATGACATTTTTTTTTATTATCATAATTTCAAAAGTCAGACTAAATGAATCACTTTGACTGAAACCGATCAAGATATTAGTCGGGACAAGTTTTTTTTTTTTCACAATAGTTGGGATAAGTTAAGAAATTTGGAAATTATAAAGTTGACTTATGGTTAAAAAGAGAAAAAGAAAAAAGAGATCATGAGTTTTAATCTTTACTGCTAATAAAAAGCTAACAAAATTGAGAAAAATATCAATGCCGACAAATCATTTTGAACTAATTAGTTTTTTGTTTAAAAAAATATATATTTCTAAAAGATTCATTTTTAAAAATAAATAAAGACTCGTATATATAAAATAGAGTAATAGACACCTGAGTTGTTATTATTTAACTATTTATTTTATATATCTACTTTAATGAATACTAAACTTCACATAATTTTCTTATATACCTGATGTTAATTAATTTGTTATTTAATATATAATATGTTGTCAAAAAAGTATATTATATAATATTAAAATATATATTTAATTACCAGTTGTTTGACCCAATTCAATTACAGTTAAATAATTTAACTGTTAACTAGCTAGCTAGTAATCGTTTCACGAATTCAGTATCCTAATTTAAAAACATTGACAATCTAACATTCAACTATATACAGTGGCATATACCTACCACAGACAAAAAAAACCTTAATACACTCTGTTGAAAGTGAAAGTTATTGACTTGCTGCGATGAGCTGATTCATTGAACTAGATGGATACTAATCTCAAACCTATAGCTATGTCAAAATCAAATTAAAATTTTGATTTTTAGTGTGTAAAATTCAACTATATATACATGGATAAAGTTGAAATTAAGCTGTGTCAATGTGGATAATCCTTGCAATTAAGTAGCAATTAATTAATAGCAAGATCGAAGAAGTGTCACTTCATTTCATTTGAATGAGTTAAGTTTAAGAGGGATATAAAGCCTTAATACTTAGTAGAAGTGTAGTTTTGAATGTCATCAGAAACCGAAAGTAATATATAAAGTAACTTAAAGGGACGGTGAATATGACAGATGAGAATTTTGGAATAGTTTATTTAACTGTTTGAGATTTTAGATGCATTTCTTTTTGGACATGTAATCATAAAGATTGTGTCTTTTTTTCCTTTTCTTTTCTGTACTGATCGAGGATTACTATATATACTGGCATATTTAGCTTAGTTGCTGTAACGTTCGCCTTAGTTATAGTTACAAGTTCTTCATTAATTATGAGATTATTCTGTAGCTTTGATTATATTAACTTTAAGGGTTTACACTAATAATATCACTTGTATAAATGAGAGAAAGTGATCTGGTCGAGTAGTTATTTGCTTCCACTTGTTAATGATCATTTGAGTTTCATTCTCAATTTTTATTGTTGATAGAGAATATGTAAATTGAGTGATGCTATTTCTTACAAAAACAAACCTAATGAGTCCTAGTGGACGTGCATTTTAATCTGTTTATTTGAAAACTAAATAAAGAAAAAAGATAAAATCAAGTTACTGTGACCTCTCCTTTCTTCCTTTCTCCATTCACCACCAACTGAGGTACCTTATATCCTAAACAAACTAATATTTGTCATAAAAAAACAAATAGGCAATAGCATGGTTGAATTCTTCACACTTGAATCAGCACTTCAGCAGTAGAAGGAAACCACCAAGAAGAAGAATCAAAGTTTAACCTAGCTACCATCTACTAATCAAACAAAATGTATTATATATTTCACAAGTCAAAATCATCCAATTAATAGCCACCCCATAAACTTATATATATTGACTTTGTTTTTCTTTATGCTGGCAGTGCTGTGTACATGAAGCATATATCTAACACATGCATAGCTGTTTTCACGGTGGCATTCTTATCACCAACAACACACTTCCGATCACATCAAATAACTTTGTGGTCAAATCGAACAGAACGTGAGAAATTAAAGTTTCTCATAATCTACAAGCCCAAAAACTGTACCTTTGAGAAAGAACCAATATGAGTTGTCATATTCTCCAACTAAACAAGAGATAAAAGAGAGAGAAAGAGAGTTTTTGCTTATAACCAACAACAGTATATGGACATGAAAAGGACATGCACTAGTTTGTTTTGCTTCAAATAAAAAAATAGTGATCAAATGGACCACTCACTTATTTGCCAATTTGAGATATTTAATAGTATGTACGGATAAAAAGTTGGAGAAATCATCAACTTGGTTTATCTTCTCTCTTCTTTGTCTTTGTTTTTATTATATTTTTGTTGAGAATTGTTGGAGAAATACAACTATACTTTTTTTTCTAAACATTCTTATGTGATTTATTAAAATTAAATTAAAATCATCAATTTTAATAAATTTTATATATAAATTTCAATAAATGAACGTGGATGCACATGTTTCTTGGGTGACATAATTGTGTGAAATAAAAAAAGAAATTTGCGCAACTAATGTATATTTTAAAACTTCCTTCACTTGCTTTATTGTTTTTGGATGCTAGCAACCCACACGTACAGAATAATAATTTTGAGTCTATGACATGTATTGGACAGTGACCAGCAAAAGGGAATCAATCACTACTAAGATTGAACTTTCCCAAAAAGAAACAAAAAATATATAAATATATATATAAGATAAAATGTCAACTAGTGTCTATACATTTTAAGGAATAAAATCGTTTTATTTCTTTAAAAAAATTAATATACGAAAAACTTTACTTTTTACTAAATATTTTATTTTTATTTTTTTATGAACATCTTTATAGCATTAATGTGTAGGCCTAATAATCAAAATCTTTGAAAAAAGTGAATTGTAAAGTAGTTGACTTGCACAACATATCCAAACAAAGATTGAAAAAACATAATTATGTAAAATACTAATTCTAAATACGTACCCCAGTTGAGTTGGTAAGAGATTGCTCTAATTTTTAATTAGTAATTTCAAGTTCAACTTTCTTGAAAACACATGCATTAGAAATTTGGAGGAAAGACTTAATTTGTGGTATACAATGATTACTCAACTCATTAATCAGAAGTTCAGCTTGATGTTTGGATATCGATGTCATTATAAGAAAATTATCAAACACATACAAATTGTAAGTTGGGAGAAAAACCATCTCTCTTGTATTCCAAATATTCAAGATGGATCAAATAAACAAGGAATTATAAAAATAAAAAGCAATTATACACTAGCAACTGGCAAGTTTTGTTCAGATGTATTATTATACATGTACTTTTAAATTTAAAAAGAATACATAAATAATAAAAGAAAAAGATCCCCATTATCAAATAATATATCAAGAAAGAATAATTTATAATAGGAGAAGTCCTTATATATTGTCAAGGAGTATTATATAAGAATAAAAAAAAAATACTGTTTTTGAAATTGAAGAATGAATTATATAAATAAACTGTGTGAATCAAGTATTAATTTGATATATGTTAAAATTTAAATTTATGAACTAAATAAATTTATAAGTTAAAAATTTAATATCAACAACTAGATAAATTAAGCTTAATGAAATAAAAATAACAATGAGTGGATACGCATAGACACCTAAAAATAAGCATCTTAGGACCATATGATTGGTAGCATGCGTTCAGAAGCATTGGCGGCAACCATTTGTTTTTTTTTTTTTTCCCTTAATAATATTGGTACCAGATAAATATTGGTACGAAATAGAAAAAAAAAAACCTGTACACCTATTAAGAAAACTGTTAAATATAATAAAATTCATATTTTTTATATTATTTTTTTAAAATTATTCTTTGATATTTTTTAAAGATTTATCGATATTTTCACAAAATATGTAAATGAAATTTTTTATCGAAAAGCTTAAGAGGATATTTAAGATAAAACATCACTAAATGAATTAAAAAAAATAAAATTTTACTTATAAAAAAATAAAAAATAAAAGATATTTTTATTACTTATGATAAAGAACAGAATGTTATAATATAAATATTTTTTTAACATAATTTATTACATATAATTATCGACTATTTAAATGTAGTATCACTTGTTAAAACACAAATCATTATCCAATGATAATAGTTGTGGGTGCCATTTGATTACCATTTATTACCATCAAATCAGACGTGACATTAGATAGATTAGATTAATTCTTAAAAGTGCCACCTTAACTGAAACTAATCCCACTTACTACCATGCAAAATTGTTGTTAATTAGTATTTTATCTATCACTACAACCGTCCTTGTTATCATAACCCTTCACTCAAATTTCGGTATTATCCACTTTTGCTCTAGTTTGTTTTTTACCCATTTTTTAATTAAGTGGATTAGATATTCTATAGAAATGTAATGTAAGATTGTAAGACCCTATTGGTTGCAAAATCAATATAATATTATGTGAGAGTTGAGCCACTAGCATGTGCATGTGATATATAATTTTGATGCTAAAATTAAAAGAACAGAGAGCAGCTCCAACTATCTTGATGATAATGTTATTTTGAGGAGCAATTATATGCAATCACTGTTCAGAATTTTGCAGATGTTTAAAATAATAAAATAACGTTCCAGAGGCTTCTTAGACTTGTTTAATGTAACTCGTGACGTGATCATAATCATAATAATACTATTTAAAATGAATTTGCTGGTCTTGATCTTGCAGTGAGCCTTTCACCCCCCAACCACCTTACATTATTTTATATACTATTTTCTGGTAACCATACGGTGACTGAAGAAAAGAAAGTTTGTTACACACTTGACACTTAAACTCCAAAATAAAAATACACTGATATCTTTAGATAGAAATTTGAAATTAAACCCAAAATATTGGCCTACAGACCCTCATTCAGGCCTTGAGAACCTGGACAAGACGTCTAGTTATCTTAAATGGCCCTATGATATTGACAACCCCCTTCTTTTATCTTCCAACCCCCCCCCTTTTTTTATTTGTTTTTTTTTATTTAAAAAAAAATACTATCCCTCTCTTCACACCCCCTCCTCTTCACCTTTTGTTCTATAAACACTGTTTTTCATTATCTTTCAGTGCTTTCTTCACATGAGTTTTCACACCCCATTACTTAACATTCTGTTATTTTTGTTAGATATAAACTAATTTTTGTTATGTTAAAATATACAACAAAAACTAGTTTCTATTATACTTCCTCTGGTCTCAAATATAAAAAATAAAAATAAAAATCACTTTGTTAGTCTCAGATATAAGCAAATCTCAACTAGTTTTACCTTATTTAATTTTACTATCTCTAAAATGTGAATTTGTGAGTGAATATCCCCCACATAATAGACATACACACGACACAACCATCATCTAACACCAAAAAGCACTGGTTTCCAGCCAAGAATAATGCATATCAATCACATTGTAACCAAAAACGACTTCATTTGCTCCAATAAACTATGAACATAACAAAGGCACAATAAATTCTTATGTTCACTCGGCAGAATGTTACACACAACACAATGAAGATGTTGCTGCCATGTCATGGAATAAAAAATGAAGAAGATCCAGTACAGTGTGAATGATACACAAACTAAGCAAAAGAAAGAGAGTTTTTTGACAAACTTAGCCTCAACGAGATTTCCCACAAAAACAATCATTGAAATTCAATGTGCTGTGGTTTTGGAGCAATGCAAAGTGATCACATGATGGCGCAGCGGCTTCCTTCTTCCGTTGGCTGATTGTTTACTTGCTGGAACCTTTGTGATTCTGATGGGTTGTAAGTAAACTCTGAAGTATCCAGCCCGTACTGCATAAGGAGCACTATCAGTGTCAGACGGCCACATACAATTTCACAATCATTGTACACAACAAAAGTAATAAGTAATGTATGTGACTTCTCAATTATCACTTCAGCAACAATCAGTGATGGTCCAAAACCAAAACAAAAACAAAAAGTAACTGGTAAATCTATGCTTCAGATAGCAAAGAGACAGTTTTTTATTTATTTATTGGCAAATGTTAGTTAGTTTTGTTAGAATGCTAGTGGGAGAATTCGAGCCTACAACTTCTCCCTCTCCCATTCTCCCTTCAATCATCAGCCAACCTTACAACTCCTGACAAAAAGACAGTTATTGCAAGGAATCTCATGCACAAAAGGATATCCGGCTTAGCATGACACCCGGGGGGACATGGGTGACAGAACAAACAGGTTTAGCATTCATGAAGATGTGAAGTCGAAAGAATGATCTATATACTTCCTAAGGTCTCATGTGAAATTCCTATATTCGAAACAAAAGAAAATCTCCTCATAACAAGAACAATAGATAAAGCGAACAGAGCCAAAGAATTGCACCTTCTCCCTCATCCGTGCACTCCAAGCATCATTTCTGCTTGGACGCTGATCAGGTGAGCCCCCAACTGGTGCACCTGGTGCTGGGCCTGCTGGTCTGCTGAGCAAAGGCTGACGAGATTGCTGCCTTGGATTAATGTACTCTTCATCACTGTCATACTCTGGTGGCCTATTTGCAGCCCTGACAATAAGGGCTAATACAAAAAGAAGAGCCTGCAATTCCATAAACAATAATTGGCACATCATATTCATATTACCATGTACACATCTAAAGTTGTTTCACAGTTGGTCTCTCCTCAGTCCTCACTCCTAGTGGTAGTTAAGTGGGGTTCAGTTAGAGGAAACCTTTCCAAGATAGTGAAGTACATTTGAGAACTAGAAGTTATAGTGTTATCCCACATTAGACCAACAGATATGCCAAGGCATCTCACAGGCACTTTGTTTCCTTAAGTTTCAAAATTAAAGATCACTGAACTAGTCAAATTTGTATTCTATTTCCTCTCCTCTTCTTGCAACTTTCTCTTTCTCCTAGCATCAACTAATATCAAAGCTTCTTTTTCTAGTTCAAAAAGTTATGTCCCTACGAATCTATATCCCTACAAGTCCACTTTTAATCAATAAAGAAATATTATAAAATAATTGGCTTAAAAAACAAAATCATATTATATTTAACATTTAACTCCCACGTAATTACTATGAGGAGGATGGTAATAATTCAATTAACTCCCAGGATCTGTTAAAGGTTTCTATCAATGTAAAAACAGTATTTACATGATCAAGAAGTCAAACATATTTAAAACAAGGTTATCAAATAGCAATTTAATATTGTAATTCGTAAATCATATTGAATTGTAAAGAGTAAAAAACACATAAAAAATAGCTTGAAATATATCACAAAATTTCAAGTCCCCTCCAATTCCTCACATGATATGAATTGCTTGTCTGCCAAATCATATTGAAGCATGCGATTATAACTAGGATTCAAAATAAAGTATTACTTCTTAGTTCTTAGCATCCTTTCTGGAAGTCATTATTTGGCTGTAGTACTTGCACATAATTTCTGTGGGTAGTGGGTACACAGACAATGACATAAGCATGTCCATGAAATAATACTGCTTTGTTTTTTTTTAAATGACGATCGTGACTGTTATTGTTTACCTCAAAGATGACAATTCCAAGAACAACCCATCTCACAATATTCCAGTTCTCTGTCAGAAATGCATATATCACATCAAAATCTCCAGTTTTGTCAGTAGGAATTTCCTGGAAGAAATACAATTATAAGATTACAAATATAACTTCTTGAATTCCATACCCTAAATTGCCAATGACAACTTACTTCTTTCCAGCTTTTGTCAAAAAATATAAAGGCTGCACATCCCAGCTCCACTAAGATCAACAACAACACTAAAACTGAATACTTTGTTGGATTAAGGAAACTAATATCAATTCCTTCAAGATTAATACACACAAATACAGAGAGAGAGAGAAAGTGATGCTCCATCTCATGCTGAGCACATTAAATTTTGCTTGGCTATGTAATTATAAGACATTTTTAGAAGGATACAAAGCTCAGGCAGCACCCATTCCGTGTCACAGATGCAATACAACCAAAACAAGAAATGACAAAGAGGACTACACCAATTCCAATAAACAAGTAAATAAACCTGCAAAACATGAAAATTACACAATCAGTTAAGGACAGTGTAAAGACAATTTAGTTTGAGCTGAGTCACATGTGACAATAATTCCATAAGGGTGAATGCAGACAAAAGCTATCAAGAAGGAAATACTACATGTGTTTTGTTATCAGTGACTGTCTTTGTCATGCAAATACACAGATGCCATGCCACCAATAGGTCTAAAAATCATCATTGGATGTGGAAGAAATAAAGGTTATTTCAAATTCATATCTAGTGTAGCAACATAGGAAGTGAATAGAGCAAGTTTATTTTCTTCAACATTGACAACAAAACAATCAATAAGATACCAATTACACCATATAACAAAGGATGCTTCCAACTATTGCATAACCACAATGGCTTTTCGCCCATTGATGTTTCTAAAGCAATTTTGAAGGAGCTTTTTTTTCTTATTAATATTATTTATTCACTGAACTCCCTCCTTCCCAATTGTCTACTTAATATCCTGCAGAGTAATCATTAATCAATACACATTACTCATTTGATACACCCCAAAAACTGGCAGTAGAAGAGCAGCATTCATACCAAGCCTTGGGCAAATCATCTAAAAAACTGTTGGACAGAGACACGGCCACTAGCATGGGTCGGCCAAGTTGAAGTAGAGTTTGATCATCTCCAACAGTGAGCGTATTATCCGAAGCTTTATTGTACATAACAAACAGATAAATCCCATAGCCCACCATGGCTAGACCAGCAAGGGTCAATATGAAATTCAAAAGCTTCAAAAGGCATTCCCAGCATCCCCTACAAGCCATCCTCCTCCACCTAATCACACTTCAATCCCTCAACCAGAAATCAAAAGGGTGGCCAGTGCCCAATACGTTTTCTGCACACATAAAAAAAATCCTTTTTTTTTTATAAACTATAACTAATAACAGAAAAAAACCATCATAGCCACAATAAGACCTGTAATTCAAGTTCAACTTTAAGACAGATAAACAAACTTATGCCCCATTTGTGCATCATTTACTACCTTAATAAAAGGCACCCAAACAATAACAATAACAATAACAATAACAACAAAACTTTTTCAAAATACACATGAATTTAACATCATATATTCGACACCCTAACCTTATTTTCGTCAATCTTCCTTCAGAAACCCAATTGAACATTCACAAACTATATCCCTATTTTTTTTTTTTTAAATTGATCAAGTCGCTTCGAATGCAGTTGACCATAATCTCCAACAAAATCTAGCTCAGAAAATCATTGAGAATTCGTTGAACCAACAAGATATATATAAATTGATAATCCGGATAATAATAATAATAATAATAATAATAAAAAGTAAAAGTTTTTCTTTCGGCAATGAAGGAAAAAAGAGTTAAGAGAATCGAAAATGTGGACGAGAGCTACGATTGAAAGAAAGTGCAATTACTCACAGATAGAAGAATCGACGATTTTCTGCAGTAATCGATTTACGAGTTGCGAAGTTAAACTTTTTTTCTGAGCCTCTTCGGATCACCCACCCAACGAAAAAAGGTAAAGGTGACTCACTGTACATACAGAAAAGAAATGGAAAAGAGAAACTAAATGACAGCAATGCCCTTCTGTCATAACTTCGCTGGTTTTGGAATATTTTTGTTAAAAATATTGTTAATACTATAATTTTACTATGATTTTTGTTGTAAATAAAATTAATTGCCAATTATTGATTTCTCAACTGAGGAAGATCCTAAATTCAATTGAAACAGGGTTGTCAGACTTTACTTTATATTACTACTGTATAAAAATTGCCACTGGTTATTTTGAAATACAGTGCTGAATGTAATGATGGTGTCAATCTCACAAAATAAATAAAAGGATTTAGTTAGTTTGATTCAACAAAATTTGTGATTATTATAAATTATAAATTTTTTAATATTATCTTTGACATCGATAAAAAAAAAAAAAAAGACTTATTAATGCAATTACTAAATTAGCTTTTCTTGGCTCTTGTTAGATAGATTAATCATTAATTAATGTGACAACACGCACTTATTGACACTGTAGCGAATGAATGTTCTGTTTTCGTTATCATTCCATTAAATTAAAATACAATTAATAATCGAACTGATGCCATTATCCATATTCATAGTCCACATTCTCAACAAGGTATATTAATTATTTATTATTATTTTATTGATACTTAAATAAATTTTGAATCTCTATAAAAATAATTTTATTTTAATTTGGATCGTATAATTTTTTTTAATTATATTTTAAGTTTGTTGATATATATTAAGATTTTATTACATATTACTTAATTAATAATTAAGATAATATTTCGTCATTAGTAATGACTTAAAAAAATATAATTTTTTTTATAGAGATTTAAATTAAAAAAAAGATATTTTTATATGAAACCGAAACTTATTTTTTTTTTCTATTATATAAAGTTTTATTATTATCGCTTAGCCACACCCACGTGTAGGAAACATAATTGAATCAAAGCTTCGCGGGCGGTGGGATTTTTTGTGTTCTCCCTGTAACTATGCGGCCTTGTTTGTCCTAAGATTTTTCTGCACAGATCGATGTGGTCCATATTCGTATCATTATGTTTTATTTCTTTTTATTTTATTTTATTTTATTTATATCAGTACCATTTTTTTGAATTTTATTATGATCAGAAAAAAAAAATTGGCAAGCAAAGTGATAAAAAAAGGAGGTGTTAAGAAAATTAGGTTGTGAAAATAACTAGTATTTCAATCCGTGGTCCATCCCAATTAGAAAAGCCAAATCCAATTTAAACCATGGTCTCTAAATTTTTGTTTAGCCCAATTAGGCCCAGCACATAATTATTGTTTATCATCCCAAGCATTTTTTTTTTAACCATTAAAATCGAACATGAACATGATATCATAAGTATTTTTATAATACTCAGGCACCATGTTTAATCGTTAGATCTCATTAGTATCATTGCCAAACGTTAAACGACAGTTTTGTTTACGACCTAACTTCTATAAACATTCCTCTAAGAATGTTACTTTTAAACCATGAGCTCCTTAATCCTACTGTGACTGACTCCAACAAACTAACTGCAACAAGAAGTCAACAACGTGCATCCGAATTTGACTGCTTGGTGTAGGAAAAACAATGTGGCTCCTTAAAAGAAAAAAAGTAAATTGAGAGAAATCCTTTTTACTCAAATTTAATATACAATAATTGATGAGCTCCGATTATATTTTGTAAACTTAATTTTAGTTAGAAGTGAATTTTGAATTGATGATTTTATGTTTAATAATATTTATTTAAAGAATAATTTGGATAAAAGGACTTTCTTCTCTTAATAAATGCTTAAATTATATCATCTAATTCTCATTTATTTTCAAAATTTACACTCATGTCTCCTCACCCCTCTACTATTGATTTTGTGATTTTAAAAGATTAAATAAAGGAACCAAACTCTCTCCTTTTAACTCTTCTCCAATATTGAAAAAGTCAAAGGAGAAAAGTAGTTCATAGTTTTCAAATCATGCCAACTAATTGCATTGCATGTTTGATTCACAATTAGAAAATGCTAAGACATACATTTCATTACAAATCCAATGGATAAAAAAAATAAAAATAAACACAAAAATAAGAATCTTGATTCGTTGAAAAAATTATTTTTCTGTAAGTCAATCTTATTTTCACTCCTTCCTCTCAGTTAATATTTACAAGGATATAAACTCCTATTTTAAATCATAACAAACAAGGTACTACTCTAACTCTTTATTCCTTCTCCATCTCAACACCTTGCAACACTGACAAATAACTGTCTCAGTTGAAAAGCAAAATTCATGAACAAACAAGGATGAACATTGAACACCTGTAGAAAACAAGTCAAATTCTAAACTGAGCAAACAAACATCCTAACAAAATATTCAAGAAGAAATAGTTAGCATCCGTCAAAGTCGTGTTGTACTCATCTTTATTCACAAAGTGTATCCTATCCTCTCCATAATTATTAGGCACCCCACAACACAAAAAGGGACCCCCCTCCCTCCAAAATCACTGTTATAGTGTTATGGCTATACTTATGGCCCCCAAAAGTACCACATTTACAACAATGTCACAAGTTTGCACATCATCACTTAGTATTTACAACCACAAAATTTTTGTGTAGAGAGCATCAATAGGTGTGGCCAATTCTCAACCAGCCAAGTTGCCTAATGTGTCCCGTACTGCATTAAAGCAGAACCTGATTTTTCTCTCTCTTCATTTATTATTTGTAGCCTTTGTTTTTGCATGTGGCTCCGGATAGGAACAATGTCTACTACTAATACTTGGTTGTTGCATCATGGTGTAAGTAACTAAGTAGTATTGTACGTAAGACCTGACAACAGCATAGGGGAGACCTTAAATTGGTTGGTAGGACCAAAAATTAAGGCAAAAAAAAAAAAAAAAACAAAATGGTCCCAACAACAACAACTCCTATTCCCACTCAAACTACAACACTTTGAGAAAACAAAAAATAATTGCAACATGGTGTTGATGAGGTGGACCCTTTTTGTAGTTGGTCACCATCAGAAACCTCTCTTTGATTTGATCTCAGCCTGAATTTGAACCCTTTGGAGGGATGCTGGAAATGCCTTGTCTTGATAACTCAGCCAACACACTATCTGTGGAAGGAGGTTTCAAACCCAAAGGCAAGGGTAGCCATGGTTTGCTTATTGCCTCTTTCACAACCTTGTCAACTACCTCCTCTGCCTGCATGCATGCATGGTAACACACTACATGGTGAGAGATCATAGGGAGTATTGACTTCACTCAAACATTGGTTGAGTTTGTTTAATGAGTTCAAAAATTAAAGGTGATACATTGACAATGTAAAACAGACAACCTTCTATTTATGATAAGTCAGTTGACTTTTATAAAATTATTTTCAAATGTCAATCCATCACCTTTAAACTCTTGTTTAGTTAAGGCTCAATAAGTTTAATTAGAAGTACCACTTGACTCAGCACTCAAAGAACATTGATAGTAATCCAACAAGATTGGTTGGACACAAGATAACATGGTCTTTCTATACCTTACAAAGCATTTAGATGGTTGACATTTCTAACCAAGTTCATGGCTGATGTAAGATGCATGCTTAATATAAAAACAATTCAAATCTAGTTTTTGAACATTTGGAGAAGTAAGATAAGAGAGCTTCTACAAAAGTTTAAGTGCTTAAGTTGATTTTAACTTATAGAAGAAGATCAATTCATTTTACCTTCTTATTTTCTTTTCCAATAAATGCTTATGGAGAAGTTTATTCAAACAGAGCCTAAAAAGCACTACATTTTCATCGTTTTTAATCTTTTAAAGACTTTTTAAGTAAAGTTACAATTTCATCTTAATATGGACACATCCGCTGAGTGCCAACTAGAATGTATGTATGTATGTATGTATGAACTAGTGACTAGCCAGTTGCTGCCATGATCAAGTGGAAAAAGAAACTGAAAGGAAAGTGTTGCATTATTACCGGATAATGCTCGATGAAACTTTGTGGCATGGTAAATGTGTGATCTGCTGCATCAGCATTAAGCAACGCAGGCATATTCTGAGATTTGATGAAAAATATCTTATTAGTATCGCTCTGATAAATAACTTAAATAACTAGCAAAAATGAACTATGCAGGCATAGACACATTAACCATTAACATACAAAATAGCAAGGTTACTAATTAAAATCTTTGGTTCACTGATACTCACCTGAGAGCAGGGAAAACCAGGAGCTTGAGGAGGTGGTACTGGTAACACTGGACAGCCCCATGCATCTGCATGCATCTGCAAGATTGAGCGATCACAAGTCAAACTTCATCCATAATCATAATCTCTACACCCCAAGCCAGAGTGCTAAGTTGCTAATAATAATACAGAAGAAAAACTTCATCTCCTCATCCTTGAAATCAGGAAAAACAAATATTACCCCTGGAAATGGATTCCAGTGCCAATTTTCAGCAGTAGACTGCTGCCACAAGGGATAACCAGGAGTGCCCCAAATCTGCATGCTGGCCGTGTGACCACCAGATTGTCCCCACATAGGATATACAGGAGCCAGAGGAAGGGTGTGATTAGAATGATATGGAGGAAATGCCATAATTGGCCTTTGAACACAATAGCTCCTTTCTTGTTGATTCAACCATTTTCGTTCTTCTTCCTTGGGCAAGATATGTCTCTTGTGCATTCTATACTTCTGTTTTAACAAAAAAACACTTAACAAGTCTTAGCTTGTGGATAAGAAACACAATGATTAATCATAAGTTCATAACCAGTAATGTAAATAATTACCTGAAGATGGCTTGCCACATTATGCCTAGTCAAGCCCTCCACTTTCATTAATTCCAATATCCGAGAAGGAATGGCTTGATCAATGCCTAGTTGCTCCACTGCCTTCACAAACTTTTTGTGCAGCTCAGGTGTCCAGTCTACCTGAAACCAAAAACAAGTACAAAATCTGTAACTCCATGGAAAGAGTATTTACTATGGAATGGAGATATCTCTGAGCTTTCTTGATCAACTCCAAGAATGCAGACACAATAAATGGGAACATTGACAGATTAAACAAAAGTTTGGAAACATTATTCAGTTACGTGTGCCACAGTCGTTGTAATTTGCAAGCAGTTATGGGCAAGAGGAACATAAACATTGTAAGAATGAATAGTCATAAGCAACTTACTTTTATCTTTTTTCGATTTGCTCTCATTTCATATGAATCACTATGAACACCTACTTTGTTTGGAGCTTTTGTATTTCTGTCAGTGTTGCTTATAACTTTTCTTTTTTGTGTGTGTGGAGAAGCAACACTCTCACCCTTGGAAGCATCAATTATATCCACTTCCTCCCTAACCATAGTAATTTCAGATTTCCCTTGTTGAGGAGTACTTTCAACTTCCTCCCTAACAAAAGTAATTTCAGATTTCCCTGGTCGAGGAGTACTTTCAACTTCCTCCCTAACCAAAGTAATTTCAGATTTCCTTTGTTGAGGAGTACTTTCAACATTCAAATTTCCACATGTAGTTTCGACAGATTTAGATTCCCCATCATGTTCCCCACTTTCTTTTTCTGTAGAGCAATTAGTCTGCTCTTGACAATCGCCATCGTCCAACAATCTTGTCCCTTGTCTCAATTGTGGGGTTGAAGGAGCTGGATATTTATCATTTCCAGGAGACAGCTCATGATCATTATCAACAAAGCTGGATACTTTCTCTATATCAATGGTCACTCTACTTTCATGTTGTTCATTGTCTGTTTGGAGCTGCAACATGGACGCTACAGATTCTTTGACAGGTTTAAGTGATTCAGACAGGATGCTTGCCCCAGCATTGAATGCCTGCTTGAGTTCAACCACATGAGAAACTGTTTTGCTCATTTATGTTAATAGTAAATGCCAGCGTAATATCGTCAATATTAACAGACCTTGTGAACCACATGCTGCCAGATATTTCTGAGCTTGTCCTCAGAGAGTGGTTTGCTGAGGAACTCAACTGCACCAAGCTTAACAAATAAAATGGAGTGAAGAGTCAAGAAGTATGCATTAACAATCAGAACAGAATGAAAATGTACTCTATCTAATGAGTTAAAGATCATATGTTGAGCAAATATTGAACTGAAAATCTAATTTGGCCAATAATTTGAATGAAATAAAAACCGAAAATTAACAAAATACAATAAAGAAAAAAGCCAAAACAATGAAATAGAAGATTGCAGTTAGCTTAGGTCAAGGAATATAGCATAATCAGATCTTGACTCATAAATAATGGGGATGGAAAAATTAAACTCTTACAGCTATGCACTTCATCATGGTGTTCAGGCAGTGATTGTTTGAAGCCACTACATCAAAAATTGGAAGTATCATTGGTTAGAAAATTTACAATTACAAGAAAACAGCCTTGAAATAAACCTTTCCCCATATTTATCATGGTGTGTTCCCTTCTAGATCATTCATCAATTTCATTTGGTAAAAGCTACTAAAAAACAAAAGGTTGTAGCCTTGTAGGTATAAAAACAATGGCAAGCAACATTCACAGGAAAAATAAAAGAGGAGAGAGAGAAAAAAATACTTCAATTATTACTATTATCCAAAGCATATGTAATGTGACAGCAAAAAGTGGACTTGGAAGGCATATTGGTGTTTCTCTCCTTATTTGGAACTGGTTTTGGTCCAGTACAGGTAATTGGCCTGTATAGGCCACTAAAACAAAGTACATATTGGAGTTTTGGAGAACTAAAAGAAGTTAAACCAACAAATTTGGGTTTGGTATCTGTACTTACTAATGGTTGGCAAGTCCTTGGCATTCTCAAGAAATTTGAAACCTCCCTGGCCACTACTTGAACTCACCTGCAATTAGGATGGATGGTTAAGGTTAAAAATGACATCATCAACGCTTTAGTATTTTAACAATCACAAGATTATAGAACTTTGAGGAAGATAAACAATAATTCACATGATATTATATGAGCAAAATGTATAAGATAATAAAAGTCATCCCTCATGTCATGACTAGTATTTTAAAAAGTTTCAAGATAAATCATGGCTTTGACAGCAACTAATAACAGTCAGGAGTATCATTCCTCCTAAGAGACGTCCACTTTATTTCAACAAGCATACTAGATAGCATCATTTGGATGTTCTTTTCTATTTTTAAAGTTTACAACTACTGCATTATGATTTTTCATTTATATAGAAAATGAAAGTTCATTACCTCCACTATGGCAATGTGGAAGCTTTCGAGTCCACTTGAGATCGCTAACAAGGCTTCATTCTCATCACAGAATGTAGAAACTGTACAGAAACTCAAAAGCTTACTAAACAAATTCATAGAGAGGACAAGCATGTAAAGGAAATTAGGAAACAAGAATGGTGGAGATGTGGGAGACTAAGAGTAGAGTAAGAGAACCATGTGACTTCAATAAAATCAAATTATACTTAGGCTGAACCTTAATATATAAGATATAATTTTGGTTAAAATTGTGTTCATGGAAACTTCTTTTTTCAATAATAAATTCCTGTCTCCAGCAGCCAAGTAATCCATATTGGTTTAGCAACAATAAAAGGCCACCCAATGAACAAAAATAGTGTAAACTTAGTGGTTCAGACTTCGGAGTCAGACAAGTGACAAATCTTTTATACTTCATATCTTATCAATTTTAGACCATATTCCCTTTTGAAAACATTTATAGTAGAAGCATAAATGTAAATTTTAGCAGCTTCATGAGATGTAAAGAAATACCATATAAGAAAACACTTAGTTTAGAAAAAAAAAAAAAGAAAAAGGTATTCTTTCAAATTTCTAGGCCCCCAAGAGAAACTAAAATTTATCAATTTTTTTAGGCTCCAGAGCAACAAAAATCTGAGACCACAATTTTGCATACAACCATATAAGGATTAGGATTCTAAAGGAATGCTGCTTTGCAAGATGCCATAGGACAGAAAGATGGGACCAACTATACCCACTATGGACCATAAGTGGGAATTGTTTAGATGTAGATAAAGAAGTGAGACATTCCCATACAAAAGGAAGGAATCCAAAAAGTCTTACCATTATAGTCCATGGCTTCAAGCTTTGCCCTTATCTCTGCAGCAGAAATGTTGTCTCCCTCAAGGAGAAGAACCTTGAGTCCTTTGGGAAAATCTTTCCATTCTTGTAATTCATTGGCAGTGAAAACCATAGCTGGCTTGGCATCGTTTCTTGGTCTCCCACAGAAAGTAACAGATCAATCAATACAACTTATCAGCATCCAATTGCTTCTGCTTCTGCACAACCATGAGATCACAAACTTGATTCAGCAAGCTAGAATACAGCATGAGATTAAGAACACTAAAAAATAAACTCAATTGCATGCTTAAATTTGTTTAAATGGCCCAAAGAACTAACACATAATGCAGAACACTGGAATGCCATCTAAAGATCAACCCCAAAACAAGTTTCAGATCAAAACTGCCATGCCCTATAATCACCAGTTTTTCAGGAAGCATTTTCTACACAAAACAGAATCAAAAGCCTCCCCTTTTGTATTCCAAAGACCTCATTGGCTGATGCCACGTTCACAAAACGGCAAACAGAAAATTATCCCATCTCAGTAAGATCTCATGAAGACCAAAAAGAAAAACTCAGCTATCATGAACGGTAGCAAAACAAAAGAAAAAAACTTTACAACAAAAAGCAGGTTAGGCAAGCTATTCATAACCATGAATCCAGAAAACAAATAGGAGGCTCAAAAGGGTAGACATGCATGCACATATTCTAATCCAAAAAAGTACAAAATTCAAAGAAGCAAAAAAGATGAACACTTTAATAACATGATCCAAGAGAGAATTAGCATGCACACAAAAAAAAGTGTTCCCTGTGAAGAAGTCATTTTGACTACCTTGGCATAAATGAAAATGCTTCTTCAACTCCATTGCTAAACCTGTGTTCTATCCTATCCCCTCTTATTGCATTGTTAAAAAAACAGTAGTTTGAAGAGAGAGATGAAGAGAAAGAAAGGGAAGAGGAAGGTTTAAGTGCTAGCTTTGGAGGGTGCTTCCTGTGACCACTGAACAGTTGCCATCAGCAGTTTCGGACCACAAGTAACGTTTTTTAAGTCTCTAAAAAAAAGGATCAATGAACCTTTCTGCCACAACTTCAAAGCTTCTTAATATTCCAACACTACCCTTCTTCTGGGGGCACCACCAGCACCAACAACTTCACCAATCAACCTAGGAGGAATTGGTTGCAGGAAAACACGCTCAACTACTACTCATTATAGCAAAAGGCTTTAAATATTATAGATTTTGAGGTTTTAACCATTTATGAACACAGAGGAAAGGAAAACTGTGTAACGTGTCTTTTTCCTAATCAGTGCCATTAAAGAGGAGTTCTTTTTATCATAATTATTGTGTATTTATTTCTCCAAAAAATGGTTTATGCATTTAAAGTTGTTGGGTGCCCAATCATCGTGTATTAATATTATCTGATGGTATAATCTTCGACTAAGCAAGTAGGTCAATATTTTCACGAACTCAGGTGGACCTAGGCAGTACAAAGAGTTACTCAGTTGTTAAGTGTTTTATTTGCCTTTTGTTTTTTGTTGTTTAATAATTATCTTATATTTTGTTTCCTAGGTCGAGAGAGATTATCAGTATCTCCCCATCGACTGTCAAAGAATTTTTGCACACTTTGAAAATTTTAAATAATTAACTTATATAAAAGTTAAGCGTAAAAAAAATATTCATTGTTTATCATAAGAAGACTAATTTTGGTATTACAAACATTTATATACATTAACAAGTAAATAATATAAATTTAATGTGATACATTCATATAATTATAATCGGTCAATTTATAAACTTTTATAAGAATATCATAAATTAAAATAATATAATAGAATAAGATTAATTTATTAACTATGTAATATAATTTTACACGTAAAATAATTATAATTATTTATTTATAATAAATTATATAAACTGAAGATTGTAATTCTTTACCTTATACTGCATTTATTCTCATCATATAATACACACATTAATGATTACACATTTCTTTTCCCCTTCCTTTGGGTTTATGGACTCTTCCATACCTCTTTCTTTTTTCCACTGCTAATGGCTAACTCAATAAGCTTTTATTGCATGAATTCAGAATAGTGAGAATACAAAGCAATGATTGTTTTTGCTATGCTCCCATTGCGCTCTGATACCCTATTTAAAGAAGAACGTTCTTGCTTTGTTTTATTAATGTATCTTTCTCCTTCAGTTTCATGGCAAGGTATATAAGCTTTTTTCTTCTTCTTCTTCAGTCCCCTCTTTCTTTTATTTTGTTGCTTAGTAACGGCAATGAAGAAAAATAAGAAGCAAATTATGATAAACGCTATTTTGTCTCAGGTGTTATGAGTTTTTTTTTGTTTTTTGTTCTAACATGAATATCCTTCTATCCATCCGGCCAAACACTAATACTTGATTATGACTGAGTATTTGCACAAGGTGGAATCATGGATCGAAAAATGAGACTATTAAATAAATCATATTTTTAGTTCTTTTGTAAAAAAAAATTTCTAACATGTCTGTACTTTATTTTGTTCATCTCCATTCTTCTCTTTCTCTTTTAGTTTAATTGTAATCTATGTAAAAAAAAAATTATTAATAGAAATCAAATTTGATACCAAGAAAATTTACAATACTTATATATTCTAGCTCCGTCAAATAAGTTAAATTTCCTCACATTACTAATATGATTTTTTAATAAAAATTAACCATAAAAAATATCGATAAATACTTCTTATCAAATAATATAATTAAAAGGAAATAATACTCGATTCAAACACACGCATACATCCCAAATGTAGAACAAATCACTCAATCACAGTAAATCCTTTGGCCCAACACTTTTTCTCTATTGATCTCATGTTCTTGATGCATATTAATTAACAATAACATCCATGAGAAGTCAAGAAGGTCATGTTTGTCAGTATTACAAAAGTGTACAGTACAGGGAATCCAAAAAAAACAAAACAAAAGATGAATAACTTAACCGTGATCGATGTTCACTCACCCACTATTATTGGGATGCATGGTAGATAAAAACAAGGACCTTTGCTTTTTATCTTGGGAGTTAAATTAGTGGCAAGTCCCACATAGATATCTTTGTCTCCCCCTTCCGTGATTCTCCGTGTGTGTCCCCACGATTTTCTTTTCAAATTAATAACCTTGGTCATTTTCATTAGTTTGTCCATACTCGTGTGTGTTTGGTTTGAAGTTAGAAATTATTAAATTTAAGTTTAGTTTAACTAATAACTTATGGAAATCCATTTCTTTTTAAATGCTTAGTGCAGGCATGAATTTGTGTTGATATTATTGAAAATAATTTTTATGTTAAATCTAAAATTTTATATTGAATTGTATTCATAGATTTTATACAGCAAACATTCAAACATAAATTACATTCCTATAAAATCAATTTTAATTAAATCAATTTCATTTAAAATTATCAATGTTCATCCGAACATACATGATGTTTTTGAGTCTCAAATAAAACAAACACCCAGATTTCAAAATACAGCTTAACGCTTAACATCACTGTCTTTACACTCCTATGCCATGTTTGAAGGATTGAGTCCCACACCACCTGGTTTGTTGAGTTGTGAGTTGAGTTCACTTCCTCACCATTAATATTCTTTGGCCATCTTCATTCATCCAACTTCTTTTTTCCACTTTCAATGAGGGAGGGATACTTATTATGACCATCACTTTGTTGTTGTTGTTGTCCATTTTGTTTGTTTCTTTTTTGGAAATATTCTCTTGAATCAAAAAGCTTGTAAAATAGTGCTTAATTATGACCCTAATGATTTTTATCCAGAAATAATGGTAACACCTTTTCCCTTATCATCCAAAAGGTTCTACTTCTTCTGTATAACTTTACGAAGGAAGTGATTTTTTTAAAACAAAATTATTGCTGACTACATCTCCAATTTGGTGTTTAATGAGGTACTTATCTTTGAGCAACCTAGTTTAACTTTTTTTCAACATTTGAACAAATTATATAAAGTTGCTTATATAAACTCGTATACGTAAAATTAAATTAAGTATAATTTTAATAATTTAATCATTAAAGTGAATATTGTTTAAAATTACGTGGAACTACAATATACACAAAAATAAAATAAGTAATTCATTTAACAATTTTATCATTATAGATGCTCGTGATAGAGAAGATAATTTTATTTAAATCATATATAAATTTATTATGCACCACAAAACCCTGTCTAATCCAAGTATTTAACACAATTGTTTTGGAGTAAAATGTTCATACAATTATTTTACACCGTCGATTAATCACCATTATAATAACTTTTAAAATAATTTTATAAAAAGTTAATTATCTTATTATAAATAGAGTATTGTGATTAAGTTATAACAATTTTATACTATTAATTAATCCACACACTTAATGATAAAAGGGAGTAATTTGACTACACTCTATCAATAAAATAACATAAATAAAGGATGATTTGTTACTTTCGTACTTGAAATTCTAATACACTATTAGTTAGGTATTTGAAAGTATAATTTTAGTTCTTTCGTTATTTTTTTTATTAATATTAATGTTCTTCTCTGTCTAACACATTATTTTTCTACATGAAAAATAATAGTACACACGTGACAATCTAATACATATGTAATAATTAACAATAATTGACAGCTAATAATATTTTTGGGGCCAAAATTATAGTTAAAAAAAAAAAAACTTAATTACAGCTTTGGTCATTCTACTTCCTCAAATCTATAATTTTGATCCCCTTATTATTAAAATTAAACATTTTTACTCCCTCCGTTAATTTTAAGGCGTTGATTGTTATCTTTAATATTGATTTTTTTTTATTTTAATTAATAATTATTTAAATAAAATTAATTAGTTAATTTTTTTTACTAATGACATAGTTACCATTTTTATTCCTAAGTTATCCTTTCATTTAATTAGTTAATTTAAATAAAAAATTCAGTGAATTTTGGCAAAACCTAACTTTCTTTAATTTTCAAATGTTAAAATAACCATTAAGCTAATAATTTAATTAATAACTATTATGAAATATTTATATATATATATATATATATATATATATATATATATATATATATTTCACATAAATTTTATTTATTATCATATATTTATTTATTGTTTCTTGTGTTCTCAACAAAAATTTAGTATTTTGAATAAAAGTAAAATAAAGGGAGTGATTTATAAAATAAAAAGTGAAATATATATAGAAAAAAATTACAACTAATAATAGGAGATGTTAAAAAATAAAGGAAAAATAAATTAAATAACTTTTAATAATATTAAAGATTAATTAAATAAACTTTTATAAATTTAAAATTTGTATATAATAAATATTTTTAATTTTTTTCAATATAGATCGGATCATACGGGTCAACTAGTGACCCACTAGTTCGAACAATAACCCAGTTACCTTGACCAATTCGATCACCAATCCAACTTTTAAACCTATGACAGAGAGACTTCAAGAAAGATAGCGAAACACTGAAGTTATTTAAATTATTTTTCCTTTATTTTTTAACATCTCCTATTATTAGTTGTAAATGTTATATATATATATATATATATATATATATATATATATATATATTTCACTTTTTATTTTATAAATTACTCCATTTATTTAATTTTATTCAAATTACTAAATTTTGGTTAAGAATATAAGAAATAATAAATAAAATCTATGTGAAAGATTTATATATATATATATATATATAAATGTTTCATAATAATTATTAATTAGATTATTGACTCAATTGTTATTTTAACATTTGAAAACTAAAGAGAGCTAGGTTTAAATCATAACTTTGCCAAAATTCATTTAATTTTTTTTATTTAAATTAACTAATTAAATCAAAAGGTAACTTAGGTATAAAAAGGGTAATTATGTCATTAGTAAAAAAAATTAAGTAATTAATTTTATTTAGATAATTATTAATTACAATAAAAAAAAGTCAAAAGATAACGGTCAACGCTTTAAAATTAACAGAGGGACCAAAAGTATTTGATTTTGAAAATAAGGGATCAAAATTGTGGATTTTAAACTAGGAAACCAAAATTGCAATTAAGCCAAAAAAAAAAACATGATTATTTTTTCATTATCAACACTTAAAATTAGTTGATTAACTTAAAAATAGAGAATTTTCACTAATTTTTTTATTATATTAAAATATAAATTAATAACAATTATTTCTAATAAAAAAATCTATTATTTGAAATTTTTCTAAGAATAGATGTTAAAAGAAAAAAAAAATACATTATATATTTCTCTTGTAACATGGGATCATAATAAAAAAAAGTTTATTTTTCTTTATTCCTTCAAACGTAATCAATGTTATTTTTATTTCTTTTATCTAAATTTTCAAACATAATATATATATTTGGTAATTTGTGATAATTTTTTACCATACAATTTAACTTTAACAGTCCAAAATCACTAAAAATTATAAAATTTATATAGTTTATTTTATAATTTTAGATAAAATGACTAAAAATAATATTTATCAAGTATTAAAAAAACAACTTTTAATTGAAAATATTAAAAAAAATCATATATTTAAAAGTCAAAAACATATTTAAACATAAAATAAAATTTAAAAAAATGTTAGATGGAAGAACGCAAACATGTATCACGAGGGGCAAATCACAGCCATTCAGCTGTAACAGATAAGATTGAGTTAGTCTCCCATTTTTTTCTAGTTGTCATTCGATGCTAATTTTCTGGATAGAATTCCAAGTAATTAATGAAAGCCATATATCTTAAAATCAAATCATCAATGGATAGATCAATCCATTATTTATGGTCGTTTGACAAATTGATATAATAGACTTTTTGGTCGTTGTGTTGTGTGGCTGTTTCGCGGAACTTAGAAATGAATTATTGGATTACATAGTTGAGCTAAAGTAAAGTGTAAGCTCGGGAGCAGCTTAAGAAAATAATGAACTTTTTTAAAGTTATTTTAATGATATTTTTTTCTTTTTTTAAAGGTCCTATTTTGCCTTTAAAAAAACAAATTCAAGTTTTTTATTCCTTTAGAAGCAATTTTGATTGTATCATTTTTATTGAAATGTGAATAATAGCAACTATATGTTCACAATCAAGTGCATAAAATATATCAATAATATTTAAAATAAAAAATTAAATATATATCATTTATTTGATTTTTTTATGTCAAAATGATATTATTTTATTATACTTTTGGGTAAAACTATTTTCATACCTAATATGACATATTTATCATCTATTAAAAAAAATATAAGTATATCATCTATTTATAATATAGTTTTGAAAGAATCAAACTCAAAATAATATTATGTTAATTGATGAGTAATTGATTTTGTTAACGACAATTTTAAGCAAACATCACTATTTCATGGTTAGATGGATTATAAGTATTATTTGTTATGACTTTTTTAAAATGAGAATAAGAATAATACAATGACAATGTAACAAAATTTTGATGTCAATTGATTTTTATACAAATATTTTAAAAGTTATATAAATTGAAGGTTGGGATCACTACAATAAATTTATTAAATATTGACTGATTTAGAAACTAAAATTTTCAATCATAACAACAACTACTTTAAATACCATTTTAGAGACTAAAAAATAGTTAGTATCTAAATTAGTTTTTAATATCATTAAATTAGTCATTAAAATGGTTTCTACAAAAATGGTTTGGTTTTTTAAAACAGTATCTAAACCAGTCTAAAAAATTAGCTACCAACGTTTTAGCTACATATGAAACTAGATTATAAATCAATCTATAATTGATTTAGAGACTAATATGAAAAAATCAAAGATGGATAAAATGGTCACTATAATCATTTTTTCTTATAATAGATTGTCTGACAATGTAAAACTTTGTTACATGATAAGTGCACTATCATTATTCTCTTTTAAATTTTCTTATGTTAAGTAAAAATAGCATAGTTGACCTATTGGAACTTTAAGAAACTAAAAGTTATGATCTAGGTTAAGGCCTTGAAAATTGATATTTGATTTTAATTTGTTGGATAAATTGGTATTCTAGGGGTCTTTCAAATTTAAGTATATATTTTAAAAATATAAATTAAATATATATATATATATATATATATAATAAATTATTTAAATTATTTTAAATATACGATCTCATACATTAAAGAAAATAATAATACAATTAAATATTTGATTAAATATTAAATATTTTATTAACTGAAATTAATTCAAACAATTTTGTTATAATGAAACCTAATAATTTTATTAGAATTTGTATTCAATGAAAAATTGTGGTAATAATTTGTAATTATAATTTATCTTTAATTTGAAATTATTTATGATAATAATGAGATTCAATTTTATTCAAATGCAGGTAAGTTATTGATAAAATAATAGACATAATGCTGCGAAAATGATTAAATATAAATATCATCAAATAATGTTAAAAAGGAAAAGCTATTTGCATAACATATATATATATATATATATATAAACAATAATAACTATTGGATCACAATTAAAAAAAAAACATGTGGTTGAGATTAAAACTTGATCTTGAATTAATTTTTAATTTCATTAAATTTACCACCATAAACAATACTTTAGTTTCTTTTTATTCTATGATTCTTTTTTTGTTTTGTTTTGAAGTGTGTAAATGATCACTCAAATAAAAATATTGTTTTGCCTACGTGTCATGACATTCTTCATTCTTACTCTTTCACTCATCAATTTTTTTTATTTTTTCTTCAATGTTACATTGCAAGCTTTTTCATCTCTCTCAAGAGAGAACTCTTCTTTCTCATTAATTTAATGTATGATAACGTCTATTTTCAATTCTAACTGCTTTATAACTCTTCCCTCCTATTTAATGTACAATAACATCTTTGCTACTACCTTTGCATTCCATAACATACATCTTAAATTGTTGATTTAAAACTCTTCTCCCATTTTTTACTCAATTGATCTAAAACTTGCATGTTTATCTCTAATGTGTCTCTCTTTCTCTATCTCTTTTGTTTACCTTGATTAATATCTTAAAAATTAGAAAAAAAATCAAATTTTTTAAAATATGAAAAAACAATAGTATTGTGTTGAAAATTTGAAAAAAAAAATAAAAAATGAAAAACTATAAAAAAAAAAAAAAAACAAGAGTAATATCATGAAATTTTTTTAAAATATTAAAAAAAGTCTAATTTCCAAGTCATTACTCTTGGTTTTCATATTTTTAAAATTTCGATATTTTCATTTTTTTTTTCATCCAATTCTTTCACTTTTGTAAGACATTACTCTTGCTTTTTTTTTTTTCTCATATTTTTAAATTTTTCATTTTTTTTAATTTTATTTACATTTAATGTTCTTAAATTTTTAAGATATTTATATTATTTTTCATATTTAGGGTTTAAGGTTTCAATATTTAAGGTTTCGTGGTTTATTGTTTTAAGCTTTAAGGGTTTAAGGTTTAATATTTTTTCATGGTTAAGGGTTTGTGTTTAGAGATTTTGATTTAAGGTTTTATGAAATATGGTTTTATGATTTCATGTTTAGGGTTTTAGAGTTAAGAGTTTCTAAGTTTATGGTTTATGTTGTAAGATTTTACGTTTTCATGTTGCATGGGTTATGGTTTCATGTTTTAAGATTTAAGGTTTCATGTTTTATAATGTAGGGTTTCATGGTTTAAGATTTAAGGTTTTATGGTTTAAGGTTTAGGATTTAGGGCTTCGTGGTTATTTATTTATGGTTTCATTTCATGGTTTAGGATTAAGGATTTCATGATTTAGGATTCAGTGTTTCATTATTTAAGATTTAGTGTTTCATGGTTCATGATTTCATGGTGTAGGATTTATGGTTTTATTTCATGGTTTAGGATCTAGGACTTTATTAGGATGTATTGTCTCATTTCATAATTTAAAGTTTAGAGTTTCATGGTTCATGATTTAGTGTTTCATTTCATGGTATAGGTTTGAGGGTTTCATGGTTTAGGATTTAAGGTTTTATTTCATGATTTAGTATTTAGGAAAACTATAAATGAAACCCCAAATATTTAGGATTCAAAATCCTAAATACTTAGAGTTTCATTAATGAAACCTTAAATTTCACTTTAAATATTTAGGATTATATAAATAAAACCACATATTGAAACCTTAAAATATTTAGGATTTCAAAAATAAAACCATAAATTAAAACCTTCAATATTAAGGGTTTCATTAATGAAATACTAAATATCACCCTAAGTATTTAGGGTTACATGAAACCTTAAATATTTATGGTTTCATAAATAAAACCCTAAAAAATTTCAATTTCATAAATGAAACCCTAAATTAAAAAATTAAATATTTAAGATTTCATAAATAAAATCATAAATTAAAACCTTAAATGTTTAGGGTTTCATAAATGAAACCATAAATCAAAACACTAAATATTTGAGATTTCATAAATGAAAACCTACTTATTTACCATAATAAACCCTAAATTTAAATTCTAAATATATATGATTTCATAAATGAAACCATAAATTGAAACCCTATATATTTAGGGTTTCAATAATAAAACCTTAAATATTTCATATTTTATTTAAGAAAGCATAAATTTTACACTAAATATTTATGGTTTAAAAAATAACCCTAAATTAAAATCCTAAATATTTCAGGTTTCGTTAGTGAAACCTTAAATTGAAATCCTAAATATTTAAGGTTTCATTACGAAACCTTAAATATTTAGGATTTTATAAATGAAATCATAAATCATAACCTTACATAATTATGTTTTCATTTATCAAACCCTAAATTTCATCCTAAATATTTAGGATTTCATTTATGAAATCCCAAATTGAAACCCTAAATCCTAAATTACTAATGAAACTCTAAATTTAGGGTTTTATAATTTAAACAACAAATAAAAACCCTAAATATTCAGGATTTCATAAATGAAATCTTACTTATTTAAGATTTCATTAATGAAACCTTAAATTGAAACTTAAATATTTAAGGTTTGAATAATAAAACTTTAAATATTTAGTGTTTTATTAATGAAACCCTAAATTAAACCCTTAATGTTAAGGGTTTCATAAATAAAATCCTAAATTTGAAACCTAAATATTTAGGATTTAATAAATGAAACCATAAATTTCACTTTACTTATTTAGGGTT
Source organism: Amphicarpaea edgeworthii (assembly GCA_014843725.1). Classification (NCBI taxonomy): domain Eukaryota; kingdom Viridiplantae; phylum Streptophyta; class Magnoliopsida; order Fabales; family Fabaceae; genus Amphicarpaea; species Amphicarpaea edgeworthii. The sequence goes on along the minus strand of CM026324.1, from coordinate 5,440,267 downwards.
TTATAAATGAAATCATAAATTAAAACTCTAAGTAATTATGTTTTCGTTTATGAAACCCTAAATCTTACCTAAAATATATAGAATTTCGTAAATGAAATTACAAATTAAAACCCTAAATCCAAAATAATTAATGAAACTCTAAATTTGACATTAAACATTTATGGTTTCATAAGTGCAATCATAATAATTTATAGTTATATAAAGGAATCCCTAAATTCCCTCTTAAATATTTTGGGTTTCATAAATAAAACCTTAAATTAAAACCCTAAACATTTAGGGTTTAATACTTGAAAAAATAAATCTAAACCCTAAATATTTAGGGTTGTATAAATAAATTCTTATTTATTTAGATTTTCATTAATGAAACCCTAAATTAAACCATATATATTTATGGTTTCATAAATAAAACCCTAATTATTTAAAGTTTCATAAATTAAACCATGAATACTTAGGGTTTGATAAATAAAATCGTAAATCAAAATCATAAATAAATATGTTTTTAATTATGAAATCCTAAATTGAAATTTCAAATCCAAAAGTATTATTGAAATCCTAAATATTTAGGGTTTAAAAAATAAAACCATATACTCAAAATCTAAATACATAGGGTTTTATAAGTTAAACCTTAAATATTTAAGGTATCATAAATGAAACCTTAAATATTTGAGGTTTCATAGATAAAATGTTATTTATTTAGGGTTTCATTTATGAAACCTTAAACTTAACCCTAAATTAAAACCTAAATAGTTAGATTTTCAATAATAAAAATTTAAATATTTAGGGTTTTATTAACAAAATTCTAAATTAAACCAAAAATATTTAAGGTTTTATAAATAAAACTTTAAATATTTAAGGTTTCATAAATGAAAACATAAATCAACACCCTAGATACTTATGTTTTCATTTATGAAACCCTAAATCTAAAAGTAATAATGAAACCCTAAAATTCACCATCAATATTAAGGTTTTATAATTGAAACCTTAAATATTTAGGATTAATAATGAAACCTTAAATTTGACCCAAAATATTTATTGTTTCATAATTGAAATAATAAACCGAAACCTTAAATATTTAGAATTTCATAAATGAAATGCAATTTATTTAAGGTTTCATTAATGAAACCTTATATTTCACACTAAATTGAAACTTTAATATTCAGGATTTCAATAATAAAACTTTAAATATTGAGGGTTTCGTTAATGAAACCATAAATTAAACCCTATATATTTAGGGTTTCATAAATTAAATTCTAAATTGAAATCGTAAATATTTAATGTTTCATGAATGAAACCATAAATCAAAATCCAAAAATACATTTTGAAACCCCAAATCTTAAACCATTAATGAAATCCTTAAATGACACCCTAAATTCAAAACCTAAATATTTAAGATTTCATAAATTAATCCATAAATTTCACCTTAAATATTTAGGACTTTATAAATGAAATCATAAATCAATACTCTAAATAATTATGTTTTCATTTATGAAACCATAAATTTCACCCAAGATATTTTGAATTTCATAAATGAAATCACAAATTGAAACCCTAAAACCTAAACCATTAATGAAACCCTAAATTTCACTATAAATATTTAAGATTTCATAAGTGAAATCATAAATATTTAAGTTATATAAATGAAACCTTAAATTTTATCCTAAATATAAGGGTTTCATAAATAAAACCTTAAATTGCAACTAAATAATTTGGGTTTAATAATTAAAACAATAAATTAAAACCTTAAATATTAAGGGTTTCATAAGTAAAATCTTATTTATTAGGGTTTCATTAATGAAACCTTAATTTTCACCCTAAATTAAAACATAAATATTTAGGGTTTCTATAATAAAAATTTAAATATATAAAGTTTTATTAAGGAAACCCTAAATTAAACCTTATATATTTATGGGTTCGTAAATAAAACCCTAATTATTTAAGGTTTCATAAATGAAACCTAAAATACTTAGTGTTTGAGAAATAAAATCATAAATCAAAACCCTAAATATATATGTTTTTATTTATGAAGCCCTAAATTGAAACCTCAAATCCAAAAGCATTTATGAAACCATAAATATTTAGAGTTTCATAAATAAAACTATAAACTCAAAATATAAATATTTAGGATTTCATAAATGAAATTTTAAATTTTGCCATAAATATTTAGGGTTTTATATGTAAAACTTTAAATATTTAAGGTCTCATAAATGAAACCTAAATAGAAACCCTAAATATTTAGGGTTTCATAAATAATACGCTAAATTTCACCTTAAATATTTAGGTTTTCATAAATAAAACCTTAAATTGAAACCCTAAATATTTAGGGTTTCATAAATCAAATCTTATTTATTTAGGGTTTTATTAATGAAATCTTAAATTAAAATTTAAATATTTAGGGTTTCAATAATAAAACTTTAAATATTTAAGGTTTACTTAATGAAACCCTAAATTAAACCTTATACATTTAGGGTTTTGATAAATAAAATCCTAAATATTAAGGGTTTGATAAATGAAACCATAAATTAAAACCATAAATACTTATGTTTTCATTTATGAAATCCGAAATTGAAACCATAAATCCAAAATCATTAATGAAACCCTAAATATTTAGGATTTCAAATAAAATTATAAACTCAAAATCTAATATTTAGGGTTTTATAAGTGAAACCTTAAATATTTAAGGTCTCATAAATTAAACCCTAAATGAAAATGTTAAATATTTAGGGTTTCATAAATACTACATTTCACATTGAATATTTATTGTTTCATAAATAAAATTTTAAATTGATACCTTAAATATTTAGGATTTCATAAATGAAATATCTCTTGTTTTTCATTTTTAAAATATTTTGAAGACATTCCTCGTGTTTTTTTAAATTTCAAAACAATATTGATAGGCCATATCCAAATGATAATTAAAATTAAGTGAAAAAATAATTCTTATGATTTTCATTAGTGAAAATAATTTTTTAAAGAACTAAAACAAGACATTAAAAAAAATACTTTTTAATACTTTTTTTTTCATATTTTGAATTTTTTTTTTATAATTTTCAAGACATTCATTTTGTTTTTTATATATTTTAAAAAATTTCATGACATTGCTCTTATTTTTCAAATCTTCTTTATATTTATATTGTTTTTACACATTTTTCATTTTTTTTTAATTTAAAGACACTCCTGTTGTTTTGTCATATTTTTCCAAATTTCAAGATAATACTCTTGATTTTTCATTTTTTTAAAAAAAATTTTAAGATATTTTTCTTGTTTTTCATTTTTAAAAATATCCTTTTTTTAAATATTTTGAAGATATTCCTCATTTTTTTTTTAATTTTCAAAATAATATTCACAGCCCATATCCAAATGATAATTAAGATTAAGTGAAAAAATAATTCTTATGATTTTCATTAGTGAAAATAATTTTTCAAAGAACTAAAACAAGGTAGAATGTAAGAGAATGAAACTCTCTAACTGTCAAAGAAATCACTTAGTTTAATAGTTATGATTTGTGGTTTCAGTTGTACAAGGCAAGTGAAGACTCTCATATATGACGACAGAAATAGGACAAAAATTTTGGTGTCAAAGCATCAATATTTGAAAGAGCCAAGTATCATATCAGTATCAAATTACAAAATAATTAAAGAAGATTTACAAATTATAAAAATTATACAATACCTTCTTGAAAAAATTTGTAGATTGAATTAAAATTGATAGTAAAAGGAAATTCTTAAAATGAAAGATAAGAGTAGACATTACATTACCATAATAGAATGGAAAAACTTTGACCCGAGAAACTTTCATATCTTCTCTAATAGGATTAGATGAAAATGACTTAGACACAAATATAGATTTTATGCAATTGTATATTAAACTCCATTTGAGAAAAATAAAATAATGATAAGAGCATAAGAAATTAAAACAATGACAATTTGTTAACTTTTCCAAAAAAATAAGTAAAAAATCTTATGTAGGTAAGAGTTACCTTTGAGAGAAACTATATGGTGGTGGTAATTAGCATGGTAGTAGGGCCTTAAATATGTATCCTTGGATATCACATTTTCTTTCATAATTTTTTCATTTGACTTTTTCACCAACATTGTAGTGACACCATTTCACCAGGGTCACTCCTTTTCTTTTTATGCAATTCAAATAGAGAATGAGTGGATTAATAATGAATATGGTTTGAGATTTATAAAATAAAACAAGAATATAATGAATTTCAGAACACTAAAATAAAAATAAAATGATTGAGAATAAAAAAAATGACTAAAAAAAGGAGATACCATTGGGGTTTATAATACTCACGCATCTTGTTCAACTAATTGAGTTAGATTCCATTGTTACTTTTGTTTTAATTTAATGTTGTGTTCAAATTCTTTTTCAAAATAAATTGTAAAATTGTAGAATGGATGATAATAAACAATTATGTTGAAATTGCAAAGATGAAGAGATTGATGTCGCAATATGTGGTTGTCTATCATAAAAAAATTATATTATATATAAATTATAAAATGGTAAACCAAATACATTTTTTTTAATGAAAAAACATGACAAGTCTTGATGAATTTTTTTAGGAAAATATTTAAGGGAAAGGAAAATAGAACTTTCCGTATTTAAATGACATTTTAATACCTTGAGGTATCTAAGTAATATTATATCCCTTTCAAAGATTCAAATGGCGGTTCACCATAATATTTACACAATTAACTTACACATATGAGAGGAATCTCATTACTATAAGAGAGTAAGTATACCATAGTTATTCATTATCTCTATCATTAAATTTTTTGTTATATTAGTGACAAATCACACATCACGATCGATATTAAAATTGTTTACCCAAAAAAAACATGTTATTGACTTCAATTATTTATCCCCGCATAGTAATAATATACAGTATAAGTCATCCTCATTAATTGCTGGTGCTGGATGTAACGGGGTACTGAAACTCGATGAATAGAAACCTGACACAACAACAAAGAAGCATTATTATAGTTTATCTTGTCTTGTGCTTTTGCTTTGAGAAAAATGTTCTAGTATTGGGTTTGTCATTTAGTGCAGTTGTCTAACATGCATGCAGCTAGCATTAATCCATGTGATCGACGAGGGTGAAAAAAGAGACAAAGGTTCAGCTAAAAAACGTACTACAAGGCCCACTCTCTACTGGTAACGCTGCAGTTGTTTCAAACTCTCCTTTCAGTCCTTTGCATAAATAGTAGTAAGAATCACTCTTTATTTGCAGCCACACACTTTGCATCCCAACGACGTGGATCAATCTCCCCCAGGAATCTAATGATATAAGAGCTTTTAGCTTAATAATAATGTTAATTAAACTAATAACAATCATGGTGCATGATTGTCATTGAGTTAAGAAAATTTTACACACAGTGAGAATGAACACGAGATTTTCTATTAAATGAATCGCTCTATCTCGTAAATAAAGTGAGATCTTACACATAACTGTATCAATCCTTTAAAGATGTGATAGTGAACAAGATAGTTTCATTTTCTTCAATTCCTTATGCAATTGTGCAATGAAAAATAATGCATTCACTGTGTAGTATGTGCAACTATAATGTAATCTAACACTGGCAAGAGGCGATGAGCATTTTAAGTTAAATAACAAATACAAATTAACTAGGAGTATTGTTTTAAGACTGAATAAACTTTCTTCTTCTTGTAGTTTCTTGATTTTTTTTTCTTTTTCGGATTTTTTTTTATGAAGTTTACATAAACGAATTAATATATTTTAAAAGTAAAAAAGTTTAAGCAAATTAACGCAGTCTCTTTTTTGTAATAATATTATTTTTTTGACAACGTAATAATATTAAGACAAAATAGAAGGGGGGAAATAATGTTGGAGAATAAGACCTGTATGGAGGCAAGTGGATTGAATAATCCTTTTTTTCACTTTTATTCTATTCTATTTAATTTCATTCACTTTTCAAAATTTAAGGAATAATATTTTATATCATTTCAATATTTAAAAGTTTAAAGAAAAGTGAGCATCCACAAAGGCACAGACATGTCAGCTACAGTCTAAACAAAACAGTTCAAAAAGTTATTTTTTAACTTAAAATTAATAAATAAAAAAAAGTTAAAACGCCCACCGTGGGGCTCGAACCCACGACCACAAGGTTAAGAGCCTTGCGCTCTACCAACTGAGCTAGACGGGCTTTAATTTGTAATTACTATCATTACAAATAAGACTATAGTTTTAAGAATCCCTAAGTAATCTCATGTTCCCCTAGTTGGCAAACTCTATTATTATAAATACTAATGACACATGAATTCTAATCATTCACTCACTAACTTGAACATTGAAGTGACTTTGCATATTTGGCTACTTCTAAAACAAAAACAATTCTATGAAACAAACAATTTCCAACTTTAATCCAAACATACCCTTAGTTGATTAATTTGACTCCCTTAAACCTAAATGAAGTTAAAAACGAAAGGCTTCAGAATTCAAAGCATATCCGGAGTAATCGATGAGTTGGAATCTGTTTTAAGGTGAATATGTTTGTATCCTTCCACGCTATGAACACATCAAAATAAAATAAACCCCAGTCGTAGCAGTTTCAAATGAACAAGAACAAATATATTAAATAACGAAGAGAATAAATAAAATTGCAATATTTCAATATTCTAACATCATGAATATTCATGTCTCACCATCAACACAACATCTTGAGCTTAAATTATTCAGAAAGCTAAACTTGCTGATCCACATCCTCCAAAATTAATTTAAGACTCTACTACTTAGAACCTATTTTTATCTACAGTTCTACACTTGGTATAAGGCAGACGTAGAATAAACTTAAATAACCAACCTTTGCTCTTACTTTGCTCTAAAATCTTTTTTTTCTTTTTCATTATTCATAATTTCCCCTCCCTTTCCTTCTTTGGTTTGGATTTAGAAACCTTGAATGTTACATCAGGACAAGGTATTCATAAGTTTCACACCCGAACAATAGTGGTTTTATTCCTCCTCATTGGATGTTTTGTTTTTGCTGGAGCCAACCCAATACACTTTGACGGCAACCAATATCTTCTCAGGCACAAGAGGGCCATCCTCATGATCCACCAGTTTGACATCCCATCTCATGCCCCCAACAATTTTCTTAACCTTGTTAAGGACATCAACTTCGTCCCGGATGAAGATTGCTCCTTCCGGCCTTAGAACGCGATCCATCTCTAGAAGGATGTCTTCTAGGTTGCACCTGTTAATCAAATCAACAAGCTTTTCATTAATGCCTCTATGAAAGTTGATGAACATTCAACTTTTATGTCCTGACATTAGAGTGAGTAGAATCCACAACACTATGACTTAGGGGGAAGAGGAGGAAGAAACTTACTTGTCCTGGTATAAGCTGAATAAACCATTAGCATGAATAAGATCATATGTCCTTGGATATGTTGAAAAACCTTCACACCTGAAGAAAGAAAACTAATGTCATTGCAATTTCATGGTACATAATTTTCTTCCTCCAATAGGCATATAGGGAACTTTAATTGCATGTTGAATAATATTTATCAGTGTTGGAAACTATAAGCAGTATTGAATTGCTCATCCATGGTTACTTTCTTAATTTAAGTCCATCAGAAATGAAATACAATACACAATTATTGAATGGCAAATAACCAGAAGAAGCAACAGTTAACAATTGCAATATCTCTCTCTGCATTACAGTTATAATAGATGAAAGATCATACAACAATTAACCATGCATCTCAACTTAATGAATCATTTTTTATAGTATAGGAAGCCCATTTGCAAGGAAAAAAATCATGAAATTAGAAGACTCCTACAAAGTTTAACAGAGTTTTAGAAACTTACCAGTCATGATAAATGCCAATAAGACCTCTCTCATAGACAACACCCAAAGTGTTCTCAGCAATTGTGGGCACAACATTCATCACCCAAGACTTCTGTGATTCAAGTGCAGCTGCAAATCCTCCAAGGCCTGCATTCATGTCCATCACATTCCGATATCTGGTAGTGCCAAGCAATTTATTCATTCTTTTGTAAGCGTTAACGTGCTTTTTCCATAACTTGTTGTCCTCTTGATAAGATTCAGCTGTAACCCCTGGAATATTGCCCTGGGCTATTCGAGGAGGGACTGCATAAAGCCTAGCAGGAAACTTCTGTAATTCCCCTCCAGCAACTTCATTTTTGCTGGTTACCTCAGGTAAAGGGGTTTTGCAGACCTCCATTTTTTGGTACCTATAGAAAAGATCATTAAAACAAGAAAAAATTCAACACAAACATGAACACAACATATATATGTGGAAAATTTGAAAGCATAGAGAATGAAATCCTACATAATAATGATATCATACATTAGTATTGATACTTGAATAATAAAACCAATCCCTGATCAAGAGTCAAGCATATACCACAACACATAATACCCACACTTTTTGCAGATAAAGTAGAAATTAATTTTCTCCCTTTTCCTTGTTCTTGAAGTTATTTCAAAAAAACAAAATGAATATTCTAGGCATTACCTAAGTGTTTATTGATGTCTCCTGTTGTGAGAATATCCAAATGTAGTGAAGTTAACAAAAACAGTTGAATTGTCAAATTATCACCATGTAGGTCATGCTCTCAACTAAATCTATCTCACCTGTAAAATTGCTAAATTTTTGGAGCATGGCATGAAGTTATCCATGAGCACATAATTGTCAAAAGATGTGAAAACCAAATAAAAAGAACCAGAGGAACAAAGTATGGAGTCTTGTTTAACTATACATTATTCAAATCTATTCAACTTCATATGAAGATTAAGTATAATGATCATGATGCCTAAATGAGTGCATAAAGATAAGCAGGACTTACCACACATCATCAGCACTATCTAAATCACATAAATTGGGAGACTTTCTTTTGCAGGATTTAGCATTTATTTTCTTTCTCCAAATAGCAATATCACCCTTTTCATACTTCTTTTCCCAACAAAGACTTTCAGCTAACTCCTCAATTTTCGTCTGTTCTGCCTCCAGATCTTCCTCGGATCGCTTCCATGTTTGGTGGTATGTTTTCCAGTTAATTGGGGGGCCAGACAAAATCCAGTATCCACCAGGCCTTAAGACTCGGTCAACTTCCATTAGATACATGCCCTCTGCATTCAATAATGGGGTGGACGTTCATTAACTTTGACAAGCAATTGCATTGACACAGTGGACAAAAGGATGTCAAAGTTACAAACATATGCATTATTTTGATTGGGAGTTCAGATGTATCATCATCTGCATAAGAAAAGGATAATAACAAAGTATTCTTGATCAATAATATTGACTGCCCGATTTAGCACTGACCATTTGAAGCCCATTGTATTAGACATCGAGAACACTGGGCCATATCGAAGGATCTTGATGGGTATGGAAGGCGGATGGTGCCAAGGACACCAATAACAGCAGGTACCCCTCGTTCTAGAGCAAACTGAACTTGTGCTTCATGGTTGTCCTTTGGAGCAAAGGACATAGCCAGCACATTTCTCTTTAGCAAGTAGGCTCCCCAGCTTGCAACCTGTATAATTTTTCATCTTAACACTGATAAACCAATCACAGACCAATTGAAAGGTACCTATTGAAAACAATTAACCAGTGCAACCAGGCATAACAAACAACAAAATGGCAATTGATTCTGACTTCTAAGTATATTCAAATTATATATGAAAATTGAGAAATTTGGAATCCAATCTGAAATCCCTAAGTGGTATTAGATCAAAGGAAAAGGAAAGAAACTGAGTTATAAAGTAGGATTAGGCATTCAGGAAAGGATCTTCTAAAGGGAATTTATCTTTAAAGTAAAAAAGTAGGGGTATATGCATACATCAATAGACTTCTAAAGCTTCCTGATTTTAACCCACATTAGATGATCTTTTTCCATTTATTATATATCTTTAAACTACAGAAAAAGAGCATACCATTAGAAGGATAACTTAATCATTAAAACTTACCCCACAACCAGTGTCCAGTGCTGTTCTCACTGAACCATCAGCAATTGGAATAACTGAAGCAAGTTCATCAATATATGCATCTGCTCCTTGAGGGAACATGGTCCCTCCACCTGGAAATTTAAACACATTTCCCTGGAATTGCACCCAGTTTTGAACAGCCTTCTCCACTGTGAGGCTCTTGTATGGGACATTAGCATAGTAAGCATAATCACGGCTTTTAGGCCACGGAAATGGAGTCATGTACCCTTCGGGGGCTGGAATGAGGCAGTGCAATTTTTCCTTTTCAGCGGGACAATGCCTTTCCCTATAGACCATATTTTCTCTCGGGAATTTCATTGCCCGGTCTTGCTCTTGGCAAGGTGTATAATCAGAGTATTTCTCATCACATGGCTTGAATATTTTAGCTTTTGGCTGAGAAGGTTCAACAATTTCTACATCATTGTGGTGGGATTCAAAACTCAAGTTGGGCAAAACATTGCAGTCTGTCATCAGATTATTAACTTTCAACGCAAGGTTATCTCCCTTCCCAGAGCCGCTTCTTTGCCATGCTCCCAAAAGATAAAAGAAACAGCACAGACCAAGCACAGCAAATATTGACAGTGGCCTTCGTGCTCTATTGCCCGAAGCATTCGTTTTAGAACCCATTAATTGGATGGAAGTGCTCTCTCAAACCTATGGCAGTGTAAACCAAAATTAATGAGTGACAAGTTATAGTAGAACATCCCAAATCAAGCATGCCACCTAAATTGAACTAATAACTATCTAAGCATAAAGAGTTTCTTATATGTTAACAACAAAATTACTGATTAGAATCTATAAGGCAGTTTGGGGGCACAATTTCTAGCAGAAGAAGAAAACCTTATATTTCCCATATAAACGAGCTTAACTCTCTTTTAAGTTTCAACATAGTTTCATCCGAACTTCGTTTTATTTTCTTTTCGCAAACATGTAAACGGATCTAACATGTATTTGATAATGATTTTACACGAAGAAAGAGACAAACTTTAAAAACAGAGTTTTGGTGTGAATCCAACACCCAATTTCAAACAATCCCATTTGTATAATTCTATTGCATAGGAAAACACTCCCCGAACCGCCAATCTCAACTTATTAGCTGGATCAGCTAAAGATCTAAAATTGCACCCACCCAAAAAGAAAAAGCTTATAAAAATTGAAACTTTTCAGTGCATACATAAGTGAACAAACTCAACAATCAACAAATCAAGCTGAAAGAAAGGCTGCAACTAAATCCAACTACTTCAGCAATAATAACAAAAGATCATAACAACAGCACAGCCAAATAAATGCTACATGCAGGCAAAATCAAGAAACGAAAGCAACAGCAGCATGAAAACATCACATGAGAAACGACCCAGAAAGAAAAAAAGTATGCTAAAACAATTAATTAGTTCCCCTCTTTCACCTTCAAGATCCAAATCTCAGGTTAGAGAGAGTGAGAGTGAGAGTGAGAGAGAGAAAGTTAGCACTAAATTTGTGTGTGTGTGTGTGTGTGTGTGTGTGTGTGTGTTTCTTTTTTCTGTGGAAGAAAGTTGTAAAGCGAAGTGAGTAGTAGAAACGGGAAGGGGGAACAGAAGACGATGACTTTAGAGTTTATTTAGACAGTTGTTGGCTATTGAAAAAGATAGGTCCTTTATTAGAGTTTTTTGCCGACAGACAAGGCTAAGGTAAACCCAAGTCATTGCTTGGTTTTTTAACTTCTTCCACTTACCCTTCTTGTTTGTCACGGCTTCAATTCAAATACATCCAAATTCACGAGTTAATCAATCTGGCCTGCAATGAAAATTCCAATGCTCATGAAACTTTACCTAACCAACCAAATCACCATATCTTGTTCATTTACCCTTTTTGTATTAGGGTTTTTAATTTTGTATGTTTGGTATCAAAATGTAATGTTTGGCAATTCAGCATTCATATTTTACACCAAAGTATAATATTGTTCGGAGTCAGTTTATGAAGTATTATAGATGATAAAAAAAATTATATAAATATTTGATACAATTGTATATTAAGAATTTGTTTGGTGGGATAGAATATATACAATTGATAAAGAAAATACTATTCTTTATAACTGATTTTTGTTTTTTACATTTTCACGTACATATTTATCTTCAATTATATATTATTATCTCTTTTCAATTTCAATTACATCAATAATATATATTTTAATAACGATATAATTATTCACTACTCTTACTAATTATATATATAGAGAGAAGGGAGGCATGAACCGTCTCTTTTTTGGTAAAAATAATGAAAATGAATTGAAATTAAAATTAAGTATAAAAATATGGATCTTATATGTTTTTTGTTGTTGTTATTTTGTTCATTTTCTTCTTGTTTTGCTGTCTTTTCGTTGTAAAACAAACGGATCTTAAAGATTTTCAATAATATAAGAATTAATTTACACGTTAAGTGGTTATTCATTTTCTAATTTTGCTAGCCATTATGATTTACATCGAATAAATATTTGAAATTATAAGAAATACAAAATAAAACAAGTATTGAAAAATGTAGAAGAATATGTGCCCACCAAAAAAAATGCATATTTGAAATTAAAATTTTAAGAAATTACATATGGTATTGTTTAAATAAAATTTTATCAAGAGATTTAACTTCTCACAAAAATTAATTATATATATAAAAGTTGAATGAGAAATTGGGAGATGCATGTCGTCAACCCCATTGGGCCACTTCCCTATTAATTAAGCAGCGACAAAGAATTGATACCCTTAATTAATTTGAGGGATCTAAATCTAATAACCAATTCAATCTAAACATTCATTTAATGCATGCTCGATATATTGATTGCATAATGTAATTAAAAATAATAAAACTCGTATATAAGTATGGCATATTTTCAGTAATGTATAAAAAAAAAGAAAAGAAACATATCACGTGAGTCGGCTGTATAGAAGTAAATCTAAACGACTTAATAGTTTATAGATACAATTGACACATTGGTAATATTAAAAGAGTGTGCACCATTGTCCATGCAGTATCAAACCAAGTGTGATTTCTTTAAACATCACAAATTAACAATGAACCATGGCTCAAGGGTTGTAAGTTGTAAAACAGGTATTAAGTAATACTAAATTACTTTTAAAACAGTTTAAAATTATACTCAAAGTCTGTAATTGTTTTATCTCACATTCTTCTTTTTCTTAAAAAGGATTCTTAAAGTAAGGTGATTTTCCTTGTGTGTGAGAAATGTTATGTTTAGATAAGTTTATGTAACAGATGATTTTACAATATGAGAGAAATATAGAGAGGAGAAAGAAACAAGTTTTACTAATTGAATATGGAAGAAAATAATTTTAATTTATAAAAGATTTAATTTAATTTTTATTTTATTTTATTATACATCCTTATAGAATAATAGACTGTCTGTTCGTTATTATAAGCCATCAAAACATCATTTTTTTTTGTTAATTTTTATAAGTAAAACTTAATTTTTTAAACTCATTTAATGATATATTTGTCTAAAATATTCTTTTAAACTTTTTAATTATCCATTTTATGAGAGTATTGTGATTTCTTCAAAAAATTGAAAGATGATTTTAAAAAATAATATAAAAATATAAAATAAGGATCGAAAAGAGTAGGGTGTATACAATAAGACTCTAGTTAATTAAGAGAGAAAGAAATAGATACTTTAATTAGTGAAAAATAAATTATTTTAATAATCATTTTTATTTTTATTTTAATCTAAATATAAAAAAAAAGTATTTTTTACTTCCAAAAAAATCATTTAAGAGATTATTGTCAAAAAAATATTGATAAAAAATAATAAATATATTTTTAAATTATTATAAAATTATATTATTAATAATAATAATTTAATAAATTCTTCTACTTAAGTTTTTTAATTAACACCTACTCTCTCTCTCTCTCTCTCTCTCTCTCTATATATATATATATATATATATATATATATATATATATGCCGAGCGCCGCCGACACTACAGGAAAATGAATGCTTTCATTTTCTCACATTATTTCTTCCCGTCACCTTCTTCAATTTATAATCAAATGATATCTGATCAATGAGTTATATTTAATTTTAAGTAATATTATTTAATTATTTTTTTATTATTGAAGCAAATAATATTGAATTATTTATCTAAATACTATTACTTATACAAGCAATCATTACTTAAAAATTATTATTATAAATAATATTTTGTTAATTATTACAAAATCAATAAATTAAATTAAATACTATCTTTAATAACTTTATCATATTGGAATAAATTTTTAAAGAAAATATTTAAATTTACGTGATACTACAAACTCATAAAATTAAAATAAATAACTCAACTCAAGATAAACAACTATTTACCGTAGATGTTATTTTTCACCACTCATTTACAAATTACTAAATCCGTGATACTTTCTGGGCCCAAATTTATCATCATACCAAACTTTCGGGTATTGCTTCCTGCACCTCCCAATATATTTCCATATAATAACTATACTCCTCACTCATTCTTCTTTGTTACGAACGACCTTCCTCCTCAATAATAATAGAGCATGATAAAGTTCAATTTTCTAGCATGCTATTATCTATTGGATTGTTATGTTATAAGAAAATTCTTCTTCTATTTTATTTCTGTAAGTAACCTTAAAGTATGTCGAGATTCAACTAATTATTTAAATTATCCTCTGATAAAAAAAAAAATGTACCCGACAATTTTTAATTTAAAGTAAAATAGAAAGAAAGAAAAATGTGAAAGAACGGAGAAACAAAAAGAAAAGAAAATAAAAGTATGTGCATATTTAGTTATTAAAAAAAAAGAAAAGCAACGCAATTATAGAAAGTAGAAAGTATAGATTCTAGAATGGAGCAGATTCATTCACATGACTGTGCAAGCATTTGGATTCTCGTCGCTGAAGGCGGTGGCGTATTTAACCTCGAAGGAGCTGGCACGTGCGAGCGCTTGTGGATCCTGCTGCACGTTCCGCACGTACCCGGGTGGCGCCTTCTTGTCGTAGGCTTCGGGTGCGTAAGGCTTCGGAACGACGTCGTAAGGTACGTAGGGCCAGAACTCAGCCTTCTTGGCAGTGCGGTGCCTCACACGCTCCAAAACTTTGTGCGCGTCGACGTAGCCAGTGACAGTGAGCTTGCTCTGCTTTGGTTCCACTTCCACATTCGTCACGCCTTTCATGCCTTCCACCGATTTCTTCACTCTCCTCTCGCACCCTTCGCAATCCATCTTCACTTTTATCTCCACTGTCTAAACAAATGTTAATGGTTAATTTATTAATTTAGACTATAAATTAGAAAGCACCTTAATTAATTATACGTACCTGAAGTGGCTTGCGTTTCTTAAGTTTAGTGGCGTGGTGCATGGGACATGATTCACAGAGCTCCGAAATGCTATCTAGGAAACCCATTAGATTGCAACTTGGTTTAGTTTTCAAGTTTGAAACTCGAAGGATGCAATTGCAAGACTCGATGACCTTTCAACATAAAACCGAACTCACAATCATATCATAGAATTTACGAGAAGACGCATATATAAGAGATATCATACGACTTTGCGGCATAGTTGTAACCAGAAGTTTCTACAGCAAGCTATATTATTATTCAGTGGGACACGTGCACATCACTCACTCAGTTTAATGAATATTTATAAAAAATCTCTATATAAATCGATCACAATTTAGTAATTCAAATAACAAAAAGTATCTCGATATAGTCTATGAATATCTAACAATTTTTGTTGCACGTTCGTTCATAATGCACTATACTTATTCTCTAAATTTAATTTTACAAATACTAACTAATTAAAAATACATTCTTTCAATACTGAAGTTAAGTTGTGATTGATTTATATGTTCAAACATCAAAATTGTCATTTATCTTTATTAATATCTATTTTTATATGCAGAAATCAAAAACAAATTTGTCAAATGAGAAAAAAAGAATAGTCTTAAAATATGGAGTAAGGATTAATCTCACATCTAACCGTGTAAAGAAATTTTAATAAAATAAAAGTAAGATAAAAACAGTAATTATTATACTTTTAGAATGTAAATATTTAAAACATATTGTATTAATTTATCAAACCAATCACACAATCCAAAAAACTAATAACAAAAAAAAAAAACAATTTTGTCAATACAACTTGACGAAGCGTTTTACGGTTGGCCTTGGCCACTTTCTATCCGAACCTGACTGACTGGTAGATGCACACTGATGGAGTAGTTGTAACTTGTTAGTTAGTATAAATAAAACTAGTAGCTCCAACCGTTTCAAATCCTTAGTGCAACAAAAAAACTATAGGTTTGTTCATGCATTTTGATTTAGATACATCAGGTATATCAATTTCTCATATTCTCTCATTGCTGAATCTACAAATTAAGATCATGGCCTCCAACATTATTCTGTCTGTTGTTAAGTTACCCTATTTTGGTTTTCAAGCATACATATGTTCTATAATTTTGTTGCTCTTTCATTTGGTGCCTTTTCCTATGTATATTTCTTCACATTACTTGTACTAGATTGGATTCTTTGGACTTAGTTGCTTATTTATTGGTTAGGGAAATCTTTGTGAATGTGTGGTTTTTCCCCCAACAGATGATATCACTTATGACTGCTGTGTCTTGCATTAATGTAAATTAATTGTTAGAATTGCTTCTTCATTTAGCATTTTCTTCTTATGTAATGCTCTCATACATAGCAGTATGCTGTTATATTTTGCTTCAGATATTCGTTCTCATGAAATGAGGTGAGTTGGAGATGGCAGAGTTACCAGGATATTGTGGTTACTGCTTTAACATATGGAAACTTGTCCTTTTGGCAATTTTGGTTACTGGAGGAATTGTTTTGCAAATTTTGGTCAGTATTTTTTTTCCCTCCTTGGTGATGATCGTATGCATATATAATATGTGATATGTGATGTGAAAAGGGAACCTTCATGGGGTGGCACAACTGAAGCAATTGGGAACAGAATGTGTTATTGGCAAAAATAAAAATCAATGTGTACTTAGATTTGTTCTATGTGGCAGGCATGTGCATTGTATAATAATTGGTGGCCAATGCTAACAGGTGAGATAAACAATCATTGAATTCGATTCTCCAGCATCCTATTTTTAATTGTTTCTTTTTCATTTTTGGATTGTTAATTAGGTGACAAGAAAATCTTCTTTGTATGTTATGACATCTTTTTTTAATCTTCCTGCAGCAATAACATATGTGCTTCTTCCAATGCCATTGCTCTTCTTTGCGGGATCTGAACGTTCTTCTTTATTTTCTGAATCAGATAGCAGGTAAGTTAGTGTCTGAATTCTCCTAGTCCAAGCTGGGAAATTGAATCATTCAATAGTATTCATTTTTTTTACGAGTTTAAAGGTGATGTACTGTAAACTTTAAAACTATTTTACATTATTAATCTGTATATCACCTTTAAATTATTTATTTATTTATTTTTGTGGTGTTGTGATGAATGATGCATGGAGCAGATGGGTGAATGCAACCAAGTTCTTAACTGGGGCCTCAGCTGTTGGAAGCATTGCCATTCCAGTCATATTAAAGCATTCTGGTGTTATAGGTTGCGGAGCCCTTGCAATGGAACTCTCATCCTTCTTTGTGTTTGTATTTGCCATAATGTGTTACATTAGGATGAATGATGAAAATAATTATAGTATTATTTGAGAGTCATGGGAGCATAAGCATAAGAGGGTTTTTCGGTTGAATATTCTTTGCTTGTGGGAGCCTCACTTTTATTTTTTGGTAAATTCTTTCTGTGACTTAAGTTTTTGGGGGCATAAATGTCCCATTTTGTTAGCAAATGACATCGCGCCACATAGGACGTTTGCTCTAGTTTCCTTCCAGGTCAGCTATCGCTGTGATCAAAAGCTTTGAAGTTTCGAAAATTATGTTTTTATTCTTGAGATCACTTTGTATTTATCAATTGTAATAAAATATTATTTTTTTGGCTTTGTATTTTCCTTTTTCCTTTTTGAATTTCATATTTATGAGAGAAAAACACAATTAAAGAAAATTAAAGGAAGTTGTTTTTCAATCCACAATACCCAAACATCCTTCTAAGTTCCATTCCTCCTCTCATCAATCCAAATGACCCGATTTTTCAATTAATCATGTTCTCATTTTCATTCCTCTATCAATCAATCAAGTGTTTGTGATTTTGTTGGAATCGTCCATAGAATTAGCTTGTATTGCGTCAAATTCCATTATTTTAATGATGAACAAGTTGTGTTTATTACTTGTAGTATATTTCTCTCTCATCAAACAAAATTTAAAAAAATAAGAAAAGAAAATAGAATAGAGAAAAAAATTAATATCTTATCAACTTTGATTATTACAAAGTGACCCAAGAATCAAAACATAATTTTCAAAACTTGAAAGCCTTTGAATGTGGCTAACCTGGAGGGAAAGTATTACATACAACTTACGTGGTACAACGCCATTGGTCTAAAAAATTGGGACATTGATGCCTCCAAAACATCAAGGCACCCAATAATTATCCTTATTTTTTTTATATCTCAAATTCATCATATTTGAAATTAAGAGACACTTTTTAATGATGTTTAACAATCAGTATTTTGTAAACTTCTCAACATTGGAGGGTTCTTGTTGTGATAAAACGTTGTATAGATAATATATATTTTTTTACTTGATACTATTTTGATCCGTCGAGAATTAAAGACTAATCTTTTGGATTAAGAATATCTATTTGGTTAACATTTTTTAATATCAAATATATATTTTTCTTTTGAAGTAAGGAAAGTATGAATATATGTTTTTTTTTTTTTTTCTTTCCATAAACAAGAACTTGAGATTTAACCACATAAAGGGACATTACTATTTGGCAGTCATTCTTCACTATATGTTAGGTGCACCAAACAAATAATGTTGAAAAGAGGCTATAACTTATAAGAAAAAACATATTTATATCTATGCTAAATTTTTTTGAAAAGAGGTTATAACTTATATAAGATAAATAATGTTGAAAAGAGACAATAAATTATAAGACAAAAACAAATTTAAAATACTAAAAAGAATTTTAGTCCTAATTTGAAGATTAAAAATATATTTAAGTCTATAAACAACTATAAATAAGAGTTGTTTATATCTTGCTTCAAAATCGATGGGTGGCTCCTACTGCTTTTCAAGCTCCACTTCAAATCTTCATAGTTTTCATTACTTAAAAGAAAATAAAAAAGGGATATGGTTCAAGAGAAGCAGCTACAAAATACAGGTTGGTTTCTCAGCCACACTCGCTTCTAAAATATTCTCACTGATTCTTCAACTTTCTTGGTTATTCCTTTGATCTCATGCATAAGAATCACCAATTCACTATGTTCATTCCATTTTACTAGGATTTTATACTATGTTTGCTATTATTGCAAACAGGGTAGATGATGAACCTCACTGCGTTTGGCCAAGGCCAAATGTTACTTATAATATGGTCATGTCTTATTTCAATATCTAGAAGATGAAACATGGAAAAAGTTAGAGATCGGTTGATTGAATGAACACCACATGTCTTCAGTTATATTATCCCTTTTCATCACAAAGAAAGAATTTAATGGCATAAACATAGATATAATGATTCAGATATGCTGAATTCTATTATTTAGTATAAAGATTAAGGAGGAACAACCTTGCTTCTCTAGCAATAGCATCTCACTACTCTAATTCAGTTCTAATCATGTAAGATAGAAGTTAGAACTAATCTCAGTTAATTTCTTGTGTGGATTCCACAGATGACAGAAAAATGCACAACTCAGACAGAAACACAAGTGTCACACAGCAACTTCCACAACCAAGATTCAGAAAATACAAATGGTGGCTACTTGTGTCCCTATACATAATCTTTGTTCTAGCAGGCCAACCTGCAGCTAGTCTCTTGGGAAGGTTATACTATGACTATGGTGGTAACAGCAAATGGATGACAACGTTTGTTCAATCAGCAGGATTCCCTGTACTTCTTCCACTCCTTTTTTACTTCCCAAGAACACAAGCACAAGTCAAATTTAACAACAACAATCTCAGCAATGATGATTCATCCAAAACCAAACCAAAATTCTCCACCTTTGTTTTCCTCTACATAGCTTTTGGCCTACTTCTCACAGGTTACAACTTGATGAATTCCCATGGACTTCTATATCTCCCTCTTTCAACCTACTCTCTACTATGTGCAACTCAATTAGGCTTCAATGCAGTGTTCTCTTTCTTCCTAAATTCTCAAAAGTTCACAGCTTTAATAATCAACTCTGTATTCCTCCTCACCATATCAGCTTCCCTTCTTGCAATCAATGCCAGTTCCGATTCCGACTCAACCAATCTCTCTAGTGAAAAACATGTAGCTGGATTCTTCTGCACAATTGGTGCATCAGCTTCATACTCTCTATACCTCTCTCTTGTGCAGCTCTCATTTGAGAAAGTTATAAAGAGAGAAACTTTTTCTGCTGCGTTGGACATGCAATTCTATCCTTCATTCATTGCCACATGTGCTTGTGTAGTGGGATTGTTTGCAAGTGGAGAGTGGAGAAATTTGAACAATGAGATGAAGGGGTATGATAAGGGAAGTGTGTCATATGTAATGACTCTAGTTTGGATTGCTCTGACATGCCAGATGTCTTCCATTGGAATGTTGGGGCTGATTTTGGAGGTGTCTTCTTTGTTTTCAACTGTGATAGGTACTTTGGCATTGCCTATTGTTCCAATCCTTGCAGTTATGTTGTTCCATGATAAGATCAATGGGGTGAAGTGTGTGGCTTTGTTGTTATCAGTGTGGGGCTTTCTGTCTTATATGTATCAATGTTATCTTGATGACAAAAAAGCCAAGGCAGATCATAAAAGTGATGATGGTCTTGAGGTTTCAAACACTTAGGTAGAAATTTGCTGATGGGATATGATGGATGGACCAAATTTTGATCAAGTTATACCTTTATAGCAATCTATAATTTCTATATTCCAATTATGTTGAGAAGAGCATATTAGAGAGAAAATATCAGTAGCATGTTTGTATACACTTTCCGGTTGGAAGCAATTGCAAAGTTCATCAGTTGTTTTGATTGCATTGAAATGTATGAAAAAATCTATCAAAACATAGATTTTCACGTGATATTCAAGTTTTTCAATTTATAAACAAGAATTAGTGATACTTTGATTAAATATTACATTGAGATCAGTTGAAATCATTAATATAGTCCGGAACCACCAAAGGGTGATATTGCTGTTGATGTTCAAGCACAGCTTCAGTTTATGAGTTTTTCCCTCTATGTGATAAAAGTGTAACATGAGAGGGTAATTAAGCCTGCGTTCAAACAAACTACTACTAGCATAAATAAAAATAATAACAAACTACTGGTAACCTTGGGAAAAATTTATATGGACTATTCATTCGTTATACCATATCATTTAATTTAGATTTCTTTCACCCTTAAAATCAACTACAAATTAATTTCGGTTGAGGATATGTTTATTATGAGAAATGAAAAGTTTAAATAATAGCCATTGATTAAATCTTAATGGTCCAAATGTAATTTTAAATTAAAATTAAATGTGATATTCATCATTTACACATAGTTATCTCATTACCATGATCACTGTTATCATCACCAATATGGTCACTACTGCCGTTTTTGTCACCACTACCACCAACAGGGCCACCATCATGGTCGTCGTCCCCATTGTTAGTGATGGTGGCCCTCAAAGTGGTTCTTTTGATGGTAGCAGCGATTATAATGGTGGCGGTGACGTGACCCTGTTGGTAGTGGCGATGACACTGCCATCACCATGATCACCATCGCCATCACCAATAGGACCACCGTCACTGCCACCACCAAAAGGACTACTATCATGGTTGTCGTCCTATTGTTACTGTCACCACTACCGCTACGGTGGTGGTGGCGATAGTAGTGACAACAACAATGAGGACAATGATTATGATGGTGATGGGGCAATAAATGCACAATAATTAAGAAAGATATGATTGTACATCCTGAATATCACATTTAATCTTAATTCAAAATTACATTTAGACTATTAAGATTTAATCAATAGTTGATATTTAAACTTCTTATCTCTCGTAATAAATATGTCCTCTCACTTGAAATGTCTTTTATATATAAAAAAGGTAATTTCTATTGTAAAAAAAAAAAAATAATAATAATTATAATGTACTCCTTGATTTATTTTATATTCTTCTCTTTGTAAGTATTTGATAAGAAGTTTATTTAAATAAGCTTTATGTCCATATTTAATTTTAATTTTTTTTAATAATATTTAGCTACCAACATTTTATCGTCCATAGGTTACATCAAATTAAATAAACAAATGAATATTTCAAAATAAAAATTATGGAGATAAATATTTTAAAATCTTATTTGATTCAAATACATTAGTGTACGGCAAACAAATATACATATATTTAATAAATAAAATGAAAATTAGATATATGACATGAAGATTCAAATTCAATAACTTTTCATAAAGACCAAAAGTTGTTTTTTGTTTTCATTTGTTAAATAAAATGAAATACTACATCAGGAACAAAAGAGTCAATGGCTAGCTAGGTTAGCGTAATAGTGTAAGGTCTTATTACGTTTATAAAAGTGAAAATGATCAATTTAGCAGGAGGATTTATGTTTGATTTTCACTGTATGCAAAATTTTCTTGAATTAGCGATAATTACTATTAGCGAAATTAGTTTTCGATCCAATAGAGTGAAAGAGTCCTAGCCTCCAAACTCGATAAAAAAAACCAAAGGTTATATAATATGAATTAATTAATGGCACAAACAAAGATTCAATATTATTAACTTATTTATATTAACCTCAGAAGACTAGAAAAAGTGCACAACTAGCACAAACAAATGAACACAACAAACACAACTGTTACCACTGATCAGCAACCTCAACAACATTCAAGATTCAAGAAATACAAACGATGGTTGCATGTGTCCCTTTATATAATCTTTCTTCTCTCAGGCCAATGTTCAGCCACACTTTTGGTAAGGTTTTACTTTGACAAAGGTGGCAAAAGCAAATGGATTGCAGCATCTGTTCAATCAGCTGGATTCCCTATACTAATTCCACTCCTATTTTATTCTCCAAAAAAACATGCAAAATATTCAACAAATAATGATGATGCCTCCAAAACCAAAAAGCCAAAACTTCCCATCACATTTTCCTTGTACCTAGTTTTCGGCTTAATGATGGCAGCCATGGACTTGTTGTATTCATTTGGACTTTTCTATCTTCCTCCTTCAACTTTTGCTCTAGTATGTGCATCCCAATTAGGAATCAATGCAGTGTTCACTTTCTTCATCAATTCACAAAAGATCACTGCATTGATACTCAACTCTATTGTTGTCCTTACAGTGTCAGTTATCCTAATTGCACTCAACACTGAATCGGATGACACAAAAGACCTTCCCAAAGGAAACCAAATAATTGGGATCTTCTGTGCCCTAGCTGGGTCTGCCACATTTGCCTTACATCATTCTCTTTTGCAGCTTTACTTAGAGAAAGTTATAAAGACTGAAACTTTCTCTGCACTGCTGAGCATGAATTTCTACCCAATGATGGTTGCTACAGTTGGTGACACTGTGGGGCTGTTTGTAAGTGGAGATTGGAGAACTATGGGAATTGAGATGAAGGAATTCGAAAACGGTAGCGTTTCATATGTAATGACTCTGGTTTGGATTGCTGTGGCATGGCAAATAGCATGTGTTGGTATGTTAGGGTTGATTTTAGAGGTGTCTTCGTTATTCTCAGTTGTAATAGGGAACTTGGAGCTGACCATAACCCCTGTACTTCTTGTTATTTTCTTTCGTGACAAGATTTATGGGGTTAAGGTTATAGCCTTTTTGTTAGCTATATGGGGCTTTCTGTCTTATACATATCAGCATTATCTTGATGAGCAAAAGGCCAAGGAATTAGAATAATTGATCTCTATAGTGTGGGAAAGGGTCGTTCATGTTGAAGTTTATGCAATGTATATTTGTTGGTAGTTGGTATCGCACTGTAACTTTGTTTTATTTTTTATGCAAAGGGTAAAAGTTTAGATTGAAAGAATATAACTTTTTTTTTTATTGATTCAAAGAGAAACAACCCAAAAAAGTAGTTCTTTAATTTAGTCCCTAAAAATCCCAAAACCAGCTAGTCCTGAGGCATCTAGTATACTTCCGGAACTGATTTTTCAAACTAAACTAATATCGGTTGAAATTGATAAAATGCAACTTTTTTGCCGCAGGTTTCATTATATATAGAATTGTTGTCAAAATGCGTTGTATTCCGATCGACAAAACAAGATTGTAGAGATTATGTAAACAATAGCAACAATAACAATGATATCACAAGCACGAGTGCTTCACTTATTATCACAGATTCGCAAGACTTCTATCAATGTAAAAGCCCATGTGTAAGAAAAAGAAATACAGGATTCGTTGGGTAATGTTTCAAGAATAAGTTAAAAAATAAAATTAACTTTTCTCTTTTCATAGAAATGACACATTTTTAGAAGGATTTACACTATAAGAATTTATAAAATTAACTATTAGAAAAGTTAATTATAATTAATAAAAAAACAAAAATCAATAAAGTAGACAAATAGTTGTTGAGCCTTTATTGACCAATTTCAAAAAAAAAAAAAGAGACTATATAAGAAATAAAATATTTCACCTGATATACCCTAAAATTTAAATATTTATTTTTTAGTATTTTAAGTGTCTTAATTGTTTAAAAAATATTATACCAACATTTTTTATATACAATGGAGCTTCTTATAAAGAAATAATGAGAGTGTTAATAAAAGTGCAACAAAATTTTATACCGAAATGATTATAACCTTTTGTTTATGATAAGTTAATTATTTTTTATAAAATTATTATAAAAATTATATAAATAAAGAATTATAATTGTCTTATAATATAAAACTTTATTATAACTCCACTCCACACTACCCATACTACCCTTGTTCTTTTCTTATAAATGTTAAAAAATTTGGAAAGATCCGGGTGACCAATACTAAAGTCTTAAATTTACACGAATTGAAATTTTTTTAAAAAAGTAAAATATACAAAAAAAAATGATTTATTTTATTTTGAAGTGCATTTTTTTTAATAAAAGTATTTAGTAAGAAGTATATTCAATATTTTTGTCATATGCATTACATCATATAAGTGACAGATACTAAAATGGTCGTTTATTGAATTTGAAGCATCTGGGTTTATAACGATCAGTCACTCATTTAATTAATATAATAGCTAAGCAGTTTATTTTTATATCATGCTGAAATTTGGATTTTATTTAACTTAATCTAAAAGTTAACTCATGACATCAAAATTAATTATTCTTTCCACTTCATAATATATATATATATATATATATATATATATAATTTTGGTTATATCATTAAAAAAAAAAATAGAATCTACAACAAAAACCAAACGAGGAAGAGTTTCTAAAAAAAAGTTAATAGAATAGTTAGTTTTTTTTTTTTTTTTTCGCGCGCGCACAAGTTAATTTTAACTCAATAGAAGAAGAATTATTTATTTTACCTCCTTGATTTACTTTATTTTCTTCGCTTTATAAGAATTTGATTTGATAAGAAGGTTATTTAAATAACTTTTATGTCCATATCTAGTTTTATTTGTTTTTTTAATAAACCTTTCGTGCCATCTAAAAGTATTTTTTATATAAAAAAAAAGGGGGTGGGAGATAAGGAACAAAATATCCAAAAGTGTTTTTTTATGTAAAAAAAAAAAAAAAAAAAAGGAGGGGGATAAGGATCAAAAGAAGAGTCAATGGCTAGATATATATGGTGAAAAATAATATAAAAAAGGGTTGTGAAAGAGAGTAAAGATTAAATAAAGCTTATATAATGATATAATGCTTCAATACTATTAGTCAGTACAAAAGATTTGGTAATTAAAAATCCCAAGTTCAAAATTTTTCTCTGATATCCCTCTCCTGTCTCAATTCTGCAACAAATTTATATATATCAGAAAGAAAGTATTAATTCATCTGAATTATTTCTTATTTGTATTTCATAGAAGACTACAACAAAGTGAACGCTCAACACAACAATGTCCACGAACATAGCTGTTACTGATCATGAGCAACATCCAACAAGACTCAGAGATCAATACAAAAGGTGGTTGCGTGTGTCCCTTTACACAATGTCTCTTCTTGCAGGCCAATGCACATCCACTGTTTTGATATGGTTATACTATGAAAAAGGTGGTAAAAGCAAATGGGTTACAACATTTGTTCAATCTGCTGGATGCCCTATACTAATTATTCCACTTCTACTATACTCTTCAAAACGTGCCACCAAATTAACAACAACCAAAGATGATGATTCTTCCCCATCTACAAGGACCAAACCAAAATTTTACATTGTATTTTCCTGGTACCTAGTTTTTGGCATACTATGGGCCATGATGGATTTGATGTATTCCTATGCACTTTCATATCTTCCTCTTTCCACTTTTTCCCTAGTATGTGCATCCCAATTAGGGTTCACTGCAGTGCTCACTTTCTTCATCAATTCCCAAAAGTTCACTGCTTTGATATCCAACTGTGTATTCCTCCTAATCATATCAGTTACCCTAATTCATCTCAATGCTGAGTCTGAGGACACAAAAGATGTTCCAAAAGAAAAGCGAATAATAGGGTTCTTCTGTGCCCTAGCTGCATCTGCCACATTTGCATTACAACACTGCCTTGAGCAGTTTTGTTTTGAAAAAGTTATAAAGACAGAAATCTTCCCTGCAGTGTTGAGCATGAATCTTTACCCTGTGGCCTTTGCTGCTTGTGTTAGCCTAATGGGGTTGTTTCTAAGTGGAGAATGGAAAACTTTGAAGGTGGAAATGAATGAATTTGAAAACGGTAGGATTTCATATGTGATGACTCTTTTTTGGTCTGCTGTGCTATGGCCAATAGCTGACATTGGCATGGTGGGGTTGATTTTTGAGGTGTCTTCTTTGTTCTCAATTGTGATAGGGAACTTGGAATTGACCATAGCTCCTATTGTTGCAGTTATTGTGTTTCATGACATGATCAATGGAGTGGAGGTTATAGCATTCTTATTAGCTTTTTGGGGCTTTCTCTCATATATGTATCAACATTACCTAGATCACAAAAAGACAAAGGAATTAGATAAAAGTAGTGATGATATTGGCCTTGATGAGGTTTCAAAGGGAGAGGTAGAAATTTGATGATGTAAGTAACGGAAGAGCACAAGTAAAATTATATAGAAATATCTATATTTATGAGTTGAGTTTTAGACTATAGAGGCTAGACAAGGGTGATGCCACTGTACATGCATATATAGTATTATATACCAGAGTTGACCTAAAAAATCAACCATGTCCGTTTTGTAATAAATGAGTACATTTTTTATATATATAAAATAAAAATGACCTTTTGAGCAAAATGTAGTTCTCATGCATACATTGAACCCTAATCCCATTTCTCCGTTTTTGTCTATGTCGTGAGGCTATATTGTAATTGTGACCATGTTTAGTGTGCTTTTTTTTTTATTACTTTGATTTATGATATATTATTTAATGAATCCGTCCTTAGTTAATTTGTAATTGTTGCATAGCTTAAATAACATCGATTGGAAAAGAAAAGGAAAAATGGGATTAGGGTCCAATATAGTCTGTTCTCGATATATAAATTATAAATGAATCTTTTTAATAAATAATTATTATTTAATTTTTAAATGACATGACAATTTTGGTTCATCTATTTGGTTATGAACTAATAATTGTGATTAGTAGACTTTTTAATTTAATCATAAATTAATTAAAATTCATTAATAATTATGATTAATATAATTATTTATAATTAATGAATTTTAATTAACTTAATAATTTTATTAATCATAATGATTAGTTGAAAATTATTGTAACAAAGTGATTTTTTTAGGTTTTTTGACACCGCTTTTATGATAATTTTAGATAAAAAAAAATATTTAAAATTGTGCAATTTACTTCATCTTTATAAATATTATTAAAATGAACCATTTTCAGTATCCAAAAATATGTTTCTCATAAATAAATTGGAACAAAAATTACATTCTTAAAGAATAAAAATTTATAACAAAAAATGATTTCTTAATTTTATTTTTTTTCAACAAAGACATCAAACAGAAAACATAACCTACACGTATATTTAATCACGTGTACGAGCAAAGTGTATTTAATTAAGCTTTGTGACCATATCTAGTTTTAAATTTTACAACAAATATTTATTTAATTACCAACATTTTACTGTCCATTGGTCAATTCAAATAAGTAGTACAAAACATCTCAGTAATAAGAAATTACGGAGATGTATTTTTTGAAATTTCTGTTTTATTTATACAATGGACGATAAGAATGATTACGTATTTAACAAAAAAAAATTAGATGTGGACAGATTCAAATTCAATAACTTTTCATGAAAGCCGAAATTGTAGTTTTGCAGAAATTTTTAAAAAAATGACAGAGCCGGTATGCATATCAAGATAGTACTTTTTCATTTCAATAGGAGGGAGGAGGATTCTATTGGTGTGAAAGAACTTTTAGGGAGGAGACGAATAAATTAAAAAGAAAATGAGGTTATAAAATGCCGGAGGAAAGAGTTATTGTAGGGAATAGTCGAAGAGTTAATGTGTAAAAAAAGTAATATAAAAAAATAATATAAAGAGTGACGAGTTTTCGTTTTTCATAAAATCTCTAAAAAAGAGTCACTAGATTGGATGAGTTTGTTTTTTTTATTAGTATTGGGTGGGTAAGTTTGTTTAAGATTAAATATAAGTGATTGCGTATAATATAACCTACTGATTCTTTAATTAGATTGTTTTATGAAAAAAATGCATGATCTAATTTATGCTTGTTTAATTATAATTATAAAAATCATTTTTTCAGAAAGGAAACAATTGAATTTAAGAAACTAACCATAATAGTATCTTATTTTAACCAGATTTTATTTAAGTTTCTAATTTTTAATTATTTTAAAATCTGAAACAAACACGTGAAAAATTAACTAAAAGAATTATTTTATTTAAAAAAATTATTTTACAAAAATAAATTCCAACAAATGGACCCATTACTTTATATCAAAATCACTTATTTTTTAATCTTAAACAAAACTATCCATAGATACAATAGGTGTTATCATGTGATAAAAAAAATGATAAAGACAAATAATAAGTATTAGTATAAATTACACTAATTAATAACTTCCTAAATTTTTATCAAATTTCTCTTAAACACTGATATTACAAAAAAAAACATAATGTGTTTTTTACTATAACTAACTCTTGTAAATGTTTAAAACCCGTTGGTTGCCTATGATTTACTTAAAGACTACATAGAGATTAGTTTAGGTAATTTGGTCCATAATGCCTAGGACTATGTAATATTTGTTCTTGTATAGGAAAACAAATAATAATAATCATTGAATTAAAAATAAAAATAATAAACGCATCAATTAAAATTACAATTTTTTTAAGTATATCATTATAAGATTATATTCTCTTTCTCTCTTTCAATTACATTTTTTTTTTATTTACGACACAACACAAATACAGCAAGAGTTGCTTTCATCACCATGATCACCGTTGTTCTTGCCGCCACCAAGGCCACCATCGCCATCAAGAGTTATCGTCATCATGGCGACGGTGGTAGCGGCAACAACGGGGGACGACGACCATGATAGTAGAGGCGACGGTGACCACGTTGATGATGACAATTCTTTCGCAAAATTGTATATGCTTTGATAGGAGAGTAGAGAATAAAGATTCAATTGTGATATGTTTAGTTTGCAATTGATTCAATCTTAATGATCTAGATGTAATTTTGAATTAAAATTAAATGTGATCTTGACCCTATACAATCATATCTCTTCTAATTATTGCATATTTATACACAGTTGCCCCCATCACCATAACCATTGCCGCCACTACCAACAGGGCTACCATCACCACCACCATCATGGTCGATGGCGGCAACAATGAGGACGACGACCATGATGATGGTGGTGATGATAACCTTGATAGTGATCCTGTTGATGGTGATGATGGTTATGATGATGGCGGTGACAGTGGTCTTATTGGTGGTGGCGGTGGTGATGGCAATGCCGCCATCATCATAAACACCACCACCACCAACAGGACTACCATCATGGTTGTTTGTTGCCGCCACCACTACAGCCATGATGGTGGTGGTGGTGGCAAAAATGACGGTGGTGACCATGTTGGTAGTGGTGGTCGCACTGGTCATGGTGATGGGGTAATAAATGCACAATAATTAAGAAAAATATGATTGTATAAGGTGAAAATCACATTTAATTTTAATTCAAAATTATATTTAGACCATTAAGATTTAATCATGACTGTTATTTAAACTTCTCATCTCTCATAATAAACATGTCATCTCACTTGAAATGCCCTATATATATATATATATATATACTCGCATGAGAACTCCATTTTTATGTGAGAATGAGAACAGATATTCTCACTTGTTGGATTAAATTAGACGGTAAGGATTAACACAATCATTTAAAAATTAGCATACACTTACTTTAGTTGATCTCTCTGTTTTCCTTTTTCACTTCCTCCAAAAAAATTTTTTTAAAAAAATACCAAATATTTAAAAGAATTATTTGATCACATCCTAAAATATCCTCAAAGACTTATCATCATCGTCACCAAGAGTTATCCCATCACCATGACCATGACTACTGCCGCCAACATGGTCACCGCCACCGCTACAAACATGGTCACCGCTGCTAGGGTCACTATCACCATCCCGTTATTGTTGCCGACGACGGTGATAACGGCGGTAACAACGGGGACGATGATCATGATGGTGGTGGTAACGGTGGCCCTGGTAATGGTAAGAACAACGATAATAACCATATTGGTGGTGGTGACGGTGGTCCTAATGGCAACAAGGGGGACAACGACCATGATAGTAGCGGTGATGATGGCCTTAGCAGAAGTGGTAACCATGTTGGTAGTAGAGGTGGCAGTGGTCATGGTGATGAGAGCAACTCTTATGATAAGTCTTTAATATTTTAGGATGTGAAAAAATAATTCTTTTGAATATTTTGTAAATCTTTTTTTTTAATTTTGGATGGAGTGAAGAGAAGAAGTAGAAAGATCAAATGAAATAGGTGTATGTTAATTTTTAAATGACTGCATTAATTATTACCATTTAATTTAATCGAACGGATGAGAATGTCTGTTCTCATTCTCACATAAAAACGCAGTCCCTTATATATATATATATATATATATATATATATATATATATATATAAACAACTTTTAAATGAGAACAAACAATAATAACCCTTGGATTAAAATTAAAAATAATAAACGCATCAGATTAAAATCTCAATTTTAAGTGCATCACCATGAGATCCTATCCCTCCCTCTCTCTTAATTAGTTTTTTTCTCTGTATTTTTTATTCCAACAGCACAAGCACATTGGCAAAACACCACCTTTATCACCATGACCATCGCCTCATCACCGCCACCACTACCACCACCACTATCAACATGGTTACTATCGTCATTCTTGCAACTGCCAGGGCTACCGTCACCGCCACCATCATGGTCATCGTCCCCGTTGTTGCCGCCACCACCATTGCCATCGACAGTGGTGGTAGCGGCAACAACGAGGACGACAACCATGATAGTGGCGACAACGGTGGCCCTTGGCGATGGTGACTATGTTGATGGTGGTGGCGGTGGTCATAATGATGGCAGCAACTCTTGAGGACCATCATGGTGGTGGTGATAATAGTGGGGACAACGACCATGATAGTGACGGTGACGGTGGTCCTGACAGTTGTAAGAATGACTATAGTAACCATGTTGGTGGTGGTGGTGGTAGTGGCGATAGTCATGGTGATGAGGGTGATGTTTTGCTTATGTGCTTGTGCTGTTGGAAAAAAATGCAGAGAAAAAAACTAATCGAGAAAGAGAGATAAGATCTTATGATGATGCACTTAAAATTGAGATTTTAACCTGATGCGTTTATTATTTTTAATTTTAATCCAAGGTTATTATTGTTTGTTCTCGTTCTCACTCACTTGAAACACCTGATATATATATATATATATATATGGGGCGTACAGTTAAAACAACTTTTAAATGAAAACAAACAATAATAACTATTGGATTAAAATTAAAAAATAATAAACATATCAGATTAAAACCTCAATTTTAAGTGAATCACCTTATCCCTCCCTCTCTCAATTACGCTTTTTCTTTGCGTTTTTTCCAACAGCACAAGTATAGAGGCAAAACAATCACAATTGAATTTCTATTCAATTTCTTTTCACAATTACAAATATGATTACCATCGCCATCACTACCACTAACATGGTTGGCGGTGGTGGCGGGGACGACAACAATGGGGACAATGACCATGATGCTGACAATGATGATGGTCCTGTGCGGTAAGAATAGCGGTGGTAACCATGTTGATGGTAGTGACCATATTAATTGTGATGGTGGTGGTTATAATAATGATAACAACTCATGAATAGGATGCACTTAAAATTAAGATCTCATGACAACTCTTTAATAAAATTTCATGGTAGTGATGGTTATTGTTTATTATTTTTAATTTTAATTCAAGGATTATTTTATTCTTATTGTTCTCATTTAAAAATTATTCTCATTTGAAATACCACTATATATATATATATATATATATATATAATTTATGTGGAAGAGATTGCAGGACCATATCATAATTTATTCTCTCATATAAAGGCCGTGGTGTAAACCTCCACAAACGCAAAAAGGTCATGTGCAATCTTCAAGAGAGGTATTAGGATAATTAATTTAATTTGCTAAGAGTATTATTAATTAATAGAGTAGTATATGTAATGTTGAATTGGAGTACTGGTACGGTATAGCCATTTTCATTTTCATGAGATGACAGAAGAGTGCACCACCGAAACAACAGAACTCAGTGATGATCATCAACAACCTCAACGACGTCGTCCAAGGTTCCGAAAATACAACCGTTGGTGTCGTGTTTCCCTATACATATTCCTCTCTTTGGCAGGCCAATCCGCAGCCACTCTTTAGGAAGGTTATACTATGACAGTGGCGGTAACAGCAAGTGGATGGCAACGTTTGTTCAAACCGCAGGTTTCCCTGTGCTACTTCCACTCTTTTTCTACTTCCCAACACATGGCAACCTACGAATCTCCGAAAACAACCTAGGAATCTCCGAAACAAAACCAAAACCCTACACTCTAGTCTTTCTCTACATAGCTTTCGGCTTAATCGTTGCTGTGAATGACTTGATGTATTCCTATGGACTTCTGTATCTTTCTCTTTCCACTTATTCTCTAATAGGCGCAACCCAGTTAGTTTTCAACACAGTGTTCTCTGACTTCCTCAACGCCCAAAAGTTCACAGCTTTAATACTCAATTCCATACTCCTTCTTGTAGTATCAGTTTCCCTTCTCGCAATCAATGGTGAATCATCATCTAACAAAAACAACCCAATGGGTGATGATTGTTCTAGTGAAAAAAATCTTCTGTTAGGGTTCATCTCCACCCTCGCTGCATCTGCCACGTTTGCCCTACACCAGTGCCTCGTGCAGCTCGCGTTCGAGAAAGTTATAAAGAGAGAAACTTTCTCC
Organism: Amphicarpaea edgeworthii; assembly: GCA_014843725.1. Classification (NCBI taxonomy): domain Eukaryota; kingdom Viridiplantae; phylum Streptophyta; class Magnoliopsida; order Fabales; family Fabaceae; genus Amphicarpaea; species Amphicarpaea edgeworthii. The sequence continues at coordinate 5,406,642 of CM026324.1, read as the reverse complement.
GTTATCTTGGACATGCAGTTGTACCCTAGCATCGTTGCTTCGATCTGCTGTGTTGTGGGGATGTTCGTGAGTGGAGAATGGAGAAGCTTGGACACGGAGATTAAGGACTACGAGGACGGAACGGTGTCGTATGTAATGGTTCTGTTTTGGACTGCTGTGACGTGGCAAATATCGAGTATTGGTGTTTTTGGGTTGATTTTTGAGGTGTCTTCGTTGTTCTCGATTGTGATTGGTACTATGGAGTTGCCCATTGTGCCCTTCCTTGCTGCTATTTTCTTTCATGATAAAATCAACGCTATGAAGGTTATGGCCTTCGTGATAGCTCTGTGGGGGTTTCTGTCTTATGTGTATCAGCACTATCTAGACAACAAAAATGCCAAGGTAGATACAATTACTAATACAAGTGATGATGATTTCGTAGGGATTGAAGAAATGAAGGAACGGACGATCAACTCTTTGTGAACTTAATAATTATTATAGCAATCTCTTTTGATTCGGCTGACACAATGGTGGATATATGTTGTTGTAATTTAATGGCTGTGTTTTTTCTTTCTTGATACGTGTGTGTATTTCACGTAACTTATTTTTAATTTAAAAGTGATTTTTAAATTAAAGTTGAAAATAAGAATTAAAAAAATAAGTAGAATTTGTTAGTTAAATTAGTTCATTTTAAACGAAAAGTTGTTTTGGTATTTTTTTTTAACATTGTTACTTGTAATTAAAATTAATAATGATTTAATAAAAACTAATTTTATAAAATAAAAATATTATACAAAATTAATAAATAATGTTGAATAAACAAGTGCAATACATAAATGTTGAATAACTAATTAACAAATCAACTATAACTAGTTTTCATCAAGACAATTGTTATTTAATTTTGAACTATATTATGCTCCTCTTTTAGATCATATGAACTCGTTCTTATTTTAATGTTCTTTTCTTTTTCCTACTAAAGTCATGTATTCTGAAATATTATCACATTTGTCAAATTCTTCATCTTCAATTATATTTATTATTGTGACTTATTTAATTTGATAGAGATTGGAATTAAAAAAAAAACAACAAATTAATTACATGAGTGATATTTGGTAAAAATAAAATAAAAATTGTATGAGTAATGTAGAGAGACCGATAGAGACAAACGAAAATATCATAATATCAAAGATAGTAGATATACCAAATGTGAAAGAATAATAATCTAAAGCATTATCAACAACATAAAACTCAAAATCTAATGGGAGAGTAGGAGTCTTTGGAACGAAGAAGACTCTAGTCATTCATAGATTTGGGAGCCTCATGATTAATTGGAGCAAGAGTGACTTCATGTTTGACTAGAGTAGAAAGAATATGGTAAAATAGAAGAAGAATCTATGGAGAAAAAAAAAAGTGACACAACTTTAATTAGAAATTATAATGGAGGGAATTTTTTTTTTTTCTTACAAGAATGGAGGGAGTTTCTCAATTAAAAAATGGAGATTTTATTTTAAAAAAAAATGAGAAAAGAAATTCTGCTCTCTTGATTCTTGCGAGAGGAATCATGTTCATAAAAAGTGGATAGCTAAGTGAATTTTAGCAAAGTTAAAGATTTAAACCTGCATCTTTTTAATTTTTAAATGTTAAAATATTCACTATGCCAGATCTAATTAATAATTATTATGAAACATTTATATATATAAAAGTCTTTTACATAAATTTTATTTATTGTTTCTTATATTCTTAATAAGAATTTAATAATTTGAATAAAATTAAATAAAGGGAGTGATTTATAAAATAAAAGTGAAATATATATACAAAAAATTACAACTAATAATAGTAGATGTTAAAAAATAAAGGAAGAATAATTTAAATAACTTCGGTGTCTTGACATCTCTCTCAGCGTCTCTCTGTCATGGTTTTAAATTTTGGATTGGTGATCGAACCGGTTAAAACACTAGGTCACTAGGTCATTGTTTGAATTAGTGGATTATTAGTTGACTCGTATGACCTAACCTACATTGAAAAAAATTAAAAATATTTATTATATACAAATTTTAAATTTATAAAATTTTATTTAATTAATCTTTAATATTATTGCAAGTTATTTAATTTATTTTTCCTTTATTTTTTTAACATCTCCTATTATTAGTTGTAATTTTTTTTTTATATATTTCACTTTTTATTTTATAAATCATTTCCTTTATTTTATTTTTATTCAAAATACTAAATTCTTGTTGAGAACACAAGAAAAAATAAATAAAATTTATGTGAAAGTTTTATATATATAAATGTTTCATAATGATTATTAATTAGATCATTAGCTTAGTGGTTATTTTAACATTTGAAAACTAAAGAGAACTAGGTTTAAATCCTAGCTTTGCTAAAATTCACTTAATTTTTTTATTTAAATTAACTAATTAAATCAAAGCCTAACTTATGAATAAAAAAGGATAATTATGTCATTAGCAAAAAAAAATTAACTAATTAATTTTATTTAAATAATTATTAATTATAATAAAAAAAAAGTCAACATAGTCAACCAAAAGTGCTTGATTTTAAAAATAAGGGGATCAAAATTGTAAATTTAAAAAAATAGGGAAAAAAACTACAATTAAGTCTAAATATAAAAAGATCTTAGAGTATCTACAATGTATAGTTGTTAATATGAATTGCATATGTTATTTTGGTGGATCTTACAATTTTATATGGACTTAAATACTGTACAAATAAATTAACTCTAATGATATATTTATGATATAATTTTATTAAACAACGATTGTTTATACAATTAACTTAACTGTGTTTATATAAGTAACGATGTTCGGCATAAGTTAACTTTAACTAAAAAATAAGCTCCTTAGAATGTGAAAGAAAATAAATTGAATAAATATTTAAGACAATTTATCCTTTCTGCACTGTTTGCCATGGTAGTATGGCAAAATGGGGAACCATCCATTTGGGCCACTGCTTGTTAATTGTTATCATGAAATAAGAGAATGCATGAAGAGAATAATTTATGACCCTCCATAGAGTGTCATTTGGCTCAGGTAATTACTGTTCGATGGAAGCAACCTATGGATAATTGGGTTACCCTTAACTTGGATGGAGCTGTTAAAGGCGTTGGGGGGATTGCTAGCTGCGGAGGCTTCATCAGGAATAATGCTCTAGGTCATCAGATTATATTGCGAAGCCATGGGCCTGTAAGCTTATTTGGATATATCTAACGAACTACACTAAACCAATAAACCAATTAAATTGGTTTGGATTTTTAGTCTGTTCTGGTCCACACCAAACCAAATCAATTGGAATCAATAATTATTATTGGTTCGTGTATTGGATTTTGACTTTTTAAATCCAACCCAATTTGAATATATTTATTTTTATTTTTTAAAAATAAATGAGTACTTAATACTATATGTCCTTTTGTTTGTTTTCTTTGCGCAATTAGATGTATTTTTGTGGATTTGTCCAATTTGATGTATGTTAAACATTCTGATTTATGTTAATAGTTAAAATCTTTAGTGGTTTATATTGGGTAGTTCGATAACAAAATTGTTATTTTTATTTGTTCAAAATAATATTTTTAAGGTTAGATATTTAAGGACTTGAATCGATGGACCCGTTAACCATTGCATTGGTTTGATTCGGATTAGACAAATTTTTTCCTTTTGAAAATCAATTGATTTGGATTTTTCGAACCAATCTAGCCTGTGAACAACCCATATCCTTAAAAGATCAAATTGACAGTAAAGTATAATATTCATTGACTAATTTGTTAATACTTTTTTAAAAGGAAGGATGGTCATGGTGCTGTAAAATAAATAAATATATATATATATATATATATATATATATATATATATATATTAATAATTTAGTACAGGTCGCATATTAGTCCAGTAAAATTATTAGTGACCAAGTACAGTTATGTGAAAAGTCAGGTAGACATAAATGTTTTACAATTTGTCGCAGTTTTACAATTTCAAAAACAATTTGAATCTTGTATCTTGTATCTTGTATCTTTCCATGACGAAACTATAAGCATTTCACACCTTCAAAGACCTAATTAATCATTTTTTTAAACGATAACTAATTTAAAATATTTTTTATTATAAAATGTCGTAAAATGGAACCGAGACATAGACCGATTCAAGTAGTGCAACTGTGCAAGTTAACCCTTGGATCACCCAATTACATATAACATATGATAAAAGTAAGTTTGATATAACCAATAAAGTTTACATTTAGCTTTTCATGTGATCGAAATAAAAAAAAGAGGAAATTATCAATACACATGCGTATATGTGTGTAGAAGCAGTCAATGGCTGTGAAGAAAAATAATACTATATTTATTATAAGGCACTTTGGATATTTATTATATAAATTAATAAAAATAATTAATATAATTTTTTTAATAATTTTTTTTTTATCATTATACTAATTATATTCTTATTAATAATCATTACCAATAAAAACATAAATACTTAATAAAAAAATTAAAGAAAAAAAATACTTTTTAAGAATTCTAAAATGATTCAAAAAGGATCAATATTTTTTCATGGGTGAAGGTAAATAAAGGATTTTTCAAATAAAAAGTATGTTGAAGAAACATTTAACTTTTCATGACAGCAGAAATTAAAATGAAATATAAAGAAAGTAAAATAATTTTTATTTTTTTGTAAAATCTCTAAAAAAGAGTTTATGATTAGATTGGGTGAGTTTGTTTAAGATTAGACAGATGGGATTATGATATAATCTAATGATTCTTTAATTAGATTGTTTTATATATAAAAAAAAAAGAACACTAATTTATGTTTGTTTAATTACAATTATAAAAATCAATTTCTCAAAAAGAAACCATTGATTTTATAAGAAACTAATTATAATATCTTATTTTAATATGATATTATATTCTTTTTTGTTTTTGATTATTTAAAAGCTGAAACAAACACTTGAAAAACTAAAAAAAAAAACATTATTTAAAAAAAGTGATTATTTTACAAAAATAAATTCTAACAAATGGGTCCATTACTTTATATCAAAATAACTTATTTTTTAATCTAAAACTAAAACAAAACTGTCCATAGATACAATAATAGGTGTTATCATCATGTGATAAAAACTAATAAAGATATATAATAAGTATTAATATAAATTACACTAATAATTAACTTCCTGAAATTTAATCAAATTTCTCTTAGATACTCATAATTTGTTTTACTATAACTAACTCATTTAATAGTTTAAGAAATATTACATTAACACCTATATATCATACTAACATCCCTTGTTATATAAAAAAAAAAAAAAAAAACACGACATTGTGTTATCCCAATAATTAAAGGTGAAATTATTCAATAGTCAAGAGCATCACGTGTATGATCTTGTCAATTTTTACATGATATCCATATAATCAAGATATTCAACTTAAAAAAAAAAAACCTAATTAATAAGACCACATAGAAATTAGTTTAATTTAATTGGTCCATAATGCCTTGGACTATGTGATGTTTTTTCTCCTTTAACTTTTTTTTATATATAAAATTTATGTGGAATAGAGATAGCAGGACCATATATTGTACCAAAAAATATCATAATTAATTACCTGTTCTCTCGTATAAAATTTATGTGGAATAGAGATAGCAGGACCATATTTTTTTTTTTCGCAAATAAAGCTCAGATAAAACAGAGAAATTATTCAATAAAATGGGCAAGTTACATAAATAACCCACCGCTATCTCTGCTTTAATACAGACTGATAAATTTGGCTTCACTCATAGCAAGTTGCATTAATTGCATCATTTAAACTTGGCCTTATTCACTCCCATGGTTTTCTCCATTACCGTTGCACACTGTTATTGAACACGTACAGAATGGTTTATGTGAATTCACAGGGACCACACTGTAGCAAGCCATGTATTCCACCAAATCAGCTGCTCCACCGCACCTTTCACCAATCCCCGAATTGCCAAAAGTGACTCAGTTCGAAATGATTCTATAAAATTATCATCATTCTTATTTTTATTTTTCATTTTGTATTTGTATTAAAACGTGTATACAATATTTTTAACTTTAATCATCCTAAAACGGCTGGACATGCAGGCTAGAATATTACACTCTACACTATCTGAGACATTTATACCACACAAATCAGTAGCAAATTTACACCAGAAAAACGAATATTCAACAGATTCAGTCTGAGATCTGCATGAAGGGCAATTAAGTTGGAGTTAGTCTGCATGATCCCTCTCTCGTTCAAGTTGTCCCTCTATTCAGAATCATTTCCCAGACCAGACCAAGCACTTTTGAAGGTGCTTTAAGAGACCACACCCAATTCATCAGTATATTATTATATGCACTCTTCAAGCAAGGTATTAGGGTAATTAATTTGCTCTGAGTATTAATTAATAGAGTATATGTAATAATGTTGAGGTGGAGCACTCTTTATTATATATAATAATTACCTTAATCATTCTCATTCTCTTGTATGTATTTTTCTCAGATGACAGAAGAGTGCACCGAAACAAAACTCACTATTCCACAAACTCAACCTCATCCAAGAATATTCAGAAAATACAACCGTTGGTGTCGTGTTTCCCTATACGTATTCCTCTCTGTGGCAGGCCAATCTGCAGCCACTCTTTTAGGAAGGTTATACTATGACAGAGGAGGTAAAAGCAAGTGGATGGCAACGTTGTTTCAAAACATAGGTTTCCCTCTACTACTTCCACTCTTTTTCTATTTCACAACACATAACAACATAGGAATCTCCGAAACAAAACCAAAACCCTACACTCTAGTCTTACTCTACATAACTTTCGGCTTAATCGTTGCGGCGAATGACTTGATGTATTCCTATGGACTTCTATATCTTTCTCTTTCCACTTATTCTCTAATAGGCGCATCCCAGTTAGTTTTCAACGCAGTGTTCTCTTACTTCCTCAACGCACAAAAGTTCACAGCTTTCATACTCAACTCTATAGTCCTTCTTGTAATATCAGTTTCCCTTCTTGCAATCAATGGAGAATTATCATCTACTAACAAAAACAACGCTAACCCAATGGGTGATGTTCGTTCCAGTGATGAAAAGCAGCGTCTGTTTGGGTTCATCTCCACCCTCGCTGCATCTGCCACGTTTGCCCTACACCAGTGTCTCGTGCAGCTCGCGTTCGAGAAAGTCATAAAGAGAGAAACTTTCTCCGCTGTCTTGGACATGCAGTTCTACCCGTGCCTCGTCGCTTCGATTTGCTGCTTTGTGGGGTTGTTCGCGAGTGGAGAATGGAGAAACTTGGACACGGAGATTAAGGAATACGAGGACGGAACGGTGTCGTATGTAATGGTTCTGTTTTGGACTGCTGTGACGTGGCAAATATCTTGTCTCGGTGTTTTTGGGTTGATTTTTGAGGTGTCCTCGTTGTTCTCAATTGTGATTGATACTATGGAGCTTCCCATTGTTCCATTACTTTCTGCTATTTTCTTTCGTGACAAAATCAACGCAGTAAAGGCCATAGCCTTCGTATTAGCTCTGTGGGGGTTTCTGTCTTACGTGTATCAACAGTATCTAGACGACAAAAAAGCCAAGGTAGATACAACTACAAATACAAGTGATGATCATGATGATTTCGTAAGGGTTGAAGAAATGAAGGAACGGACGATCAACTCTTTGTGATTTTAATAATTATTATAGCAATCTCTTTTGATTCAACTGAGACAATGATGGATCAAGGATATGTTGTAATTTTATATATGCCTGTGTATTGGTAAAACTGACGCCTTAAATTAATAAAAAATCAGAATGTAAGTTTTTAAAACTTTTCATTTTAAAATTAGTTTAATTAATAGAATATCATTTTAACATGATTTATAAAATCTCAATGTGCTTAATTTATATTCAATAAAATTAAGTATTGATTAAATAAGGAATCAAAAGAAATCATATGATTGAATAATTGTGGCAAAAATAAGGCTCGCAATGTGTCCTGGGATAATAACGACTGTCCAACTTATAATTTCAAGTTACTTTTAGCTTTGACATTACTTTCTTCAGATTTACATATAAACAAAATTAACTAATTTTTATACTAATTAAGAAAGTTAATTAATAAAAATTAATTTAATTAATTACAAATATCAATTTAAAAACTTGATATTAAAAATAAAAATAATAAAAATATAATCTCATTTAAAACATTCTTCACATCAAATGCTACCTCAGTTTTGAAATGTTTTGACTTAAATTTACAAAGAAGAAAACAAATTATCCCGCCAGAGGAGGTTCAAAACCTCAATCAGGTCTCAGGTTCAGACTCTCCAGCTCAAAAGCGTGAAAACGGATAGGTCAAACTAAATAAATAAATTAAACTGACTCATTCGAAAGTAGAAAGAACCGGAGCGGAACGGAACTCAATTCAAGTCCATCATCCCAACTCTCACTCTAACAAATTTTTAAAAAAAAACTCTCAAGAGAGAGAATATCATAATCACGCAACGGAAAAAAACACGACACAAGCAACCAAAATAGCTTCCCTTCTTCTCCTTCCTCTGTTCTTCTTCCTCCTTCCTCTGCTACTCCTCTTTCGCTCTTCCACTTCCACTACCACACTCTCGCTCCTTCACTCTCACTCAAAGCATAAACCAATGGACACGTTGATCGAACTCGTCAACCGAATTCAACGCGCCTGCACGGTCCTCGGCGACCACGGCGCCGACTCCGCCTTGCCTACACTCTGGGAAGCCCTTCCCTCCGTCGCCGTCGTCGGCGGCCAGGTTCGCTTCTCTCTCCTCTTCCATTCCTTCCGCTTTAAATCCATTTCTCTATCTGCGCTACTCATTTTCAGTTTTTCTTTTTTTACGGAATGCAGAGTTCTGGAAAGTCCTCCGTGCTTGAGAGCATTGTCGGCCGCGACTTTCTTCCAAGGGGATCAGGTTCGTTATCGTTGTTTCCTTAACCGTTCCTTCGGTTATGCTGTTTGGTTCCGTAATTAGTAGAAGAAGGAAATTGAAGGATCTTCTGGAGAGTGAACGGAAAAGAAAATTCAGATGAATTTATTTGTCGTTTAGTTTCTCGTGAACCTTACGGTTTATTACTGTCATGTTTAGGGATTGTGACGCGGAGGCCTTTGGTGCTGCAGCTGCACAGAATAGAACAGGGACTACAGGACTATGCTGAGTTTCTGCACTTGCCTAAGAACCGCTTCACTGATTTCTGTACGTCTTTGGTGCATGTTTGGTTTGAAATTGAAATTGTTGCACACACATTTAAATATAAATTCAATGGATAAAAGTAAAATGAAAACAAAATAAGGATTCTGATTGGTTGGCAAGTGGCAACAACTAATTTTTCTATCTGATTTCCAAATATGCACTTCTTTGTTCTCATGCATTGCGTATTTGTTTTTGAATACCAGTTTTAAGATTCTGGAAATGAGACTTCCTTGACTACACAGTACATGCTCTGCATGCATATTTTTCGTTTTTTTTTAAATGTGTAGTTTAATTATAATGTAGTGTAGTGTTTGTAGCTATTAGTTTATCTGTGTAATGTTTATCTTGCTGATCTGTCATTCTTGCACTGCATTGCTTGCTAATGTATTAAATCCTGCATGCTTATGTTAAACACACAGTGTTTTAGTTTCCCCATGGCTTTTCCTGGTCAAAGACTTAAAAGCTCGTCCAATGGTTGACTAAATGAGTTATAGGGTCTGTTTGGATGTAAGCCAGGAGAGTTTTTGAGAGTTTCTCTGCTGGAAATATAAAACTTTCTCCAGTAGAGAAACTATCAAAAACACTTGTATAGCTTTGTATCCAAACAGACTCATAATGTTTTTGATAGTGTAGGATATTCTTACCAAGATTATCCTTGTACCATTGATTGCATGCAATGCACGTTCCCTTGATTGTCCCAAATGATATGATGATATTTGCAGCAACTGTTTTTTCTTTTTGGTAATTGTCATGGAAGTTGATCCTGGTGAAAACCTTTGAATATATGGTTTACATTACACCCGTTATTTTCTAAGGATGTTTAATCATAAATGGATAAAAAATATATATCTTCTATTCTATATGTTTTTTGTAAATAAAATATTTTCAATTTGATATTTGATTTCCTGTTTTTTTTTTTTTTTGTAGCTTTGGTTCGAAAGGAAATTGAAGATGAAACCAACAGACTGACTGGGAAATCAAGACAGATATCTCCTGTTCCTATTCATCTCAGCATCTATTCCCCAAATGGTAAAGAATTTATATTTTACATTTCATTTGGGGTGCTATGTATTCCTTGGTTTTGAACCCCGTCATGGTTCTGGGATATAACTTCCTAGTAGGAAAAAGCTTTTCCTGTTGTCATAAATCATAATAGATATTTGCTGGAAGAGAATATGTAATCAGTCCTCGCTACCTCTACATGTCCCTTAAAACCTGCTAGTATTTATTGCTATATTTGTGCTATTTATTGCTTTATTTGATGCTATCTCTTCAGTTTAGTTACCATGTTATGTGACTTGCAGAACAATTAAAATTCATAGGTGATTCAATTGAATTGCATTATGCTTCCTTAAGTTGTTCAAGAACTAAGATCTTTTTTTATGGAAGAAGAAATTTAATAAAATAATCAAGGAATCACCCATTCTAATTTTAAGGGAATTATATGCGTGCTTCGCTCTGTTCTGTCTGTGTGTGGGAGAAGTTTCTGTGTGTATATGGATTGTTAATTTTCCATTTTGTTTTTGTGACATTCAAGGTTTGTTATTTTGTTGTTTGTAGTTGTCAATCTAACACTGATAGATCTGCCCGGTTTGACAAAGGTTGCTGTAGGTATGGTTTCTTTTCATTCTTTTTTCTCAAAGGATTTCATATTATCAATTTCCCTTTTCCTTTGAGTTAAAGATCTTAATTTTTGTCAGAGGGACAGCCAGAAAGTGTTGTTCAAGACATTGAAAACATGATTCACTCATATGTTGACAAGGTAGCTAAAAGCATACTTTATATTACACTGTATGGGAAAGAATTCCCTCTTAGCTCTTTCTTTATTTTTCTTATTTTGCATTTTTTTTTTTTATATTTGATGGCCTTCAAAAGAAGTTGTCAGTCCCACGATGGATAAACAGCCTATGGAAGATGATATATAAGTTCACTATCTGAATTTAAATCACTTCTCTATTTGAATTCTAAATATTGGGACATTTAAACCTTTTCTATTCTGGAATTACGCCCTTGAACGAGTGGCGAAATGATAATAAAAATTTGAAGTTGCACCTTCCAATAAATTACTCATTATCCATTACTTATATATATATATTTTTGTATTGCAGCCTAATTGCTTAATTTTGGCCATTACTCCGGCAAATCAAGATATAGCAACATCAGATGCCATCAAGGTTTCCAGACAAGTTGACCCTGCAGGTATGCTTGCTGCTTTTTCTTTACCATTATGCTTTAACTATACAAACTGTATGCATTTTTTTTGTTTTTTTATTATGCTATTATGGTTTTCTCTTGACACCGCATTCAAAATGGTTTTGGTTTAGGGGAAAGAACATTCGGTGTGTTGACAAAGCTTGATTTGATGGACAAAGGAACAAATGCTCTTGATGTATGAATCTTAGCTTTTCTAGTACACTGTGTAAACTCATAAGATTATAATTTTTGGCCTGTTAAGCCACCTAGTCCTGATTTTACATGGATCTTGTGCTCACTGATACAGCATAATTTTCACCTATCTGCCTTAACGTTACCATTTTGATCACATCCTGTAGGTCCTTGAAGGAAGATCTTATAGACTTCAAAACCCTTGGGTTGGACTAGTAAACCGTTCTCAGGAAGATATTAATAGGAATGTGGATATGATTGCTGCTCGGCAGCAGGAGCATGATTTTTTTGCTACCAGTCCTGATTACTCACACTTGGCCAGCCAAATGGGCTCGGAATATCTAGCAAGGATTCTCTCAAAGGTTTCTATTTATCCTACTCTTATGCAGTTTAGAGTGTTGGGAGGACATGTTTTTACTTGTTTTGCTATTTTTTGCTCTTGCAAGTTGCAACTGTCCAGAGTTACTTGGTTGGTTACTTATAAAACTGAGTTGATTTCAGCATTTAGAGTCCGTGATAAGAGCTCGGCTTCCAGGAATTGCTTCTTTAATCAATAAAAACATAGATGAGCTTGAAGCAGAGTTGGCACGCCTTGGTAGACCAGTTGCTGTTGATGCTGGGGTGAGGAGTAATTTTTTGCTGTCTGCTACTGATATAAGTTGAAATAATTCCTCCTGGGATATTTATCCAGCTTCCTATGATTTTACCAGGCCCAGCTGTACAACATTCTAGAATTATGCCGTGATTTTGAACAAGTATTTAAGGAGCATTTAGATGGAGGGTAAGATTTTTATTTTTATTTGTGTTCAAACTGGCAACGGTATAATTCCTACTTTGAGTTTGAATGTGTACTGTGTAGGCTTCTAGTTTTAAAAACTAGATATGATATAATATTTCTGGGAAGAAAAAGCCTTGACATTTCTAGTTATTTGTATTCCCCCTCCTAGACGACCAGGTGGCGATCGAATTTATGTGGTTTTCGATTACCAGCTTCCTGCTGCATTGAGAAAGCTTCCACTGGACCGTCATTTGTCGTTGCAAAATGTGAGAAAAGTGATTTCAGAGGCAGATGGGTACCAACCTCATCTAATCGCTCCAGAGCAAGGTTACCGACGCCTCCTGGAGAGCTCATTTCATTATTTCAAAGGCCCTGCACAAGCTTCTGTGGATGCTGTAAGTGCTTTTGCTTTAGATAGTTTGATCCAGTTCAAATCTTTAATTGGAAATCAGCTTTCCCAATTATTGTTTTTCATCATAATAATTGATCTTGTTTTATGCTGTCTTTGAGTCCAACTTTAATCGTGACTATAACTATTGCAAGCTACTGATATTTTCCTAATTCTTGTGTTATATGCTATTTGTGGCAGGTTCATTTCGTACTAAAAGAACTCGTGAGAAAGTCAATTGTAGAAACGCAGGTTTGAGTTAAATGTGTTGTTTTTTTGTTTTTTTTTGGCTTTCCCTCAGTAATGGACTAATGGTTACTCTACAGATGAAATGTGCTTTTATTTAAATTTGACAATGGTGGGCAGGAATTGAAACGTTTTCCAGCTCTTCAAGGTGAAATAGCAGCAGCAGCTAATGAGGCATTGGAGAGATTCCGTGACGACGGAAGGAAGACAACGTTACGGCTGGTGGAAATGGAATCTTCCTATATCACAGTTGATTTCTTCCGGAAACAACTCCCTCAGGAAGTTGACAAGGGAAAGAATCCAGCTTCCTCCTCTGTGGATCGGTATGTGGAGGGACACTTCGAGAGGATCGGTTCAAATGTTTCATCTTATGTTGGGATGGTTTCAGAAACGCTGAGGAATACCATTCCAAAGGCTGTGGTTCATTGTCAAGTGAGGGAGGCTAAGCGATCTTTACTAGACCGTTTTTATGCACAACTAGGCAAAAAAGAGGTATAATACATAGGAATTATGAATCACATGCTACAATGAGAAAGTGTTTACATTTAGATAAATGCTCAAGTTAATTTTAGTTTATAAAAAAACTTATTTCATTTTTTTATTCTAGAAATGCTTTTAGAGAAGAGAAACTTACCCAATAGTCAATTTAACAAACTCCATTCACCATAGGCTTGGATGATTGAACTTGAACCACTGATAAATACACTCTCACAGGCTCAGATAAATGTATTTCTCAGCCATCTGAAACGTGAAAACTTAGTCTCCATTGATAATCAAAACACAATAACAACAGCCAAAATTTGCTCATTTTCTCGAGTAATTTTTTTTCTGTTAATGTTTTCAGGAAAAGCAACTGGCATGGTTGCTGGGAGAAGATTCTGTGTTGTCGGAAAGGAGACAGCAATGTGGCAAGAGGTTGGAGTTATATAGATCAGCAAGGGATGAGATTGAAACTGTTTGTTGGTCGGGATAAAATGAATCGTGAGTTAATACGAAGGTCCTTTTTCTTTTAATGGAAAAGAATGAGAATGATGTAGTTTAATGGAGCTTGTTACAATTTGCAGCAACAGCTCCATTTGTTGATTTTTTTTTTTTCAGCTTAGGCTGATGTCTGATTCAGAGCTCGAGTGATATATACAATACGTGGGTATATCAAATTAATTCTTAAAATTCTAAGTATCAATTAATTTAATTTTTTACATTGTAAAAAAAACACTCTTTGAAGTAAAAAAAACACATTTGTGTCTCTAACATTGACTGCTGTAGTGAATGCGATTCTGGACTTTAATGACTATGAAATTTAGTTACAAACTTGTAAAATTTTTTGGCGACTCCAAAAGCTTATTCTCGATAATCAAAGGCTCAAAAGAAAACATGCTTTGTGGAATTCATCAAAGGCCCAAAAGAAAAAAAGGAATATTGTTATTCTTATCACCTTTTTTCTATTTGAACACACTTTTTTTTAAAATTTAAATTCCTATTCCATCCCCATTCCGCATCCCATCTACTTATTCATTCTCTTCTCACCCCTACTTCTTACTCTCTCCTGCACTCCATATATACGCTTATTCTTATCTCACACTCATTGTTTTTTCTTTGATAGCTTTCTTTTTCACATGTCATTAATACAACATAAACTAGTTTTTGTTAAGATACACAACAGAAACGTATTTCTAATATATATTTGGACAATATTTATCAAAAGACATAAAATATATGTTTATGTTGTATATTTTGACTAACATTTATTAACAATGACAGAATAATAAGAATCTTCTTTTTTAATAATTTCTCTTCATGCGTTTGGATAAATAATAACGTATACTTTTTTTTTTTATTAATAAATCACTAATTTTTACTTTAAAAATATTTGATGTTTTTCTGATAAAGAAACACTTGAAAGAAAAAGAAAAGAACAAGCAAACTTGAAAAGAGTTCGAATGAGTACGTTTGATGAGTTAGGTTGTTTGAATTTATTTAATGAAAAAATATTTATTTTAATAAAAAAAAATTTAAGTGTGTTTCTCTAAATTACTTATGTTTTTGTTTAAAATAAAATATTTTTTATTTATTTAAATAAACAAATCTTATTTTATTATAAAAGAAAGAATTATAACAATATCTCATAAAGTTTATCTCATGAAGTTTTTTTTAATACATTCATTCTCTCCTTATTTTATCATTACAAGTTTTCATTAACTTTTAAAATTAATTTATATTTAATTTTTATCAACTCATAAAAAATGATTTTTTTTATTAAATCTCATAATTGACTTAGTTAAGAGTTAAGTGACCAAACAAAATTTTTTTAAGTTTTACCACATCATATATGTATTTATGAACTTTTAAAGTCATTATATTATATATCTACTCTTAAATTTTTAAATATATTATATATCTTTTTGAACTTTTAAAATCATCATATATATATATATTTTCTTAACTTTTAAACTAATTATATATATATCTCATAAACTTTTAAACATATTACAAACACATAAGTTTTTAAAATATTACATATAAAACAAATTTTGAGAACCATTTGCTAACAGATTAACAAACACACAAAACAAATAAACCGTTTTTCAACATCTAATAAAATGAAAACATAAAATAGTTAACGGAAATAACAAACAAAATTTAATAACAAATTATGTTAATCTTAAAGTACATTACCTTTAATTGAGTTGTTCAACCGTATTGAATAATAAAAAATAGAGAAAAGTAACTAGCCACCATCTCTAAAAAATAAAAATAGAGACATTTTTGAAAAAAAAATTATAAATTTCTGTGTTATGACATAAAAAATAAATAGAATGACATAAAAAATAAAAAATAATCATGACTTCATTTTTGGGGAAGGGTTGCAAGTGAAATGTAATCCAAAAGTCATCCTTGTTTCCTGCAGTTTTCTTTTCAGTCCCTCTCAATCTCCTACTGCTAGCAATTAGATTCCGTTTCTTCCTTCCCTTGTTCATTGTATATTTAGGATCAAATTAATATCCAACTATGTAATATATATATATATATATATATATATAGACAAAGGTGGGTTTATTTATCTCAAACGATAAGAACAAGCAATAATATGCATCTCGGAGAAGTTTCCTTGGATTAATGGATGTACCACAAGTCACAACAAGTATAGATTATTATTACTATTATTCCCTCCCTTTGTTTCACATCACAAAATTGATGATTAAAAATGGCACGCTAGCTGGGTCCAGTGAGTTCAGTGCCTCTAAATTCTGATGTGGTTCAAGGGACTATACCCTTCGTGGCAGTCTTTGTCAGCACCACATGCATCCCTTGACCCCAGGTTTTTCAAAGAATCAATTTTTTTCAACCCAACTACATGTTTGAATATTATTCTAATTAATCATGTTTAATAATTCAAAAATAATCATATTAAAATCAATTTAATCTAACTTTCAAGACAGGTGAGCCTACCATTGATATATAGAACTCTGAAATTAATCTCCCAAATAAAAAACAAGTTAAATGAGATTATTATACCAGGTGTTCGTCCCTTATAATCTCATTTTTATATTAAATGTTTTTATTAGCCAAACTTTTAGCTCGATCAAGGTAGCTCCAAGGTATTATCTTAACTTATGAGCAATTTAATTTTTTTTTTCATATTTTCTTAATTTACTAGTTTTTTTTTTTTTATCCAAATAGAGTTTTAGTTCATGCCAACTTATATATGCTAAATTTCTCTGCAACAAATTAAACTCGTGAAAACTTGGCAGCAGACAGGGTCTTCTGCAAAATATTTAAAGGAATATTGGCTTTTGAAAATCACTATATATGATGACATATGCTCACAATGTTATGACATGACCTTTAAACGATGACCCTAGCAAAAACAAATTAAAGGTGTGCAAGATTCAGAGGACTCCACAGGACCAACTAGGTCATTTTCTCATCATGACTAGAGTCTGCTCCTTTTCCATTGTAATGTGTCCCCGTGTAATGTATCTTCAAACATACTATACTATTACTATTACCATATCTAAAATTTGATGCATATTTCGTACGCACCTTCCACATTGAGATCAAGGTACTTACTATGTCACCTTTGGCCAAGTGGGAACTCTAAAATATGCATATATACTCATATCAAAGTGCAGAAGGGCCTAACTCTTCGCCCTTATTTTCCATTCCAATTCAGGCTACTAATTCATATTTTCAATTCATGAGTACAATTCAATCTTTGGTTTTAGCCTACCTATTATAGGTGGTGAGCAAATGTCAAATGCCTCTCATAAGTCATAATCAAACGTCTATGACTATGCTTTTGTGAATGAAAATAATGCAAGATATTGAGATATAGGAAAATGAGTTTATTATTCAACCCCTAAGTGCTATAAAATTAGAAAATATAGATGCATTCATTTCTTGATCTACTTCAAATCAAATTTTAAATATATTTTTAATTTAAGTCATGTTGGACTTGTATAACAAGAATTAAGAAAGATACAATACAGGAACCACGTGAAACCCACTTGTTAGGTCAGTCTCAATTGAATCCTGTGTGTTTTTCTCTCCCATCACAGCAAATGCAACTGTAGAAACAGACTAAAGAGTAGTACCTATTACACTATCTCAAAGAGCATATGCAGGAGGAATCCAATTTAGATTCTTAACTCTTTCCTTGGTGGCTTCCTAATATTGTGTGTTTGTGACATAAAATTATTTGAGAGTATTTACTATTTTTGTTTTTAATAATAATAATAATAATATAACCTAATTTGAGTTAATGTAAGTAGGCTTCATAATAAACTTCACATCTTATATTTTTATGTAAAAAATATTTTTATTGTAAATCATATTTTAACTTTTGAAACAATAAATATTTATAATATTATAAATTTATTAATTCAACATTCATTCATTTGATGATAATTGCATATATATCCATTAAAAAAAAATTCTTAAAATTAATTCTTAAGTTGAAGGAGACAATTATGATTAAAATGCTAAAAATAGTGAAAAAGGTATAAAGCAATATGAAAAATTGTAAAAATATATAAAAATAAATTAATTTCAACAACTCATGATAATCGCTTGGATAAAGTTTTTACTTCTTCCAACTAATTGTAAACGCCTCTTTTTTTTTTTTTTAACTTTATATATTTTATATTATTTTTATAGTAGTCAAATCCAAAAGAAAAAAGAAATTTAAAGTGGTGTTCGTCAAATTAAGACAAATAGCATGTAGTCTAAAAGCAAGTAACTGAGAGACAACGTACGGTAGCAAAATTCCTTTATTCAAAATTGTGAATGATTTTATTTTTATTCTAAACAAACCTTTTGGAATGTCAAAGTTGGTAACATTGACCAATATTTCTCTATAAATAGGAGAAATCTGGTTCCCTCCATGCATTACTACGAAGCTTTTCTTTTTCCCATCTTATTAATTGTTTTTATATACAAATTAACGATGACTCTCTCTCTTTTGTGTCCTCTTTTACTTGTCACCTTTCTTTTCATGCAAACTCTGGCAGATACTTCATTTGTTCAATCTCGAGCAGCATTTTACCCAAACTCTCAAGAAAATGGCACAGAAGGTAATTAAGAAAATATATAACATATATAACAAATGCAAACATGAAACAATGAGATTTTGTTAACATGTTCTTAATTAATTTAATGCAGTTGGTGCATGTGAATTTGGTTCCTTTGGTGCTACTGTTAATGGTGGGGATGTATCAGCTGCATCTATTCTTTATCGAAAAGGTGTTGGCTGTGGTGCATGTTACCAGGTAATTAAGTTCTGATCAAGCTAGTATTTATATAACAATGATCTCAGTTTTTTATTATCTTATTATTATTATCATGTGACTGTTCACCTTTAATAATAAAATTCAAACTAAAGTTATCTCAATATTATCTTAATATTTTATTAGCTGTACTTCATAATTCTACAACAGCACTTTGCAATATAACAGTGTAAACATTGTATTTCTTTCTTTGAAAGTAATATTTGTGATTATGTTTTAATTACCGTAGGTGAGATGTAGCAATAGTGGTTTATGCTCAGACAACGGTGTGAGTGTGGTTATCACAGACCAAGGCTCAGGTCATAACACTGACTTTATTCTTAGCCAACGAGCCTTTGGTAAGATGGCTCTGAACACTGGCGCAGCTGCTTCTCTATTAGCTCTTGGCGTGGTTGATATTCAATATAGACGGTCAGATATTCTTCTACATAGAACAATCTTTTTAATTCATGCATTGATCAACTTCTTAATAATAGTTTTATAAAAATAAACAGACTTATCATAAGTGATTGTGATTAACAACGGACAATATTTTACTGATGAGTGTATCATCTTTAAACTTTTTTTTTAAAGTAAAATTATATGTACAATGTTGTCAATAAATTAAGGACTTAACTAGGCCTCTGTCGTTATCTGCAGTGTCTCATGCAGCTACCCAAACAAAAACATCACACTTAAGATACATGAGAGCAGCAACAACCCACACTATTTGGCTTTTGTCATATGGTTTCAACAAGGAAGCAGAGACATAACTGCTGTCCAGCTTTGTGAGGTAATTACTAATTAATAGTATAATTTTTGGCAAATCTTTGAGCAGATATAAGTTCAATTTCTGATTTTCTTTATATAATGAAGCTCATAATATTTTACCAAATAATTAACTTTGACATAGAAATCACTAAATATGACTGGACATCCTTAATTCATTGTTCAACTTTTCATTCAATTGAAATGGATGTATAAGTGGGGTCTAGTTAGTTATCTAGATGAAAAGTATTGTAATGAGTGTAATACGTTTTTGGTGAGTGCAGACTCAGAACTTTGTGTGCAAGTTACTGGACCGGAGTCGTGGGGCAATTTGGACCACTGCAGCACCACCGAGTGGACCTTTGTCTTTAAGGATGTTGTTTAGTCCTGAAGAAGAAGATGGAGAAGAAACATGGGTGGTTCCTGTTAATAACATACCACAAGACTGGCAAGCAGGACAAACCTACGACTTAGGGGTACAAGTGGACCAATAAAGAAGCAGCAGCAAAAAATGATTTATTAATCTGTTATTGCCTGTAATGAAATAAAAAAAATAATCAAGTTTATTATTTTCAGTCGATTTATCCTATTTTGTTCCCCTTCAATAATTTTGTTTTTCTCCCAAGTAGTGAGGACTGAGGAAATTCTATGATCTTACTATGTCACCCATCTCCCTGGTTATTTGACAATTAAAAATATCTCAATCATATTCACAAGCATGTTGAAATGCCATTTCAATTTGATCAAGAATCGAGTCACTGAACTTCTAATATATTATTCATTGTCACTAAGCATTAAAGAAAGATTCAGTTATTATACCTTCGCAAGCAAAAAGAAGCTATGAAATATTAATAGGAATGGAAATAAGTTTCATTGTAATGGTATAAAAATCATATGCCAAATGTCCTAAGAAATTCTAGATGCTGTAAGGTCGAGTAACTAAGAGTTGGAATAATGCTTTCATTTCTTCCAAACCAGCTAACAATTATGGAGAAATGACTATATAACAGGTTACAGGAGAATAAATCATCTGTCCCAAAATAATAATTAATAAACTCAAAGAAAACAATTCCTCCACTTTTTACATTGTCGTGCACTTGCACCCAGTCACCCACGCTGGTGTAAGCAGAGATTGGAAGGCTTAAAAAATTTTACATTGTCATGATATTTACAAGTGTACATCAAATAACAGCTATGACTATGATGAAGAAAAATTCAAAATTACAAACATTTTTAAGGAATTAGTAAAGTAAAAAAAGACAGCCTTGAATCCTCACTTGCCTCCTTGAGACAAGATAAGTGTAAATACATTGCAAGTGTTCTTTGTATATGGGTGTTTTTCTTGTTCTGGACTGAGATACCATTCTCTGATGCTATATTATTTCTAGTCTAAAAAAGATACAGGTCTATTGTTGTCTGCTACTTTGATATCATTTTATCAAGGAAGGTGAAGAGGGTCTAGAATCTGATGGCATTGAACTGCATTTCTTGATCCTTACCACCAGCCACTCACTTTCCTTAAAACTTCATTTCGAATATGCACTTGTATAGGCACTCAATCTTCAATCCATGTATAAATATCTCTTCTCTACTGTGGATTTTATGGATATTATCTGAGTGGCTTAATTATGCAAGACACTGAGCAAGTCATTCTTCATCAAATAAATGATCTGTTACCAGAAAATTCAGAGACCCAAAATCTTCAGTGAAACCAATCTGGACCTGCAGCATCTACCAGATCCTAACATAATCATAGCATCTCCCATCCTGCAACAAATCGTTTTTAGTGGCAGACTCTTTTATGAGTTATCACATCTTTTCCCCTGATATCCATATTTGACCTCAACAACTCGTTCCTTAACTTGCACTTTGCTTCTCTCCAAACAGCTTTTGAAATAGAGACTCTTAAGTCTTACCTTTATCTAGGTATGAAAGTGTCTTCCTTAATTGAGTGTCCAACGGATAATTTCATCTGTGTTCTTAATTCACTCAACATCGAGTACATTATATTTTTCCTATAACCTGAATTATTCTTAACAAAATATTTAGATTCAAAATCTTCAAGATGAACCAAGCTGGATGCCGCTTCTTTCTGTAACCCCTTTTCTTTTATCATCAATCTCACACGTTCAACATCATCCCATCTCCCTTGAGCAGCATACATATTTGACAGCAAAATATAAGGCCCAATATCCTGTGGCTCCAACTCAATAAGTCTCTTGGCTACTATCTCTCCAAGCTCCGAGTCCAAGTGGGTGCTACAACCAGAAAGCAGAGCTCCCCATATTGCAGATCCAGCTTTCACAGGGACCTTCCTTATAACCTCTTCTGAATTTCCTACTAAACCAGCTCGAGCTAGGAGATCAACCATGCAACCATAGTGTTCAGCCTTGGGCTCAATTTTGTAAACTCTTTGCATGAGATCAAAGTACCACCAACCCTCCATGACCATTCCAGCATGCGTACATGCAGATAACACACAGATAAAAGTGGCATCATTTGGTTGCAGACCAGCCTTCTCCATCTCCAAGAACAGTTCAAGAGCTTTACCCCCATTCCCATGCAACCCATAACCCATGATCATAGAGTTCCATGACACAACGCTTCTGACCGGCATCTCATCAAAAACATTCCTAGCCAAATCCATAGCCCCACATTTTGCATACATTGTCAGCAGACAAGTCGAAAGCAAGACATCAGGCTTAATCTGGTTGCTTCTGATAAAAGAATGAACCCACACGCCCATACTAAGCCTCCCTAAATTTGCACACGCTGTAAGCACACTCACTAAGGTAGCCTCATTCGGCACTGCCTCTCTTCCTTCCATCATTTTCTCAAACAGCCGCAAACACTCACCATAATTCTTCACCCGCGTGTGCAGCGCCAACAAGGAATTCCACGAAACCACATTCCTCACTGCCGCAGGCATCCAATCAAAAAACTCAACAGCCAGAGAAACATTCCCAACCCTCACACACCCATCAATCATGCAATTCCAAGACACAACATCCCTCTCAGGCATTGTCTCAAACAACTCATTAGCAGCATCCAAATCCTCTGCCCCCACATACCCCGCAATCATGCAGTTCCAACTTAAAACATCCCTGTCAGGCATTTCATTGAACATTTTACGGGCAGCACCAATTTCCCCATTCTTCACATACCCATCAATCATGGAGTTATAACTAACCAAATCCAACCGAGAACTTTCGTCAAACACCATCCGGGCAAGTCCAATTCTCCCGAAAACAGAGTACAATCGTATCAGCGAGTTCCCGACAAACAAATCCGATCCAAACCCGAATTTAATAACCCGGGCATGACCCTTTAGCCCTTCTCGGAAAGACCCAATGTCGGTGCATACTTTGATCAATAGGGGGAAAGTGTAGTGGTTTGGGAGGACGGACCCGGCGAGCATTCTGTGGTAGTAGAAGCGGAGAGCGGCGGCGAAATCGGGTTTTCGAGCGTAGGCGCGGATGATGGTGTTGCAGTGAAAAGCATCGGGGCGGTGGAGATGGACGAAAAATGAAGTGGCGCATGGGAGAGTGAGGGAATTAGAGCAGAGTTTCTTGATGGCTGAGGTGGCGAAGAGAGGGTGCTGAGAGAGACCAGAAACGATGAGTTGGGCCAGAACCTGCTTCAACTCGTCGAGGTTTTTCCATGACTCTAGTGCCGCAAACACCACTTGTTCGTACTTCCCCTTGAGTGCCATTTCCTTTTGGCGCTAACACTACATTGTGTTTTATTTCATTTTGATTGATATTTTGTTTTATTAATTATTTCATTTTAGTTTTTACTTTTTATTAAATCCTTAGTAGGATCGAGTTCTTAAGCAAAGCTCTTGAGTTTTGTAGATAAAAAAAAAATGATTAAAAAGAGAAACATCCTAAAGATGACCAGTATCCAATTGATATTAGTTTTCGACAGAGTGCATGCTTACTTTTTTTTTTCCTGATCATAATTAGGATGCATTTCTTTGAGTTTCGACAAAGTTTTTCTTCTAAATTTGAATGGCATTCCTAGCTAGCTTTTCATAATTAGGATGAAGAAGGTAAATAAATGTAGACAGTGGACTTTTTATCTTTCCATCAAAGTAAACAATAATGAATAACCAACCAATGAGCTGTATTACATTAGTTCTTCCCTTGCTACCTCTCCACTTGTTTTCAGTAATTTCTCATATAAGTTGTTTTAAGTCTAAAGGACTAATGAATCTTTACACGTCTGAGGCAAAAACATTGCAAAATAAATAGCATGAAGCAGAAAGATACAAAACTTTAGGACAAGGCACATTCATTCAGCAAGCACATCCACCCGACTGATCTTGGGAATCATGGCCACCAGAAGACCTCAGGTTCACATCGACCATATCTTCCTGTTTTGTTGTAGATAGTGTTTCCATTCCAGGTAATGCAGCAGCAATTTTTCGAAAGAGGGCCTAAACATGAAAGTTTGATTAAGTAGTACAAATAAAAAGTCAGGAATAGGTATGTTAAATAACCAGAACAAATATCATTGCAAAGAATTAGGCAATAAACCGTGTGTCTGAATACACCACGGAACATAGTTTATATAGGCTTATTTGTATTTATTACAAAATATATTGTTTCCTTTAAATGAGATATTGTTACCTATAAACTATAATTATGAATAGAATCAGAGTATTAATTTTGATTTTCAACATTCCCGAGCATATAAATCATATACACCAAGCTTTGTTACATATATAGTTAACCCATGTGTTTGGTCATTTCATGAAACACTAGGTTAGATATAATATGTACAGCTGCCTGATTATCACAATCAGAGTCATTTTGGCATCCTCTTCAAACTTGAGCTCTTTAATAAGTTGCTATAACTAGATAAGTTCGCAACTTGCTACAATTATAGCTCTATATTCTGCTTCAGCATTAGACCTTGCCACCACACTTTGTTTATTGCTCTTCCAGGATATAAAGTTTCCACCAATCATTATACAATATCTTGAAGTAGATCGTCTGTCACTAAGAGAACTAGCCCAATCTGCATCTGAATATCCAACAATTTGGACATGTCCTTTTCCAGGAGAACCTTTGATGTATTTGAAAATCCGCATAACCACCTCCCAATGATCTTGACAAGGAGAATTCAAGAATTGACTCACCACAATAACTGCTAGCAATGTCAGGACGAGTGACAGTAAGGTAATTTAATTTCTCAACTAACCTTCGATATCTTCCAGGGTTTGCAAAAGGAACCCCCTGGTTAGGTAGGGGTTTGACATTGGGGTCCATAGGAGTGTCCATTGGCTTAGCATTCATTAGGCCAATTTCCTCAACGATGTCAAGAGCATACTTCCTTTGAGAGATCACCACACCATCCTTGGATTGGGCCACTTCAATACCTAAGAAATATCGAAGTTTCCCAAGATCCTTAATTTGGAACTGGCGAGAGAGGTATTGCTTTAGTTGGGTTATGCCATGCTCATCTCCTCCAATGATAACAATGTCATCTACATACACAACGAGGTAGATACATCCCTGTGGTGAATGGCAATAAAAGACCGAATGGTCAGCTTCACTACGAATCAAGCCAAACTGTTGTACAATAGTATGAAATCTGCCAAATCATGCTCTCAGAGACTCTTTGAGTCCATAGAGGGATCTTCGAAGTCGACAAATCATGGTAGATGATTCCCCCTGAGCAACAAAGCAAGGTGGTTGCTTCATGTAGACTTCTTCCTCAAGATCTCAATGTAGAAAAACATTTTTTTATATCAAGCTGGAAAAGGGACTAGTGGTGAATGGCTGCAGCAAAATGTAATAGCCGGACAAATGTCATTTTTGCCACGGGAGAATGTGTCAGTATAGTCTTGGCCAAACACAACGAGGTAGATAGTGATAACAATGTCATCCACATACACAACGAGGTATATACATCCTTGTGGTGAATGGCAATAAAAGACCGAATGGTCAGCTTCACTACGAATCAAGCCAAACTATTGTACAATAGTATGAAATCTGCCAAACCATACTCTCAAAGATTGTTTGAGTCCATAGAGGGATCTCCGAGGTCGACAAATCATGGTAGATGATTCCCCCTGAGCAACAAAGCAAGGTGGTTGCTCCATGTAGACTTCTTCCTCAAGATCTCAATGTAGAAAAGCATTTTTTATATCAAGCTGGAAAAAGGGCTAGTGGTGAATGGCTACAGCAAAATGTAATAGCTGGACAGATGTCATTTTTGCCACGGGAGAATGTGTCAGTATAGTCTTGGCCAAACACCTGAATGTAGCCCTTTGCCACTAATCGGTCTTTAAATCGATCAATCTTGCCACAGCCACCGACACTCGACGGCAGACTTCCCAAGAGGAAGAGGAACCAAATCCCAAGTACCACTACTTTGTAGGGCACACATCTCGTCAATCATTGCCTGTCTCCATTCTAGGTGGGATAAAGCTTCACCTGGAGAGTTAAGAATAGACACAAAAGACAAAGACGAAAGACAAGTATAAAGTAAGGGAGAAAGACAGTGATAACTCAACGTAACATAGTGAATGGATGGGTTACGGGTTGTACGTGTACCTTTCCTAAGAGCAATGGGTAGGCTAGGGTCAAACGAAGGACCTGAATCGGGAAAGAGATTGGAGCTAGAGGTGGGTCGATCATGGTCTCATCCTCAACTGTAAGGATAGGCACTTGAGCGATTGGGGGCCGTGGTCGTCTATGATATGTTTGAATAGGTTGTGGTTGGAGAGAATGTACCGATGACTGTTCCTCTAAAACAACAGGAAGAGGAGCAAGAGAAGGACTCTCCAGTGGGAGAGAATGATGAATGATGAGAGTTAAAAGGAGTGGAAGCAAACTCAAAGTAGGGCACAAACTCAAAGAAAGACACATCAGCAAAGATGAAATAACGTTTAAGGGTAGGGAAAAAACATCTATACCCTTTTTAGGACCGATGGTAGCCAAGGAAAACACACTTGATGGACTGAGCTGATAATTTGTCAAGCCTCGGCAAAAAGTTATGAACAAAACATGTGGAACCAAAGACACGGGATGAAGTGATGTATGGGAAACAAAACTTAGTAGAGGGTTTGGCCTTTAAGAACAGAGGATGGCATACAATTGATAAGATAACAACCTGTAAGAATAGCATCACCCCAAAAGTGAGAAGGGACATTGCCATGAAGGAGAAGTGGTCCTAGTGGTTTCGACAAGGTGCTGATTTTTATGTTCGGCGACTCCATTTTGCTAAGGCGTATAAGCACAAGAAGTTTGGTGAAGGATACCTTTTGATGCCATAAATTGTTGGAACGGGTTGGATAAATATTCACAGGCATTATCACTACGAAGGGTTTGGATAGGAATGCCAAATTGAGTTTGAATTTCAGTATAGAATTTTTCAAATAGGGAAAATAATTCAGATCTATTTTTCATTAAGAATAACCATGTGCAACGACTAAAATCATCAATGAATGTAACAAAATATTTAAAACCAGAAGAGGTAAGGACCCGAGACGAACCCCAAACATCAGAATGGATTAAAGCAAAAGGGGATGCAGCCCATTTATTCATACGGTTAGGAAAAAATTGACGCGTGCGTTTTCCTAACTGACACGACTCACAATTTAAAACAAACAATTTGGACAAACTAGGAACCAACTTTTGAAGGATCAGAAGGCTGGGATGACCCAACTGAGCATGGATGGTAAGGGGAGAGAATGCGACAGAACATGCTGGTGATGGGACAAAGAGGTAATAAAGACCATGAGACTCACATCCAGTGTCAATCGTTCGTCTCGTACTCCGGTCCTGTAAGATAATAGTATCCTTAGTGAATGTGATCAAACAATCATGTGATTGGGTCAAACGGTGAACAAACAAAAGGTTAAAGGGACAATCGGATACAAATAAAACAAACTTGGCAGTTAAAGCGGATAGGGGATGGGTGGTGCCAATTCCTTGTGACTGTGAGATTTAGGAACCATTGACAGAGGTAATAATAGGTAGAAGACCAGAGGTAGAAAGAGAAGAGAAAAGAGAGCGATTACCAGAGATGTGACCAGAGGCACCAGAGTCAAGCACCCAAGGGCCCATAGAAGGAGACTATGAGAGACAGGCAAAAGAATTACCAAATTGTGCTACCAAAGCAGTGGCACCCGAGTTCTAACGACTTCCAAACCATTGGAGAAAATCCTCATACATCGCAGGGGTGGGTCGGGACTGATCAGTGGTTGTAATGTGATCTTTGTACCCTTGACCACTAATCCAAAGGAGAATGTCAAAAGCCCATGTGGAGTAGTTTGAACCATCTAACTTCTCCATAGCAAGGGTGAAGTTCGAAAGTAGAGGGGGCTCTGGCCTAGGCGTTTCAGTTTCAACAGACATGATGCAAGGGAACAGTGAAGAACCGAAACCCTAGAGAGAGAGGAAAACAAATCTCATTAGATGAAGATGGCACAAGGAGGTTCGCACAAGAGAGACGACGCCGGCATTCAAGTCGCCGCCGAGAAGGAAGCTCCACGCGTCGGAGACACACACTAGAAAATGGTGTTTGGCACGTACAGATGACGCGCGTGTGGGCTCGTCGGAGTGCTGGTGGAGATGCCATCAACGGCGGCGGACAGAGGGGGCCAACATGATTTGGATGGTAGGGAAATTCGCCGAAGGAGGTTGCCGAAAAATTTTCCGACACGGCGGTCAGTCAGCAAAGGTTTTCAGAAAAAAAATGGAGACAGCAGCAACAGGGTTGCAAACCAATAAGAAAACGTGTTTGCAACAAAATTGCGTCGGAGGACAGTGGGTCCTCTGAAAAAAAAACGGTTTTAGGTAGTGTCCAACCTGGCTCTAGATACCATGTTAAATAACCAGAACAAATAACATTGTAGAGAATTAGGCAATAAATTGTGTATCTGAATACACCACGGAGCATAGTTTATATAGGCTTATTTGCATTTATTACAAAATATATTGTTTCCTCTAAATGAGATATTGTTGCCTATAAACTATAATTATGAATAGAATCAAAATATTAATTCTGATTTTTAACAAGGTATATAGAACAAGTAGATATATCATAATGACAGCAAGTATATCTAACAAGTAGAAATTTTTAAGTTGACTTGTAGAAAAAAAAACAACTGTTGTCTTAATTCTGCAAGACACATCACACCTAACACCATAGTCCGGATGGATTTTATCTACTATCCACATTTGAAACATCTCATCCGAGACAATGCAATAGGCTTGTGGTTATACAAGAACATCTTATTAACTTCCAAGGGAAATTATCACTAAAAAAATAAATTCTCCTCAGGACCTGCTGAGATAGCTTTCTTCTTCTAGATTATTTCAAGCTGATACTTATCAAATATCAATGGCGTAGAAGGGAGAGGCTTACCTTTATATTAAAGCCAGCTTTTGCACTAGCTTCAATAAACATAACGTTTAGCTCTCGGGACTTTGCTTCCCCTTCCTCTGTAGAGACTTGCCTGTAGCATCATATGTATAGAATATTACTCATAATGAAAAGTCAATGCAAAATTGGTCTTGTTCCGGTAACCATTTTTTTTCCTGGATTAGGAACCCAAGGTGAATTCTAAAACATTTCACTGGAAACTACTTGTACATGATAGATTTGAAATATTTATTATAAAATTGTTAGACACTGTACC
This sequence comes from Amphicarpaea edgeworthii, assembly GCA_014843725.1. Taxonomy (NCBI): domain Eukaryota; kingdom Viridiplantae; phylum Streptophyta; class Magnoliopsida; order Fabales; family Fabaceae; genus Amphicarpaea; species Amphicarpaea edgeworthii. The sequence continues at coordinate 5,377,474 of CM026324.1, read as the reverse complement.
ATAGCAATCCCCGTGGTGGAAATAAGGAACCAAAAGGAAATGTAAAACAGTTCATTGTTCAAATAAGACATTGAAACAAAGTTGCAGCGTGCAAAAGAAGCAACTCAAGGGCAAAACTGTTCAAGCTACTAAAGGCCTAGGAGTAAATGTTCGTCTCACATTTTTAGAGACCTGGTGTTGGAAAGCTGCCAGAATTGCGGTTACCCCAAGCCTAGCTTAGTTGAGTCCTCTTTGGGAGCTGCCTTAATTGCAGCCTCAAGGGTGGTGTTTAGTCCACGTTGACAAGAGATGTGACTTAAATAAATAAAACTTATAAAGCTTGGGCATTACTCACCTTACAAGCTAGTTTTGTAGGGTTGAATTAGTCCTAAGCCATACTTTAAGATGTACACAATGGAAGGACAAAGCCAAATTGGATAACATCTTATGCTGTCCCTCCTCCCATGTTCTCCAGATATCTTTGTCTCAGATGTACACATATCTGATAATAAATATATTGAAGAGACTGAATAAAATCCTAATAGCTTGAGATGTTTTTCATTTTATCTTAATGGACTACTTGTCATGAGTCATTCATTCTCCATGAATTCTTGAGGCTATTCAACGCTTGAAACAGAAACACGGTAACTATTCCAGCTATGAAGTGAAGATCTTAACCAATTTATAACTCATTTCACCATGAAACGCTAATCCCCCTTCATATGATTGATGGATTTTTCTATTACCTTTAATCTACTACACACAATATTGTTCACTAAATCTCGTCCCACATCCCACAGTCTAGCCTGTGAAGAATGAAATGATTATTTGTGTAATTTTACTTCCCTTGATCATAACAATTTCTTCTTTACTAACCCACAAACTTCCTCTAAGTGTCGAATTAGTAATTAGCCAAAATCAACATCATCGAGGTCATTAGATAATACAGAACATAAGAGTCATGTCATGAAACCAGCCAATATAAACTATTTGATGAAGTTAGTTACTCTACCATTGATTAGCCATTACCTTTTATCTACAAGATCAGTTTTGTTCCCAACAAGAACAACAATAACATCGCTGCCTCTTTCACTGCGTACCTCTTCAATCCACTTTGCTGTGTTTAGAAAAGTCTGACGGCCTATATCACAAGAATGCTGAATAATCAGAAAGTGTCCATCAAAGTGTTTAGGAACAGTGAACAAAAAACTATACAAAAGTGATTTGAGTCATCAAGAGAGATTTAAGCTGTCTAAGAATAACAAGCAGCAGCAATTAGAGAAAGCTACTTCTTAAAAAGTTAAAAGATGTTCAAATTGGCACAGCTACCTTCAGACTCTCTGGGTAAGGCCACATGTTCAAATTTTCACTCATATCATATCCCAAAGAAAGGAAAAGGAATAACTTCAATAAGGTGGTTTTTTTTTTTTTAATATGGACATATTCCTCTAAGATACAAGTCTTTTTCCTTAGCAAGTTTTTGAAGATATTAATAATGAAAAGCAAACTCACCTCTTCAAATTCAACATTTTAATTAACCAGCATCCAAAAAACAACTTTAATTAACTATTAATATATTATTATAATGAAAATTCTGCAAGACAATAAAAATTTCCATGAAGAGAATTGGTGAAAAGAAAGCAGGTCTAAATGGCATACTTGCAACATCATAAACAATGACAGCAACAGATGAGTCCCTAATGTAACTTGGAATAAGACTTCTAAATCTTTCCTGTCCAGCAGTATCCCTGTCACAACATATGAGAAAAATAACAATGAAGAGATTTTGAGAGGAAAAAATTTAAGAATTCAATTAAAAAAAAAAAAAGTGAATAGTTAACAATATTTAAAAAACATTGCAAACAGACATTATAGTGAGATTAAAAGGTATGACACAAAGGCAAAATACTTTAAAACTAAATGGATAACTTTTTTTTAAAAAAAGAACAGAAAATGTTAGCAATCATAAATGTTCACCAATGCAGATTCTGATATACCAAATAAACCTTTGAAATAAAACATACAAAGAAACAAAATAAACATCATACTGTGATGTATGTGAAGTTCAGTAATTTGCATATTTTAAGAGTGAATGAAAACTGAGAAAAGAAGGGAAGGGAGGGAGACATTGTTTGTAAGTTATCTTTACCCTGGACGTGTTTGGGTAAATGTCTCTAAAAGACTTCTAGGAGAAGAAAATATGAAATTAACTTCTTCATAAGTTAAAATTGGTTTAATAGCTAATTTGTATAAGCCTCATGTCTCGTAGGAAAAGCTATATGAGAGTTGGTACAAATAAACTATTGGATAAACTAATTTTAACTCTCAGAAAAGCTAATTTGGTACCCAAATAGGCCTCTTTACTATACAGATTCCAAATTCAGTATTCCAGTATCTCTTTACCATTAATGAGGAAAAGTAAAATTAAATTGTTCAAATTAATCATAGCATTGGCATTCCCTCTTCATTCTAGAACAAACAATGCTACATTTGCTTCCCCTTCCATCATTTTCTTCACACATATTCCTTACCCTTCGTACTAGAATTTCACAATGATGAAGCCAAATCTTACCACAACTGCAGTCGAACAGTTCGATCTTCAAGATACATAGTTTTTGACAGAAAATCAATACCGATCGTAGCCTGTTTGGGAAAAGGAAAAATTAAGTTCTGGGTTTGATGATGATGATCTCTTGTTGATTTTGAAATGAAAAGAAGAATGGAATTATGAAACAGTGAAAATGAGATTGGATCTGGACCTGATAAGTGTTGTCGAATTTGTCGTACATGAAGCGAGTGATGATGCTGGTTTTTCCAACGGACTGATCGCCCAAGAATACTAGCTTGTACTTTGCGAGAGCCGACATTGGCGCCATTCTTACACCAGATTTGACCAACACTTCACTCTGTCAATGGAATCCAATCCAATTCAGTTCTTTTCTGCAATTCGATTTTGCTTCTCTCTTCACTCTTCGGCAATCTCAGAAAGAGAGAAAGAAAGAAAAGCACTGTGCTGTGATGGAAAAATCGAAGCAATGTGTGTTAAATTTTGAAGGCTGGGTGGGTGCAAATTTTAAATTTAATAGTTTCTAATGCATGTCTACCTGGATTTATAATTATTATTTTTATTATTATTATTTCAAAAGCAGATCGCTAATCGCTATTATGTTGTTTTTTTAAGCACGTTAAGGATTCGTTCTTCGCTGGTAAATAGTAATTTTGCATAATATTTTAACTTTATTATATACTGGATTTAGTGAGAGTGTGAATAGAAAAAGGAAAATGATAGTAGTAAAATTGATTAAGCGGATTTGTTTTTATTTTTATAAAATATAGTGCATGTCGGCAATGATTTAAACGATGAACAAAACTAATTACAAAATGACATGTTTAAGATAGTTTTAGTTTTTAATTTTTTCTGACATTTTATTTATAAAATAGAATCTATATGTAAGGATACACTTCATATTTTCTATACAAATGAAAATTTTATTTAAAATCATCAATATTAGCAAGTCTCATTTTTTATTTATTTAATGTAATGACTATTTTTTCTTATCGAAAAAATATCGTTAAATTTTTATTTTTAGCTTATATGAATTTTTAACTAACTTATCTCGTGTTACATAAAAATGAAAGAAGTTAAATTATTAAAAATTAAAGCTTTGATGGACTAAGTTAAAAATAAAAATAATCAGATCAGGAAATCCAAAATCTATAATAATTAATAAATACATCTTTCATTCAATACATCGTTCTATTCTTAGTCTAATGTTTATCATCTTTCTCCCTAGGTAAGAGTGTGTCAAATTTATCTGTGGATTACTTGAGAAGGCACTCCAGGGGTAGCCAAATGGATAATGCAAAGAGCAACACCACTCAACTGAAAGAGATTGTAATTCTCTTGAGTCAAAGGAGAAGCTTCACCTCTCTCAGTAAAACCCTGTTGGCACGTGGATGCAGCTTCCATAACCGAACTCATCCAAATCCTCGTCACATCATAGTTCCCAGACAAGAAAACCTCAACAGAGTTCACTATGGTCCACGCCGCATCAGAGTAAAGTTCCAAGCAATCCGCAAGGCACCCCAGAGCGAAGTTATCGTCGTCGAGGCTCGTGTTGTCTAAGAGCTTCTCTATGGTTGAAAGGGTGCTGGTTGCGTTCTCCAGTGCCAGTTCCATTGCGACCAAGGCCAGGCCTTCCAGATTCGCCGCGTGGCTCACTGGAACTGAAGGGAGAGAAGTTGAGCAGAGGTTGTAGCTTAAGATGATGGATTGGTTTGCACATTTTTGGCATGTTTGGTTTATTATGTCCTTTGGTACGTTCAAGATGGTGCTGGTGGAGGTTGTTATAATTAGGAAGAATGAAAAAAGGCTGAAAGAGAAGCATAAGAAATTAGACAGCTGTGACATCGTTTATTTGGTATAATTGAACTCAAAGTGTGTGTCATCTTTGTGAGTGCTAATTGAAAGAATATATAGGCCAAGATTTAACTCAATTGATTAAGGATTTCAGGGAGGTAGTGGCAAGTTTGTACTGTCATGAAGGAAGTTTCCTTAACGGCTTTGTATTTTTGTTTCTTAATTAACCCTTTGTATACGTAACAAGACAGTACTGTTTTAGCATTTACGTTTGTTATTTAAGGCAATTTTGTTGCGTAAAATAGTACACTTGGTTGGTAATTTCGTGGGAACGATTTTAACTGCGGAAGCTTCCTAAGGTCGTCAAATGTTCCTGTCATCATTTGTAATTTCTGATCTGAAGATAAATTCTCAAAACCAAAGCATCTAGCTCCTATAAAATTGTTCATTTAGCTCAAATTACAAACAAGTGAGGTACGAGCAACGACAGAGGAACGCAAAGGATCTCCCACGTACCATGATTACCAAAAAAATTGCTTATTGAAGGGAAGGTATAAGCCTAGTGATGTGAGGTAATCTAGCCACTAATAGTTCTCCAGTAGTACGTAGCTAGCTCATATCAGGAAAAAAAACTACCACTATTCTAGAGTAGAAGGAAGAATCTCACCATGAAACAATGGTTCTTATGGAAGAACGTTTTTGACACTAGTTCCTAGGCAATAAGAAGGGGAATGAGTGGGGAAAGACTCGGAACTTGGAGACAGAGAAATGAGTGGAGCCTGTGATAAAAAAAAAAAATGAATTCATTGTATGAACTGCAAAAATCAAGTTAAGAATTCAAAATGGCTCAATGCATTAGAGCAAAATAAAAAGACTAGTTCTTCCATCTTAAGTAATATTATAGGGGCTATAGGAAGAATTCTTAAAAACTCAAAATGAATTCTAGCATTAAAATGCTCTTAAGGAATCTTGACTTTTCTTGTCCTATCACACTTTTATTTTTCTTTACCAAGTCCCGAACTCAATGCTACTTCTATATAAGACATTTTCAAACTTTAATGTATGTAGCTCAAGACTAATTAACTAATTTAAGTCGATAGTATTGGTAAAGTCGCATCATTTTCATTTTTGATTTCGTAAAAATTGCACATTTATAAGTTCATCGCAATACCGTTATTGATGTAGCACAAACAAAGTATAGTGTGACAACGTTTTATTAGACAAACATGTTGTAATCATCACAGCTTGATGCCGAGCAAAGCAGAATAGCCTACCGACATGCTTTAGAACTACTGACCTATGAAGTTTTTATTTTAATTTTTACTTAGAATGATTTATAGTGGCACATGTTTAGAACTCCTGATAAAAAATAACACCCAAAAATCTTATTCTGATTCTAACAAATTCAGATTCAGATTCTAATAGATCAACGGACAGAAACATTTGTATAGTCTTGGTACTCTGTTCCTACTAAATATTATTAACACGTTCAGCCAGTCCTTTAAAATTAATTCATATGATCGAATTATTTAAAGACAGACAATCAACTTCATATAAAATGACTAGAGATTTCAAAAGAAAAAAAAAACTTTTAGACTTCGTTTGGATGAAGTGAAAACAGAGGAGAAAGAAACAGAGGAAAGACATGAAATTGAGAGCATAAGTAAGATTTAAGAGGTATAATAATAATATTTCTGTTAAAAGAAATTGAAAGATAATTCTATTCAATGAAGATGAGAGGGTGAGAATTGTATGATGGCTAGGGATGGTGGTCTAAATTCTATAAAATGTCCATGCTAACATGTAATTTCAAGATTCAATTTTGAAATTCTATTTTGTTTATGTGTTGAATAGTGATTTACTGATAATATATAATAATTTTTTTTATTGTTAACTAATTATCATATGTATTTATATGATTTTTAAAATAATTTATAAAAGTTAATCAAATTTATTAAAATAGGTGATTACTTTGAGTGAGTGAGTTAACTTTGACAGAGAACCATTTCAATGAAATTGAGAGATTACAATGAGTTGGACATACACACGGTTTTCATTTGTTAAAGGAGAAGCTCCATAGTCACCTTTCTTATTCTCATTCTCCTTAAACCGATTTTCACAGGTAACTGGGCAATCCAAGGCAGCACTGACTTTAACACCAGCAGTGTCCAAATTCTTGGCCTGGAAAGCAACCAAAGCATCACCCAAAGCCGAAACAGAATCCAAGTAAAGACCAAAGCAATTTTGGATGCAAGCCTTTGTGTAATAATCAAAACTTGTGTCATTCAAGAGGTTTGAAACGATGGAAACCACGTTGGTTCCGTTGGATATGCTTAGCTGAATTGACATGGCCGCGAGATCTTCGATGTTGGTGGGTGGTGGTTGCAACTTGGAGGAGGCTTCTTCGAGGAATGCAACACAGAAATTGTAGCTCAGATTTGAGTCATTCTTGGAGGCCTCCATGCATGATTGAGAGATAAGATTGGAGCCATATGAGCTTTGGAAGAGATAGATAAAGAAAATCAATAGGTATGAAGCTAATTTCATTTTTTATTTTTTCGGTATGTTTGAAGAACACTTGCGAACAAAGTGAGTTGAGCACTTAGTTGATTTGGTGGTAGAAAGAGAAGATAGCAAGGGAGAGCGACGGATCCAAGGGGGGAGCAGGGACCTTGGCCCCTTCTCCAAGATCCCATGTATATATATATATATATATACATGAAAAAAGAAGAAAAAGAAAAAAAAATATATTGAGTTAATGTTTGTTAATTTTTTTTCTAATAGTAAATTTTATCTCTAATTTTACACATAAAATTTAATCAATATTTTTTGGAACTTAGAGTAATTATTTTTTTGGTGTAAGATATTTAAATAATTTTTAAAAAAAATTATCTGGTAAATTCATGGATACATTTATAACAAATCACACTCTAACAAAACAAAAATTAACAATTAATATTTTTCAATAAAAATAATAATTTATAGAGTATTTATGATGTGATCAAAGGAGAAAAAAATTAATTCAAAATAAATTTCATATTTAATTATTTTTAATGTAATATTAATTATTTTTCATTAATAATTTTAATAAATGTCACTTTCAATGTATTAATTTTTTTAATGTAATATTAATTATTATTTTTGTTAAGGTTAATTTTGTAAAGTATTTTTTTATCTATTTATTATTTTGAAACAGAAGGAGTAATTAATGAGAATTAAAACTGATAATAATGCTAGTAAAGCTTATAAAATTAATTTACTACATAAATTTGATTAAAATGAAAATTATTTCAAGCTAAAAACGTTAATTTAAAAATCAAATGCTTTATAAGCTTTCAAATCAAAATAATTTTTTAAAAAATAAAACAAAATTCAAAAGCCTCGTATTATTGCCGTGGAGAGAACAAAAATTAGATGTGATTAGTATTGCATAAGTTTTCTTTGTCAAGAGTTTTCTTGATTCCTACTTCAATGTGAGAGTTTTTTTTTTTTTTTCATCTTTATATTACATTTTAATTAAATATTTCAGAAAATATTTTTAGAGTTAGATTTAAGTGCTTGATTTCTAAGTTACCGTTCTTAACTGAAAATAATTTATATTTTAATCACATTAATATGGTATTTTAATCAGATTTTTACTTGATTTAATTTATACTATTAATTACCTGTAGATGGAATCGTCAACCTAATTTACATAAGACCTTTGAAATTTTTATTTGTTTGCCCTATCTTTGACCTTTGTTTCCAACGACGCCAACTTCTCTCACACCAACAATACGGACACTAACGGCTTTGAGGTTACACCGTTACACTTTGGCTTATGAACAAGGGGGTTAAAATCGACAATTCAATAATATTATACAATATTTATTGAATATTATAATTAGTAATTAATAGGATCTGATCTCACCTGCGCAAATCTCTACCGTTCATTTTATTAAACTATATCCAATGATTGTATTTGTATTTAAATTTGTGAACGAACCTTTTGTTGTTGTATGGGTTCAGCGTAGAAATTGACTTCAAAGTTCAGACACATTACACATGTGCACATTGTTAAATATTCCAATAAGAAAGAGATATATCTACGTAATCGATTTTAACCGAAAAAAAATAGCATGTACATAGCACACAAAACTGCCGAACCCACGTTAGAAATGGGTGCATGGTGTGGGCCTAGGAAAAATATCACGTTCTAAGTCGCAATCAAGCTTAACTGTAAACTTGCCTCGCCTATTCCATGAGTCACCATCCAAAAAACAATAACATAAGGAATCAAAATCCTTATTCCCAATTTTCATCATCACGCTTCAATGATCAACCAAAACCAACCAATTAAAATAAAAAACCAGAACAAATAATATAAACTTGAGAAGAATCAAGAACTTCACTAATAGAAAGCTCATAAAATAAATTTCATAATATATGATATATGACATGTTAAAGATATACTGTGTTTGACTTTCTTCTATTAACATATTAACTATTAACATTTCTTTTGAACAACTGATTAATGTTGACGAAACATTTCGATGAAAGCTAGAGAAATTACATTGAGTTGGAAGTAGACGGTATTCTCCTTTGTCAAAGGAGATTTTTCGCCTTCCTTGTCCTTGAACTGATCTTCACACGTGACAGAGCTATCCATGGCAGCACTCACGTTTATGTTAGCAGTGTCCAAATCCTTGGACTTGAAAGCAGCCACAGCATCATCCAGATGCGAAAGCGAATCAGAGTAGAGATCTTTGCAGTCGTTAAGGCAAGCCTTCGCGTATTGATCGAAGGTTTTGTTCTTCAAGAGGCTTGAGACGATGGAAACCATGTTTATTCCGTTGGTTTTGGTTAGGTGAATCGACAAAGCCACAAGGTCTTCGAGGTTGGTGGGTGGTGTGTGACCCTTTGAGGATTCTTCGAGGGATGCAACGCAGAAATCGTAGCTTAGATTTGGGTCATTCTTTGAGGCCTCTTTGCATGATTGAGGGATGAGATCATTGGAGGCATTTAAGCATGGGAAGAGAAAGAAAAAGAAAAAGAAAATCACTAGGTATGAAGCGAATTTCATCATTCTTGGTTAATTTTTTCTGTTTGTGAGAAATATGAAACTTATAATTTCATAGACACATTCTATATACACAAAGTGACAATCTCTCCGAGATATATATATATATATATATATATATATATATATTTATTTTTTTTTATTTTTTATTTTTTTAAATACTTAATGATTTTAAATTTATTAGAAATTATTAATTTTAATAAATATCACCTAAATGAGAAGAAAAACAATCTTTAAATGATGATAGAATCTACCAAAATTGATGTATGATTATTAATAAATTTTAACCCATCATAATAAGATTGTTTAAGAGAAGCTTTGTTAATGTGTTTTTCTTTCTATATATAATATATAATCAAGTTAATTGTAGTTTTCTTCCTCTTATTTTTTTAAATTCGTAATTTTGATCTCCTAATTTTAAATCTATAATTTTGATTCCTTACTTTCAAAATTAAATATTTTTGATTCATTTATCAATTTAGAAACATTGATGATTATCTTTATCGTTAACTTTTTTTTTCTATAATTAATATTTTTTTAAATAAAAATTTAAATGAATTTTAACAAAGTTAAGATTCAAACCTACGAAATATTTAATATATATATATATATATATATTTCACATAAATTTTATTTATTATCAGTTATTTATTTATTGTTTCTTGTGTTCTTAACTAGAATTTAATAATTTGAATAAAAGTAAAATAAAGGGGGTGATTTATAAAATAAAAGAGTGAAATATATAAAAAAAAAAAAAAGTACAACTAATAATATAAAATGTTAAAAATAAAGGAAGAATAATTTATTTTATTTTACTTTTATTCAAATTATTAAATTTTACTTTTAATTTTATAAATCACTCCCTTTATTTTACTTCTATTCAAATTATTAAATTCTTGTTAAGAACACAAGAAACAATAAATAAATATACGATAATAAATAAGATTTATATATATTTCGGAATTGTTATTCATCAAATTATTTGTTTAGTGGTTATTTTGAAATTCAAAAACTAAAGAGATGTGGATTTGAGTATTTGCTTTGCCAAAATTCATTCAATTTTTTATTTTAATTAATTAATTAGATCAAGGGTAACTTAAGAATAAAAAAAAAGTAATCATATTATTAGTAAAAAATTAATTAATTAATTTTATTTAAATAATTATTAATTACGATAAAAAAAAGTTAACTTAAAAAAAAATCTATATAATATAATAATCATATGAGATTATCTATCTTATGTAACAGTGAAAAGAAATAAATATAAACTTAAATTGATTATCAATCATTAAGATTTTTAGGAAATCTTAACTCTTTTTTATATGTATGACTATACCGTACAAATTTATATATATATATATATATATAATGGCATAGTGAGAGTGTATGTTTGTTATGAAAAATAAAAAATTTAAATAATAGTTATTGATTAAATATTAATAATTCACATATAATTTTAAATAAAATTAAATGTGTGATATCATATCTCTCATAATTCAATGGTTATATATATATATATATATATTGAATCGTATACTCTCTCTCTTGAATCATAAATAACTGCACATTAATTGAATTAGACGATTAGGATTATAACACTCATTTAAAAATTAACATACACCTACTTATCTCTATATTTTCCCTTTTTAGTGTATTCAAAATTAAAAAAAAAAATTATCAGATTTATTTTATCACTTCCTAACATATTCCAAATTTATCATCACCAAATTGTCCCATCATCATGACTGTCGCTGCCAACATAGTCATCGCCACCACCACCAACATAATCATCATTGTTATAAAATGATAAAAAATTTAAAATATTTGATAATTTTTTTTTTTTAAAGTTTAGATGCACTAAAGAGGAAAACAGAAAGTAAAGTAAAGTAAGTGTTTGTTAATTTTTAATTGAATCTCTAATTCTAACCGTCTAATTTAATATAAGATATCGTATGACTCCCGTGTGTATATATATATATATATATATATATATAAATTATTGAAGTTTGGTGTTTGATATGATGGTACACGCAAAATAATGAATTATATCGAGGAAAATGAAGTTTGTGGAAGCTAAAATGAAGCTGAAATTCTGTTGGTTTCTGTTTTGCAATTCTGTTTTGATTGGGTTCTTTTTGGCAATATTCTTTCTATAAGCGTCGTAATAGACACCATCGGAAATTTTGTGACGTCACGCATGCACAATTTTGTGGGCTCTTATTATTCTTATCCATGCAACATTGAACATTGATCAAAGCCACGTGCATATATAGTTATTATTATATTAAAGTTACGTATGTGTTATGGATGAGTAATTATAATCAAGGTGCGTGGTGGAGCCAACCTTTGCTATAGTTTTTTCTTGCTTCACGCATTCACGCATAACAAATTCAGCGAAACATTTGATAACTATAAGTGCCTATTTCAAAAGAGTTATCATGTTAATGATGTTATTATGATTAGAGTTCGCGCTAAACTAATTAATACGTAGCTGTTAATTTGGTCATCAAGAGAGTTCTGATTTTTCATGTTTGGATAGAAGCTAGCTACTAGTTGTGGCTTTTGGGTTATTTAATAATTTGATGTGATTTATTATTTTGAGAAACGTATTTCTAATTACAGGTTACGTGATTGAACTTCATAACAAACAACACATGAGAATTTACTCTGCTCCATGACAAAGTACGTAGTCAAAGCATAGGGCAACTTCAATGAAGTTACTTGTATATATAAAAATATGTTTTTATTTCCCGTAAGTATAATAATGTATATTTTTAGTTTCTATAAATACATTTTAAATTTGGATAAAAAATAGACTAAAAATTTTATAAGAACTAACTATATACATTTATATATATTTTTGCCTATACTTTATTAGTTCAAAGAATCAATCTGTTAAGGAAGAAAAAATGTGAAATATTAGAGTGAAATATATTTTTATATTCATAAGAATTGAAGAGAAGACACATACTATATAATTTATAACAACTCATGTATTTTGGTTAATTAGTTATTGCATAGAAAATAACTTTCATATATTGACCCCAAAAATTAAAATTATAAATTAAAATAGTTTAGAATGAATATGAGTTATGGACAAAGTAGCTTTAATTAGTTAAAAAAAATAAGTGTATTAATTATTCTATAATTTTAATAGAAACTGGTAGGAAGATAGCCAAGCATTGGCAGTGAAGCCATGTGTTACCATGAAAGGGACAAACCTAAGAGATGCATACAATATTATTCAGGAATCTTACAACAGTGTCATGCATTGACCTTGTAACAAGTCACCTAACTTAATAGTTTTAGTCCTACTAGCTAATATTTAGAATCATAATCATCAAAGACTCAAGCACCCTCACTTCCAATTTTACATTATCAATTGCTTTAAGGGTCAAGCATCAAGGCACATGCTTAGATTCATATTTCAATTCATATAATAATAGCATTTAGGACCATCATAGCCTATGCTTGGAATCATAATGTATTGGCATCGCCAAGGCTCGTGTTAACCATCTTAATTCGATATAATGAATCAAAAACTTCATATATTAAATATATGGGCCACACTCCAAGCCCGGACATGTAAACGATCGTAGGGGATTACAGGCCATGTTTTTATTGTTTAACTTGCGCACGTGACTTGCATGGGTATTAAACTTACACTTTATAATTTTTTATATTATTTATTTTTAATATATTTATCAATTATTTTTAAATTTGATAAAAGTAGATGTTAGCAAAACTAAGTCATAATGCATGTCCTGTAAGTCTAGGGTTTAAGATTTTAATGTTTTAGATTTCAACATTTATGATTTTATGTCTTAAGATTTAAGGTTCAAAGATTCATTATTTAGAATTTAAGGTTAAGGTTAATTGCTTCAAGGTTTTATGATTTAAGGTTTACTGTTTTAGGATAATTGTTTAGGGTGTAGGGTTCGAGATCTAAGGTTTTAGGCGTATACAATTTATTATCTAAGGTTTTAGAGTCCACTATTCATATTTATGGGTTTTATAATTTATGATTTCATAATTTAAGGTTTGGTGTTTATGATTTTAGGGTTTTGGATTTCATGGTTTATGATTTCATACTTTAGGGTTTAGGGTTTTAATGTATATAGTTTATTGTTTCAAGGTTTATTGGTTTATGGTTCTGTGTTTTTGGTCCAATATTCATGATTCAGGGTTTGAGGTCCACAATTTTTGGTTTAATGGTCTAAGGTCCATGGTTTATGGTTTATATGTTATGATTTTAAGGTTTTAGATTTATAATTCATGGTTTAGGGTTCACGATTGAGCATTTATAGTTTAAAGTTTAGGGTTTTTGTCTACATGGTTTAGGATTTAGAGTTTATCATGTATGGTTTAGAGTTTTATGGTTTAAGATTCACAATTTTAGGATTTAATTTTTACCTTTTAGGGGTCAAGGTTTGGGATTTAGGATTTTGGGATTTTGAGTTTTAATGTTTATGGTTTCATGATATAAGGTTTAGGATTTCATGGTTTAGTGTTCTTTATACATTGTTTTAAGGTTTTATAGTTTAAGGTTTAATGTTTTTGATTTATGGTTAAGGATTTAAGGTTTCAAGATTTTGGCTCTAAGATTTAAAGTGTTAATGTTTAGGGTTTCATGGTTTTGAGTTTCCTTATCATTGTTTTAAGATTTCATGATTTAGTGTTTAGTGTTTTTGGTTCATGTATAAGGGTTGGGGTCTAGGGTTTATGATTAGGGATTTATGGTTTAAGTGTTTTATGGTATTAGGTTTAAAGTTTATTTTTTATGCCTTAGAGGTTATGGTTTTAACGTGTAGGGTTTCATGGTTGAGAGATTGGTGTTTTAATATTTATGGGTTATGGTCCATGGTTTAGAGTTTTGGGGTATAATGTTCATGATTCATGAATTATGGTTTAGGGTTTCATCATTTAATTTTTAAAGGCTTCATCATTTATGATTTAGGGTTTCTCAGTTATGGTTTTATAGTTTTGGGTTTATAGTATATTTATTGTGCATGATTTAGAGTTTTAAGATTCAATTTTTGGGATTTAAGGATCTGAGTTTCAGTGTTTATGATTTCATGGTTTAGGACTTCATGATTTAGGTTTTAAGATTTTAATGTTTAGGGTTTCATTCTTTAGTGTTTCAAATTCATTTTTTAAGATTTCAAGGTTTTATGTTTAGTGTTTTTGTCATGGTTAAGGGTTGGTGTCTAGGGTTTATGACGTAGGATTTTAAGGTAGTAGTATTTATGGTTTCATGATATAAAGTTTAGGGTTTTACGATTTGTGGTTTTATGGTTTATAGTTTTAGGATTCAATGTTTTAAGATTTAGTATTTGAGGTATATTGTTTATTATTTAAGATTTTAGTGTTTCATGTTGTGTGGTTTATGGTTTTGCAGTTTAGGATTTATGGTTTTATTGTTTAGGATTTATGGATTCAGGGTTTAAGATTTAGGTTTCATGATTTAGGGTTTCATGGTTTAGGATTTATCATATCATGATTTTAGATTTAAGGTTTCATTTCATGGTTTAAGGTATAGGGTTTTATTTCATAGTTTAGAATATATGGTTTCATTTATGATTTAGGTTTAATAATTCATGGTTTAAGATTTAGAATTTCATTTCATGGTTTAGGATTTAGGGTTTTATTCATGAAACCCTATATTGGGATTTGGGGTTTCATGAAGGATTTAGGGTTTCATTCATAAAACCTTAAATAACATTAGGGTTTAGTAAATCAAACCCTAAATCATTTAGGATTTCATTTATGAAAAGCCCAATTGTAAAGCACGAAACCCTAAATCCTAAATCATGAAAAGAAACCCTAAATCATTAACCATAAAACCCTAAATCTTAAACCATGAAACTCTAAATCATAATGAAACCCTAAATCATAAATCATAACATAAAACTCTAAATCATTAACCATGAAACCCTAAATACTAAACCATGAAACTATAAATCATTATGAAACCCTAAATCATAAACCATAAAACAGTAACACTAAATCATAAATGAAAACATAAATCATAAAACATGAAACCCTAAATACTAAACATGAAACCATAAACCATGAAATGAAACCCTAAATCATAAATAATGAAACTTTAAATCATATTGAAACCATAAAGCTTAAACCATGAAACCATAAGTCATAAGTCATGAAACCTTATACCTTAAATCTTAAATCATGAAACACTAAATCCTAAACCATAAAACCTTAAATCATAAGCCATAAATGAAATCTAAAACTATTTGGGGTTTGAAAAACAAAGCTTTATATTATTTTGGGTTTCAAAAATGAAACCTTATATTATTTTAGGTTTCACAAACGAAACCCCATATTATTTAAGGGTTCACAAACGGAACCCAATATTATTTAAGTTTTCCCAATTAAAGCCATAAATAATTTAGGGTTTCACAAACAAAATCATAAAATGCATAAGGTTTAACATATGAAACATTTAATGATTTAAGGTTTCACATACAAAACCCTTAATAATTTAAGGTTTCACAAACAACTTTAAATGATATAAGGTTTCACAAACGAAACCCTAAATGATTTAAGGTTTCACAAACAAACATCATAATGATTTAGGTCTTCACAAACAAAATCCTATATTATTTAGGGTTTTAGAAACAAACCCTAATATTATTTTAGGTTTAGAAAATGAAACCTTATATTATTTTCGGTTTCACAAAGGAAACGTTAAATGTTTTAGAATTTACACATGAAACTTTAAATGTTTTATGATTTTACAAATGAAACCCTACATGTTTTAAGGTTTCACAATTGACATCTTAAACATTTTAAGGTTTTACAAATAAAACCCTAAATGATTTAGGGTTTAAAAAATAAAATCCTATACTATTTAGGTTTTCCCAATTGAAACCATAAATGATTTATAGTTTTACAAATAAAACCCTAAAATTTTTAGGTATTCATATATGAAACCCTAAATTATATAGGGTTTCACAATAGAAACCATAAATGATATAGAGCTTCATAATAGAAACCTAAAATGATTTATGGTTTCATAAAGGAAGCCCTAGATTATATAGGTTTTCACAAACAAAACCCTATAGGATTTAGGGTTTGACAAACGAAATCCTAAATGGTTTAGGGTTTCACAAACGTAACCTTAAATAGTTAAATTTTCATAAATGAAACTCTATACTATTTAGGGTTTCATAAATGAAGCCTTATATTATATATTGTTTCATAAATGAATCTCAAAATATTTAGGGTTTCACAAATGAAACTGTAAATAGTATAAGGTTTTGAATGATTTTGGGTTTCATAGAAGAAACTCTAAATGAATTAGGATTTCCATAATAAAACCTTAAATATTTTAAGAGTTTCACAAACGAAAACCTAAATAGTTTAAGGTTTCACAAATGACACCATATATTATTTAGTATTTCACAAATAAAATCATATATTATTTAAGGTTTTGAAATAAAACCCTAAATTATTTAAGGTTTCACAAATGAAATCCTAATTGATTTAAGGTTTCCTGAATGAAACCCTAATTGATTTAAAGTTTCATAAATGAAACCATAAGATATTTAGGGTTTCACAAAAGAAACTTTAAATAATTTGGGGTTTAAAAATAAAGCCCAACATTTTTTAAGGTTTCCCAATAAAAGCTAAAAATGATTAAGGGTTTCACAAATGAAACCCTAAATAATTTAGGGTTTCCTCAATTAAAACTAAGTGATTTAGGGTTTCACAAAAGTAACAATAAATAACTTTGGGTTTCAAAAACAAAGCTTTATATTATTTAGGGTTTTCCAATTGAAAACATAAACGATATAGGATTTCACAAATGAAACCCTAAATTATTTAGGATTTCACAAACTAAACTCATAATGACTTAGGTTCTTACAAACGAAACTTTAAATGATTTAAAGTTTCACATACAAAATTCTAAATGATTTTGGATTGCATAAACAAAATCCTATATTATTTAGGGTTTTACAAATGAAATCATATATTATTTTGGGTTTCACAAATGAAACCCTAAATGTTTTAGGGTTTTACAAACAAATACCTAAACTATTTAGGGTTTAAAAAACATAGCCATGTATTATTTAGGTTTTCCCAATTGAAGTCATAAGTGATTTAGGGTTTCACAAACGAAACACTCAATTTTTAAGGGACATATAACCGTTAAAATTTTAGGGTTTCACATACGAAACCCTATATGATCTTTGGTTTCACAAAAGAAGCCCTTTTTAATTTAATGTTTCATTGAGGAACCCTAAATGATTCAAGGTTTCCCAATCAAAACCCTAAAGGGTTTAAGGTCTTACAAATGAAACCTTTAATACTTTTAGGGTTAAACAAACGACACCCTAAATATTTTAGGGTTTTATTTGTTAAACACTAATTGATTTAGAGTTTTATAATGAATACCTTAATTGATTTAAGGTTTTGCAAATGAAATTCTAAGAGATTTGGTGTTTCTTAAAGGAAACCCTAAGATATATAGGGTTTTAGAAAAGACACAGTAAGTAATTTATGGTTTAAAAATAAAGCCTTATATTTTTCAGGGTTTTCTAATTGAAGCTAGAAATAATTTAGGCTTTCATAAATGAAACCCTAAATGATTTAGGGTTTTGTAAATGAAACCTAAGTGATTTAGGGTTTCACAAAAGAAACAATAAATAATTTAGGGATTCAAAATCAATGCCTCATATTATTGAGGGTTTCCCAATTGAAGCCATAAACGATATAAGATTTCACAAATGAAACCCTAAATTATTTAAGGTTTTACAAACAAAACTTATAATGCTTTAGGTTTTTACAAATAAAACCCTAAATAATTTAAAGTTTCACAATGAAATCTTAAATGATTTTAGATTCCATAAACAAAACCATATATTATTTTGGATTCACAAATGAAACCATAAATAATTTAAGGTTTCACAAACAAAACCCTAAATACTTGAAAGTTTTACAAACAAATACCTAAATTATTTAGGGTTTAAAAAACATAGCATTTAGGTTTTTCCAATTAAAGTCATAAGTGATTTACGATTTCATAAATGAAACCCTAAATGATTTAGGGTTTTGTCAATGAAACCTAATTGATTTAGGGTTTCACAAAAGAAACAATAAATCATTTAGGGTTTGAAAAACAAAGCCTCATATTATTTAAGGTTTCCAATTGAAGCCATAAAACATGTAAGATTTCACAAATGAAACGCTAAATTATTTAAGGTTTCACAAGCAAAACTTATAATGCTTTAGGTTTTTACAAATGAAACCCTAAATGATTTAAAGTTTCACATATGAAACCTTAAATGATTTTGGATTCCATAAACAAAACCATATATTATTTTAGGTTCACAAATGAAACCCTAAATGATTTAAGGTTTCACAAACGAAACCCTAAATACTTAAAGGTTTTACAAACAAATACCTAAACTATTTAGGGTTTAAAAACATAGTGTTGTTTATTTAGGTTTTCCCAATTAAAGCTATAAGTGATTTAGGATTTCACAAATGAAACCCTAAATTTTTTAAGGTTTGACCTATAATCCTAAAATATTTAGGGTTTCACAATAGAAACCCTACTTGATTTACGATTTCACTAAGGAAACCCTAAATGATTCAAGGTTTTCCCAAACGAAACCATAAAGGGTTTAAGGTATTAACAACAAAACCATAAATGGTTTAAGGTTTCACAAATGAATCCTTATATTATTTGGGGTTTCATAAATGTTTTAGGGTTTCATTTACCAAAACCTAAATATTTTAGGGTTTCACAAATGTATCCCTAATTAATTTAGAATTTTCTAAATAATACCTTAATTGATTTAAGGTTTTCTAAATGAAACTCTTAGAGATTTAAGGTTTACTAAATGAAACCTTAAGAGATTTAGGGTTTCACAAAAGTAATATCAAGTAATTTAGGGTTTAAAAATAAAGCCCTATATTGTTTAAGACTTTTCAATTGAAGTTATAAATGATTTAGGCTTTCACATACGAAACCTTAAATGATTTAAGGTTTCCTCAATCAAAACTAAGTGATTTAGGGTTTCACAAAAGAAACAATTAATAATTTAAGGTTTAAAAAATAAAGCCTTATATTATTTAGGGTTTCCTAATTGAAGTCATCAATGATTTAAGATTTCACAAATGAAAACCCTAGATGATTTATTGTTTGACAAACAAAACTCATAATGATTTAATTTTTTCACAAACGAAACCCTAAATGATTTAAGATTTCACAAACGAACTCCTAAATGATTTTGATTTCCACAAACGAAGTCATATATTATTCAAGGTTTCACACATAAGGCCATATATTATGTTGGGTTTCACAAACGAAACCCTAAAATATTTAGGATATCACACATGAAATCCTAAATAATTTAGGGTTTCATAAACGAACCCTTATATAAGGTTTCATGATAGAAACCCTAAATGATTTAGGATTTTCCAAATAAAATCATAAATGTTTGATGGTTTCATAAACGAAGCTTTAGATACTTTAAAGGTTTTACAAATAAAACACTAATTGAATTAAGATTTCATAAACGAAACCTTTAATGAAAATTTTAAACCCTTTATATTAAAAAACGGAGTAATTTCTAAAAAGAATTTAAAAAAAATAAAAATTTAAAAATATGAGAAAACAAGAGAAATGTTATAAAAATTTAAAAATGTGACAAAAGAATTGTAATGTCTTGAAAAAAAAATACAAAATTGAAATATATGAAAAAAAAAAATAAGAGTAGTTTCTTTAAATTATTAAAATATGAAAAAATAAGATGAATGTTATGAAAAATATTTTTTAAAAAAAGAGTAATTTCTTAAAATTATGAAAAGAAATGGACAATGGAAAATTTTGAAACAAAATGAAGATTTGAAAAATATGAAAAAATAAGAGAATATATTTTGAAAATTTAAGAAAAAAATCGTAAGGATGTCTTGAAAATTAGATTAAAAAAATGGAAATTTTAAAAATATGAAAAAAAAAAAATGTTCAAAAACATGAAAATTTTTAAAATATGAAAAGAAAAGAGTAATGTTTTGAAAATTTAAAAAAAAATATGAGGATTTTCTTGAAAAATAAAAAAATGAAAATTTTTAAAATAAGAAAAAAATAGAATAGTCTTGATTTTTTTTTAATTGAATTTTGAAAAATATTAAAAAAAAAAAAGAAACTATGTTTAAAATTTGAATAAAAAATTGAAAAATATGGAAAAAAAAAAAAGAAATAAAAGAAATCTCTTGAAAATTTGAAAAAGCTAAAAAAAAAAAGAGAAAGAAATATCTTGAAAAATTGAAAGCATTGGATACAATAAACAGAAATTATTTATTTTAAACATTGGATGCAATTTTGTTTTGAAAAAATTATAAAAAAACAAAAAACAAAACAAAACAAAACAAAAATAATGACTTGGAAATTTTGAAAACTTTGGATAAAAATAGAATGCTTACTCATAAAAGAAAAGTACATTTAGATATAAAAATACACCAAAAAATAAAAAATACATAATTCTTACAATTTATGAAATATAAATGTACAATACAAAAAAATACAAGACATTAATATTATCATTAATTTTAAATAACGGGATGAAAATTTTAATAATATTTTTTTAGTTAATATTCAATTTTAATATTTTTTTAAAATTATATAATCAAGAGAAAAATATTTAATATTGTATAAGAAGTAAAAACTATTTTTAAATTGTTAATAATATATAATAATTTATCTTAAATTTATTATTTATTAATTTTAATATATTTCTGTGCATTGCAAGAGCTATCATATTAATAATTAATTAAATTGAAGTGGAAAAAAAAATGTATCAATAGGTTTGGAACACTCACATGTGTTTGGAATAGTCAAACTCTGAGTAAAAAAATAACATCACGAAACAAAAAATTGTATAAGAACTAAAAAAGAACTAAAAAAGAACTTTCTAATATTTATACAAGAGAAAAAATATATTAACAAAAAAAAAGTTTAATTACAGTTTGGTCACCCTACTTTTTTAAATAAAAAAGTTAAATAATTTTGACAAAGTTAAGATTTGAATTTAAGTTTCTTTAGTTTTTAAATGTTAGAATAATTATTAAGTCAATTATCTAATTAATAAATATTATAAAATATTTATATATATAAATTTTTCATATAAATTTTATTTATTATCATATATTTATTTATTATTTATTGTGTTCTTAAAAAAAATTTGTATTTTAAATAAAAATAAAATAAAGTAAGTGATTTATTAAATAAAAAGTGAAATATATAAAAAAAAAATTACAACTAACAATAGGAGATGTTAAAAAATAAAAGAAAAATAAATTAAATAACTTTTAATAATACTAATGATTAATTAAATAAACTTTTATAAATTTAAAATTTGTATATAATAAATATTTTTAATTTTTTTTTTATATAGGTCAAGTCATGCAGGTCAACTAGTGATTCACTAGTTCAAACAATGATCCAGAGAGTATCTTGATCGATTCGATTATTGGTTTGAATTTTAAAACTATGACAAAGAGACCTCGAAAAAGATGTCGAGACACTAAAATTATTTAAATTATTCTTCATTTATCTTTTATCATCTCCTATTATTAGTTGTAAATTTTATATATATATATTTCACTTTTTATTTTATAAATCACTTTCTTTATTTAATTTTATTTAAAATACTAAATTTTTGTTAAAAATATAAGAAATAATAAATAAATATATAATAATAATAAATAAAATTTATACGAAAGATTTATATATATAAATGTTTCATAATAATTATTATTAATTTAATGATTGTTATAACAATTAAGCCCCAAAAAAAAAACAATGGATCACTCTATTTGCATCTCCACGCGTTCGTATGCACAATCATATTGATTTCTACGAACTTTTTAGATAATTTATGTATATCAAAAAAATCTTAAAATTTAATATTAAATATACATTTATTACTCAATGAACAAGAAATTAAAAATAAAAGTTCAATAAATATAATATAGCAAAAATGGTTAACCAAATTAATGCTGTAGAACTATGTTAAGATAGCACTAACATGTCGTTGATCTTAGTGAAATTGAAATTAAATATGGGGTGATTCAAATCTCATTATTAAAAGAGATATTGTGAAAATCAATTAATACTAATAAATCATTAACAAATATATTTTGCAATTAAGAATTCACAAACTTAACTTTAAAATAAAAAATCTAAATTAAATTTAAAGAATAAAATTATAAATATTTTAAAATGTCAAATTTTTTATAACGATATTACTTACTCATTCCACTATTTTTTTCTATTTCATGTAATAAAAAATTAAAAATAATTACTTAAAATTTTTATAAACAAATAGCTTTAAAACAATTAATGCTTCATGTGTGAATTTAATAATTACTCAATAAACGCATTAATATCGTGTGAATTTTATTGACTGTATAAATGTTTCATTTTTGCAACTTCAAATTTCATAAAATGATTCAATCTTTTATTATTTCTCATATGACCAATCAACAGAAACTAGAAACAATAAGGCCAGGCGTTGCATGAATAAGAATAACTATGCAGTTTACTGACTAAAAACAAAAGACTAAAACATAAGAAAGAAAAATGATTGAGAGAGAGGAAGGAGTCACATTAAAGAGAGAGGAAGCCACCTCTTGTTATGATCTATGCACAACATTATATATGGTGAAAGTGAAAATAATTTACAGAAGTGTGACCTGGAGATGTTGTATATATGGAGAGCACTCAAAGGATGATGCAGTTGCTCACCTTCCACAATAGTTGGTTTCAAGATAAAGCATTTACACACTAAAATTGTGGTGGAGTGGAATCCCAGTGATAAATGGAGATAGATATTGTCATTGTCAGCTCAGATCAGCTCCCATCCAAATTGTTGGTTTCTTGAAAGAGTTTTGCTCAATTACGACCAGTTTTGCTCAGACTTGGATCCCATAGATCAGCACGGACGGTATGTTGAATTGATATACAAGCCATTAATGATTGAAACACAGAGGTGTATCCAACTCAAAGATCCTGCTATAACTTTGAGTGTTGCCTCCAAGGGCACCCACCATCAAAAGCATGCTCTAACACATCTTCCACTCGTTTAGCAAGCAGGATCTGTTAAGTTAATAAAAAAAAAAGGGAAGTGTGATTTTGTGCTTCTTTTCAGTGATGATAAGAGATGTTTTTTTTTTTTGGTACATTGATGATAAGAGGTATTAAGGACTTAATTGAGCAACATAAAAATGTAGAAAAAGAAAATAGGCCCATACAAGGCATACTGTAGATTTGAAAATATATTAATTAAAAGTGAAATAGAGATTGAATTTTAAATACCAATTACCAAATACTTGTCTAGATTAGTAGGAAACATGTTCAGCTTACAACTGAAACTGCGCAACAATGCTCCAAAATATGAAGCAGAATTACCTCCAAATTGGCTAGCACTGATGATGGTACTTCAACCAAGTCCTTCAAGTTCCTTTCAGGCAGGATAACTCTCTTGATACCGTAACGATGTGCAGCTAATATCTGTGAAACATTGAAAAAAGTCACTTCATACCACCTTTTACAGTCTTAAACTTTTTAATCTTTTACTGTCTGAAATATGTTTTGATCATATGATCCATACATTTAAAGCCAGGCACAAAGCCTTCCCTTCATACTATCCCATCACAGGTGCTTTACTTTTATTTCTTACTTTTCTTGTTAGACTTTCATCTTACTATATTTTCTGTCCTTATTATGATCATGAGTATGTTACTTAATTTAAGCCTTGGCTCTGAATTCATTCTATTAAAGTCAATTGTCCTGCCTCAAAAAGTTGACAAAGGTTAAAAAGATATAGAATTTTACCTTATCCTTGACACCACCAACAGGTAGAACAAGACCCCTCAATGTCATCTCTCCAGTCATAGCCGTGTCTGATCTCACCCTTTGCTGACTGAAAAGTGATACCAATGCCGTGACCAAAGTCACACCTGCTGAGGGCCCATCTTTAGGTACAGCACCCGCAGGAAAATGTATGTGTACATCACGGCCCTCCAAAAGATTAAATCCCTCTGTAGCAGCAAGCCTAAGATCAGTTGCCCTCGCCCTTACCTACAAAATCAATCCTTGATAGTAAAAAAGCAAGTAATGGTTCTTGATTTAATCCATGTGCTGAGCATATATAACAGTCAGATGGCATGTATTCAAAAAGATAAACATGAGACAATGTGTATATACAGGCATATAATGCAGCCTTGAATGTAAATGACCATATTAAGGCTTAAAAATAACAGAAAATGTCACTTGTGATGCACACACCATGAGATACAATTAAAGGACTTCTTTTATTTTCTTTTGTCACAGACACACACACTCTCTTAATGGGTTCCATCTTAAAAGATTAGAGTTACTTTAGACCTATTTTATCTTGTTCTCAAAGGGGACTGTGATAAGAACCTTAGGAGAACAACATCACAAAAGCTAGTCATTGCAATTGAAGAGCCCAAGACCTTATAAACCTCCAGCCAGAATCCTATACTGCTAATGTAGAACTCAAGTCTCATACCTTGCAATTGGAACCTAACATCCCACCACATTCTATAACCCCAGCACCCATGTGGGCTAATCATGCATTAAGCCATTAATCCTTTGACTAGTCTCAACAAACACAGCAATGTTAGCTTCACCACCCATGCCACTCATTTGCAACTGAGAAACATGGTGGAAAGCTCTAAATATTGATTGATAAGAACATTTGGAGGACCACACCACAAAAAGTTAATCATTATAGTTGCAGAGCTCAAGACCTTACAAACACGACACCTTGTATTTGGATCCAAACAGAAACAAAGCCACAAGATACAATGCTTATTAGAAAACCACAACCCTAGATAATCTTATACGCATAAGATGCTATAGATTTTTTAAATACAGAACCGTTGCGCCCCTTATTCCAATGGCCCAATAAAACATGTTGAGATGCTAGTAGGATAAAACCAAGCAAGATGGAAGGAGACTTAAGCCACTTAGATTTGATTGCTTACCCATGTTAGTGCAATCTGAGCTGATTCCTTTATTACATCACCAAGTTGTCCAGTGAGATGCAGTTCACCCTTCCCAACCATAGCTGTAGCCTCCACAAACTGAACTTCTCCACCAAAAGCAGTCCAAACTAGCCCAACAGAGACCCCAGGGGAAGCCACGCGTTCTGCAGCTTCGCTACCATCAAATCTTGGGGGCTGCATTAAATGACATCAAATAATTAGGTATTACTCCTACAAGAGTATATCATCAAATTAATTTTCCTTCAAGATTTGCTTATGAAAAATCATTCATGGTGATATCATAACCAAGCCAATTCATTCACATGTAGTATATTAAACGAATGTTGTAAATACACATTAAAACATGGTATTGCATATCATTATCAATTACCCCAAGCACTTTTCCAAGCATAGTTTCGTCAACAACCAATGGAGAAGCAATCCTAAACGTGTTTGAGATGTCCCGACTATTGACACCCATTGGTATCACTTCCATTTCAACTTCACTTCCATCAGCAAGTCTATTTTCCACAAGTGGTGTAGCAAGTCCCTGCATCCCTTTGTTTAATGGAACTACTTGTTCTTGCTCTAAAACTCTTACTGCAGCAGCTCGAGCCAAGGCAGCTAGATTCCTCTCCAAGTTTCGCACACCAGCTTCCCTAGTATAACTCTGAATGACAAGCTTCACCATTGCCTATATAAAAACATTTCTTTATTATAATTCCATACAAAATTGCTTTCTAAGAACACAAACAGTGTAGAAACTAGAAAGTATTTCAGTTGAGACTGTTTCATATGTTTTCATTAATTTTATAGCATCCCTTTAGATCAATAACATGTAGAAGGAAAGAATGCAATCGTAACAATTAGTAAAGAAAGACTTTTGATGTTCAATCAATATAATGTAGACCTAACCAAAACATAGAAACCAGTAATTGTCCAAGATTGTGAAGAATGAGAAAAAAAATATTTACAGTTATGGATAATTATAAAATTAATTGCTCACTTACATATTAATCTATTCCGTGTAAAATTAATAATACACCATCTGTCTCCTTATTCCTTTTCTTTTGCACTTCCCCTTAATGAGCAAAAACTTTTGATGTTTCCAAACTATTTTTATATAAAAATACATTCAGTACCTCAGGAATCTGAAGAAACTCTGAACTCAATCCATGCTGGTCTAAAACTCTTGGAATCAAATGTCGCATGGCAATGTGGAGCTTTTCCTCAGGTGTATATCCAGGAAGCTCAATTACTTCCATCCTATCACGAAGTGGTGGAGGAATGGGTTGCAACCTATTTGCTGTAGCCACAAAAACTACCTTGGATAGATCAAATGGAACATTCAAATAGCTAGCTAACATTAAGGAACAACTGCAGATTATTTTTTGTTTTTGGTTTTACAGTAGAAGATGAAATATTAGTGAATAGTAAGAGGAAATATTTGATGTCAGTAATAAGGAGGATAAGATATCCTCCTCGAGCAATGAACATTATGTTGGGGGGGGAGCAAAAATGAACAATTCTGGTCAAGTAATAGATATATCACGGTATACATTAACACAATTCCCTTACTAAAAAAAGGCAACTTAAATTAAGACTCACTTATCCTTACCAATCAAATCATCTAAAAGGCAGATGGTGAAATCTTCACAAAAATAATTTGTTAGTTAGCCAGATCAAGATAAGAATCTTGGTTACACTAGGAAAAACTCAAATGTGGGCTGACAACCAGATAGTAAAAATGCAAAAGAACAGGTTTCCCCAACAAGGAAATAGCTATTGCATTATTCATTATTTCAACTTAAGCTTTCGTGTGACTGGGTGGGGTGTGTATAAAGAGAAAATTTATTCATCAGAAAGGATATCTATGTACATATATCATCACATCCAACAGGGGAGAAGAGCAAATTCAGGGAATACATCTTGAAGAGTAAAGGATACTGGTCATTGAACGATTTATTTTGTTCTGGATCAAGAACCTCTAGCAATGCTGAAGCTGGATCTCCACGAATATCAGAACCTGTCTTGTCAACTTCATCAAGCAACATGACAGGATTGCAAACAGCTACTCTCTATAGGTTACATGTGAAAAACATCAATCAGTCCAAGACTTCATGAGGGAAAAACACAGCAACAACTCTATTATATATATTCAATTTTGTTTGGTCCAATCTTAATGCTTGCCCTTAATGACTTCAAGTATGTGTTACAATGTGTAGAGAAAGAAAAAAATCAGTATACTAGCTTTAAAATACTTGTTATGAAGCATATATTAATACTAGAGATAATGTTTAAAACTCCGCTTTATTCCAAATGAGAATGCATTGAAAGAAGTGAGAATTATCTGATCTAATACTCCAGTCATAATGTCATATGCACCAAATCCTCATTAATGCATTTTACATTCTGTACAACAGGCCGCTCCAAGGTTCCAATTTAAAAATTACTGAATCTTCTGTTATCTCCTCCCTTTCTATTCTAATTGAATTAGCATTTTCTATACTAAGTTTTGTATAAGCATTTTGGAAATTGGAATCTCAGATTTAATCTCTATGGATCCTAATACTGACTCAGTTCTAGTCACATTCACTAGGACAAAATCAAATGGCAAAACGCAAACAAGAAAAGGAAAGCATTCCATGTATCAAAATCTAAAACTATCAATAACCTATCACATGTAGTTGCAAATGTCACACAAATCAGAAGCTAATAGTACTAGTAATGTTCAAAGTTTTCAATGCAGTTGAACCTTTAATCCTTCTATAAGCCTCCCAGGCATGCTTCCCACATATGTTCTCCTATGTCCTCTAATATCAGCCTCATCCTTGACTCCACCAAGGGATATGCGTACAAATTTTCTTCCCAAAGCAGCAGCAATAGAAGATGCCAATGATGTTTTCCCAACACCTGGTGGTCCAACAAAACACAACACAGGACCCCTTGCATCTGGTTTAAGCTGTAATGTATACATGCACATAAATTAGTAACACATAAAATTTCGCAAACACTAGAAAGGCATAGTAACAGGTGTTTCACAACCTTGCGAACCGCCAGGTATTCAATTATCCGTTGCTTAACCTTCACTAAACCATAGTGATCACTATCAAGCCGCTTCTGTGCAGCTCTTAAGTCCAGTTCAGTTTCTTCACTGGCCTTCTGCCAGGGAAGATCAGCAAGAAGCTCTAGGTAAACCCTTGAACTGTTATACCCTGGTTGCTGAGGCTGCATTTTTTTAAGCCTCCTGAGACAGAAATTATAGTAAAATGAATTTATTGTGTCTCTGAGGCTATAAAATCATTTGAATAATGATAATATCATTTTGTTTTCCTTTTACAAAACATTTATAGCAAGTAATTCCCTCACAAAGATCAATCATCAGTTCATCACCACATCTAATTATGTTTCCATTGAAAAGTACCTCAACTCTCTGTGTGCATGTTTCCATACATTCTGTGGCATTCCTGCACTTTGCATCTTTCTTTCAAGGGCAACCAGGTCATCTTCATCATCATCATTATCACCAAGTTCCTCTTTTATAGCCCTCATCTAAAATATATTTTACATAAAACAGACAACAAAAAAATTTCAATTAGATTCACACAAAAAAGCAGAAAAATGCGCCCATCTGCAGCAAAGCTGGCCAAGATTTTTAGTTCTTGACAAAATATATTGTTATTTACCTACACATCATATATTAATGCCATTAAGTAAAGACAAAACATTATCTACTAATGCATACTGTTCACACGGACTTCCTACTTGTCATAATAGTCTGGAAACAAAAAATTATTGGCTTGAAACATGTTATTGAATTTTAGTAAGGTATAACTCTTCTCTCAATCCAACATCGTTAAGGTCACTCCGTCTGAGGTATTATCTGTTTTGGTGCTCGATGACCGTTACGGTTTTGTCCTCCAAGGCCGCTTGGGTACTAGATGACCATCACGGTTTCTTGTAAAAGGCACATCCATAGGTTAAGGAAGGAGCTTGTATATAAACTCTTATTGGCCTCAACTTCTAAGTGATGTGAGACTATTTGGCATACTGGAACAACACTTATACCCTTGCATTTGTATTTGAGAAATATATTATAAAGAGGAGCAAGAAAACTAACCTGCTGGCGCAAAAGAAATTCTTTTTGAGATTTTGACAATTGTCCTTCAACCTTTTGTGTAATTTTCTCAGCTACACGAATTGACTGTTGATGTAGACAGATACAAATAGAATTAGAAATGATATAATTAACAATACCAGAACCATATCAAGCATCAGTAACCCTATCATTCACCTGTAAATGCCTGTCAACTAACTCAGTTGCTTTTGAAAGCCTCACTTTGGGGTCAACGGAATCCAGCATAGATAATTGTTCTTCAAAACTTATCTCAAAACTAGCAACAAATATATCAGCCAACTTGTGAACTGGAACGTTGTCCAAAAGGACTTTTGTCCTTCCACCAGTTTTTTGTTTCTATAAACAAACAAGGAAATGTAAGCAACTAATACAAATACAACACAGAAAGGATGACACTCCCAAAATCTTAAAAATAATAGTTTATAATTATTAAACAAAAATTCATATCTATAGCCCAAAATATTTTATTCAAACATGAACTATAATGATATTATTCAACCAATCTTAAAAGAATACTAGGGTTTTTAAATATCAATTCTCAAATAGCATTTCCATATTTTTAAGTCAATGTTAGTAGAAGTGTTAAAGGTAAAAGCTTTACCAGCTCCAGAACAGAAATAAGCTCCATTGCAGTAGCTTTAAATTGGCGAGACAACATTATGAAATCTGGGTCTTGCTCCACTTGTTCCAGTTCTAGATTAGAAAAATGGAAGCAACTCAGCGTCTTCAGAGATAATGAATTAAATCTTATCGGTGATCGAATCATCAGGAAACTAAATCTAAAATTTCTTTCTCCGTTTTTACCATAATGCTAAAATGTCGCAAAGTTGTTAAGCTGAAAACAAAACAACAAAAATCGTATTCCTTTAGGTGTTGTCTACTATATGGATTACATGATGCCATTGGGCACAGTTAAAGACCAAATCCTTAGAGATATTATTTACCATGAGATCCCTTTTAAAAACTTCCCCCAATGTTCTTCTTGGTCTCCCTCTCCCCCTTTCATAGGATTGAAAACCATACAATATACTCTCTCAACCGGTGCTTTCAGTGGCCTACTTAGTACATGAAAAAATACTTCAAGGCCTTTTAAATTCGCATGCTCTTTCCTCATTGGAAAGTATACAATAAAATGTTAAAACATTGAATTTTCATAGGCAGAAAACAAAAACTGCAATATGTAGCATTTACATCAAGTGGAAGGCATAAGTATCCAAATAATCGTTTACTTGTTTATTGACAACATCACAATAAAATATCAAATATTTGATGAAGCATATCAATATCAGGTATACAACTCTTAAATAATACGTATTATCATTAATATCCAAACTGCAGTTTTAAATTGTTACTAAATACCAAGAAAACCATAAGGGAATAAAAATATAGATTTCCTATACAAAAGCTAGTGCAAAGAAAAAGATTAACAACTTACCAATCTTAGACATTTCAAGGGAAGTTATCTTCGCAGTATGGTATATTCCTCTCATGCTCAGTTCCTGGACACTAAATCTGCACAAACCTTCAAGAACAACTGTGTATGTGACCCTCCCACTTGGTTTCTCCACTCCCCTTGATAAATGTAATGGTCGGGCAGCTACCCCCCTGGAACCAAAGGTCAATTAAAATCAACATTAATTTGCAAGTATTATTTTGCAAAATTTTATCAGATAAGTAAGGCTAGTTCGGTTTAAGAAAACACTTTCGATTTTCATTTCCTGATTTCTCCAATAAGTGCACAAATTCCACCGAGTTTTCAATTTATTTCTTTTTTTAATGATTGTACGGGAAATGGTGAAAACACCAAAATGTTGGCTACATAATTTTTCATACAATACAAATCTTTGAAAATAAGAAATAAAGTAAAAATAAAGTGACATTTTTATAAATATTAGTGAAAAAATATAACATTTTTCAAACTAAATGGACCATAAGTTTTTCACTTTATAGAATTAGAGAAATATAAGACTTTTAAAATTGCATAAATCTGAAGGTAGAAATGTAAAAAAAGCCATTAATTCAGCCAGAAAAAAGGAAAAGACAACAGACTTGTGAACTGTTACATGTTTGACAGATACAGCTTAATAAAGATTGCAGATGGACTGATGAACTGTTAGAATTTATAATACTATAATCAAATAACTTGATCCGAGATTCTCAAAATGACACAAAAGGTATTCACTTGTGCTATACCTGTTATGCCAATGAACAACATCATTCTGCTTTTTTGTATCAAGCTTATGAGAATCCGATGAACCACCTTGAACTTTTGAGTTTTGGTTTGCAGAATCAATTCCTGCACATACAAGGAAGCAGAAGAATAAATATGAATATTGGCAAAACATAATTTTTTTTTTTCTGAAGTTGGAACATAAGAAAATCCAGTTTATCACCTTCAGATAGAGTGGTACCCAGTGGCTTAATTTCAGCAGCATCACGCACTGGCAGGATGCCAATCAATCCCTTCTCTTCTCGCTGCCAAAGTTCTTGTTCCACCAACTTCACACTTCAGTAAACCAAGGAAACAGTCACACGTAATGCTTAAAGACATGCAGAAATCAAAAAGGTTGAACTTTTTGGTACAGTCACTGGGTCACCTTTTGAGGAAACTACTGTAGCCCCAAAAAAAACCTATAAATGAACTAGTAAATTCTAAATTTTCAAAGTAGTCCTTAGAAACATAATCTCAATGTCACTAACACTCTTTTCTATGATTTTCATAAAAAATACTTTCTTGTTTAATTCCTTAAACCAACATCACCCTGTTTACTTACACTCATCACACAAGTGGTGTAGGAGCTAGTGACACATTAAACACGAAGAGGGCCCATAAGCTTGAGTACCAATAAATATCAAGCCAATAATAACGTGTTAAAGTGGGACCCATATTTATCAAGGTGGTAACTGGTAATAACAAAAACGCGTTAAAGAGTTGAAAAGAGTGGTATTGGAAAATAAAATATCAAGCGAATAGTAGTAGTACTGTATTTCTCTCATCCTGAAAACGGAAACTTAATCAATCGCCCCTGAATACACACTTATTTCAGTCGGTGAAATTAAAGTTTGCACCTTGCAGTCTAATTTGACTTTAAAAAATACACATTCAGCGACCTTTGTCGTAAATTTTAATCATTTAAGAACTAAAGCAGGCACCTTGATAAACTTTCAGGGACTGTAATTAACTATTTAGGGTAAACTAACCGCAAAACACGAAAGGAAATCAAATCAAATCAACAGAGACAACTGCAGTTGCAGTTGCTTCAATTCGAAATTTTCACCGCGGATCAAACGAAACAAGCACTAAGAACTGGAATCCGAGGTCGGGAAAGTCGAGGTTTTTAATGAATTAAAGAGAAAACTTCGAAAGGGAAGAATCGTACCTGGTGGGGGAAGTGCAGCGGATTCTGATGATGGCGCCGGGAAGGAGGACCTTGTTCCTGAAGGGGAGAATCGCCAAGCGACTCGGCAGCTCCACCGATTCGGCCATGGTCGGAACTCGGTGATTGATTGATTGATTTCAGAGAGAAGGGGTGAAACGACGACACGAACGAGGGGAAAATAAATATAGAGAATCAATTCGAAAACTGACAAAGGGAGCAGAACTAACTGACTCTGTTTTCTTCCCACTTTTTTTATTTGTTCTCTTTTTTAACATGTAGCACTCTCCTATACTATAACTATAGTACTATACTATACTATACCTAAGCTATAATCTATTTCTATATTCTATTATTTTTATAAATATCTATATAAATTTATTGTTTTTTAAAAAAAACAAGTAGGGGGTGAGAATGATGTCCCAATTCAAAGCATGAAAAGTCCACGGGCTTGAAATAAATTTACAAATGTGCTTACATACTTTTATTTATATTTAGTATAAATATATTTTATATTCACATTTATATACATTATATATAAATGAAACTCATAAATATATGATGAGTTTAACTTTTAATAGATGTGTAAGGATCAATTCATTAAATCAAAATTTAATTTCATTCATAATTTCGTGAATTTATAATTATCATTAATCTAAAAAAAAAATTACATGATCAGGATCGAATATTAAATTTTTATGTGTAAGAAATTTCACATTATTAATTAAAAATTTAATTACTTAAACAGCTTAAAAAAATAAATGCATTTTTAGGAGCATATTAAACTTTGTTAATAATTTATAATAGCATATACATGATCATATTAAAACAAGCTTATCATACAAGTAAATACTATAACAATATTAATTATTAATTGCAGCTATTTTCCTTTTTTTTTATATAATAGAGGGAGGTGGAACTGTTTTGAAGGCATTATATTATTTATGCAATAACTTTTATCATGACTTTTGGTATCATTATTTTTTGTTTATTTATTTATTTATTATCATATCACTCTTTTATTATACATATTTTTCTGTATTATTCTAGTTTTTCCTTTATTGTATAGAATTAATGTACAACTTCTAAGTGGCCCCTTCGATACTGTTCCTTATGCAGCCAGTGCCTATTACATTCGTGCTTTTCTCGTTAAAGTTCACACATTTTTCGTAGGTGATTATCAACTTGCATTGTTGTTAATTGTTAAATAAAATGAACTGAACATTCGTATATTTAGATATAATGTTAAGTTTATTTAAAATTATAATAAATATTTATAAAATAAATAATTATAAGATAATTAATTATTTTATAAATAAATAAAATTTATTTTTTAAATAAAAAATAATAATTTATTTTAAATAAAAATAATTTAGATAAATATATTTAAAATATAAATAATTATTTATTTTATTAAAATAAATTATTATTAAACAAACCGACCGACTTACATGATAGTAATATTTACACGTGATTTTCAAAGGGATTGTTCTCTTTACCTGCCCTTTCAAAATTCATCATTAATTTATTAATTAAATTTCCTTTTTGTCATGAGTCTTCCCCTCCATCATATATATGCCATGCGACTTTAAGTTTTACCTGCTATTTGTATTTGGAGCTTACCTCACCTCATTGTCGTCATCAGTGACATCATCAATCAATACAAATAAGATAATCAGAAAATCAACAATTTTTTTTTCAAGTTAAACTTTTTTTTTTTACAAAGGTCAAATTAAACTTCTGAACATACTAAATTAC
Source organism: Amphicarpaea edgeworthii (assembly GCA_014843725.1). Lineage (NCBI taxonomy): Eukaryota > Viridiplantae > Streptophyta > Magnoliopsida > Fabales > Fabaceae > Amphicarpaea > Amphicarpaea edgeworthii. The sequence continues at coordinate 5,342,759 of CM026324.1, read as the reverse complement.
TAATACGTGACGTTTATATATTTTCTTTTTTATTGAAAAAATAAGCTATGCATTGATTATTAAAATTCTTTCTTATTTAATTTTTATATATAAAATGTTTTGAATTATTTGCTATATTCATTTTTTTTAATAAACTTTCTATCGGCTAGGACAATTGCAACACGATTGGCGATTGTCATATGCTCATTTTATACAGCTTACTAATAATTCTAATGTGATTTTCAAATGTTTATTTTTTTCCTCGTTTTCACCAACTGTCATGGATTAGATACAATCGATTCTCGTTAGTGAAACATGACTCTGGTTAGTCTATGAATTTTGAATACAAAAAATTCGAACATAACCTACTAAATAAATTGTTCTTTTACATGTTAACGTACTTGAAAAATTTATATTCGATTAGTTTTGTTATTAATTTTTTTATATATTATGTTGAATTTTAATTTGATAGATGAATTTATATATTTTTTGAATTGTGAACTCTTTGTTTCGTGCTGCCATGATAAGTTAAATGAGAAAAAAAATAGTTTTTTATCCAACATGGTTGTAAAAACTAAAAGCATAATCAAAATGAGTTAATAAAATAAAATAAAACTCTACTCTTACTACGTACGGTGGAAAAGATTAAATAAAGTTTGATAATCATATCTTATGAAAAATGTTAATAAAAAAATATAAAAAAATAGGTTTTTAAGTTAGTATTTATTTAAATTTTTTTATTAGTAAATCATATGTTAATTTTATACCTATTAAATATTTGATTTCATTATATTTTTATTTATTTTTTACAAGTTTTACTCTTAATAAATTAATTTGACATTTTTTATCTACAATTTTTTAAAATCTTATAAATTTAACTCTATTATTTTACTTTTATATTACATAATTGCATATTTTACTCTCAATTTTTTAAAAATTGACAAATTTGATATCCATTTTTTGTATTTTTTTTTTTTATAAATTTTACACTAAATATATTCTTTTAAAATTTTATCTTTAATTTTTGTAAAAAAAAATTTAATCCCTCCCTACTTTAAGTTCTTAGTTCCGTCCCTGTGGTGCACCAAGAAATAATATGGTGCATTAAATGATTGACAATAAGCTAAGTTTGTAAAGGATCACAAAATCCCCATGGGCCACGGCCCATTACATCTATCGTCAATGCAGACGAGGCCTAGTTATCGAGAAAGATGGCAGAGACAGTAAAGTAAAGTCTTAACCTTCGAGAAACAGATGTTGTTGATTTCATGAGCCAATGAGTATTGTTGCAGAGAATCCAAATGTTCTTCATAGTAATTCAATCTGGCACGCACACAAGTTATTGAAACCTATCATCTGAAATATCTTCTAGCTCTTTATTAACATAGTAATTTGTATTTAGGTTCGCTATAAATCTTGTTAATTAATTAATTAGCATGGGATAGGAATTAATGGTTGTGCAAGAGTGCACATGTAGATGAATGAAATTCTGAATTTGTAGAAGTTTACTCATTAAGTACAACGACAACAAAATGAGAAGAAAATAATTATATTTGCTTGATGCATTGTTTTTGCTACTCTTCATTTGTTATATCTGTTTAGAAGCATGTAAATGTAAGGATGATTGCTTTAACTTTTATAATTTTTCCTACTCAACAGTGCATTTATTGTTGGTTTAACTTTTTACTCACTACCAGTGCATTAAGTTTAATTATTTTAAATTCGGCTTTAATAATTTGTTTAGCTAAACTATACAATCGTTTTTGTTTTGCTCCTCTTAATATTCTGGTCCCTATTTTTTTATTTATTTTAGTCTGTAGTTATTTTATTTTATTTTATTCTGGTTCCTATATTTTTTTTCTTATTTAATTTGTTTTTTAGTTTTTGAAAGTTTGATGATTTGCATCTTTGTTAGCTTTATTGGACATGCATAACCTAACGACATGGACAATAATGAAATAAAATAAGTAGCGGAAACAAAAATAATAAAAACAAAAACAAAAATGACGAAAACTGAAATACTCCTGTATTATATGTTAAAAGTTATATATTTAAGTTTTTATTTACAAAATTACTCTTATTAAAATAATTAAAACATAGTTAGAATTTTATTGAAGTATCTAAGTAAGATACCAACAAGTTAAAAAGTAAAAAAAAAAATCAAAATCATGGGTACTTTTTATTTACTTTTTTCAAAATATCAATCATTCTAAAACAAATTAAAGCACTAAAAAAACACATCATATGAAAAGAAAAAAAGCGAGTTATCCAAGTTCAGAGCATTTGCCATATATGTACACAAATATAAGAACAAGGGAGCGTATTCTCCAATCCATTCACACTTATGGAAATTCATAATTGACATGTCTCCTTCGAATTTTCTTTTCTTTTACTATATTTGCATTTTAAACACTCATCACACTTCGGCTTGCGAATTGCGATTTGAGCAAGTTATTTACACCCTTTATCATTGCAGGAAAAAGGTTGTAATGCTAAAAAAAGAAGAAGCTAATGACCAATCACAGAACGAGAGAGGGGTGTATTTGTTAGGATGATGTTCTTGACTAGCCATAATGGCAAGTTTCAACTTGCAAGAAGGATAAAATAATTAGTACAATAGTGGCGATCAGAGAGTCTTGTTGTATGTGAAAACAAAATAATAAAAAAAAGGGTGTTATTTTTTTGTAATAAGTAAGAATAAAAAATTAACTAATTTACACAATAAATTATTTAATGACCATTTTTTTTTTGTTAAATGTTGCATAAATGTGTTTGGTATATAAATCTAGTGTGTTATAAACTAGTTAATGAATTAATTTGTTTAAACTTATTTGATGAAATAATCACTTATTTTAATAAAATAAGTAATTATTTGTATTTTTAGTAGGTTTGTTTAAACTGTTTTTGTTTAAAATAAATTATTTTTTATTTATTTAAATAAGTAAATTCTATCTGCTTATAAAATAATTAATTATCTTATAATCACTTATTTTATAAATATTTATTATAATTTAAAAAAAAACTCGTCACTTGTAACGAAGTTGAGGCTAACAAACTATGAGCTATAAGTTGAAAAACCGAAAATTTATAAGGTAGCTTATTGAATTAAAATTGTAAAAAGAAATAGTGCCACATAAGTTAGTTTTTTTTTTTTTCATAAGTTAAATGAAATACTATAACTAATAAAAATAAGCTAGAAGGTGCTAGTTAAAAGACAAGTTTTTCCAATAGTATTTTTATGAGTAAGAAATATGAAAAACAAAATTAACTTTTTTTGTAAATTTAAAATTGATTTTTTCAATTATTAATATATAAAAATCTCACATCTTTTAATAAACTATATAATTTTTTTACAATAATTATTAAAAAAATTAATTTTAACTAATTCATTTCATATTTTCTTATCCACGAGTGCTTTTAAAATAATATCACACAAACATGTTTAAAGTCATTTATGAATGAGTTACAATAATATTTTTCTTACAATTTAATCTAATGCTCATAATTCTTCTTTCTCACTCTCTCGTACTAAAACTCATCTCATTTAGCTTCATAAAAATATCAAATGAGAACTTTTAATTCTTATTGTAAAAAATGGGAACATAAATTAAGATCATACAATCATACATATGTGGTGAAAATAAAAAATTACACTTGTTTTTAGAATTAAAAATTACTCTTAGTTAGTGAGCAACTAATCACTTAAAAATTTATGTATATTTTCTTTTTAATTTAACTATATAAATATAATTAATTATTTATATTTATAATTTTAATATTTCATAATAAAAAATAATTTAATATATATGCAATCCTTCCTTTTTCTAGAAAGAAAAACTTTCTATAAGGGTTTTTCAAGAAAAAAAACTTTAGGGTGTAAAACATCAATCGATCACACTCTTTCATTTTATAATAAATTAATTAATTTTTATAAAATTATTTTAAAAATTATTAAAATAATAAATTATGATTAATTGAACATTAAACTCAATAACAAAACTATCAATCCATAAGTTTTTTAAAAAAATAATGCAATACTTCCTTTTTAAAGAAAGAAAAACATACTTATTACTAAATTTATTATGGTTACGTCTTAAAGTAACCTATTCATTTGAGTTAAAGGAATAACTAAATCTATAATCTATAACCTAGACAAAACCTAACTATTAATTTATGACAATATATATATTTTTATATTATTATTCAATTTATTAATCACTTATAAATACTAAATTTATTAATTTTATAATAACACTTTAAAAATCATATTACAAGAATGTAATTTTATTTTTGTTACAAATGTATGCCTATCAAACTTTCATAATATATTCAGAGTGAAAAGAAGATAAAAAAAATATATAGACATTGATCCTTTTTTTCTTTTGTTTAGTCAAAGAAAAAGTCAAAAAAAGATAAAAACCAACTTTCAAAAATAAAAATTCAAAGTTTTCTTTGTCTACTTTTCTACTAATTTAAAATTGAAAATTTTATCTATTTTATTTTTCATCTACTCAAATGAACATACCCTTGACGCAAGCCTATGAAACTCTTGAATGCATGACTTCTATAAGTGCATCGCAATTAAATTTAAATTTATTATCTCATTTAATCATAATATTAAATAGAATACTTACAAGTACCTAAAACTCCGAGCCTTGAGAGGTTGTATTACTGTTATCAGAAAAATAAGCCAAATTGAGAGACCTAATTCTTGGGAAACCAAAGAAGACCCGGTAAAGAGACGGCAAAGCATCCTAATTAGGTCCTAACCTTAATTTCAGCCAAACAACAATAACATCATTAAAATCCCAGAAAAGGACAAAGAACATCTGAGAAGGGCCGAATTAAATATTAATAGAGAAAATTTCCATTGTATTCAGTTTCCTTTTTGAAAAACTGAAACTATTTGGCACAACCACTGTATCTCGACCAGGTAGGAATAGGGTGATATACAAAAAAAGGAAACAAAACCAAAACCTCTTGATTCCTCCAAAAAAAAAAGCAAACCCGAAAATTTCTTGAGTCATTTGGTAGAAGAGGATCCTCCCACTGTAAGCACGCACACTTATCTTTTCAACAACACGTATACCATTTACAGCTACATTCACAAAATTCTCTTGTTCTCTTTTCTTCACCCTTGTTTTCGGAAAGAAAGAAAAAAGAAAAAAAGTACTAAACCAAAGCTCGCTTACTTTCCTTTTCGGTCACACTTTTTTTTCCTTTTTTAAAAGTGTTTTCTTTCCTTTTCCGGGGACATACTACAGCCTCAGTTCCGTTCGTTTGTTGTTCGGTTGTTCCTCTCTCGAGGAATCCTATGTTGTTGTACTTGACGGTATACCCTTACGCCGCCGCAACTGCCCCCGTACGGAACGAGTAATCCCGCGCCTTGTTTGGCGACGCGGATTTATTATTATTCCTCTGCTCCTTTTTCCTCAGAGCCTTCATCGACGAAGAAAGGCTCCTATTCTTCTCTTTGGCTTCGTCTGTTTCAATCTGCTCTTGCCTGCACTCTTCGCTGCAAAAAGGCGTGTCCCCTCTGAAACAATTCAAAAACCCAATCAGATCTAATTCATCACCAAACAAAAGGGTCTCCAAAAAAAACATAAAGGAGATTTTTTTTTTTGTATAAGAAAAAAAAAGATTTTTGCGTTGTTGTTCTGGATGCTGACCTGTACATGAAGATGTCTCTGTTGTCACCGAGCGGGTTTTTGCATCGGAAACACGCGGCGAGGAAGTGGGGGTGGTGGTAGTGGTGGTGTGGGTGTTGGTCTTCGAATCTGGCAGATCTTGGTGATGAAAATAAAGCAGAATAGTTCTTGTTGTTCCTAATTCTGTTGTAGGAAGTGGCGTAGCCCATGGTCATGGATCTGGACACAAAATTGCTGGCACGGTGACACGAAGCGTCCATTTCGGTTAAGGAAGCCAAGCCGTGGTCTTGTTCCAAGTAACAGGGTCTTGTTGTTGTTGTTGCAGTGGAACACCCGGAGGAGCACATGAATTTAATTAGGGTTTGTTTCTTCGTTTGGTTTGGTTTTGTGCTTGTTTGATTGGGGGAAAAGAGAGGAAGTGGGGGAGTGTAGAAGAAAGTGGTGAGGGATGGGTTTTATATATATAATTGGACAGAGGAGGAACAAACGGTTTGTTAAATGGAATAGAAGACTGAAGAGAGAGAGAAATAAACAGCGGCAGGTTTGGTTCAAGGAATCCGTGAGAGTGAATCTATTGGCTGAAACTACCTGTATCAAGACCGTTCAAAATTCTATGATTTTTTTTTGGGAGGATAGGCAGTTGCCACCAAGATTTGTGAAATTTACAGATATGACATTGAGTTCAAAACAAAAACTATTCACAAACTTAATTTTGAATAAATTAATTTAGAATGAAATGATTTTGTAAAATTAATTTTAATGTAATAATACTACTATTTTTATTTTTTGTTAATTTTTTTTTTATAAAAGAAGGAAAGAAAAGACAAGACAAGCTACAGCAGAACAATTCACCAAAGAATAACACTTCTAGCATCGTCAGCTACAATCATCCTAAGCAAAGGAGGAAAGGAATTTATAAAAGTAAGTTTTTTTTAAAAATGAGTTATAAAAGTAAGTTAGGAATTAAATTTAGATTAAAAATTAGAATACCTATCATTAATTACTTATAAATTTAGTTGCTATTCTTTAAGCAAATATTTTTAGTTGATTTTTAAGATATTTTTTAACTTTTACTATTTCTAATGTATTTATATATTTATAAATATTAACTTATTATAATTAATAATTTTAATTATACAAAAGAAATATTTATTTTGTGTAAGACGAAAACTAAAAAGTAACATAATATAATATAATATAATATTATTTAAAATAATAATTATAATATATTTTAAAGTGATGTATTTTTTTTCCCTAAGAAGGATAGAAGGGGTATTTGTAGGTAGGAAAGAAAAGATCTTCCCCGGTCCGAAGTGGTAGGTCCTTATTTGGACCAAAGCAGCATCTGAGTCTCACTCGCCCTCCACTTTGTGCGTGGTGCGTCAAAATTGATGTAATGCAATGCGGACCCCAAACTCGTGCAATGCGCGTAAACGTAACGGACACACTGTCCTTACCGTATTGAAATCATTTGTTTTTTTTTTTATTATTTTATTTCGCGTTTCACATTAAAATTTGATATATGATCTAATTTAAGAGTATTATTATTAATAAAAAAAAGAAGATAAAATCTCGCATAAAAAAAAGGTAAAAGATTAAAAATTAAAAAAATAATTTTTAATTATCTATTAAATTCTTATTAATGAAATGCAAAATAAGATAAAAAAAAAAAATAGAACAGTGATTTCAATCTTTCCTCACCATGTTGCTCCTGTTCGTAATCCTCCTAGTGTACTTCTCCCAATAAAAACGTTTATGAGTTTTACAATTTTAAATTCAAAAAAGAGAAATCAATTTTCTTCTATCCATTAAAATCTTTTAGGCTTAATTACTATTTTAGTTTTATTATTAATTTAAAATATTTAATTTTATTTTACTATTTTTTAAATATTTAATTTCATTTCACTATTAATTTAAAATATTTAATTTTTTCACTATTTTTAAAAGATTTAATTTCTTCTCATTATTAATCGAAAGATTTCAATTTCATCTACTATTAATTTAAAATTAAAAATTTTATTTCACTATTAAATTAAATATTTTTAAAAATGTGAGATAAAATTAAATATTTTAAAATAACAGTGAAACAAAATTAAAATTTTCAAAAATAATGAAAAAAAAATATTTTAAATTAATAATAGAACGAAATTAAACATTTTAAAAATAATAGAATAAAATTAAATATTTTAAATTAATAGTGGAAACAAAATAGTAATTAAATATAAAATTTATTAGAAAACATAAACTTTCATTGAAATTGGTATTTTTTTAATAAATTTTAATCATAACGAAAAAAAAATTGAGTATTCGACACAGAAATTTTGAAAGAATCACGTAATTGCATGTGTTGACGTTGTTTTTAAAAGAATTTACGATTCAATTAAAAACTAAACGATTAGTAACAATAAGTCAATAAGCAGTCGTAGTAATATAATATTTAAACCAATATACCGTGAAATATTTAATACTCAAGTTTTAAAATGTTTTAGGGTTTATTTTTTTTGCTGACGGAAAAAAAATGTTTTAGAGCTTATTACTCCGCGTATTATTTAATATACTCAACTTTTAAATATTTAATCCATGGAAGTAATATTTATCTTAAAGTTTTCAACGAATACTACGCGTTAGCATTCATTGTTAAACCATGCACACTATTTATTATTAGTACTTATTTAGACATAATTATCCTAAGATAAGTACAGTAATGAATTGATTTTTTTTTAAAGAGAGAAAAAATATATAAAAAATACAATAAAAGTATATTTAATGTTCATTTAAAATTAGTTTTTTTACATAATTAATTTAAAGTTAGTTAAAATTATAGTACTCCCACTACTTTAATTTAAAAACAATGAATAGACCTTTAGCTAACCTATTCATAGTTAGTTAAGGGTCACATAAGTCTTGTTTTATTGTGCAGTTTAATGCGGGTTGTGAATACTGATAATTTTAGTTTTATAAATAAAACACTGCATTTTTTAATCTGATACATTAAATGTCGATATAGATAAGAAGTTAAAATTTAAAAAGAAAAAAAAAATAGCAGTAAAATTAAGCAAAGAAAGACTGGGACTATTAACGGTTGGAGCGTGTGGTAACGCGCCATGGATGCACGTGGGAAGGCGTTAACAAGAGTATTCTTTTCCCACTCGACCAAAACCTGCTGTTTCGCTTTTTCCCTAAACCTTGCTTCTCACTCCAGGGCCTTGATTTGACGTCATAAATTCCTTTTACTTTTTTTTTCAATTATTTCAATACTAGATTCTTTTGTCGTTTTCTTCGTCCACGTGGGCCCCACTCTGCAATACCATCGACGCTTTGGGCCCCTTGCCCATCATGTTGATCATGATGCATGCCCTTGGCTTCTTCCTGATTTTATGGACTTTTCACGAATCTACATTTTTTAATTTAATAAAAAAATTAACAAAATAGTAATTTATTTGTTGATACAAATGAAAATACAATCGATTTCTTTACCGATTTAGATTCGGATCTGATAAAAAAAAAAAAAAAGGTTTTAAACGGTATAACTTCATTAAAAATAATCAATAAAATTCTAAATAAAAATTAATTATCAATTGATAAATATTTTCTATCATAATTAATACACACTCTCGCAAAGGACAAATACTTAGAGCACTTTTCCCAAAGAATAGTGTTAGACACAACCCACTCTACCCGTGCCAGCTGTTCCCATTGTTTTGTTTCGACGCTCTACACGTGTGTTGAAGGTACGTGCCATTGGCCAACACATGTATTACTGTTTTACTGACACGTGCCTTCACTTATGCTCTCCACTGCGCATTTCTAAAAATCTTATGTCACTGCCTCAAATTCAGAACTTTACTGTTACACATCTTTAACATGGCAGTGTGAGTATTTTCTGTTTTTTTTTTTTTTAACAACTTTAATTTTATTTGAGGAACAATATAAAAATATACAATATTGCATTTACATTTTTTTTTTATCATGTAAATTGTTTACTATCACATAAAATATTTGTAAAATAATTACAATTAATTGTTTTCTAGCTAGGTTTCATTGCTCCTTAAAATTTTCAAATATTTTTTTTATTACTTAGCTTGCAGTTGGAACTTAGAAGCAACATGTTTCTAAGCAACGATTGTATATAATATACATTGAAAACTGAAATAATAAAATTCCTGAAAGACAAGTTAAATTAATTTTAACTATTTATATAAAATTAAACAATTAAGACTGGTTTCTCGTCTGATACAATTGGTGGTGAGTGGTGACTAAGCTTGATTCTTTTTATGTCCCGATTCGTTGCACATGCTATGGTATTGTTTTTAAAATTAATAATCAAAGACTTGTAAATTTTAATTATAAGCGAATATATTCTAGTGAAGATTCTAGACACGCATTAAAAGTAACATGAGGACATAGAGAAGCTACCGAAGAAAATTAGAGGTAGAGAAATCTTAAAAAGAATAGGAACCTGATGACAAGTGTTGAAAGAAACCATTAAACAAATAAGTATTGATCGAAAAACGACGAGTTCACGATAGTTGAAAGAGATAGATGATTTAACATAAATAAAATACTTCTTCACACTCAATATAATTTCGTGGTGTTGTTAGAAAACAGTTGGGCTTTGATGGTGATATCTTGACGAATTTAATGTGAAGATAGATAGATAAATTAGATTATGCTTGTCAATATATATAAAATAAATCTTAATTAAGTTATCTCAGGAACCAGCATTAACATGTGTTGTGGTAAATAATGAAATTTTTGGGAGTTCAAAAAAACAATTATTTTAAAAGTAATTAACCATAACTTCGAATCTGATATTATAATACCGTGATATGTATTAATAATTTAATATTTAAATAATAAAATTATTTTATACATAGGAGGCTCTAACTAAGCGTTGAAGTGACAATCTGCTTATATTAATGTGTACTTTTTTAAGTGGGTTTTTTTCTTAATTATTACTCTGTGACATGCTCGTAAAGAGAAAGAAAGAATAAAAGATCTCGTATTTTTAGGACAGCTAGTTGATATAATAATTGCTATCAATGTTTCCTTTTCAACCATGGATGCAACTAGCTAGTGTTAACAGCACCTGTTTTTCTTTAATGTATTTAAAAGGAAACTCTAATGATTGCACTTAAGATATTAATTGTTCACGTAAACAGAGTTTCATACTATTTTACTATTTTACTATTTGCTTTTTTTATTTTTATTTTATTTTATGAAGTTACTTCTTTGTTAAATAATTTAAAACGTTCAATACAAAATATTAATTAAATACCTGTAATATATTTTTATATTAGAAATGTGGCTTATGATAAGGATGGGAAGTAATACTACACTAGGCAAATTAGGCAGAAAAAAGTTATACGCACATTCAGTTAAAAAATAGTCGTTCTAAATTAGACCACGATATCAACCTTTATTATCTAACTCCTCTAAGTTAAACTATCCATTTTAGATGGTTAGACTTGTTAACATAAATAAGAGCCATACAAATGAAAAAGAAGAAAAAAGACTAAGATTCCATGAGTATAACAGAATAAATTCAGAATAGTATAAAATAATATAAAATTAAATATTATCTGATATCCATCTTCAAACTCACGATGCATTATTAAGATGCATAGAAAGTTTATCAAATAGAAAATGAAAATGTTTAATAGAATGCGATTTTGTAAACAAGTCATCAATTTGCATAGTAAAAAAGACAAAAGGCAAAGTAATGGTGTCATGTAGAAAATAATGGTAAGTGAGATAATAATCAATTTCAATATGCTTTTTGTGTGCTCATGAAAAACCAAGTTGTATGTGATTTGAATGACACTCTTGTTGTCGCAAAACATAGGAGTGAGTCCAGAGAAAGAAACATCCATATCAGAAAGTAGTTAGTGTAACCAAATTATCTCTACAGTGGTAGAAGTCATAACACGATACTCAATTTCTGTAGAAAACTAGGAGACAATGTCTTATTTCTTGCTCTTTCAAGAGATAAGTGAGTTTCCTAAGAAGATGCAAAAACCTATGGTAGACTTACGGTCCGTGGGATCACCAACCTAATTAGCATCAAAGTAAGCACACACCTCCAAGAAAGAGAATGAAAGAAATAAAAAATTATGGAATTGAGTGCCACAAAGATATCTGAGAATGCGAAGAACAACATGTGCAACATAAGCAATATCAAGTCTAGTGATAGTGAGATATACCAAGTTTCCAACCAACGCACAATATAGAGTGGGATTAAGTAAAGGAACACCATAAGAGGAAACATATTTTGCATTAAACTTAAGAGGGGTGTCTGCCACTCAAGTGTCAATAAAATGAGTTTGTTCAAAAATGTTAGCAATATACTTAGATTGAGAGAGAATATAACCTATAGGAGAGTAAACAACTTCAATTTCCAAAAAATAACAAAGGTACCTCAAGTCCTTCATCTCAATCTATTTTGCTAATTACAGTTTTAACTTTGCAATCCCATCAACATCATTCCCTATAATAATCATGTCATCAACATATAATATGATGAAAGTACAATACAACCATGGGAGGAGGTTTTCACAAATAATGCAAAATCATAATCATTAAAGTGAAAGCCAAGAGAAGTAATCATAGTTGAGAACTTCTCAAATCAAGCCTGTGGAGTTTATTTGAGACCATAAAGAGCCTTCTTTAACTTACACACCTTCCTCTGATTATGTGAAACTCCTGGTAACGGAACCATGTAGACCTCCTCTTAAAAATCACCATTTAAGAATGCATTTTTAACATCCATGTGAAAAATATACCACTGATGAACAAAGGCCATTGTAATGAAGGTGCGAATGGTATCTTGACAACCAGAGCAAAAGTTTCTTCATAATCCATACCATATTTAAGAGAAAAACCTTTAGAAAGTATACGAGCTTTGTAACACTTGTCAGTCTTTGTTTTGAATTTGTAAGCCCGCCTAGACCAAATAGCATGTTTCCCTGGTGGAAAGGGTACAAAGTACTAAGTAGTTGTTTTGTGTAGAGCAAAAAGTTTCTTTGACATAACATGCTGTCAAAGGGGATCAAGAATAACCTCTTAAGTAGTGAGGAATGTGGACCTGTAGAAGGAGTAGTATCAACCCTACAAACTTCAATGTTAGAGTTAGGGGAATCACCCTCATCCATGAGAAAGGGATCAATGAGAGTGAGATTAGACCTTGTATGGCTGTGAGACTCAAAAGAAAAACACATATTGTAGACCGAAAAGATAAATTACTCTGTTCTACATGAGGACGAAGAACAAAACAAGTGGAATCAATAACCTTTAAAGAAAAGTAATCAAGGACACAATCATACAACTTTTGGAAGGGAGACAAACCTAAGGTAACAGAAGATGGAATTTTGTTAATAGCATTGACAGCGGTAAGAACAACTTCACCCTAAAATTCACAAGGAACAAAGGAAGACAACTAAAGGGAATGTTAGAAAATTTATTAAAAGTGTACTCACTACCAAAATCATATTTAAAACACTTAATGACAGAGTTATGTTGAGTTTTAACTAAAGCACAAAACATATAATAAATATCAAAAAATTAAGAACAATGTTTCATAAGATACACCCAACAAAAACGAGTATGATCATCAATATAAACGACACATAATATCAAGATCCACCTTTGGTAAGAATCAGTGATGGACCCCATACATCATAATGAACCAAGTCAAATGATGTAGTAGACGTTGAAACACTTTTACCAAAAGGTAAAGTTGAAAACTTTGCAAATTTGCAACCACAACAATCAGAAATATCAGTAGTTGACAACTTTCCTAATGCTCTTGTAGAAGTTAAATACTTTAACCGAGAAGACGAAACATGACCAAGACGAGAATGCCACAAATAAAATGGAGAAGAAGATGAATTTAAATGAAAAGAAAACAAATCAATCGTGGAAGCAACGACATTTGGAATCTTCAGCTTATCCAACATGTATAATCTCTCTTGTTTTTGGCTTGTTCTAATCAGCTTCCCAAATTGAGGATCCTGCACAAAACAATGAGTAAAAGAGAACATGATCGAATAACCTAAATCACAAAGTTGACTAACATACAAGATTCAAAGTAAGATTTGAAATATAGTAAACATCTCAAAAAGTCAAAGTAGAGGTGGAGATAGATCTAGTGCCTGATAATGGCATTGGAGTGTCATCAGTAATCGTGATAGATATAAAAGAGATGGGATTTAAAGACACAAAAGACTGACGATCAAATGACATATGATGTGATGCTTCAGAATCAAGAATCTAAGAAAATATACCTGAGGAGCTAGAGGAAGAAGACAAGCCTTTTAAGAAAGAGATAGACATGACAAGATAATCATTATTTGAACTAAACATATTTAAAGACAACAATAATAAATGATAACAACCAAATTAACAGAGCACAATATAAACACAACAAAAATGTAGCGGAACATAACAGATTACTAAACAGACGCGAAGGCACAAACAAAAGAGCACGATAGAGTTGAGATCACGAAAACCTCAAAACAAAACTGTAACTATCAATAATGTGAATACTTTGTCTCCCTTTACAAACTTCTTCTAGATGATATAATTGTACAAAACAAAGAACTATGTCTCCAAAAATAAGCCCAATCCAACGGTTAACAAATCGGCAATAGCAAAACGAAAAACTGTAGTCTGATGAAATGCAAGTTGTGCAAATTCACTATGAATGAATGATAGTTGAATCTGAGAGAATTGTGACTTGAATTGAACTGGTTCTGGATACCATGTTAACATAGATAAGAGACATGCAAAAAGAGAAAAAGAAAAGAGGGACTGGGATTCATTAGTGTAATATAATGTATTCAGAATAATACAAGATAAAAGAGACCTATTTATATATATAAGTACCAAAACTACCCCAACTAATAATCTAATATAAAATTAAATATTATTTAACAAAACTAAGATTAACAATTGGTTGATTTAGTGAAAGTAAATTTGATCTTCTTAAATTAAATTTTATGTTTGAATTTGGTGGATAAAAAAAAACATAGTTAAAAAGAAAGATTTTATTAAAGGTAATCAACTCAACTTATACAAAAATTAGTTATTAACAAAATAACAATAAAATATGAACGCGTTAAATTTTACTATTACTTTTTATAAAAAAAAAAAATTAAAATTAATTTATTCTTTAAATGAATCACTGGCGGTGGAGGCTCCATGTCTCTTTTAATTTTTTCTTTTTTTATTATGATTAAAAAAACAATCTTAGTAATTATTTAATAAAATATGGTTATAATAGTAACGAAAATTGTTGTATTATTACTTAATCACATTATAAGTAGTAAAAAAAAACATAACAGTTGTTATGTATTTAATTTTTTAATAATGTAATGATATTTAATCGATGATAATAGGTTATAATAGTAAAAAAAAATTGTTGTATTTATATACCAACTATATCTTACATAGTAAGCAATTATGTTCTAATCGAATATAAGATCATAATAGATTTTAAAACTCTTCGAAAACTCCATACTCTAATTAAGTTGGAATAATTTTATATTTAATTGATGCATGCTCGATAGAAATCATTGATATCATCAATGCTTTGACAACTATGAAAAAAAAAAACTCACTACTAAAAGGAATTTGTGTGTACTTAAATTAATTAATTTATATTTAAATTAATTCAAACTATTTGCACTTATATAATTTTACAGAAGTGGTACTGAATTCAAATTCTAATTTTGAATATGAAATAAACTAGGTCAAATTCAAGAATAGTCATATGTATTTACTATCTCCAATAAATATTAATCATTATTCTTGGCAAAACTACTTCAACACCAAGTTGTCAATTACGTCTCTTATGATCCATGAGAAATTAGTTATCAAACATAGTTACTATTGACAAATATAATTTGATTGGTTTAGTAGTTCAACTTCAACATGGCTCCACGTATTCTTTACTCTTTACAATGCGCCCACCGATTCCTCCCTTCACTCCAAGCTTCTAATCTTACGGAGAACAACACATTATTCCAATTATTAAATTTTCAAAGTTCGAACAAAAAAAAAGTGTTGGGTCTTCTACTTTTACTTTCCCCCTCTTTAATTATCGAAACAACTTTCAACTAGGGGTAGATTAATCATGTTTAATATTATAAATTTACAATACGAATCACCTATATATAGCACTATTATAAACAAAAAAGAATCAAAAGCATCAATTAATAAAAAAATGTTATTCATATAACGTTCTTCTATCACCATTTTTTCTTTATTTTTCTCCATTAGATAAATTATTTATCAGATTCTTAGTCCTGTCTTCTTCCTATCTTCCCTTTTTATTATATATAAAAAAAATGTACAACTATAATTTTTAATTAGTTATGTATGTTTCCTTTTCACCAGCATGTCACGCTAAATGAAACCTCTCACGAGCTCACAACATGGTGGTTCTTGCTTTGGGTCCCATTCTTTCTTCTTTGCCGGTGTTCTTGTTTTAAGTATATTATTAACCTAATACTAATACTAATACTTTATTTCCTTCTTTTAAGTGCTATAAAATAAAATACTACGAAAAAAAAATTCCTTGCGTTTCTTCGAGGCTTGTAGCTCTAGGATTAGGTTTAGGTAGCATCTAAGGTTTGTTTATTCCCGGAGATTAATTAACTCAGTGAGTGACTAATGATGCTATTTTGGCCTTTAATATAAATAAAGATTCTGTTCATTTCATCATATTATATCCTCAATTGTAAAACACAGGAGGAAGATTCTGCGTAGCATCGTAAAGACACGTGTGGTCTGTGTGGAGAAAAGCAGAACACGTTTTAGATGACACATGTGAGGTATACTGTTAAGTTCATTTTTAAGACACCTACCTTATTAGAATTATTTTTTCCACAGCAGCTAAAGCTTTAAGTCTAACGTGTAGTTGCAGTCTAAAAGACTATCGATATTTTTATATTTTTCATTTGTGACATTTACTATCTGAGAATTGAAGGGTTGTTTTAAGATCTATATACTTCCTGTGGTTTTTTTTTTTCCCGTGTTGCGATTGATTTGATTTGATAAGTTTTTCAAGCTAATTATAATGATTTAACAACCAATAGTAACAAAAAAATAGATAAAAAATTATAAATATAATCTTATAATTTTATATTTATTTCATCTAATTTTATGTATTTATCTCCACTAAATTCAGATTTTATAATTTAGACCACTGATACAGATCTTATATACGTCACTCGGTTTACTTTATCTAAATTTAATTGTCTTTTATCTCTTCTCACAATTGTTGTAAGGCTCAAAGACCAAACTCCTATAAAAAAAAAAATTTCACATGCCTTGTTAAATCACTAGTATATTGCAAGCCAGACAAAGATGAAGAGGCTTGATTACAAAAACACTTCAAATTGAGATGTTTCTTCACTTGGACAAGAACCTCAGAATAGAAGCACAAATTAGACCAATCACACACGGGATTTGCTTCCTGCACCTCCTACTTTGCTTCCTGCATCAATCTGCCTGACAAGGCACCTCAGCCCAATAAGGAGTAACAAACCATTTTGTCAAGTAACACCACTTTCTAGATACAAGAGTACTACCTTGCACTTTGATACAATACTAAAATTGAGGTAATGTTTATGGATTCCTACTTTAAGTGATTGCATCACCGATCTAAACATAACAAAAAAAAGAAAGGAGAGAAAAAAATCAGATATAAAGTAAACTGAAGAATTATTATAAAGATAAGAAAAATATTTATATATACTAGTGGGAGAGAAACACTTCTGCCTTCCTATATTTTTAATTTTTAATTTTAAATAAAAAATGATAAAAGATAGTGGATAATTATTAAAAAAAAAAATTAAAATATAAAATTATCTATAAAAAATGTGAAGATCAAAAATAATTATAAAAATGATATCTCATTATATAATGTATAGATATGCTTGATTTGATACTTGTATCAAACAAGTGATACCAGCATGAAAGCTGATTGCAAATCCACGGCGATAACCACATTACAAGATTCGATGAGTTCATATCTTAGGTTATTATATTATATATGTAATGTAATAATCAGTTAACCCATTGCTGGGAAACGTGATCCAAAAATATAATATTAAAACAACGAGAGAGGCGATAATAATAAACACAAAGCTTAATCAATCTATTAATTTTTGTCTGGCTTTTTCTGTTCATGTACACTTTGTACTTTGTAGTATTTATCTATGGGAAAAAGAAAAAGAGAGCCTTAAATACACTTATATCATCAAGAATCAAGACACATGGCTATTATATATAATTGGATTCCCAAATCTATTCCAAACACACCTGCGAATCTTGAAGAAAATCCCGGGATTCAAAATGAAAAGCAGAGACATAAGATAAATTAATCAATGTTCAATTAACCCGCCTAATGCTAAGACATATTCTGAGTTCATGTCTTTCAAAATATATGCCATAGTACACGCGTAATTACGTCAAAGTGTTAAGGGTTAAATAAATTTTGTTACCTATAATTTTTTTTTTTTTTTTTACTTTAGGTTCTTATAAATTTTTTATTATGTTTTAGATTTTTATAATTTTTTATTTTTATTTTGAATCTCTACTAATGATATAACATCATTTCAACCGTTAATATATGTTGAAATGATATCACATTCAGGAAAGAACGGATCCAGGAATTTAAGTAGGGAGGAGTTAAAATTTTTTTTACAAAAATTGAAAATAAATTTTAAAAAAAATATATTTAATGTAAAATTTATATAAAAAAAGATAAAAAATGGGTATTAAAATTGTCAATTTTTAAAAAATTGAGAGTAAAATTTGTAATCATATAATATAAGAGTAAAATAATAGAGTAAAATTTATAAGATTTTAAAAAATTGTAGATAAAAAGTGTAAAATTAATTTATTAAGAATAAAATTTACAAAAAATAAATAAAAAAAATGTAATAAAACCAAATATTTAATAGGTATAAAATTAAGATATGATCTACTAATAAAAAAATTTAAATAAATATTAACTTAAAAACCTATTTTTTAATAATTTTTTTTATTAATATTTTTTTTTATAGAGATTCAAATTAAATTTTTTTTTTATAGAAACCTAAAATTTATTTAATTCAAGTTTTAAAATCTATTTCCCCTTCATAATTGACTATAAAATTCTTCTAGTTTCTCGTTGTTTTTGTAGTATTTAGTACAAAACAAAGGGGGCTGTATTGGGTAAAAGCCCACAAGTTATAGACAAGGTAAGTGTTTCTTTCTTTTACACTCCTTTTGTTATTCTTGTACTCGTATTAATTTTTTTTAGACAAGATATCTTTGACGGAAACAAGTTTCTAGTATTTGAAAAATTTAACACAACAAAAACATGTTTCCCTTATACTAAATTTTGTACAAAAAAATTAATGCAACGAAAAATATATTTTAGTTGTGCTTTACAATACAAAATCTTATTGGGGGTGTGAACTTAGACATAAGGAAGGTGAGAATAACAGGGCCCCTGAACAATTATTAGAATTAAAAAGGGAAGGTATATAAAACAATTGGACTAAGAGTATTTGTTTTGACCCATTGAAGTTTTTGTGTGAAAAACAAGTCTATTTTGATTGGATCCCACCGAAAATAGAGCCCAAGAGAAAAGTGAAATGTTGATGAACAAATAAAAAAAGAGAGAGGAAGAAGACACTGCTTGCTCCAATTACTTAATAATTCATACACATATATACACATATAGAACACAATAAATTAGAGTTGCTTTTAACATTGAGTTAATCTCTTTATATATTTTCGTTGTGGAAAACGAAAAGCTTTTGAAGAGGAAAACGCTGCTTCCATTTCCATAGTTAGTGATCCACCACGATATAATAAATCAGTATATGTCTTTTATGGATTGTAAAAATGTTTGTTAAGTATAACTGAAATATAAGAAATAAATAATAAAATTTACCAAGTCTAGCTACTTCCAAATTTGCTTATTGAACTCCTTGTTACTATTGATTTTTTTTTAATATATAATTATGTTATTGATATAAAATATTCATCACTTTCTCGTCTTCATCATTTTGGAGTTTTGCTCTATTCTCTTATTCTGCCTCGAATCATCCAAATTGATTGGTATTCTCCGTTGGATTCATCAAATGTAACATGGATGACGCAGCTCATGATCATCTTGGTCATGCTGCTGCTAATGGAATATTTCAAGATCATTTGGTATCTTTTGGAGAGGTTTTTCTGTTTATATTGACATCCAAACCTCTCTTTATGCTGAAATCTTTGCGATTCTTTATGCGATTGAGCAAGTAACTAAACTCGGTTAGTGGAGATTCTAGATTAAATGTAACTCTCAGCTGGCTATCAAGGCCTTTCGATGTTATTCCTTGACAACTCAAGTTCGCTGGGAACTGTAATTTCTCTTCTTCTAATATAATCTATTCACACATTTTTAGAGAGGGTAATCAATGTGTAGATAGTCTAGCTAATTTTGGTATAAATGAGCGTATAAAGTTTATGTAATGGTCTAACTTATCTAGTTTTATTTCTGTTAGCTTTGTTTGTAATTGTTATGGGTTGCTTAACTTTTGTTTTTGCTGATGATTTTTTAGGGTTAGTTTGGTCCGTTCATTTCTTTGTATTTTTTTTGCTGGGTGACTTAAGAAATATTAATATAGTTGAGATGTCTTTTGTTCTTCTTGAAAGATATCAAGATTGCATTTCAAAAAAAAAAAAAAAATATTCCTCTACTTTGTTAATGACTAATTTTAATAGAAGAATTTGTCCAACAAACCAACTAACTTGTTGGTATTTTTCACTACTGTTTTAGGTGTAGATAAGAAATATCTATATTAAACCATATTATGAGAGCAGGGTTAGTTTGTGAATCCTGGGACACTAGACTAACAACAATAATAGAAGAGATATGAAAAGATGTGAAATAATTAGGAGCAAGGGTCGTGTGTTATCTTTATCTATATATTGGAGCTTTCCTTTTCTGTAGCTGTAGTGCCTTTGATTACTCACTCACTGCTGTACCAAATATCCACGTCTTTAGTCTTTACGAATTCGTTGGCACTTCCCAAATGCCAATGCTAATTAAAGAAACAAACCAAAATCATATTGTTATACAGCTAGCTAGCTACCCAGCACTGCATGAAGTACCACCCACCTAGCACAAAATTAAAGCTCCCACGACAAAAACAAAACTGTACTATTACACCTTCCTATATACATACATAACTCCTAGGATATTAACTGTTTTTGGTTCGTTAATTACTTCCATATTATCAACCATATATATATATATATATATATATCATTTTCCTAATTGTTCAAGTAACAAAGTTTTTTCTCATACATTTAATGTTGTTACTTGTTGCTTTCTTATTTGAATACATGTTATTCAATTGAATTAAGAGGACATATTATATAGAATATATAATTAATTATGTTTGTGGTTTTTGTATTTTTTTTGTCAAATTTGGTTTTAGTATCTATAATTTTAAATTTATCAATTCGATTTCTGTACACAAAAAAAAGGTAAATTTAATCCTTATTTAATTATTGCTTAAAGTATTGGGACAAAATTGAAATTACAGAGATTAAAATACCAGACCAAAAACATATTTGAGCAAATAATATAATTAACTAATTTTCATATGTATGATGAATGGACAACGGCCCTTAGTAGTTTCTTCTCCGTTGGGAGTTCCAAGTTTTGCAATTAATGAGTATTGGTATTGAATTGAATTTCTCTGATGAAAGAAAAGGAAGAAAAGAAAGAGCACAAAATGCCACCCAATAAGACATGGGGGCAGATTTGAATCTTTAATGCCATACTATGCTATAGTATTGAGGGGGTGGTGGTGGTGGTGTGGCCCATTACCATGATTCATTGAGAAACTGTTTGTTTGAAAATTTCACGTGCACTATTTCGAGTAAAATTGACCCTCCACGAACGAAAGAAAGAAAGACCTATTAATATGGCAACTTATTATTATTACATACACGACAGTGTCCTTTGTTGGTACCACGCCCAATACTCTTGCCGTTGAAACGAGGGCGCACCCACACCCTCATATGTGACTTGCTTCATTAGTATCACTTCAATTTCACCCATAAATGCACCCTCTTCAACAAAAAAAAAAGTCTTCTTTATTGAGGAGAGACATCAAAGATCAAACCTTGCCACCACTAACTACCAATTACCCGAAAATTATGATGGTTGAATTGAAGGGTAGTAGTGTAGTACTACGTTCATTTGGTAGGAAGCACAGTCTACTAGATTAATGAGTAGTACTCGTGAGTCGTGACCGCACTCACATCATGGCCCCACTTTTTTTTCCCTTCCTAAAGCATGTATTAAGAAGTAGTATAATTCACATTTGTCGGATATTTAGTATTCTTTTTTTAATATATTTTATTTCATATTTAAGTTATATCAAGTTCGAATTTAAACCACTTAATTAAGGAATATCAGGGTTGGCTTAATAATGAATGAGTGAGTCATAAAATAATTAAAAAAATATATTTTACTTTACAAATAAAAATAACTATATGCCGAGATATTTTTATTAATACGTAATAAAATTAATTAGCCAGTAATAATAAGATGTAATTTTAGTTAATGTGACATGTAATTATTTTAGCTTGGGGTGTGGTGTGGTGGTGGGTATCTATCAATTTGAATATAGCGGTTGTGTACATTTGATGAGTCACCCCACATCATGGCACAATCTACATACACTATAGTGTCGTATTTGTGTGACAATGTTTACCACTCTGGGTTGCATGCACAGTGAGGATGGGCCCGATCAAGAGTGAATTAATAAAGTGGGCTTTATTTGTCGGTGGTGAATCCAAAAAAGTTTGTTGCAAATCGTCAGAGAAGGTATTATAGGTCATAACTCATAGGGCGTGGTGTGGTGTGACTCTGCTGGAGTCAATTGGGTACGTGAGTTAGTGAGTGATGCAATTTGCAAATTTGTACGCTAACTTTTTTTCATGTGGTTGTTGTTGCAGTGAACCAGTTTGGGGGTATGGTTTAAGCATCACCATGATTTATGTTTATGGATGTATGGATTAGTATGTGTACACTCCATTCAACTTCACGCATTTATCAACGGTTTTAACCAATTAAATGGTTACATTTTAGCAAAACTTAATGGTTTATAAGGTGGGGAAGTTTAATAGGTGGTCCATCCATGGATCATCCAATTTTAATGAACAGTAAATTGAAATGCAAATCAAATTTTCATTCTTAGGTATGAAATGTTTAAAATGTCTTTTGTTTTAAAAAGAAACATGAATGTGTTCACGGTATAACCTCTAATTGTGTGCAACTCATATGCGAAGATCTACGTTCCCCACCGCGCACAATCCATCCCAGATTTGGTGAAGGGGGAGGCTGATGATTATGTTGTGGTGGTGTTGATCTGGTGAAGGGGAGGCACAGTGGAATGTGGATGAATGAGAGATGAACGAAGGGAAAGATAGTAAATTTCTTCAATTGTGAAAGTTTTAAAATATTTAACCAATTAAAAAGATTTGAATGATGATTTTTTACAACAATTAAAAGAAGAGATTTGAGCCATTAATTTTTCAAAAAATCTCATCAAACAGTTGGGAATTGTTGCAAATTTGCCTTCTTCACTTGGACCATCTATTGGATTGATTCAACCTAGAATTTGCCTTCTTCTGAAAATGTAGATGTATTCGAATTGAGTAAGAAGAAAAAGTTTTATGACTTTTATGCATAAATTGAATTAATCAAATAGTAGATCAAAAAAAGATAGAACGCAAAGACACTCTCAATACTACTAACTAGGGCATCGATGACATGTTGGAGTTGTCACCATAAACCTATATATGGGATCACTGTGCAAGTTCGAACAAAAACAATTTTATCCTTTTTGTAATTACTCAACTAACTCTTAGACGTGAGAAGATCTTTTAAAGAGGAGTATCTACTAAGAGAAAAAAGTGACGTCAAGAAAATTCAGACTCATATCCATAAAAAATAGAAGTGAAAGTTACTCTCATATTCTTAATTGCTAGTATCAACTCGCATCAACTTAATACCAATATTTAAAAAAAAGAAGGAAATATTAATATTTTCTTTATTAGCCATAGAAAACTATTTCTTTTGTTATATATATATAAATAACTTAGACAAAATTGATTCTTATATAACTTAAATAATTTACATAATAAATTTTTTAAATATATAGTTTACACAAGAAATTAAAATAAAATTACATGTTATAATATTATAATATATTATTTTTACATTGTTTATATTAAAAAATTTTAATTAATTAAAAGAAAATATAATTAAAAAAAAAGTAACAAATTTTGGTTACTAGCAGACAAATTCATTGATAAATTATTCATGAAAAAATTGTTGGTAATTAATTCCCGATAGAATAGTTCATTGCTAAATTTATGAAAAAAATTGTCTGTAATTTCTAAAAAAACTGGTAATTTTTCACAAAAAATCCAACGATAATTTTCTACTGAAAATTTTGTTAATAAAAAATTGTTGATTGTATTATATACCTACAAGGTTATTATTGAAAGATTTTCGTTCGTTAGTATTCCAGCAGTAAAATTGTATTTTTGATGAATTTTTGCAGTTATTGACAAATTTTGTCTGTCAATTCAATAGTAATGAAATTTTATTTTTTTTGACAAATAGTAATGAAATTTCTTGTAATTAACAAACTTTGTATAAATTTATTGTTGAGTAAATTACAATGTATCCGTAAAGTTTTTTCAAATGACATTTAACACTACTCTTTCAAATTACACTCCTAGCCTCTGTATATTTTTAATTTTACATAAAAATAAATAAAAAATAAAAAATAAATTAAAAGAAAATTAAGAATAGTAGATAATTATTAAAAGTTGACTGTTGAATGTCAAAGTTTAAAAATGAAAATGAAGATAAAATTGTTTTAAGAAATGTGTACACTAAAAAAAAAAAAAAAACTTCATATCCCTTTATATAATAAAGGTATAGATGCTAACTTTCTTTGTATTTAAAAACATCACACAAACATTTTTTTTATATGTTACAGGTTACGCTAACACTTCTTAAATGTTTGAAAACATTGCTATAATAACCTTTATATATTATACTAACATTTTCTACAAAGAAAGTTACTATAATGGTTAAAAAGCAAGAAACGCCTGTATAATTAATATTTCATGAAACCTCAGAGATGATTAGAATAATTTACTCTTTATTGTTTTAAACTTACTCTTTAAACTATATTATATTATATGAAAGCTAAGGTTAAATATGTATTCTGCACAATATATCATATCATAGAATACATTCATGAAAAGAGTTGAACGGTGATACAAATATGTTTATTAAACTCTCTTGAAAAATGATGAAGAATATAAGAGCCACAAATCGAGAATTAATTCCATAATCAGTCTAATATATCAAAAATTTTGTGATTATTTGGGATACTATAGAAAATTCAAAATATAATCATAGGCTTATTAGGACATAATATTCTATAAATATTTTTAGAATAGAAAAATATGAATAAAATAATAAAATTAATTTATTTAAAAGTTGACATTATTTTTTGATTAATTTATACAAAATATACATATTTTAAATGAAGTTATACGAAAGAATTTTTATTTATTAATGGTTGAAAAAAATAATTTTAACTTTTAAAAAAGTTAATTTAATTTAATTTTTTTATTTTTTTAATATTTTCCTCTTTTAAAAAATAAAAGTCAAGTTTGTTCAAACAAACTCAAATAATAATAATAATGTTTGATTCACTTATATTAATAATAAGATGTATATCAACTCTTACCTTAGTTAATTAGTTGATAGAATCAATATATATCAATAAATCAAAATGTAGAATTGAATTGTAATGGCCACCTAGCTTCCTTATGTAGACTAGTACTAGATCATAATTAATAATTAGATGGCATAGTTCCTCGATCAAAAGAATTGAAAAGAAAAGAAAAGAAGGTTTCTTAATTACTACTACAACTATAAAAATGGTGTGGTGTTCTTATCATAAAAATGGGATAAAACAGTGACATGATCAGTGATCATAACAAGACGACGTTCGATCCATCTGTCCCCAACCTCCTCTGATGCTAAAGTTGCAAATCTTGGAAACAACATCCAAAGGAAGAGACTTTCTCTCTTTTTTTTTCCATTTTCATTTTTTTGACAAAAAAAAAATCACATTTCCTTGTTCCCTATCAGTAACTTAATACTATCAATATGACTCTTTCCACCAGTGACAGTTCTACGTCAAAGAAAGCAATTGAACCACCCCTTTTATCATTATTACCCTTTTTTTTGTCGTTATCATTCTAGCTTACCTTCAATTTTAGCATGCGTTTGTATTAATACTTATATTTTTCACCACTTTGGTTTGGTCATATCCATGCATACAATACAATTCCATCTCTGCTGCCTAACAAAGTTGCAAACGTCCTTATTATGACAATTTCTTTGCCCTGCTCATTCATCTACATAATTATGAACCTCATTAATTTTATTTTTTTTATCATCATCATCATCATATCATCATCTAACTAATTGGTACTATATATGTATATTATTGGCATGAAAATAGGGACAGATGACTATATTTTATACTATAAACTTATACATAAGAGTTAGATCATGCATGTGACTTGATAAATCTTCTAACTCTGAATATTATATATATATATATATAGAAAAGCTTTTGATTGTTACTATAAGCTCAAGTGTGTCATTGATCATTCACCAACCCAGAGGGGAAAGATCGAGTCTAGTGAAATGAAATTTAATTAATTAATAAACCTTTTTCCTTAATTAAGAAAGTTGATTAACAAGATTCAATCATCAATTTGAAGAATATATACTACACACAAAAACAACTTTGCAAAAGTGTGAGTACTCATGATATCGATCGTCCTTGAAATGAAATTATAGCAATGTTTGTAGCGTGCCTTGTTCCATATGACAGCTCAAACTTGTTTGATCTGCAAACCTTTTTTAACCCATCACCAGCAATTTACATGTTACTCTAGCAGAAATCACAAGCTCCTTTAATTTGTTGTCCTTTTCCACTGTATTTTTTTGTAGTTTTCTTTTTCTGCTTCAAAATAAATAAATTGGTTTTCTTTCCTCTCATATATAAATATGGAAATGAAAAGTCAGAGAGTACATAGAATACAACAGCAGCGTAGACAAAGTGAAGTAAGATCACATGAGGAGACAATCTGATTTATATAATAATATAAATATGTCGTATGTGTGTGTGGACAATACAATCTGATATCTATTTGGGTGTGTATATAGGAATAATGATACTAAGTTTGAACTTAATACATTACAGTTAATGTTTTCATAAAATGAGTTAATTAAATTAACCAAATTTCACAATTAGAAACATTATTTGATATTTCATTATTCCATTTTATTTTAGCATGTGATATGTTTTTAAAATTGAAGTGAATACTTACTACTTGGAGTGTGTTTTGAATTTTCGTTCACACAATTGAAAAGAGAAAATTGATGAATTGGCATTCCACATAACTTTTAACAAAGATCTAAGTACACATTTACATATATGCAAATGTTGAAAATATGTAAAGTTTTATATAATATCACATGGTTAATGATTAAATTGATGAAATTTACTTGCAGTAAAATGTTAAATTTGACATTTAATATAATTTAATTTGGTAGGGATTCATCACTATTTGAACAAGGTTAAATAACTCTCCCAAAATCTGAATAAAAGAGATTAGAAATTCGGACTTGTCAAAACTCGACCACAACCAATAGAATAACATAAAAGGAGAATAACCTATAGTAAAAAAAATCGAACATGTGTTTATAAGATTCCTAACTGAAAAAGTTAAAAATTATTATTATTGCTGGGTTTAAATGTAAGGTTTGAATTTGAGTACTGTGATTGAAAGGAAATAGAAAGCAAAAAACACACATTTATTGTATTCCAAGTCTATTAATAGTAGTGACCCCTCTCTGTTCTCTACCTTACTTGTCTCACTAGTTTGATAGCCCTAATTTAGGCTAAATTGTTATCAGTTTGTCTTTGAATTGAGTTCCACCACAAACCAACTTTGATAGTATACATAATTGAAACTTCAAAGAGTAAGAAAAAAAAAAAACTTACACATCAGATCATGATGCCTCAAGTCTTGTCCAATTCCTTGTTTGCTTCTTCCTCTATATTTATTTTTCTTCATCATGCTTTCCTTTTCCTTCACACAGGTTCACACAGGACAAGTAGTAGTAGTCTTTTATTTTTTTCAAACTGTCCTTGCTTCTTTTATTATTATTTACTTTTGGATTTTTATTTTTATTTTTTTATAAAAAAAAAAAAGCTAGTTTCTTGGAAGTTGGAACAGAGGGACTATTTTGTTTGTTTGTTCTGACCCTGGTCTATGTAATTTATGCCATGCATGAATTAACTTCATATACGGATGACAATAAGCAAGTAAATAAATAAATATATAAATTAATTAAATAAAGAGTGGTGGTGGCACAAAGATGAAGGGCATTTACAATTAATTTTTTTTTCTTGGGAATCAATTGAAACTGGCTTTGTTGGCAGTAGTGTCCTCCTACTACTACCATTTCTCGATGAACTTAAAAAGGATTATTAGGCTGCTTCACTTTGAAGGGTCAACAATACATCTGAATCCTGATGCCTATATTTGTGTGCACAATCAGATTTTTATTACACTTTAATTCAGAATTGGGTTTTGGAAGAACCATGCATGGAAAAGCCAAACAACACAGGCATCAAAGTAAAGTACATGATTCTTAGACATACATTTACCCAAGAGCTTGGATTGTGAATATATAAATATATCTCCTAAAATGAAGATTTGGAAATTAAAGAACAGTTAATATGGGTCTTGATCAAGAATAGTTGTTACATTGGGCCTTTTTAGTGTACTTATTGTAAGTTGCTTGATATTGGGCTTTGGTGCTGTTGCTGTCTTATCTTGTTTTAGGTATTGAAATAATTTTTCAAATTATTAAAATTAAAAGACAAAAACAAAGACCACTGATACAGCGATACTAAAGATGTTTTATTTTTTATTTTTTTATGAGCTTTTTTATTTTATTTTTGGTGAGTGGAAGAAAAACATGTTAAAGCTCTCATTTACCTTTTCCTATTCCGTTTTGGTTAATTTTATTTCCCCCCCTCATTTATTTCGGTTCATGTATAACGAAAATTGAAAAATGCCATGATTTGGTACAATTATTTGCTGGTACAACCAGTATTCAATAATTCTGAATTATTAACTTGTTCAATTTTTCTCATTAAATTCATATATAACCAACCTGTCGTACTAACAATTATTAGAATAATTTTATAATATTTACCACTATCTATTTAACTTTCTACTTAATTAATTATTAAATACAGAATATTGAATAGGTTTTTTTTTTTTTTTATTAATCCTCCCTTTTATGCATTATATGTTATTTCTAAATAATTTTTTTTTGGGTGCAATTATTTCTAAATATTTATCACTTTAGAAAAGTTAAGAAAGTATTAATTACTTTTTTCAGTAATATTCTTATTTGTTGATATCTCACTTGTATACTTAAATGGATTTAATTATAAAGAAATGGATTTACAACTATATTCAAAGGCTTTTAATACATAATTTTTAATACAGGTATTACTATTAAAAATGTTACTTTATTATAAGATTTTGTGTAATTAATAATTTTCTTAAGTATTTATTACCTTAAAAAATAAGCAAAAGGAGTGAATAAAAAGGTATAAAATACTCTTTATATTTTATTTCTTACCCAATTTCTTAATAAAGTATTAGAAATATTAATAGGTAAGTATTATAGAAATATATAAATATAATACTACTCAATTAATGTATATAAGAATTTTATTTCCTTCAGAATAATTATAAATCCTCTTCAACATTTTCCCATTGATTTTCTTATTTCCCCAATGAACAATCATTAAATATTTTTTAGGATACTAAATATAATTAATTTTTTTTTTTTTATAAAATATAAGAAGGATTTAATAAGTAAAGAATATTTAACCCTTCTTATTAAACGCCTTTTGTTTTTTTAACGTAATAAATATTTTTCTTTTCATTAAATGTTGTACTTTTCATTAGATTCTCGTTAACATTTTTCTTTAAAGTTTAATTTTAATATATTATTAGTATAAAAAAAGTTTATATTGATGACCAATTAAAAAAAGAAGTTAATAATTTTTCAATTATATAATAATTGATGATTAAATGAACTTTATTATTAATAAAAAAATTATTAAAAAAATACAAAATCATGAATAAGACTTGTTGAACAAGTAATAAAACTCATAAAATTTCACATTTTTGTAATTAACTTTAATCAATAAAAAGAATTTTACATTGAAATTTTTTTTTTTTTTTACAGCAGTGAAAAATATATATTAGAAAGTATATAACCAATATTTCTCATCTCAAACGTGAATAACCTTAGTAATCTTAGTTATTATGCTTCTATGATAGTACCATTTCCTAAACGTAATATGAAGATCTCCTTTTCCTAAATAAAGAGTAATCGAGTCTCCTATTCTTGAACAATTACCAAACACACGCAATCTTGATTCATCATAGTGACTTTTCCTCATAACCTATAATTACCTGATTTTTCTTCATGACCTTAACTTACTTGAATATTAATTGGAGCAATTTTTTTTTAGGTATACCAGTTTCTCAAATTGTCACTACAACAACCTTCAGCAACTCACAAGTATTACTAACTTCAGAATTAATTCAAATCACAGCCCTATTTTGAAAAGCATCAAGAAAACAACCCTAATTCTATCAAAACAAGATTAAGACTTTGCTTAATTGGTTGAAAATACACACACACACACACACAAAAGATCAACATAAGATTCATTTTTTTTTGGAATATTTTTCTCACTCATCAATTATACAATAAAAATGAAAGAATTACTATATCCTTTGTCAATTCCACATGGAATCATGAAGAGACATGATAAAAGAAAGAAAGAAAGAAAAAGCACCCAAAAGCCTTGGCAAGCAAATGTATGCTTTATTGAAAATGAAAACAATATGCAATGCACCATTCCTACTCGATAGTGGGAGAATATTTCGAGTCGGTTTCAAAATAATTTCACTGCCACACAATGAAAACCATTTTTCTAATATTCAACCGTTTTGCCCCGAACCTAAATGCAACAAAATGCACGTCTCTAAATAATGCCCTTGCAAGTTTAAAATAATAAAGTTACCTGAATTTGCACGCATGCACGCTACCCCTCAAATTGACGACTGAAAAAGCATTTTACCTGAGCCATGCCCCTCAATGCAATTAATGAAAATAAAGATAAAAATCAAACCACAAATTAACACGCAACTTTACTAATTACTAATCCTAGTGAAACCAAACATCACTAACCAACAAACCTTCTGCAAAGCCGCCATAAAGGCAAAAGCATTTATCCAATAAAAGAATTTATATATTAATGCAATAGAAATTCCAGGAGGAGAAGAAATAGAAATAGATAGTAATAAGTAAAAATAAAAATGCCTCGTGGCCATGTACATGACCGGAAGGTATTAACTTAATTGAATTATACCGAAATCAAATAAACTTCCCTTCTGTAATGTGAATTAAAAAAGAGAAACAAAAATGTAATTTTATTTATATTTTGTTTTTTAATTTTCTTTGGTATGGACAGAGAGAAAAGAGGAAGGAAGGGGCTAATTGGGTAAAATTTGGAGGGTTGTTAAGAAAGAAAAACTTCAACGGTTGAATTCTTTGGGGTGAGGCAAACTGGGCACGCTCGGAAATGCGCATCGCATTCTGTACAGATGCACAAGTGCCGACACGGCAGAACAACCACCGAGGCCACGCGCTTCACGCACCCTTTGCATTTTGGACGCGCCGCCGCCGCCGCCGCCGTGACAACGACTCTGTCGGGGTCGATGTAGGCCGACTCTGCGTCCTCCGCCTGCCCTTCCACCGCGCACGACACGCCCGGGTCTTCTCCGCCGTGACACATTATTGTCTGCTGCAGTTGGGCCTGGAGGGAGGCAGCGGTTGCTTCCTGAGCCCGGGCCTTGGCCTGCCACACCTGGGCCTCCACGCTCAGCTTGGCCGCGCGGGCTTCCAGCTCCGCGTTCTTGCGCGTGGCGATTTCCACTTCCGCCTCTTTCTCTCTCAGCCGACGCGCCACCGCCTCCTCCGCCGCGCTCAGCAGCGCGCGGTAATGCCTCTGCCTCTTCTCTGCCATTGCCCGCCTCAGTTGCTCTCCCTGTTATACATATTCCCACACAATAAAAACTTCAAATTTCTAATAAAAATAATTAAAAATCCAATTTTTTTTGTTCCACTCTTCATTTTATCAAAATGAAATTGGAAAGGAGGAAAAATTGGTACCTGGGCTTGGAGTAATTGATCAATCTCATCGTGGTGTTGTTTGATTTGAGAACCCAAGCCTTGGGATAACAGAGATAAGAAAGCAGAAGAAGAGTGAGACGACCCATGTTGTTGTTGTTGATTTTGATGAAGTTGTAGTCTTTGTTGTTGTTGTTGAAAGTGTTGGTTATCGAAGGATAAGCGTAGGCCAGTGGAAACCACATTTTGTTGCTGTTGATTATGGAGCTGAGAGAGATGAACAAGTTGCGGAGGCTGAGATTGTAAAGAGAATTGATTTATAACATTAGAAGCTGTGTTGTTGTTGTTGTTGGCAACAGCAGGGTCTTCTCTTCCTCTCTTCCGAAAACTATTGTTGTTACCTGCGAGCGACGATGTTGTTAAAACCTATGATGTTGTTAAATTATGCAGCAGAGTAAGAGAGGCGTTAAGGAACATCATAGATAACATACTTCCATTGTCGACGTTGTTGTTGTATAACATATGGGGTTGGTACAAGAGTACTCCTCCGGGTTGTTGTTGCAACGAATAATCATGCCCCTCTTGCCCGTTTCTGCTGTTATGTATAGAGAAAATGAAATTCAACACAAGATTGATTCATTGAATACATACAGAAGAGGGAAAGAGAAAAAAAATAAAAATGTGGAACCTGTTTAGAAAAAGGACATTGGATGGATATTGAGCTTGAACGGCCATGAACAAATTAAATAACTTAATTTGTGTTGTCTTGTGTTGAGAGAGTAGTAGAGAGACACCTTCTTATTCTGCTCTTTCTCTTTTCCTTCTTGTTCGCGTGGAGTTGGCTTTTCTTAACACAACTAGTCTCTCGTGTTTGTTAATATCATTCCTTACACACACCACCACACCATATTATTTAAATACTTTCCCCGATTCAATCTTTTTTTTTTTTCTTTCTTTCTTTGTAAATAACAATACTATTATTAACTACGTAATTTGCGTTCACCCAGCCTCATGATAATAATAATAATGTTAATAATCATGGTAAATTCATAATAACACGAGATTTGCATTTCCGTTTCATTTTTTTACTATAACCGGAGGGACGCAAAAGGAATGAGCCAAATAGATAAAAACACAAAATATTAAATATTAATTAATGAGATTAAGAGAGAGAGAAAGTGTGCATGGAAAATTGAGTTTTTTTTTTATTTTTTTTATTTTCTGCCGCTACCGCTAAAGATGGAATTGTTTGTATGTATATACTGTACAGTACTATGGTCCATGCCATGCTTCTCTCGCATCCTTCGCAAATCGCAACCTCTTTTTTCTTTGTAAACTCACGCGATGAAAATTAGTAGTACTCCTCAGTTCTTAACTTATTCGATTAATACACTCCTTATTCGTATTTTTTGATAATGGAAATGTCTCATAACTTCGCAGACAATCCTGCACTTCCACGTGGGTTAATACCCTTTGTCATTTACCTTACATTGTTTGGATGGAATTCTTTACACTCTTTAATTATATTATTAAATTATACTACTTATTACTAATTAATCATGATTTTAATTTTTAGATTAAGTATTAATTCAATGATAATGTAAATAAATAAATAACTTATGTTTCTGTTTGGTTTGACTTTGAAGATTTTCATTAGAATGTAATTGGTATTTTAGATTTCACAACATTTATAATACAATTTTTTTTTTTTTTTCATATTGACTACATTCTTTCTATTTTATTTTCTCAATCTACAATAATATTTTAAAGGTATAGCAGGAAAATATATTAAAAGTTTCATTGATATTCTAAAACAGTAATAAAAATGAGACATTTTCTTTTACTAGAAGGTCAAACAAAATGGGACAGAAGAAGTAATTCAAAGTGTCAATAGTCTCATCATAAGAAAATATTATAATTTTATTCAAGTTTGGCACCCAATTAAATTCTATTCTCTTAAAATGTATTTATATGATTTTATCTAATCCTCTTAATATATGAAACAAATTTTTGGCAGTTTTCTTTAATTATTTTATCTTAAAAGGTAAAATAAAGAAAAAATCATCATAAGAAGTATTGTGATTCTTCTAAAAAAAAAAAAAGTAATGCGATTTTAATAAAAGGAATGCATTACAATCAAAATAAATAAAAGGAATGCATTAAAAGTATTGAAAAAATTTTCTAGGTAAGAAGAGTACTCTTCAAAGTACAATTTGATGAGTAAAATAAGAGTTTTTATATATATAAAAAAAAAGTGTTTAATCCAGAGTATTTTATGAAACACGCGTCATATTAATTAGGATTAATTTGTAACTGACCCCAATTTTAACTCAATTAGAATTAGAATACTTTCTGTCCCTCCCTGTCCCCACTGATATATTTGGCATTTTCATTACTGCTAATTAAATCGTAAAAGCAAAATTACTGGTAAAGCATAGCTTAATTTTTACTGGGTCCTGAATGTTCAAGCTCTTAACAGCTGTGTTAATTACCTCATAATTCTTTTCTTAGAAAATTATGAGTAAATTAAAGTATTAATCCGGATCTAGAATATGCATGAATGATTGAAATTTGAAAAAGCTATGCTGAGTTCTTCTTCTATGCTAAGGAAAGGGATTTGCTAATTAAAAGGATTTTCACACAGGACTATTTCAAATTACCCAAAACTAATTAACGAAGCAAAATTTAATCCCATAATTAATCAGTAGCCACAGCAGTAAGAGAAGAAACTTTCAAACATGACACATTTGATTTAGTTATAACAAAATTGACTTTTAGTTTAAACTTTAAACCAATAAAAACCAACGTTTTCTCTGTTTACAATTTTGTTTCTATTTGCTAAAATATTCTATCTTATCTGAATGATCAACATTTTTTTCCTTCATTATTTAGGTCTGCTGCATTTTGCCTTTACGACACGGTTACATTTCTTGACTAATAATATCTTTGTAAAATTAAAATAGGGCAATTGAACAAGAAAAAGTTATGATATGTACGTAGTTGAGGTAGAGTCAATGTAATTTTACACTTTTATCCATAATTTGTTTTTCATCATTTTGAGCTCCCCGGGGTGTTATAATTATAGTACTATCCACCTAAGTAATTCTATAATTACAAATTTACAATATTAAGACAAACGATTTTTAAGAAAAAAATAAGTAAAGGAACGTTAAAAAGCAAATACCAATTTAACTTGAAAGAACAGCCAGCAGTTTTTCTCAAGCTCTTTAAATAAACTATGTATAAAATAAATATACCAAACAATTCAAAATAATGCTAAACACATTGTTTTACATTTTTTATTTTAGATTTTTAGCATACATATTATTATTAATTAAATTTAAAATTCACAATTCCTGTAAAATTGATTTGATAGGGATCGGAGTAAGATTCACATGTTTTCGTTGGTGAGTTGTGACAATAAATTTCTACTAATACTAGTGTACGTATTAGGAGAGTAATTTCTCTCATTTTGAATGTTTTCTAAACATGCATGACTTTGCAAAAAAAAATAAAAATGTATTCATCAACTTAAACACCAAATATAGTGATTTTTATTAAAAAAATCTGAATATTTATAAATAAAAAGATAAATAGAATTTTTTTTCTTTTTTTTACTTAAACGGGTCTTGTAGAAATTAGAAGAGGTTT
Organism: Amphicarpaea edgeworthii; assembly: GCA_014843725.1. Taxonomy (NCBI): domain Eukaryota; kingdom Viridiplantae; phylum Streptophyta; class Magnoliopsida; order Fabales; family Fabaceae; genus Amphicarpaea; species Amphicarpaea edgeworthii. The sequence goes on along the minus strand of CM026324.1, from coordinate 5,307,080 downwards.
CGTTCTCATTGTTAAAAAGGAATTTGATTCATTTAAAGTGAGAAAAGGTAAAGTAAAGAATATATATCATCAATGAAAAAATCAGCTATTGATATAATACCATATAACATGATTTATATTTATGAGCCCGTAATGTTAATAGTTGATTTATTTTAACATTATTATTGAGATTATTCACTTTATATATATATCATTAGTTTACTAAATAAATAAACTATCAATTTCCAATATGATTAATAATATTTCTAGGACTGCTTGAGTAGTTTTTTTTAAAAGCTAATTTAAGGTATATATGAAGAGAAAGTATGCCTAATCAAATCACAGAAATATTATTATTACTTTAACATGCATCTTTGTTTAAAAAAAAAAAAAACAATGAACACCGAAATTTATATGAAGTAATTACAGATCCTCAACAAGTTGGTCGGCTAGATCCCCATAAAAACATATGGGTAGGTTAACATTAAGATATCAAACAAAAATTTTGATTAATTGATGCCATCATGTAATTGAAGGGTTGTTTTTATGTATACATAAATTAAGAAAGAAAGAAAAGTTTAGAATTGACGGTGATTTGATTCCATGATTAATTGCTGGTTATAAAAATTAGAAACATAAACATTAGTAATTTATTTTCTTTATTTCTGTTGGGTGGCGGTGAAAAATAAGTTGTTGTTGTTGTAGTATAACTCAAGATTAGTGAGTGAAAATCCCACAAAGGGGAAAAGATTAATGAAGCCGGTGTTGGGTGATCTTCCCCATAAACCAAGAAGGATTTCTATTCTATCTTTATTAATTAATGGAGGAGAGTGACAAAGAAAGAGAGAAGAAGGCACTAAAAAAAAGAAAGAAGCAAATAGAGGAAATGTGAAAGAGAGTGCTTGGAATGGCATCACACAATTTGTCTTAATTTGCTTAGGTCCCAATAAGAGGGTCGGCTATATATTTAGCCATCATCAATACCTTATTATCCTTCCTCATTACTATATTATCTTAATCTTCATTTTTAATTAGTCTTCTTATGCTAATATTACAACCCTGCACGGCAAATATACATGACTCTCTCACCTTTTATATTAGTTCAGAAGATAATAAGTTTTTTCTATTTATTTAGATTAAAGACTAATTTTACTTAAAACATATAATTATTGTGAATTTAATAAAATTTTGTACATAGACTAAATCCAGAATTTTCTATGTTAAATAAATCACTGATGAACGTAAAATAATCTTACATTATTCTACATCAACAACCGCGTTCTCTCACATTGTTTTCTTAACCCCTCTTAATCAACATTGCCCCACTTTTTTCCATCTGCGCACTGCTTTGTTTGTTTATTGTTTCAGTACATAATGTTGGTGCTTATACAGTTAATAGGACAACAACCTGTCTGGCCTTGCCTTGTTTCCTTCATAAATCCTATGCATCCATGAATGAATGAATGAACACATTATCTCTATCTTTTGGTCCACCAACGCCATAGAGCAACCCCATTCATTGCTTAACCTTAGCTAGCTCCATAATTAATTCAAGATATATATATATATATATATATAAATAGAAGATATATAATTATAATGGATTTTTTTTATTTTTTATTTTAAAGTTAGATAGATTCTAGTATTAGATGTATAGGTTTGACAATTATTACCCCGGAATTATGGAAACTGTTGTCCCAAAAACAAGATTGGACCAACACTCTCTAGTTGGTTGACCTCACACACAAATAATCTTCTTGTTGTTGTGTTCACAACGGGTCGAGCAGAAAATTATCAATTGCTATAGGTTAGGTAAAGTGAAAGGTGTGTGTATGATATCGTATATCCATATGATCCAAGGTTGCGTCTAGAAAAGCAGTGGATCAAGAGTGAAATGTGGTGTTTGCTTGCCTTGAAAATGAAAGGAACTCGTTAACATTATTTCAAATGGGTTAATTGAATCAAACCAAAGTAGCTATAGCTATATATAGATGGTTGATCACTACCAACATTAAGTTGTTCAAGTGGAATTTGAGTCAGATCTTTTAAGTAAGATTTTTTTTATTCAAAAGGAAAATTCTCATATAGATAGCCAATAACTAGATTTTAAAAAATTAATCATAAACAAAAGTAAGTGATAAATACTTCATACTAATTGTCGATAAGAAATCGTGTGTGAAATGTTATATATATATATATATATATATATATATATATATATTAAATATTAATAAAAATGATGGAGTCAATGCATGAAGTGCCTGGTGAAACGGGTTGTTTCTTAGGGTAAAATTTAAAGGTATGCTGTGAGACAGGTGAGTTATCATTATTCAAGCTAGGCAATATGTGTCAATTTGGAGTTTATTTTTTGGTTTTGGTAATTTTTTTTTTTTTTACCATATCAGATATTATAATTATGTCATTTAATTAATACAGCAGAAACTAATTTCATATTGTATACTTATCACTCGTTCAAAAAAAATTTATATATAATAAAAATCAAACATAATTTTTTCAGTTAAATATATGATTTCTCCAGACATTAATACTGGAAACCCTTACCCCACTTCACCGTTACTTAGTATCATTGATTTGGGTGTCTTTGATGGTGGTGAACTTGTTCTTGGGGTTTGGGTTAAAAAAGAAGTCATATAGTATACTACAGTAGGTCGTATATAAGTTAGCTGAGATTTTGAGATTCGCAGGGATTGGAAAAGCAACTCATCAATATCACAATTTTTCTTTCTCTGCGCTGTCTGCCCCCGTGCCTAGCTAGCCAAACATTGTTTCGTGACTTCTACTTCTTTAATTTATATATATATTATTCAAATTCAAACTTCGATTAATATCTAACAATTTGGTCACATCATAATATCGTATGCTTTACAAAAGTCTAAACGTTTTGTGGATTTAGCAACATTAATCTTTAAAAAAATATAATGAGACTCCAAAATGAAGTAAACTATTGTGTTAATATAAACAAAACAACGATCTTAAGGTGCTACTATGAGTCACCATCTTCAAGAAATGTCATGAAGCTAGCGTAGCGCGTTTCCCTGGGGTGATGAAAACAACAACTTTGCTTAACACAGTTCTTTTGTCCTTGTCCAGCCAATAACCCTCGATTTCTTTGACCCACACATTTCTAACCCAAACTAAACAAACTCCTTTCATTTTCTAGGGTTTTCCATCACTTTGTCTTTCTTACCATTTCTTTGCATCATCACAATTTTTTTTTTCTGGGGTTTCTTAATTTGTTTACATGGCACCAACTTGTTGATCACCACCCCCACCACTTCTCCACACACAGTCTAATCCACTACGTATACCTATATATTTGGTTATGCCTTTTTCCCTTTTTATTTTATTTAAAAAATATATTTAATTTCCTCTTGTCCTTCCCTTCCAAGACCACCTAGGTCCTAGCTCATTCCATTATCACAAGCCAAGTGGTGTTACCATCAAACTTTCAACGATTCATAGCCATTTTTCTTATATATCTACACTTTTTTTTATGTGTTTCTCGTCACGATACAACTAATATAAGTATATAATCAGCAAAAAAAATAAAATAATGTAAGTATATAACCCATGTATTTGATCACTTGTTGGCATTAATCGGTATCTTATCATGGTAGTTATAAAGAAGAAGAAGAAGAAAAAAATACTGCGCAGATCCCATGTGCTTTTATAAAGATTATTAGTGACTCGTATTTGTTTGTGCCCTACATATATAGTGAAGTGAACTATCACCTAAACCAACCAAATCACCAATCACGTTCAACAAATATTATAGGCTCCCCCAGTTGCTTCTCGTGGATGAACGCATTCTCTACGCGTATTGCCTTTTTTTTTTTTTTTTTTGAAAATCTCATAGTGGGGGTGGTATAGCATAATAATGTCTACTTTGGTTCTTTAAAAAATTCCGTATTTGCCTTGATTTACCAAAAAAAATAAAAAAGTAATATGACAATTTATGAAGAATACGTGCAAGAGCAAAGAACCAATTGTTATTAACATGTATATGGGAAATGAAACTTATGTCAGTGTTAATTATTATTATATATTGAGACGTTGAATTAGTATATATATAATTAATTTAGTTGTAAAATTTGATGGGTTGTTGTGAGGTAATACTAATACACCTACCGCGCATGATGTAAGAGCGTAAGAAATAAAGCAAATCTGCTGGGCAAGGTGTTATGTTAACCCTAAAAGGGTAATGCATGTAGTCTTGTCGTGTAAAAAAAAGAAAGAATAGAGAGAGAGAGAGAGAGTCTAATAACGTTTTTTAATTAAGAACATAACCTAAGTTGATTGATTTAATTAACATGTAACACGAATATGGAAAGTACTAGTACTGATCCACCTCGAAATATTGAAATTAAAAAATAGGAAATTATTAATGGGAATTGTCAGTGTTGGTGGTGGGTGGTGGTATAATTTATGAGGCAGTGTGCATTGGCTTCCGTTTTTTTTTATGATGATGATAATGGCAGTCACAAGAAGAAGCAGAAGAGCAGATATATAGACAGAGAGAGCAGTGAGAAAAGAAAAGGGAAAATAGAAAAGGGACTCGTGAGTAGTGAGTGAGAGAGGTGGTGGGTCTCTCTCTCTTTCTTTGTATATATTTGCTGCAAAAGAATCAAAAGACTATAGCTAGCTTAGCTATATCTTCTACCTCTACTTACTATACATTCATTAGTGGCCACAACTTTTTTTTTTTTTTACTCCTCTTCCCTCTTTGGCCCCATGCATGCACCCATATAACATATATATATATATTGTGATTCGTGTATATATACTTCTAATTTTAGTTGGTTGAGGGAAATTAATATTAATTAATTAATTAACTAATCACTTTTTGGTTGAATTATTGAAATTTAGCTAGTTAGCTTCCTTTCAGATGTGTATATATAATTGATCAAGAATATGATTTGCATTGCGTGACCTTGTACAAGTTTGAATTCGGTGCCGGTATATATCACCGGTTTTATTAATTAATTAATCAATGATATATATTGAGCTTTGGCAACATAATTTTAAAAAGGTTTTATGTATAAAAAGATAGAAGAAGAAAAAATAAATTAGACCAAAATTATTTTGATATATGGTCATTATAAGAGGCTAATTAAGTTAAAAGATTGAAAAAACCCTGTATTTACAATTGTTCATTTTGTGTTGTCAACATAAATTAAGCTAGCTAGAGTGGATGTCAATTAACATAATAGTTGTACCAAATCAATTAACTACGTAATGGTGGATATTATGCTAATATATATAGAAAATAAATAATTTTGCTGGAACATTTAGTTATTTTATTAAACTTGAAGTCTGACATATATAATCTAAATTCCTTTCTCTTGTTCATAAAATTTTAAAAAGTAATAATAATTTTCTTTATCCAACTTGGGAATAATTTAGATAAAAAATAACTTTGATTTCAATCAAATTGAGAGAAGTATATATAGATTCGGGGCCAAGAAAATTAAATGAATGAGAAATATTTGGACCACAAAAGAAAAAGTTGACCCCTCGCAAGATTAATAGAATTTAATTAAATAATCCAAAATTATGGACATCACTTTCGATCTGTTGCCTTCTCTCAAACGATTAAAAAAAAACACCACTGCAAGCTCCCAAAATCCCAGATCAGAGTTGATGAGTATGGAGCAAAAGCAAGTTGAGTTAAGAACAAAAACAAAAACAAAAATAAAAACATTTACTGAATACCCAAAGACACGGGACAGTACTCTGTGGTCCCCTAATCCAACGGTTACAAGCACAGGTACCATATTGATAATAATAGTACTGCGCCCATCACATCACATCATGCATGACTCTGTTCATTTTCATTATTAGGTGCCACAAAACTTTCCTCATATATACGCATACCAATAGGATCTTACTAATTATATACACAAGTGCTACCCTTTGTTTATTTTTTGCCCTACCGACCAGGGACACATAACCAGTAACCTAATTAATTACTAACTGCAAGGGTTAATTTCTCTGCACCTTAATTAAAGAAGAAGACTCTTTTTTAATTTATCATCCATTTATGAGTGAAGTTAAACAGAATCTTATTTCTAACAGATTAAGTCCCAAGTGAGGTAGAAATTAATTGATTTCTGCCATACAATTCGAATCGAGAAAAGTGGCGGTGTGATAAGGTTGACATTCTCTCTATGAACAATATTGAAATTCATAATTATATATAGGTAGTAGAGAGCGGAAGGTCATATTAATAGTTTAATGCATATATAATATAAAGTCAATAATGAAATAATAGCTATATAGCTATATATATAGAGAGAGTAATCCCAAACCGATCATTATATATATGTCTGTATATGGTCACGTATTAGTAAACTTAAGTTGCATTAAATTAATTGTGGGTTTTGTCAAACTACTGCATTTTATATATTCACCATCCACACAAGCAACCAATGCCTTTTGTTTTTAACGTGATGGGCACATATAAACGTAAATATGTTAGAGAGTACTGTGGCAATCTTAAGTTTCATTTGTTTGATTAATTTCTCAACTTTTAAATGTTTCTTTTGGTGAACAAACAAATAATGTGATGTGTATTATTTGAGTTTTTAACAAAAGTTGAAAGTGACATGCATGTACTGCTCCAAAGCAAGGGTTATATTAGCAACCAACGACTATGATGCAAAGCCAAACCCTTTATATTTTATATACTAACAAAGTGATATTAGCAAACTACGAGTTAAGATATATATACACGAGGCACGACCCATGACCCTTCTCCTCCAAATTTGTATTATATGGCTTTGTCCTCACTTAGAAGCAACAAATTAAAATGACTCTAATTAGTTTGAAATTAATAAGTTAGATTCTCTCTCTCGTGATCATGGGCTCACTCTCACGGGGACCATTAGAGAAAGAATGGTGATGTTTATAAGGGAAGGCTGGTGAGATGGGAATCAATTATCAAAATGACATATGCCATGGGTTGGCATACTTTGGAATGACCACTGTGGTGTGTTAATTGGCATTATATTGACTTTGGATGCAAACAAAAATGGAAGACTAGTGCTATAAATATTGCGCGCCCTTCAAAGTGAGGTCGATGTCGATCGAATAGCACAAATGTTAGAAACATATTTTTTCCTATCCACTGCAATTTATTAAAAAATTATAAAATTCAATGGGTCATCTATTTAATTTTAACAATATAAAAAAAAAAGTGTGTTAATAGGAATGCGTTATAAAGCGTGTTGATAGTACTCTTCATCAAATATGTATGTAATTATTTCAACTAGAAAAATCGTGCACTTTTAAGCTAGCTAGCTTCTTTGCTTCTTCTTCCGTGTGGAGTTGGTGGGAGGGAGGGGGGAAAAAGAGAGTTGTCCCTCCCAAATTAACTTGTAGTATAACTTTATTCTTTTATGTTTCTTGAAGAGAAGGAAATTAACTTTTAAAAAACGGTGTGCCAAACACATTTGAGTTCTTTATTTAGTTGTAGAATCTCCATAGTCATCATTTTTATTTTTATAGTGGATGGAAATTTTGCACATTATAAAAATAGAATATAATTTTTTTTATATTAAATAGACAGTTTATTTGTATGTGAATGTAATAGAGTCTTACATCACTCTATCAATTCTATAATAATTAGGAGAAAAAAATAATAATATAAAATAAATAATTTTTTCTCTTGTTTAATTAACGATATTTTAAATCAAAATATAAGAAAAATAAGGGTATTTGATATTTTCTCATATTTCATTTTCCATTTTCTCCCTTGAAAAACACCTTTTACTTAAGTTCTACTTAATTGCTTATATAAAAAAAATACCTCTACCTTAATTTTTCTCTCTTATGTTAAGAAAGAAAATTATTTGGTTAAGGGTATTATACTATTATTTCTTTTGAAGATTTCAACTTTTCTTTTGTCCCTTCTTTTTCACGGGTCACGCTCGTTTTTACATATGTTTTAAAACAAATTTTGTATATAATAATTTGTTTAAAAATAATAATAGAGCATTTGTTTATATCTTTTATTTTGGTGAGATAGAACTAAACATTAAAACAATCTAAGATAAATCTACTTATATGTACAGACATGAATATTTATTCCCTAATACTTACATTTGTATGTGATTTAAATATAACTATATTATTATAAGTATATAGATTTTTTTTATATCAATCTTTTTGGTATGCTCATTAAATATTTATTAAGTGTTAAAAGTTATATATAATGCATATAAATAATTAAAATATATTTTTTTAATAACTGAAGTAAAAGTAATATATCACACACACACATATATGAGTTAAATTTGGTTACATTTAATCTTAAGAATGAAGAAAATTAACATAGTTTTCTCATGCTTAAGTATAAAATATCCCATAAATGACCGTCAGCCCCTTTATATTCATAAGCAGAGTTTTCGTTTTTAGTGACTATTTACTTAGCTAGCCTATATATGCTCCCTTAGTGAAATTACAAAAATCCTAAGACAAGCAAAAACTCTTAGCCACCTTATAAGTTTGCTCAGCTAAACTTGGGTGTTTTTCAATTCACTGACATTTATGCTTAGCTTGCATCCTAAATCATTCATTGTGAATTATTTGTTGAGCATTATTGCTTCATTTTTTTTAGAAATAATTTTTAAAAATTTATTAGAAACAACTTTTAATTTAGAGATTTAAGGATTAATAATGTTTGTATTGAATAAAGTAAAAATGAGTGATGTATACATATGAGACCTTAATTAAAATGCACATTTATACTTAAATTTTATCCATATAATTTTTACAATTAAGTGCTATTTTCTCTATCCTCATATCTTGTTATGCATTTTAGGTGCTTAACTTATACCAAAAATTTTTAAAAATTATTTATTTCATTATATATAGAGAAGATAAATCAAGTTAACCATTAGATATCATAAAAATAAATGACGTAAATAAAAAATTATTTTTGAAGCAACTGGATTTCCATTACTAGTATCTAGTAAAATCAAGTTAAGATGATTTTAAAATATATAAAGAAACAATTTCTTCTAGGGTAATGAAGTATTGTTTTTTTTTTTTTTTTTTAACAAAACAAATTTAAAACTACTGAAACAAGTCATTAAATGTTCATGACGTGTTATGAAGTTTTGTAGATGTGAATAGAATTAACTTCTTGAATGTACTGTACTAATACTATACCTTAAAAAATCATACTATCTCGTACGGATGAAGAGGTAGCACATTCAATCAGTGGCTTGAATGATAAACCATCTCTCTCTCTCTCTCTCTAGCATAATTTGGTGTGCTATAAATACCGTTCCTACGGGTTCTTCCAATAAAACAAAAGCTATAAACACATCTTTCTCATGCCGGAAAAGTATGTGGACCTTTGTGAAAAGAGAGAAGAAAGAAACAAGTGGAGCTCCAAAATTTTAAAAGGTGAAGTGGACCCATCTCACCCATCAAACAAATCTATAATTATACTTGTTTTTCTAATGAAATCAATTTCAATCCCACAACCATTATCCAATTAACGTGGATCTAGATTCAACAACGATGTTTCGTTAAATCACCGAGGGTTTTGTTTTCTTTCCAACAACAACAACAACAACAACAAAGTTTTCATTTCATAGTACAAGTATATGGTTAATATGTAATATCAATATTTGTGTTCATGATTAAGCTCATATGAAATGAGATAAACACAAATTTATTCTTTTGTTAATCGAAATTGTATTTAATTTCAACCACAGAAATATCTTACGGAGTGAGGAAGATAGTTGTATGTATGTGGGGCATGTTGAAGAATATATCATGCATGAGGAAGATTTATTTGCTAGCAAAAGTTACATTCACCCATATGAACTTTCATCTTTTTTAATATTTTCTAGAGGATTTTGATTTAGATTCTTGCTTCCCTCTTTAGGTGGGCATACACGAGTGACATAAAAATAAAATAAAATTAATGTTCATCAAGAACTTGCCTAGATAATTAAATTTAAAGATCAGAAGAATCGCGTGAAAATTGAAAATACTACATCGGTTTTCTTGTTACTACATTTTCTTTCTCTCTCTCGAGAATTACAAGGCTAAACTTAATATTTTCTCTAGAAAAACGAGACCCATTAATAACGCTCACGCGTCAGACACACACATGCAAATAAACGAAACAAGTAAAGAAAAGAAAGAAAGAATAGCTCCCTCTCTTTTCTGTCCCTCTCGTATGTATGATTCTTGCAGCTTTTTTCTTGTTAGAATCAAACCCCATCTCAACCAACACGTAACATTCATATCCCCAACACAACATGAAAAATCTACATCTACCTTTCTTTCTATAAATTTAATTTATTGTATACTAATTAACCCGTTATTAAGTTTTTAACTATGTACACTTTTGAATAGGTCTAACCTTTATACCTTTAGGAAGCTACACGTGAAAGTATAGAACAAATTTACCATAAAGTTGAAAGTCCCTTTTTATTTCTCATCTAGGTTTCTTGATAGTGTTGGAAGGAATCAGGAAAGGCCTATCTCTAATATTCTCAAGTTTGTTTGTTTACCATGAATTTTGATAAGGTTCTGTTGAACAGCTATAGTTTTGGCTTCGTTCCAAATTCGAGTAGTTTGTACTAAAATTATTGTTGTGACACGTTTGGTTCAAGTCATTTTCTTTAAAACAAATAGGTAGCATAAATGATGGGGTGGGAAGGAAAATAAAACAAGCAAGAAAGAACGGAACAGAACCCAATATTATATATATATATATATTTTTAATTATGTTATTAATACGAAGGATCTATCAACAGTCAAAAAGAAAAAAGAACTTTGGATACAATATTACATGTAGATGCGGATGTGGTGGAATATTATACATACAATACAAGCATAAAAACCTACCTTGAAGTCCTAAACATACAAAACGATTCCATGTGGGACTCTCATTCATAACTAGTATTCAAAACTTTTTTCTTTACAGTTCATTTAATTCCTCTAGCTAAAGAGAGGAAAAAACAGAAATTGACCAAACTCCCATGCTGTTTGAGAAAAAAGAAAGAATAAATTCAATGCATCATCATCATCCATCGACATTTTATTCATGCATGCATTTTCAATGGTGATGATCGAGCACTTTATATTATTCAAAAAATCTCCCCCATATAAATACTACTATTTTTTCTTCTATAAACCGAAGACTTGTGCAACCAGAATTCTAGACCAAAATAAAATAAATATGCATAGACCTTTCATCATCATCCTTACGTGCATTATATTAAGGTGGTGGTTTTTTCTTTCTCTTTTCAATTATAGCGACAAATAAAATCAAAACTTGATCTCCACCGTGACATGAGATGAGAGAGATAGACTTTGAAGAAATTTTCTGACAATACGAAACTACTTTGGCAGAAATTAATAAAGGATAGATGTTTCAGACGAAGGATAGATTTTTTGGGGCGATTTGATCCAAAGTAAAATTGACCAAGGGGCATAACAATTTTCTTCTCTTTTCTTTAAAATAAATTGTGCAATTACACATATAAAAAAATTGTTAGTACAAATGATTTGATACCTGGATCTCTTAATTAATATTTAGAGTTTGATCTCTGATTTAGGGTAATAATTTTAACCAAAATAAGTCATTCAAGTAGAAAGAAAATTACTTAAGTATCACATTGGATGGGTGAAAAAAACACCCAAAAGGAAGCAAATGGATGGGTTGAATTATTTTTTTTATGAGTTTAATGCTAATTTAATTTTATTGTAAAATAATTTTAATTTTTAGTCAATCACAATTTGTTGTTAATTGATTTTTCATAAAATTAAATTGAGAGTTGTAATTTCTTGAAAATGTAAAATTATTTTATATCATATTTTTTTATTAAGGTTTATTGATAATAATATTAATAATAATAAAAAAAACATGAATGAAATTATTCTGTTTGTGTAGTGGGAGGGGTCAATTTCGCAGTGAAATTATATGGGTAGAGTGAAGGAACATTTTATAAAGAAAAGAGGGGGGACTAGCACTAGCAGGTACATAACATAACATAAGGCACAACCTTTTCTCCAACCCATCTCTCATAGCCACACACAGACACAGACACAGGTCACAGCATGCATATGAATGATATGGGTGTGGTGTCTGTCACTGATCACTTATCACTGATCATGCATTTTTATTTATTATTTTCATTTTCATTTTTTCAATTTCAATTTGTTTTTCCTTTGCCTTTGCCTCCACGTTGCTTTGTTGCCTTCTTGACCCTCCCTCTCTGTCATTGCCATAATTCATGCCTTCACTTATTATTTTGGCACGTATCCCCATTTCAAATCCCCCCACCCCTCCCACTCAACATTATTTCTTCACCTACCTATGCTCACAATTCTCCATTAGTTACTAAACAAATTAATTAAGATTAGTGATTGGGATCCAACCTTAATAATTAGTCAATGCCTTTTTAGTGTTTTCACCCATCTGTCTAGCTTTTTCCGTAGTGTTTTTCTGTATATCCAACTTTCATTCACAACCCTCTCAATGCACCTTTTGATTTCTCTCCCTCTTTTTATCATATAAAATATGTATTAACTTTATTAATTCATGACTAAAATTCTTAATGACCACATTTACTAGGAGGGCATTCCTTCCCATTTATATTAGTTCCATTTATTCTGTGTTTAGATCAATATTTAGACCTGTTTGCTTCTACGTCTTTAATAATATGTGACATATTAAAGTTAAATCAAAATAGACTTAATTAATCCGACACTTAAACCTAGTAATGTTAGGTTTGAATTTCTCTAACCTAAATTATCTTACCATACACATTCCACTTGAACGTATTCATTGAACATCCGTCTTTTTCAAAGTTATTTTCTGAAATTTGAAATTTTAGGATATATAAAAGTGCATCTGAATGTACAAACTTAAATTACAAATACTTATTCAACCATAACTTAATACGTTTTAAAATGCAAGTCACAGACATGTGACAGAGTTACAGCTCTCGTTTTTTGTTTGACTATAGTCACATATGATAAGAGAGCATTAATATTTGAAGTACTAAAATGTAGATAACCACCTTAGTTAAATTAGTTTTACCCATGTAATGGTCTTGATGGGACCCACGCATAATACACGAGCTAAAGTACTAAACTAAAAGGACCAAGTTAGGTACACTGGTATCCGACCCAGTGATAACCCCTAATTAATTAGATATCCAATTGTCCTTTTTTCCATCACAAAATTGTTAGGGCCCCGAGACTTTGCTCAAATTTCATGCATTTGTTGTATCAATGATATCCTTTTCAGTCATTATAGAATGCGTGACAGACAAGGGATGTCAAACACATCATGTGAGTAACATGTGACTTGGGACATGTGGATGGCTAAAACGAACACTACAAATTTTAGTGTACATATGAGATCCGTGAATCTAATCTTTGTTCCCCGTAGTTTCGTTTTGGCACACCCTATTACAACCCTCTTCTTTATATCTAATTAAATATTTCTTATCTTTGAAAAACACTTGTTAGACCCTTTATATATTTTGTGATGCAAAAGAACCCTCTTAGTCTTATTGTTAATAGTCGACACCTTGATCATTGTTTCAACAATAAAAATATATCATTGTCCAACCAACCCAAATTGAAGGGTGGTGATGGTTTTCTTAAATCATAGAGAATATTTTGTTTATTTAACTTTTTTTTTTTCTTTAAAAACAAGTGATAATCTAGTTCAGTTAATTCAACGAGATATATAAATATTGTAATCTTATTATCGTCTTCAATGAAAATCATATAACAGTTTTTTTTTTTCAATTTTGCATAAAAGTTAGTTTAGTACATGCATGCATGTTAATTCTTCACTATAAATAATGGAAATCAATTACTTGAAGTTTGAATAGACAATAACCATAAACTATTCTCTTAAATGAATTTAAAAGTAAGTAAATGAATCAGATCATAGCCGCCTAGCCATCTCAGCAACCACAATTACAGATTTATTTTCTTAATTTCAATAGTTGCATTCATGTATAAATGCACTGATCACTGCAGATACAACCATTCAAAACCTTCCAGCATATATATGCCCAAGTTATATGATTGAAGTTCTATAAAAAAAGCTAATCATATATTATATTATCATTATCACGTTTGAACTGTGGATTGTGGTTCGATGGTGGACGAGTAAGATCCATCATAGTTCTACCTTCTTAATTGACAAAATTTATTAATTAATTAGCCCCTAATTATATGCTGTACTCTGTGACTTATTGGCTTACTTGGCCTAACACATGCTAATACTGTTAGAAGTGGAACAGTTGTATAACATGTGTGACACACTTGTGAATTGTGACCATAAGATATCACATAAGAGAAAATGATCCATAAGCAAAAGCTCAACCCTTCTGTTTTGGAGGAAAAAACATCTTTGTTTAGAAAAAAAAATAAAAAAATAAAAATAAAAAAAAAAAAAAAATATATATATATATATATATATATATATATATATATATATATGAACATGTTGAAAATTGAAGAAGCATTTTCTTTGAATCCTCAATAATATCACCAAGCACGCTACATTTATATCACTGGTCTTATTGAATGATACATATAGGTTAGACATTATTGGACTTTACGTATGTTTTATGTATAAAGTCCACTAACTAAATATGAAATACTTGTAAAAACGACGTTGGAGGGGTGTGGTGTGGGACAACCATGCACGCACAATTAATCGTTGATGTGGCTGATGAAATCAAATTGAATCTCAAGCTTTATTGCCTGCATTAATTGATTGTGATCTAGGATCAGATCACAGTACCATTGCCTCCAAAACTAGTTTTACCCTCAAAGTGCATGCACATAGCACATTGATGTTCAAATATAGCGTTGGTTTTAACAAAAAGAAGGTATTAGCAAGTTTTTCATTGGAATCTGAAGCATACTACATGAGAGATAATGATAATAGTAATGATAATAATAATACAGGGTATATGCTACTTGATTATGATTTTTAAGATGAAAATTAGATACGGGATAAAGTTAATTATTGCAAAGTGAAATATTACAAACTAGAAGCGACTACAATATTATTCTTTAGCCCTTTAAAGTACTAAGCAGTGCGTTACACGAAGGAAAAAGTCAAAAAGTATAAATATGAGGATCGAATTACAATTAAATGACTGAATTGTTCTAAATTACCTTCAACCTCAATCTGAAGAATCTTTGAACCTAATCTCATCCCATAGCTAGCTAGCATACAATTTGGAGAATTTCGACTATGATTGAGTGCTTTATATATTGGGTTAGCTTAAAAGCATTATTCAAGTGACATAATTTTTATATATAATCAAAATAAATAAATAAATAAAATAAACTGTACTACTTGCTCAAATCGTGCAAATTCTTTAGGTTGGGGGGTTGCCAAATCGTTATCTCAATTCTAAAATATGTCTTGTCTCGTATGCCTCCTAATAGGGTTGCTTTTATATGGATATGGCTTCATTGTTTTTGGATCAAGTTAAGCTAAAGTTAAAACCCAAATCGATCACTATCTATCTTTTCTATTTTTTTTTTATTTTTACTGTTTCTTTGATTGAAATATATGTAAATCCGATGGAGCAAAAAGGTGACCAAACGCAAAAGAAAAGCAAATTCGGAAATGGATTCTTCAAATGATGCCATTATTATCATCTCTATTATAGAGATTTGAGTCATTAATTAATCTAATTAACAAAGGGGTCTTGAATCTTGATTGATCAGCGATTGTGATCAATATTAGACTATAGGTGAAAACAAATATAGTTTGTGAAAAAGGTTAAAGCCGTGTTTGGAGTTTCTTGTTTTTGATTTGGATCATTGAATTTGAATCATCCCTTTTGGAACACGTCGTGATATGGTGTTTGTTTTTTGAGGGAATGGGGTTTCCAAAATTTCCGCCACCCTCCTTTGACTTGATCCCACAAAACCTAATTGCGCCGTGTCAATGAAGCATTAGTAGACTGATTATTATTATTATTAAGCATTTGTTAATTAGTTAATTAAGCATGGTATAGTGATCGATGATAATTGATGTTTTGATAATAAAGCCAGCCACTCTCTTTCGAATACATGTTTGGTTGTTTCAGTTACAACTGTTAAAGAATTTGAGGGGTGTGGTAGGGACCATGTTGTATAATGAGATCGATCGATGATGTGCTTAATTTCTTCAATTATAAATTAATTAGCTTTTTAAACTCATTTGGATTTGCCGCCACTGCCTTGCCTTTTCTTTAATTTTGTCATTTTCACTTACAAAAGGACGATGAGCTTCCCCATCCCAAAGAAACATAAACAAAGTGAAACAAGTCTGGCCTAGTTAATCAATTTGATTTATTATTTTTTTTTCAGGAAAAGAAAAATAAACCATCATTGTTGGGTTCCTTCTTCAAAATGCCAAATGCTTAGGTTTACACTTAAATATTGAGTATTGAGTATTGACCACTTTAATTAGTGAAAGCCTAAAGGGAACTTTAATGCCGGTTTAGAAGTTCACAATTCTTCTGAAAAAATAAATACCAAGATTATGACAAGACCTATTGAATTAGCTCATTCGTGGTTATCAGTCTGAAGAATTATAGAAAGACCAAATTAAATAACCATTTTTTTTTCATTATCCAATTCCATTTGATTTTTACTTCCTAACCTCCATGGACTATGTATATGTATTTGTTAGATTCTAATATAATTTGGCGACGAAGATGTATATAATTAAATCTATTATGTAGTCTAATTAATCATCGTTGATCAATTTGGATAAGTTGTTCAAATATGTACAAAATATCCATAAATATGGGATAGGGAGCACATGGTTCACAAAACAATGGGGCAGGATGGAATATGGGATACAAACAGATCTATCTAGTGCATTTATTAGAAATGAAACACACTAACCATTGCTTCTTTTTAGTAAGCTCTTTTCTCTACAAGGGCTTATTTAGTTTAAGAAAATCGTTTTCTATTTTTTTATTACAAATTTTTTCTAGTTTAAGAAAAAAAAATCTTTGGGACATTGGAGATATTTTTGCTACAAAAAATGAAATGGGAGATGTGTTTAAAAAGACGGTGGTTGAAAAAGTAATTCCAATTAACTCATTTAAGTCATTTCGGTTTATTGATTTAGAGACCTATTAACAAATCAAGAGATTTTTTTCTTTTACCGTGAAATTTGATCACTAACAATGCAACATAACCTCTTCAATGAAATAAAAATGCAACAAAAAGAAAATTAATTGATAAACCTAAAACCCGATCGAAAAGTAACGTTGAATTTATTACTCCAAGGGCTAATGATTTTCAACTCAAATAATGGATGCAATAACTTTTGAGACAAAGAAAAGTTACCAATTCCATTAAAAAAAAAAAAAAAGTTGTACCTAATCCAGTTGCATGTGAACATCAACATATATTGCCAACATAAATGGAATTAGGTGCACTAAACTCTTTTATACCCTCATACATACATAGTTCATCCTCATGCTATATATATATTTCCTTACATATAAACAAAAACAATGTGCATAACTACACACATCATTATTCATGATGTGAGATTGAGCTGTCATTCAAGAATATTGGATGTGGGAAAAAGAAAAGCAAAACATAATCTTTAACACTAAAACTCATAAGAGTTTATTAATCCTAAACAAACATAAAATGATGGATGTTCTGTTATTGGCACGTAGCATTCAACATAACATGTCAGTTATTCCTCCATCCTTTGGCCGACTATGTATCTTATGCCATGAATTCAGATTTTCTGTCTACACATTTTCACAACAGTGTCCCAAACCATGTGGCCCCTGACACTTCACAGCCTAATATCACTACTTATAAATATTTATTTATTTTTTGTTTTTTAATAATTTCCATGCTTTTTTTTTTTTTTCTCAGAGAGAAAAGTTTTGTGGAACTGTTTTGATTTTGACCATTAGGGATGCCATCAATCCCTAAAAGAGTAAAAGTACCACTGTTCAAAATTATAGAGAAACAACCATGATTCGTATGTGACCTAGAAGACATGATTCTTGGCTGTACATACACACATGGGTTACTTTTTATTTTATTTTAAATAATAATAATAATAATAATAATAATATAATCAGAAACAAAAATGATGCTCTCTATTGATTTCCAGCTCTTAGCAAAGTTAATTATCATGGATTTATATATAAATATATATCTATTTTTAAAATTTTGATTGATTCCCTGAGAAATCACAATTTCCATGTGAACTTCTTAACTTTTTTCCTCTCCTCTCTATCATTGTCACCCAACACAATCATAGATAGTTCTGTGGACTTCAACAAACAACAAATTTGGTTGAATCTAGAAAGCGTGTAATAAAATGCCAAGTCCTATAATCTATAGAGTAGAAAATGAATTGAAGTTAGATAGATTTTCAATATATTTTGTTTTTGTTATCCACAACTTACATATATATAAAAACATATAATTTGGACGGTTGATAGAGTAATTTGCACCACAAATTACCCATGTTCAAAAGTTAAGTAAAAGTGAGATGAGGTTGATTATGTGATAAGCACTTGCCACTTTGGATAGGCTCTTTTTTATTTTTATTTCTGGTGGGCTAATAATTAATATACTCTAATCTATAATGAATCAAAATCTTTTATAATAGAGAATCATTACGATGAGATCAAGGGATTGAGAACATTGGGGCATGATAATGGGTTTGATAGATTAGCAGAGACTCTAAAAAGTTGATGTTGAGATGAGTATAGTATAGCCATTGAAACTTGAAAGAAAGAACTATTTGACAGCATGTGTCAAGGGCCAAAAACAAAAACAACAACAAAGTCCTTCAAAGTTTCATTTCCACCAAGAAAGTGGTTGTGGATCAAGAGGAATGTAAGAGAATAAAGCAAGAAAAAAATGAAAAAAATAAAGCTCTTCTATTCAACATTAAGAAACCCACATAGCCTAAAAGGCTATTATACCAATATATCAAAAGTTGGAAGGAGAAACGCTGAAAGATGGAATTTTTGTGTCCCTTTGGAACCCATCTAGGATCCTTTTGACGCAAGAACCAACAAGCCTAACCTAATCAATGGATGAGTCTTTGATTCAAAGATAAATAATTAACTACTATGCATAATCATGAAGTGTTTGATTTAGAATTTTCACTTCTGAAACCACTGTGCTGTGCTGTGCTGCACGTGTACTAACACCACTCATGCAGGTAATTAGGTAGACGTTGTTTCAATGTTTTACCACTAACAAAATCATATCATCATATCCATAAATAAATAAAATCAATCAAGGAGTTCCCTTCCCTCCTTCTTTTGTCGGTTGCCCAAAACATTTAATTATTGAAGAGAACATATTCTAAGTGGTTTCTTCACTTCTAAGGTGGTGATTGTGAATAGAGGAAAAAACATCTATAGGGGCAGGAATATGTACGGCAATGCTTTTTATCACACCTTGTAAGCTTTAAGCTATTGACCCAATGAGGCTGAATCACCCCTAACCAATGTAATGTATGCAGCTTTATCTTATTGTATTATTATTCCCTTCAAAAGTCAATATCAGAGAAATCTCAGATTTCAGAGGACCCTTTGAGGTATTGACTGGTGGAAACTACTGGACATCTCTATTTCAACCAGCAACACAATCACTCTATTTGTGCTTCCTGCTTAAGCTCTGAAACCAGCTACAAGACAACCTAAACTTGGGATTCTACATGTGAAAATTAATGTGCACTGCACTGTTATCTCAGTTTCCAATAACATGTCAAATATCTGAGATAATTTGCCGACAGAAACATGCCATAAATAAAGAGAGTTGATAGTGCCTCATCGTTCTTTCATTTCACAAGCCTATAACATCCTATCGCAACATTGGTGGCAAGGAACGTACGTTATTCGAATTGGTATGGAAGGATATCACACCGTAACAACAGTAACACTTATAAAATACCTATATGAACAGGGTTTTGCCAAATAAAATGAAGCAGCTGCATCGTGACAATGTGTTTTGATAGTGTCAGAAAGTAAGGTAGAATTGAACAAAGACACTGGAATGAATAGCAATAGTTGAAAGTTACTTAAAACTACTCATATATTCAATCGATTAGGATGAGAAATAATTGAACACCAAATTGAAGAATCGAGACTAAAGTTGTTGAACCGTAATTGAATTGAATAATGCTCAAATTGAATATATAACATGTTCACACTTCAACCGGTTCAAGCATCCAGATTAATTCATGAAACATCTTTTTGCTTGCATTTGACTACCTAAATCTAATTAGAGAACATTTTCCTAGAACAACACAACATTTATATATTTCAGTTTCTTTCAAGATAAATATCAATGTTAAAGAAATCTAGCCTCATAACTGCTCTATATCCTGGGTAGAAAAGTGTTTGTCTATAGTGTTGAGAATTTCTTGATCAATTTCGGTGGTGGTAACAAATTTCGGTAAAGAATAATCCAATACTTTTGCTGGTACCACATCACATTCAGCAGTTTGATTCTCCTCCTGCATTTCAGTGTCTTCAAGGTCTTTCACGCTAGAGTCTTCGTCCAAATTGAAGAGTTGGGACTTTGTCTCTAAGCATGACTTCAAATCCTCATCGGTTCGGGCTTTATTAATTTTATCCATAAGATCACTTAGAGCTGATAACCTTTCTATCCCCTTTCCCCCTTTTGAAGCTCTATCAGCTTCATCATCAATTGATTCATTGATGTCACCATCTACAGCACTTTTCTCAAGCTTCTTTAATCCTGAATCAACAATTTGTTGTATTCTCATTCTCAAACCATCACTTCTTGTAGAGTTTGATCTTAGCTGTAATTTTATCCCAGGGATCATTGCCTCATTGCTCTCTATTGGAGTAGGATTAGACTCCAACGCAGAGGGCACATTGTCATCCAATGACTTCACGGCTAATACTTCTTCCAGTAAATCTACATTCTGCATGTATCGGTCAAAAGCTTCATTTTCCACTTCAACATTCCGCTCCTTGTATTCCTTTAACTTGGCAAATCTCCATTCATTGATAGCTGCAGCATCCTATAATATCATCACAATGCTATTACTTTCACACAACATACAGGTCACCAAAACAAGTTATAAGATTAAACCAAGCATTGCTTATGTGTTGTGTACCTTTCTAGTTAGTGGCTTCTTGGAACGAAGTGAAAGGTGTAAATTATTGAATTGAGCAAAACTATTGGAAAGTTGGCGAAGTGATGCAACTCTACCCGCACTTCTGAAATAAAAGACGAAAAAAAAAGAAGAAAAATCCTCAGCTTAGGATTAACATCTAACAAGTCAGTGAGGAAGAAACTGAAAGTTCAAGAAAATTACTGCATTAAGAAAATGGTATAACACGCATGCGCGTGCATGCATACACACAATATTGACCCATTACTGAATAGAACGATTCATGTGAGGTAAAATATGAGAAAACTGTGAGCAGTGAACAATAGAGTCCAGCCTGGCTTTAAAATTAGAAAATAGCAATGCTATTCAGCAGAAAAGAAAAATCTTGTAATAAATTTTTTAAATATATTAGACATATTTCCAGTAAAGCCCAACATGTTTAAAATATAAACTAAGAAAATTGATGCAATGCACATGTAGGGTGCTGATGCTCATAACTTACGTTGATTGAGGTGGTTCTAAGGATTGCTGATCAAGAGGAGAGACGCCAGAAGAGGGTGTCTTGTCTGGAAAAGTTGAATTAGCTTTTAACACTGCATTCACCATAAGACACGGAAGCAAAGGGACAGGAGAATAAACATCTGTTAGGATCTTATATTATGGGAAATATTAAAAAAAGAAAAAAGAGAGAAAATATATAGATAATTGCAATCATAGATATTAGATTGACAGAATACTTACATATTTTTTAATATGTAGAAGAAAGTTGTATTTTTAATGCACTAGTTAAACAATGTTTACAAGCCCCCCCACTAAGTCCTATGGGTAGGGCCCAAAGGGGATCAACTTGCACCATTACAATTTACACGTGAAAAACTGGTGACCTTGGCCAGAAAATGCCTAAAAATGCAGAAGAAAGAGATGAATACACAAGAAAGAAGGATATGAGAATGTCCCTGAGTTCTTAAAACCGTATTTGATCTTAGAGAAGATCACTGACCCAAAAACCTAAGAAAATGGGATGAAAAGGTCCAATAGGGGAATTTTCTGGTTTCTCATGAAGAGTCCAAAAATAGGGCCATGATTATGATATGGTCTTTTATCAATACCAGATGTAATTTGCCACAGTGGAGAAAGATGCCGCTACTGCTCCTGTCATCCCATAGTGCCAGAATGACTCAATAGTGCAGCCAGCTACGGACTTCTATTGATAACTATATGCTTGAGTGATAAGTGAGTATACTATTGAGTGTGAAGTGAAAAAAAAAACTATTGACTGAAAAAAAGTGTGTAGCCATTACACAAAAACTACTATTACTGAATATACACCTAATACGGGTATGGGTACAGCAACTATTTAAGAGTACCCATGCATCATAGCTCTAAGTCTAAGGTAAGTTATTTTTCAAAATAAATAAGAGTACATTTATTGTTAATCACTCATGTGCAAAGGTGAATATACTACTATTTGAATCGCAATTCAAATCATGAATAGGAAGGCCCTTTTTTCCAAATCGTGAATCGAACTGTATCATGAGTTGTAAGATTCAGGATCAATAATAAAATAAACAAAGCATATACAACTAATAAAGACATAAAAGCACAAATTCATGATCAATAGCTAAAAAACATAAATTTAGGAGCATTTTAACATTAAAAAACATATAAAAAATAAAAACATGTGTGGATTGTGGAAGAGAAACACACGAGTAGTGGCAGACAATGAGCAGAACCTTAGTAAAATGGTGTGTAAAGAGAAACATACAAAGCACAATGGATGAGAAGCAAAGAAGAGAACAATAAATTAGAATTTTCAGAACCAGATCACACATGACCCAACCCAGTTAGAGGTGTCACCCAATTGTGGTAGAATTGCATGATTCAGCCACAGAACCATGCCTCCTACAACTCAGCAGTGATTCATGGTACAATTCATGCACCAAAACAAGTCAGCATCCGATTCGCATCACCAGCCACTTGAATCAAATTGTCAATCATAAGATACTGATAACATAGCTATAGACTACTTTATAGTTTTATAATAGTATAATATATGATTAATTAATAAATAAATAACAAAACAGCAAAACAACCCTCCCTACACTGTTTGGGGTTCAGGCCCAACACCAACTCTCACCCAAGAAAAAAAAATAGACCTAGTCTCTTTCTCCCATCATCCGCACCTCCTCATTCCATCTTCCTTCAGAAAAAAAAAAAAAAGGAAACCTATCCATAGCTATTGCAACCCAAACTAGGGCAGAAAAAACTTTGACTAGAGGTTGCCTCACTGGAAAACTAAAGGATATTCAACGCCTCTTTGGAAAAGTGGCCACTCCACCCACTATTGGCCACAAAATGGCTGCTAAATGCACCGCAGTGGCCAGGCAATCCACAATGGCTCTTTGAGGAGCAGTAGGGTGCCACTCCAATCCATTATTCCCACATTCACAGTGCTATCGCACACAATTGATAAATACAAGCTTGATAACTAGCTTTAAGGACCTTTTTCCAATTATATGCTAAGTGCACTATATAAGATGACTTCAGCTGCAACATCAAGGTTTTTAGGCTTACCACGACAACAATTACGGTCACATTGGATGCAAGGATCACGGCAAAACCACAACTGTAACTACAATTTAAAAACTTGGATACAGCACAAATAACATAAAAGGACAAAACTCAGCTTTATCAATAACACTGAATTCATAGCTCAATGGCATGAGCATCATTAATCTAAGGCACAACTAAATAAAGAGTAAAGCAAATCAGGGGCAGGATAAACGGTTAGAGAGAGAGAGAGACAGAAAGCTCAAAAACAGGTAAAAACAAAACCCTAATTTTTCTGAACTAATCGAAATGACATGTTAACAACAAATTCCTTCACCTTAAGTACACTTTAACAATTTGCTAGATGGTAAGATCACAGCACACAACAAGTCACACAGTCAGAGCATGTTGAATCAATTATAAACGGCACAAAGTAACACAGAGATAAAGATGTATGTTTTAGGGTAGCGAAGAAGAGCAAGAATGTTTTTTTTTTTTTTTTGTGTTCTGAGAGAAAGGGAAAAAGAAGGCAAGGAACTAACCATGGATATGACAGGGGTTTTGATTTCTAGAACAGCAACTTTTGCAGCATTCATAGGGGCACCTTGAACGAGCGACATTGCCGCACTGTTTGCACTTGGGTTTGTTGTGGCCGCGTTGGGACTTAAGCGGAGTAGGGGCCACACCTAGGCCTACGCCTAGGGTTCCCGGTTTCGCCGCCGTGGTGGTGTTGGGTGTCGCCATAGAATAATAGAGTAACAGCCACACCCAGCTCCACCTTTGGTTTCTTCTTCTTCTTCTTCGCGCGAAATTGAAAACACCCCAACCAGCTACAAAGGGAAAGGGAAGGGTTATTTTTCTTATTTTCTTACACTTATTTCGTCGCTAATCGCTATAACTATAAGGTTCGGGTTCGGGAAGGAAGAACTTTGCCTCTGGGCCTCTCTCGTCACTGGGCCCGATCCGATTCAAGTTTTCAACAAGCATTCATTTGTCAGAGTTATTACTACAAATTTGCAATGCCTTTTTGTAAATAATTAAATATAGGTGAAAATTAAATAAATTGTTAAAAGAAAATGTTTTTATGGTCAAAATATAGATTTGAAATATTAAAATGGAGGCATTTAAATTCTTCACTTGAGTTGTGTGACTTAATTATGTTTCTAGTTATGGGTGTGAAAAAATAATTCGGTTCAGTTTCTAAAATTAATTGAATCGAAACAAACCAATTTTTGAATTGATAAACCAATTCAGTTAAAAAGTATTTTTATTCAAACCTATTCATGATTAAACTGATTTTAAAAAATTAATTTGGAATCAAATTAATTTTGAATCAACTCGAATTATTTTTAAAATTCGAATTGATTTTGAATCATTTCTGAATTAATTTTTTAATCGAATATTCTTTAAAATAAAAAATTCGAACCAAATCGATTGGGCTCAAACTGGATTTTGTTGTACACCCTTACTTCTCGGAAAGAAATTTTCTTCATGGGCTTTCTAGCTAAGTAGGTGCTTCAAAGCGACTCTGTTGGACAATTAAGTGTTTTTTTTTTTTTTTTTCTTTTTAAGTTTACAGCATAGATTTTGTCCATATTTTTTAACATTTAGAATCACTTTTTTTTTTTTTTTTTTTATATAGGTATACACTTGCAATGATTTCTAAACAATTAAGGAAAGGCTAGTGAAATGTATAAGGAGTGTAAATATAATATATTTTAAAAAATTAAAGGATTATTGTATGGATAAAAAAAAGAATAGTATCGTATGTAACCTAAAAATATAAAGTAATGTCAATGTTTATTAATTAATTTATTATAAAAAACAATTAACTTATCATATACATAATTTGCAGTTAAATGGTAATATGGAAAATTAAAAAATCAACATTCATAGTGTATTCATTATTTATTAAAAAAATAATGAAAAAAACTACACAAATAATAGTAGGTCTTATTGTAACTTATTTTTTTATATATATATAAAGTGAGATTATATTCCTTATTGATGTAAAAATATCAAAATCTTAAAAAAAGATAATGTTTTTTTCAACTCTTTTTATGTGTTTTTTTTTCCTAGACAGTATAAAAAAGTTTATAACCTAGACAACATGTTAATGGTTAACCAAGTTGATGGATCCTTTGGTTTGCCTCTCTTCCTTTTGTTGTATGATTTATTTATTAGATTATTAATGACATGGATCGTGTAATCTGAATTGCGATTTGCTGATGATCTGAAAGATGAGGTTTGACATTGGCAGCGTTACGTTAAGTCTCTGAAACCCACACACATGATGTCGGCAATCATAACAATTAACCCGCCACTAACTACCACTCGCTCTCACTTTCCTCCTATTGGCTATTAGCTACTGTTGTTGTTGTCGTCGTCGTCTTATCCAACCAACTAACAACTCATTTCAGATCATTCACTCTCTCTCACTCAACAACATCATGGAGGGTCTCATCAAAGGCTTGGTCAACGTTGCTCTCGGTGCCGCCGATCATCGTCGTGAAGAACAACAACAACAACAAGGAGGTGATCGCTCCTGGGCCGACCTCGTCTCCGGCGCCGATCAGGATCAGGTTTCCATTCCCACAATTCAACACGTACTCTCATTTTTTGCAAGATCACCCAATATATCATTTTCATTTTTGCAGGATCACCCTCGTCCTCCTCATCGTCAGCACCAACAACAGTGGCAAGAGGATAACAGGACTTCCAACAAGCCTCATCAGGTCAATGTTATTTTCAGTATACTATATTTTATATTCCTAATTAAACTATTATTCACGTACTTCTCCTCCATTGCTCCTTTCTCTCTCTCTCTCTCTCTATATATATATATATATCCAGGAACAATATCGTCCACAGTACCAGGATTCTCAATCTCAATCTTTCAACGCACCCCACAAGGTAATTAACACTTTTAACGTACACAAACATGTCATGGCTGCACCTTAGCTATAAACTTTACAAATTATGCATTTGCTTGCTTATCTCAACAGATCATAACTGAATGTTTTTATTTTTATTTTTAAATGTAATGTAGCAACATTGTTGTTGCCTTCATGTGATAGATCACTTGTGCTCAATATGTACACAATCCCAACCTCGCACTTGCTTTCATCCAGATCTATCTCTGTCTCTGTGTCTGTGCATACAGTTTAAGATTGTTGTTAGAGAAAAAAACATTACAAGTTTTTGTTTTTTTTCCAATTTATGTACAAGATAAATGATACACTGAACTGGGTAGTTGAGATAATCTGACTTCATGATAGCATGGTGAAAATGTTGAGCAAGTTTGGTTATTTGACACTGTCTTTTTCTTGTTTCAATGTCATGCAGGATATAATAGGGAGAATTTTAGTATTAAAATTTAATTATTTAGTTGAGGTTTAGTTCTTATTTTTTTTCTCAGGCGGATGAAGATCAAGATGGATGGCAGACTGTTGGCAAACCTTCAAGGCAGAAACACAAGGTTTATCTTTTAGTTTTAATCAATATGTTAAATGAAAAACTTATGCGGCTTTTTTCTGTGTTTTGAACCATTTTAAACAAATTGCATTATGTTAACATTGCTGTTACTGGTATATCTTCTTTGAATTCTACTATGTTAACCTTGTTACTGAATTTGTGATCTAATCATTTCTGAATGTTATATTCATTGTCTTAATCTGAATGATTGATCTTACCGATTTGATGTAGGTTTCAAAGGACAACTGGAACAGCTATAAGCGACCTGCTGATGAGCAAGAATACTCTAATGAGACCGAAGTTGGTGGTGGTGTGGAGCCTTCAGAAGATGAACTTGCTGATCTAGCAAGAGCTTGTGAAAAACTCTGGGATCTTGATTTGAATCGTTTGGTACCCGGCAAACACTACGAAATTGACTGTGGTGAAGGGAAAAAGGTTTACCAAAAGGAAGATGTTGCACAGGGGAGCTTGTTTACTTGGGTTAGTGATGATGTATTCAGAAAGCCTACATTTGGTCGTTTCCTTTCGCTTTTAGATAATTACAATCCACACCAAGGATCTAAGGAAGTAGTCACGGCTGAAGAGAGACAAGAGCAAGCTTCTTTCATAGAAGAAATCAGTAGAACAGCACCAATTAAATATCTTCATAAGTATCTTGCATCCAAGGGAATTGCATCAGGGAGTTACCAAGATTTCAAAAAAATGATGACCAATTTATGGTTTGACCTTTATGGCCGTGGTGGCACTTCTGGTTCCTCTTCTGCTTTTGAACATGTTTTTGTTGGAGAAATCAAACAATGTGGTGAAGTTTCTGGCTTTCATAACTGGCTGCAGGTATGACCTCTTGTTTTTCTTCTGCCTGTTTGTGTATCTAGTATCTATTCACAATTCATGCCAAATTGAAGGTGTATTAACTAATTATATAGGACGTCATGTTTGGTGCTCTTATTTTCAACCAATATTCTGATATTACCAGTCTAGTGTTATTGTAAACGTAGCTCCTTGAAGAATAACTTCATAGTTGAAATTGCTAAGAATACTTTGCAATAGTCTTGTGTAGTCAATGACATGCTATAATTACAAGTACTTATTCAGACCTGTTAATTTCTTTGTTATTTTTATTTTTGTCCATAACTTTTGGTAATGCTTCTTTCCAAAAGTATTTTATCTTGTTATTTGTGAAGTCATTAACCTGTTAAGTAGATGAAGCATGCACAGATATATTCTGTTTCTTTAATTTGAATTTATCTTGTCTCTCTGTGACTATTTATCTCACTTGTTGATGTATTTTGGCAGTTTTACCTTGAAGAAGAAAAGGGGAGAGTTGATTATCAAGGCTATATTTTCCCCCGTCGACGGGGACAAATTGTGAGTAACTATTTGTTAAACTCATTTTATTGGCAAATTATTCCAATCACAGAAAAAATATCTTCCAGCACCAACAAATTATTTTTCCCAAAACAATGAGAGATTTCATTATAAATTTTCATTCAGAGTTCTGTTTCATTACAAAATTCAGATCTTTTATTCTTTATGCTGTAACCAACTCATTTTTAATGTTATCTGCCATTGTAACTTGCAGCCTGACTCAGATACCCAGCTTCTGACTCTTCAGTTTGAATGGAATGGTGTCCTAAAATCTGTATCAAGCACTTTGGTTGGAGTGAGCCCTGAATTTGAAATTGCTTTGTATACCCTGTGTTTCTATGCTGGCAGGGAGGATAACCACATTCAACTTGGTCCATATGAAGTTAATATCAAGTGCTATCGTCTTGGCGACCGAATTGGATCTGTTTTCCCCATTGCAGAATCTTGAATTTTCACTTTCCAGCAATGATAGTAGTTGTTTGCAATGAAATTGTTTGTTATGCATACTTGAGAACTTGTAGTTCATGGATGTAAAGGCAACAAACACCAATTAGACCAAGTAGTACAAGGTAGCTTAATATTTATAGAAGTACATACATTTGGTGGCTCTTTTGGATAAAGATAAACAAATTCTTGTGGAACTAGTTTCCTTCTGTTTTTAATTCAGTTCTCAAGTATATGATATTGTGTTATTATTAAACTCTCAGATTTTGCTGGCTTGCGTAGATACATTTAGATGTCTAGGAAATTTTATTGGATGCATGCATGAATGCATGATAGTCCAATTTTTGGATACGTCCAACAACTTTGAGTTGTGCTGCAAAGACAATTCCTACCAGCTCTTACGAAAATATCTAGGAAAGACTCGAGATATTTTTTGAAAAGTGTTCTTTCTAATTAAGATTTTTACACATATAAGTTCATGCCAAATTCTCAAATTTCCAAATATTTTTCTGAATTGATTTTAGTTCCAAATTGTGTATAATTGTCATGGGTGATTAAAATCCACAAGTACAGAGGGTGTACCTCACTCTGTAGCTAGTTGTCAATAAGTGCAGCAGCATGTGCCACGAGTGTGGAAATAGCTAAATTAAGTATTGTGTATAAGATAAGATGTGAGTTTTTCTTATAATGACAATGAAATTAGATTCTCTTTAAGAAAAGGGTTGATTATACTTGACCAAGAAGTTAGGTTCCACGTACTTATAGCCATAAACATCATTTACTCGTTTAAATTTGAACTGCACTCATAACTTCACCAATCAGAATGGTTCCTTACCCTTGCTTGGCTTGTTCTGAAAGAGAGAGATTCCCTCCATTTTGGATTGCTTTGGATAGAAATAAATCTTATGAAATCATTGGATTTCACCACGAGGGGTTCTAGAAAGCTACTTTTTTTCTTACACCCGAAGAAGCTTATGCTAAAAGAAAAAAAGTTTCATAACTAAACGTCGATGGCTGCTGTCATGTTTTGTTGATTTCCAAATCTTAATTGAGGCTAACTTGTTTACATGTCCCTTTTCCCTTGGTCATAGTCCTAATAATACTTATTTTTAGTTGAGAGAGGAAATGTGACAAACGTTAAAGATAAGGTTATATTTCATCCACAAAAAATTGTGTCCCATGAATTACGTGCACACAGCTCATCTCAAAAACCCTTGGTATGAGATAGATAGTGTACAAAATATCAAAAATCAAAGCATTTTGGAAGATTATGAATCAGAAACAAGATCAACTTGCCCGATTTCTCAATCAAACTTGAATACTTCCACGTTGCATCTGATATTGATGCATTATATATAGCCGACAATAATTTACACTTGTTAACCAAGTTCTTCCTAACATGTATGTCTGTCCCCTAATTAATAATATCTTTAGTTTAGGAAGTAATATTATGGGCCATACTATGCAAATTATATCATCAGTGCAAGCTTTGTTTTGTTATGTTTTTGGTCTCTTAAGTGGGGGATTGGAGAGAGTTTAACTGGGATTTGAACCCCAACTACTCTTTCTCCAAGTCTCAACTCTTGAGTCTTGACTACTTGGAAAACCATTAGGTAAAAAAAAAAGCATTTGAATATTGTCCATACTTCCTGAGTTTAAAGATAGTATACTTATAAGATAGTACTGAAAATGTTAAATAATTATAATCCTTTGTTTATGATAAATTAGATAATTTTTATTAATTTTTATAAAATTATTTTAAAAATCATGTATAAATAGAATGATAATATAACTCCATCACTAAATCTTTAGTGAGAGGATAAGAGGGTGTCAATTTAAGAGAAGCAGTTTCACTGTGATACCTCGTGTGGCGTGGGTAGCATGGAATCTAGGAATTGGATCCTCTAGAGTTTGGAATTGAACTCCAACCCCATGCAGTTATAATCCAAACAGTGCATAAATTTTGAAAAATAAAACTATGCTTTATTTTAACAAATAAAGAAACATTTTTTCAGGGTTATGGTTTGTGCAGTTAAAATTTTAACTGGAGGGAAATCTTGATCCTAGAATCTAATGTAGATGTAATGAAAATCTCATTTAAAAAGGATTTAAATCTATTTGTCTATATAAAAAGGGACATGAACATTAAATTAACTTGATTGATTAGGTTATTACTATCAAGTTCTACTCTTAATTTTTTTTCCTTTATATTCTTTGGTCGAAAGTTAGATACTAATATTTTTAAGTATGGATGTTTTTCATACATATGAATTTAGGGATTCAATATCTGATCACATATTTAAGGAAAATGGTTATTTGTCGATCAATCTATACCATGTTGTTGACTATGAAGTTTTACTTTAGTAAAAGATGTTCTTCCATACACATGAATCTGAATCAAACTGGTGATCACATACATAAGAAGCATAGTTATCTACCAACCATATTACTGTTGATTACCAAGTTCTGCTTAACTAAAGCAATCTTGAAGACTTGAGAATGATTTGTTTCCCCTTAATCATTTCCACATATCAAAGTCAAAAATCCCGAATATCATGTCAATAATCAATTCATCCAAAATTCCTCTGCAATTATGGAAACTTCCTTGTTATTTCTGTTGTTAGTTGTTACTATCTTTTTAATCAATGAGATAATGGATAAACAGTACAAAGGCTTTACCAGCCAGATTTATAGCGTGTTTGGATTCGCGATTGTCACATCTTCTGGCACGCAAATCCAAACAAGCTATAAAGTATAAACAGCTAGCTAGTAATCCATAAAAATTGCAGCATATTAGCAAATGGAGAATCTCATCAGCATTTTAATTCTTCCTGCAAGTGTCATAGTTTGGACGTTTTCATCAAACCAAATAATTGCAAGTCTGTGGTAGGTATTAGGAAAATTGTTCCCAGATGACAAAAAAAGTACTTCTCATCCACACTCAATGGCTATACATAATTGGTCAACATTAAAATTCCATTAATTCCAATCAATAAAACGCATATGTTAAATCTGAAATGGTATGAAAAATTGAGTAGTTATCAAAAACACGCGGAAAGAACGGTCCAAGACTAATGAAACCAAAGACTTCATCTGAACCACAGGTTTTTCCCAACTAAATGAACATTCAACAATTCTTATCCTGAGCCAGGTGAAGCAGAACCAAGAAAATATATTGAAATTACGAGATATATATTTTCATCCACGAAAAAAACTCAGTTTGTAGGAAAAAAAAAGGTATAGAAGAAGACAGAAACCAGTGACAAGCTAGTTCTTCATTTGGTGGGGTTTGTAATACAAAGCCACTCATCAGTTATCACAGAAAAAGAAAAGAAATATAAATAATTAAACTTTCCATTTTGGCACATTCAGTTTTGGCGTTGAAAGCTGTTTGCAGCTGCTATCAAAGAATTCATTCCAATAATTTAGATCAAATATGGGATTTTTATTTCTACTGTTTTTTAAAAAATAATTTCAGCTGATTCTTTTAGTATTCATTTCATTTCAGATTACGAAACAAACATCTATTAAGGCACGCTAATTAATATACCTCAATCAGTGCAATGAGTTTAGCAAAACGTCTAAGCAATGAGTATTAATCTAGTCACAAAGTCACGTATTGGAACAATGATCCTTCAAAGAAAAGCTATTACCTAGTGCGAAACTACCACGTATCTCAATCATTCTCCAAGTGACACATAAATTAAATGACTAATAATTCAAAATTCCAATATGATTGCATATTTGCATGGCTGATAGTATGTTACTACTTTCAGTCCTATTTATACAAAACAAATACTTAATTTACTAATATCTATGTAGTTAAATTGATTATTTTTGTCATAAATTTTTATTTTAATCTAATACTATCCATAACGTGTGAATTTGTTTTAAAAAATATTTATTAAATAAGTGATTTTCAAATGAAAAAATAATTACTATTTACTTCTTTAAATAAGTAAAAAATTATTTATTTAAAAAAATAGTTTAAATAAATATATTTAAAAAATATAAAAAAATTTATTTTATTAAAATAAATACTTATTTCATAAAATAGGTTTAAAGGTACAACGTTAAAGGATTTAAGTGGTAGTTATTTTTAAAAGATAAAATTTTCAGCCAATAAATATACTTTGTTTCTAATAAATGCATTTACTTTCATGAAAAAATAAGTGCATATAACTAATATTCCTTAAAAATAATTTAACAATTAGTATACTTTTTTTATTCAAAACAATCAATGTATAATATAATAGCTGGGATATAAAAGAAGATGTCATGAGGATTGTTACTCCATTTTCATATGTGTGACATCATTATAATTATTCATGTATCAAATTCTCTACAATATTCTTTGTATTTAATATGTTTTTATCTCATTCTTCTAACTTTTTATTGTAACAGAAAAGTTATAATCATAATTAATTATTTAGTATTACACTTTTAATAAAAAAAATTGATAGTTACACATTTCATAATGAATTATTTTCCTTGTATAGTTCTTATAAGAAATCACATTTTTTATGCTATGAATCATTATTCTTTATAGACACTTAAATTATAATAAAAAATTCAAAAGCTTAGTTATTTAAGGTAACTAAGTACATCAAATCTATGGTTAAGGGAAAAGGATTCTCTCCAATGACATTTTTACTGGATGAGATCCCAACCCTTTATTTTTTTTTAATAAAATATAAAATATTTGTTTTATAAAATTAATGGTTGGATGGTTCACTGCACACTCTTATGTTATTTTTTCAACATGAGAGGATCTTGATCCATGGTTAAAGCCCAGTTAGCAAATTTGAAGAAGAACAATTACGTAATATATCATTTTTGTGCATAAACATGTTTGTAGAATCAATACAATATTTTTATTATATGTGCGTAGAGGGGAGTATGCAGTTTGCAAACAAGAATGAAAATATGTTACATAAAAGCAAAATTATTTTTGTGTATCATTTTTGAAGAACAATTATGTAGTATGTCATTTTTGTGTATTGATTTAATGTTATAAAAAATATCTACTCAAATGAATCAATTATGTAGGGAAAATTAATAGATGAGAGAGAAATTGTTGTCAAGTGTAACATTGATTTTTCAAAATGTGTGATTAAGTGTTTAATTTAAGATACAAGAAGATTTAAATTGTAATTTATGTTATTTAAATAACTAATAAATAAAATAAAGTGTGTTGTTGGTGTGTTATTGGAAGTATAGTGGATTTCAATAATATTTGAATTTTATTGTTATGTAAGAGGGGATATGCTTAGATAATGTATATGGGCAAATAGAAAAACTCTCAATGTTTAAATACATAAAACTTATTATTTTCAATTATCTCTTCATTTTCCTTCACCACTTCCAAATTTATCTTCTTCCATGAGACAAGTTGAACTCTTATTTTTGGTAGTTTATTCTCTTCTTCCTTAGAGTTTCTTTTATTGTTATGGAGTGGATAGGCTCTTCTTATTTCACCTCTAACCTCCTATACACTATCTAAAAAATATTAAAAAAAAGAGTAATGTCTTGAAAATTGGAAAAAAAAATAATTTTTTTCAAAAATATTAGGAAACAAAACTAATGTCTTAAAATTGAAAAAGATATGAAAATTTTAAAAATATGAAAAAAAGAAGAGTAAGGTCTTGAAAACTTTAAACAAAATTAAAAAATTTTAAAAAACAAGAGGAATATCTTGAAATTTTAAAAAAATATTAAAAAAAAGAGTAATGTTTGAAAAATTGGAAAAAATGAAAATTTAAAAAATATTAAAAATCAAGAAGATTGTTTTGAAATTTTTTAAAAATTAAAAATTAAAAAATATGAAAAAATAAATGTAATGTCTTGTATTTTTTTAAAAAAGTGAAATTTTTAAAAAAATATTAAAAATCAATTTGAATGTTTTGAAAAATGTGAAAACAAATGAAAATTTTTAAAATATGAAAAAACAAGAGTAATATTTTGACATTTTGAAAAAACTAATATTTTTTTAAAAAATATATTAAAAAACAAAAAGAATGACTTGAAATTTTTTTAAAAAAAAAACAAATGATATAGGGTTTCCCAGAAACTCAAATTGATCTATGGTTTCATAAATGAACCCACAAATATTTAGGATTTTAATAAATGAAACTTTAAATTGCAACCATAAATATTTTGGGTTTTATAAACGAAACCTCAATTATTTAGGGTTTGATTAATGACAACTTAAATTAAAACTCCAAATAATTAGGATTTCATCAATGAAACCTTAAATTTAAACTCTAAATATTTAGTGATTCATAAATAAAATCATTAATTGAAACCATTAATAATTTGTGTTTCATAAATGAAATAGTAAATAAAAACCCTAAAACTCAACTTCAATCAAAATCTTGAATATTTAAGGTTGCATAAACAAAATCTTAAATATTTAGGGTTTCATAAAAGAAATCTTAAATTGAATACATAAATATTTAAGGTTTCATTGATGAAATCCTAAATTTCATCCTAAATTGAAACCCTAAATATTTAGGGTGTCAAAAATAATTCCCTAAATATTTATGGTTTCATAAATGAAACATTAAATCAAAACTCTAAATATTTAGGATTTTATTAATGAAACTCTAATTATGTAGAGTTTCATTATTGAAACCCTAAATATTTATGGTTTCATGAAGAAGGCATTAAATATTTAAGGTTTTGACAAATAAAACTCTAAATTGCAACCATAAATATTTATGATTTCATAAACGAGACCCCAATTATATAAGGTTTCATTAATGACAACCTAAATTGAAACCTTATATAATTGAAGTTTCATTAATAACAACTTAAATTAAAACTCAAAATAATTATGGTTTCATAAGTAAAAATATTAATCAAAACCCTAATTGTTTAAGGTTTCTTTAATAAAATCTCAATTATTTAGGGTTTGATTAAAAAAACCCTAAACTCGTTCTAAATTGAAATCTTAAATATTAAGGGTTTTATAAACAAAATCCTAAATATTAAGGGTTACATAAACAAAATCCTAAATATTAAGGGTTTCATAAATGAAACCTTAAATTGAAAACATAAACATTAAAGGTTTCATTGATTAAATTCTAAATTTCATCATAAATTGAAACCCTAAATACTTAGGGTTTCAAAAATGAAATTTAACTATTTAAGGTTTCACAAATGAAACATTAAATCGTAACCCTAAATATATAGAATTTCATAAATGTAACATTAAATTGAAACCCTAAATATTTAGGCTTTCATAAAGAAACCACTAAATATTGAAGGTTTTGATAAATGAAACAATAAATATTTAGGATTAAAATAATTAAATCCTAAATTTCTTATTAAATCTAAACCCTAATTAATTAAGAAACCCTAAATAATTGAGGTTTTATTAATCATTAATCAAAACCCTAATTACGATTTCATAAATTAAAAATTAAATCAAAATCCTAAATATTTCTAGTTTCATTAATCAAAACCTTAATTATTTATGGTTTCATTAATGGAACCGTAAATTGAAACCTTAAATATTTAAGATTTCATCAACGAAACCTCAATTATTTAGGGTATCATTAATGATAGCCTAAATTAAAATCCTAAATAATTAGGGTTTCATAAATAAAATTCTAAATTTAAACCCTAAATACTTAGGGTATCATAAACAAAATAATTAATTGAAACCATTAATAACTTGTGTTTTGTAAATGAAACACTAAATCGAAACCTTAATTATTTAGGGTTTTATTAATGAAAAAAAAATAATATTTTAGGGTTTTATTAATGAAAAACTAATTATTTAGGGTTTTCATTAATGAAACCCTAAAACTCACCTTAAATTGAAATCCAAAATATTTAAGGTTTCATAAATAAAATCTTAAATATTAAGAGTTTCATAAAAAAAAAATATTTAAGGTTTCACAAATGCAACATTAAATCGAAATCCTTAATATTTAGGATTTCACTAATGCAACTATAATTATTTATAGTTTCAATATTGGAACACTAAATTAAAAGCTAAAACATAAAAAAGCATTAAATATTTAAGGCTTTGATAAATAAAACTTTAAATTGTAACCATAAATATTTAATTTTTCATCAACGAAGCCTCAATTATTTAGAGTTTCATTAATGATAACTTAAATTGAAACCCTAAATAATTAAATTTTCATTAATGACAGTCAAAATTGAAACTCTAAATAATTAAGGTTTCATAAATAAAACCCTTAATCAAAACCTTAATTATTTAGAGATTCTTTAATAAAACCCTAATTATTTAGGGTTTCATCAATGACACCCTAAAACTCCCCTTAAATTGAAACCCAAAATATTTAGGGTTTCGTAAATAAAATCATAAATATTAAGGGTTTCATAAATGAAACTGTAAATTAAAAACATAAACATTTAGGGTTTCATTAATTAAATTTTAAATTTTGTCATAAATTGAAATATTAACAATTTAGGGTTTCATAAATGAAATATTAAATCGAAATCCTAAATAAATATGGTTTCATAAATGTAACATTAAATAATTAGGGTTTCATTATTCGAACCCTAAATGAAACCCAAAATATTTAGGGTTTTGATAAATAAAACTCTAAATTGAAACCATAAATATCTTAGGTTACAATAATTAAACACTAAATTTCATCTTAAATTGAAACCCTAATTATTTATGAAATCCTAAATATTTAGGGTTTCATAAATTAATTATTAAATCAAAGTTTCATTAATTAAACCCTTAATTATTTATGATTTCATTAATGGAACTGTAAATTCAAAGCTTAAATATTTAGGGTTCCATAAATAAATCCTTAAATATTTAAGGTTTTGATAAATGAAATCCCAAATTTAAATCATAAATATTAAGAGTTTCAAAACGAAATACTAAATTCCAACCCTAATTATTTAGGGTTTCATTAATGAAACATTAATCTGACCTTAAATTGAAACCTTAAATATTTAAGATTTCGTTAATAAAATCCAAAATATTTAAGGTTTCATAAATAAAACCCTCAGGGGTTCATTGATTAAATCCTAAGTTTCATCCTAAATTCAAATCCTAAAATTTAGGGTTGCATAAATGAGTATTAAATAGAAACCCTAAATATTTACAACTTCATTACTAAAACCCTAATTATTTAAGGTTTCATTAATAAAATCCTAATTATTTAGGGTTTCATTTTAGGAACCCTAAATTGAAACCCAAAAAATTAGGGTTTCATAAAGAAAGCATAAAAGAAACCCTAAATATTTAATGTTTTGATAAATACTTAGGATTCATAATCCAAACCCCAATTATTTAGGGTTTCATTAATGATAGCCTAAATTGAAACCCTAAATACTTAGGGTTTATTAAATAAAGCACTTAATCTGAACCCTAATTATTTAGGGTTTCTCTAACATAATCTTAATTATTTAGGATTTCATTAATAAAACCCTATAACTCACCCTAAATTGAAACCTTGAATATTTAAGGTTTTGTTAATAAAAACCTAAATATTAAAGGTTTCATAAATGAAACTCTAAATTGAAAACATAAACATGCATGGTTTCATTGATTAAATTCAAATTTCATCCTACATTAAAACCATAAATATTTAGGGTTCCAATAATGAAACCTTAACTATTCAAGGTTTCAAAAATAATACCCTAAATTTTATACTAAATTGAAACCCTAAATATTTAAGGTTTCAAAAATAATACCCTAAATAGTCAGGGTTTCATAAATAAAACATCAAATCGAAACCCTAAATATTTAGGGTTTCCTTAATGAAACCCTAATTATTTAGGGTTTCATAAAGAAAACATTAAATATTTAAGGTTTTAATAAATGATACTTTAAATTGCAACTATAAATATTTAGGGTTTCATAAATGAAATTTTAATTACTTAAGGCTTCATTAATGACAACCTAAATTAAAACTCTAAACAACTATTGTTTCATTAAAGATAGCTTAAATTAAAACCCGAAATAAGTAGGGTTTCATAAATGTAACCCTAATTATTTAGGGTTTCGTTAATGAAACACTAAACTTACCCTAAATTGAAACCCTACATATTTAGGGTTTCACAAATAAAATACAAAATACTAAGAGTTTTATAAATGAAACCCTAAATTGAAAACATAAAGATTTAGGATTTCATAAATTAAATTTTTAATTTTTTTTATATTGAAACCTTAAATATTTAGGGTTCCAAAAATGAAACATCAAATCAAAACCCTTAGTATTTATGGTTACAATTTTGGGTTTCATTTATGAAAATCCTAAATATTTTAGGTATCGATTTACGATTACATTAATAAAATCCTAACTAATTAAGGTTTCATTAATGTAACCTTAAATATTTAGGGTTTCAAATTAATGTTAAATTTATAAAACCCTAAATATTTATGAATTCTTTTTATTTATGAAACCTTATATATTTAAGATTTTATTTACGAAACCCTAAATATTCAAGGTTTCAATTTAGGGTGACGTTTGGGGTTTCATTAATGAAACCCTAAATAATTAAGGTTTCATAAGTAAAACCATTAATCCAAACCCTAATTATTTAAGGTTTCTTTATTGAAACATTAATTATTTAGTGCTTCATTAATGAAACCATAAAACTCATCCTAAACTAAAACCCTGAAAATTTTTGGTTTTGTAAATAAAATCCTAAATATTAAGGGTTTCATAAATGAAATCCTAAATTGAAAACCTAAATATTTAAGATTTCATTGAATAAATTCTAAATTTCTTCAAAATTAAAACCCCAAATATGTAGAGTTCCAAAAAGGAAACCTTAATTATTTAAGGTTTCATAAATGAAACATTAAATTGAAACCCTAAATGTATAGGGTTTCATAAATGAAACATTAAATACAATCCCTAAATATTTAGGATTTCATTAATGGAACCCTAAATTAAAATCCTAAACAATTAAGGTTGTATAAAGAATCCCCTAAATTTTTAAGGTTTTGATATATGAAACTTTAAATTTAAACCATAAATATTTAGTGTTACAATTATTAAACCTTAAATTTCTTCCTAATTTGAAACTTTAATTATTTATGAAACCATAAATATTTAGGGTTTTAATAAATTAAACATTAAATTGAAACTCTAAATATTTATGGTTTCATTATTGAAACCCTAATTAGGGTTCCATAAATAAAATTTTAAATTTAAAACCTAAATATTTAGGGTTTCATAAATAAAATTAAATTTAAACCCTAAATATTTAGGATTTCATAAATAGAACACTTAATTGAAACTATTAATAAATTGTGTTTCATAAATAAAATACTAAATCAAAAGCCTAATTATTCAAGGTTTCGTAAATAAAATCCTAAATATGTATAGTTTAATAAATGAAACTCTAAATTGAAAATATAAATATTTAGGATTTCATTGATTAACTCCTAAATTTTATCTTAAATTGAAACCCTAAATAATTTTAATTTTAACAATAAAGCCCTAAATATTTAAGGTTTCATAAATAACACACTAAAAATTTAGGATTTCATAAATGAAACATTAAATCAAAATCTTAAATATTTATGGTTGAGATTTTGGGTTTCATTATGAAACCTTAACTATTTGAGTTTCATTAATGTAACACTAAATATATAAGGTTTCGATTTAATGTTAGATTTATGAAACCTTAAATATTTAGGGTTATATTTTAGAAAACCTAAATATTTAGAGTTTCAATTTATGTTTAGAATTTAGTCAATGAAACCCTAAATATTTATGTTTTAAATTAAAAATTTCATTTATGAAACCCTTAATATTTAGTATTTTATTTATGAAACCCAAAAATTTCAAGGTTTC
Source organism: Amphicarpaea edgeworthii (assembly GCA_014843725.1). Classification (NCBI taxonomy): domain Eukaryota; kingdom Viridiplantae; phylum Streptophyta; class Magnoliopsida; order Fabales; family Fabaceae; genus Amphicarpaea; species Amphicarpaea edgeworthii. Next base: position 5,266,295 of record CM026324.1, on the reverse strand, counting down.
AATTTTAGGGTTTCATTAATAAAAACCTAAATAAGTAGGAATTCATTAAAGATACCCTAAATAATTAGGGTTTCAATTAAATATTTTATTTGTGAAACCCTAAATATTTCAATTTTATTTACAAAACCCTAATTATTAAGGTTTCAATTTAAACTATCATTGATGAAACTCTAAATAATTGAGATTTAGCTTATGAAACCTTAACTATTTTAGGTTGCAATTTAGGGTTTTATTTCTCAAAACCCTAAATATTTTGGATTTTCTTTATGAAATCATAAATATTTTGGGTTACCTTAATTAAACCATAAATGAAACCCTAAAATGAAACCATAAATATTTAGGGTTACTTTAATTAAATCATAAATTTCACATAAATGTAAATGCTAAATATTTAGGGTTTTATAAATAAAACCCTAAATACATAAGGTCTCATTAATAAAACATTAATTATTTAGGATTTCATTAGTGGAACCCAAAATTATAACCCTAAATATTTAGAATTTCATTAATAAAACCTCAAATATTTAGGATTTTGATAAATAAAATCATAAATATTTAGGGTTTCATAAATGAAACATCAATTATTTAGGATTTTAGTAATGAAAGCCCTAAATTTCACCATAAATTTAAATACTAAATATTTAGAATTCTATTTATAAAATCTTAAATATTTATGGTTTCATTAATAAAACACCAAATTTTACCCTAAATATTTAAAGTTTCATAAATGAAACCATAAATAGATACCTATTAATATTTAGGTTTTGACAGATAAAACCCTACATATTTAGGGTTTCATAAATAAAACCATAAATTGAAACCAAAATTTTTTAGGGTTTCATTAATGAAACCCTTAATTTATCCTAAATTGAAACCTTTAATACTTAAGGATTCAAAAATAAAACACAAAATATTTTTTGTTTCATAAACGAATCATTGAATTGAAATCCTTATTATTTAGGTTCCATTATTAAAACCCTAAAGTATTTTGAGTTTTGTAAATAAAATCTTAAATATTTATGATTTCATAATGAAACCCTGAATTGAAACCTTAAATTTTTAGGGTTTCATTAATGAAACCCTAATTATTTAAAGTTTCATTCATGAAACCTTAAATTTCATCCAAAATTGAAACTCTAAGAATTAAGGATTTTAGAAATGAAACTGTAAATCGAAACCCTAAATATTTAGTAAAATCCTATTTATTGAGGGTTTCATAAATGAAATATCAATTATATAAGGTTTCATAAATAAAACCTAAAATATTTAGACTTTGATTAATGAAACCTTAAATTTCACCATAAATATTTAGGATTTCATAAATGAAATCATTAATTGAAACCCTAAATATTTAGGGTTTCATAAATGAATAAAACTAACAGTAATTTCTTGAAAATATTAAAAATTTTGAAAAAAAAAGAGTAATAATTTTAAATTTTGAAAAACATAAAAAAATTTAAAATATGAAAAGAAAACAAGTGTAATGTATCAAAAAAAAAATTTAAAATGAAAAACTTAAAATATGATAAAAACAGAGTATGAAAAATAAGAATAATATCTTAAAAATTTGAAAAAAAATAAAAAAAAATTTAATATTAACAAGCAAGATGCCTTGAAAATTTTGAAAGAAATTGATTTATATATATATATATATATATATATATATATGAAAAAACAAGAAGAATGTCTTAAAATTTTTAAAAAAATGAATTTAAAAAATATTAAAAACAAGAATAATATTTTCAAAAATTTGAAAAAATGAAAATTTTTAAAAATATTAAAAAATAAAAGGAATGTCTTGAAAATATGAAAAAGAATATAAGAATTTAAAAAATATGAAAAACAAGAATAATGCCTTAAAAATTTGAAAAAAATGATAAAAAAAATAAAAATTTTAAGAAATGAAAAAAGAAGTAATTTCTTCAAAATTTGAAAAAAATATAAAATTTGAACAAAAATATGAGAAAAACGAGTAATGATTTGAAATTTTTAAAACAATATTAGAAAACAAGAGGAATCTTAATAACATTACGTAGCATATGATTTTTGTGTATTATGTTGTTATAATTAGTATTAAATATTCATAAAAATATCCATTATATGTAATAATTAAGTTATACATAACATATCACTAATCAAATATTTATAAACACATTTAATTAGTAGTAAGATGTAATAATTATGATTAAAATGTCAATTATAAAAAATAATAAATATTATATAATTATCATTAATGATAAGCAATATAAAAATTATTTTTAATTTGGCCAAAATTAATTATAATGTTGGACAATTTCTATTAAATGTCCGATTAGATTGAAAATACATTTAATTAATATTTATATTTTATTAATTTGTAATTGATAAATTTGGTCATTTATTAGAGACCAAATATATAAGCCAACAAAATATTATACTTTTAAAAGTTTCATATTTTTTATTTTAATTTTTTTGAAAAAATTAATATGTTGTATCAATGTAAATTTAACTTATTAATCAAATCAAATAAAAAAAATTTCCCAAATTTTTTTTTCGAGATTCTACTAGAATTTTTTTGGACAAAAGTTCCTTTATAACTTTAAAATATAGTCATTTTATTTTATTTTGGTATATTAAATTTAAATTGGTATTTTTTAGTCAATTTTTTAAAATGTTATTTTTAGTTCTCTTAAGTAATTGTTTTCCGTTTGAATGTACAATTTGTTGATGATTTTTTTTTTTACTAGACGAGAGATGAGAAGAAATATTTTTCTAAAATTAAGAGACTAAAAAAAATAAATTGGACACAAAAAATAAAATGACCTAAATTGTATGGATCAAAAGTATATTTAAATTAATTCTCAATTCTTAAATTTCTAAACAAATATTTCACATTTATTTTATTTCACTACTTATTGTGATATTTATTTTATTTCTCTAAAATATATCATATATATTTACATAAAAAAAAATGCAATGTGTAGGTTAAAATCTAGTTTATATATAATAAAAAAAAATAGATACTTTATCTCTCACTGAATCTGAGTCTTTTTATATTGTCGGTTAATTAAAATTTATTATTTTAACTGATTTATATGAAGAGTTGTGATTAATTAATTATATAAAATTATTTTACACGTCACTCTTTTTTTTTTTTAATAAAAAGAAAAATAATAAAGCTTATTGAATAGATTTTAAAAGTAGTTATAGTAACTTATTAATATAGTTACAGTGGAATAAATAACCGTTAAGAACTGAAAGGGATTAAATAACCGTGAAAAACCAAGGCTCATACGTTTGAGTAAGATAAGCTTGGAATAGGTGGAAACACGTACACAAGGTTGAAGCAGAACAGACTAGTTTTGATGTTTTGCAGTTTTTCCACTTTTCAATTAGAGCCCACCAATGTTGTCCACTTCAAAACTTGTTTCTTATAAATACACGTATACAATCTTGAGCAATTCCTACACACATCTTCAAAACCAAAAAAACATGGCTCTAACACTTCGTTGTTCTTCAACTTCTTTCATTAATCAGAAGGAAACCAACAAACTCCTCAAAACTTCTGATGATGTCCCTGCAACAGTTAGCTTTGCAAAACTCAAGCCATCGTTCCGTCTCCGGGCGAAAAGCTCCATGCAAGAAGCACATGAGACTCGTGATAATAGCAGCTTTCAGAAATGGGAGAAGGTGCTTGCTCCATCGGTTGCACACGGCCACGGTGGTGGTGATTCGAAGAGAGTGCCGGTGTATGTGATGCTGCCGCTGGACACGGTGACAATGGGTGGAAGCTTGAACAAGCCGAGGGCGATGAACGCGAGTCTGATGGCCCTGAAGAGTGCAGGGGTTGAAGGGGTTATGGTCGATGCTTGGTGGGGTTTGGTGGAGAAAGATGGGCCTTTGAAGTATAACTGGGAACCCTATGCTGAGCTTGTGCAGATGGTGCAAATGCATGGCTTGAAGCTTCAAGTTGTTATGTCCTTCCATCAGTGTGGGGGGAATGTTGGAGACAATTGCAGGTATGAATCACACTATAGCTTGTTTTGAATTGTTTCATATTAGGGAGAAAGATACAGCGCTAGAAGTGGTTCCGAGAAGCTAGATATTTTTAGTATTGAAACTCTATGAAACACTTCTGTCTTACGTCCAAACAGACTCAGATCAAAGCCAAGTGATCAACTTTTTGTTACAATTGTCTTAGTATTGTACTTTTTTTTTACTTTTTCAGCATTCCTCTACCACCATGGGTGTTGGAAGAAATCAGCAAGAACCCCGACCTGGTTTACACAGACAGATCAGGGAGGAGGAATCCTGAGTACATCTCCTTAGGCTGTGATTCAGTTCCTGTTCTAAAAGGAAGGAGTCCCCTCCAAGTATATGCAGACTACATGAGAAGCTTTCGTGATAGATTCAATGATTACTTGGGCAGTGTTATCGTGGTAAGTAATTCAGCAACTAATGCTACAAACTGTTAAACAGATATTACTGCTGATATAGAATATAATATAAATTACTAAAATTGTGTTTATATTCTCAAGTATTTGTGTCTGACACGAATATCCAACACCGATGTGGTCCATTCCCTAAAGTGCGTGTTCCATGCGCTAGAAAATTTGGAATCAGGGAACAAACAAACATACAAGAAGTTCCCTTGAAATTTTGATCTACTTAATTCTTATTTGGATAAACTTCTCCACACATTTATAGGATAAGAAGAAAAATAAAATTAGCTCCCATGAGCTAAACTCAATTTTTTTATAAGTTAAATGATTTTGGCTTTTATAAAAAGCTAATTACTTAACATAAGGTCATTTTAATCCTATAGGAGAAGCTTTTTTCTTTGTTTCCTGATTATTACTTTTATTCTCTTTTAAATACTTACTGATAAATCTATTTAAAACAGAGTTTAACTAGAGTATAACAACCGTACAAACTTAAAATCATTTGGGACATATCTAGAAGACATTGGTTAAAGGCTTTTTATTTAAATTACGGCTTCCGCTAATAGATGTTACAATGGGAACTTGAAACTTGGAGCTTGATTATTGATACGTTGCCATATCCACATCTTTTTCTCCATCCATCTGCCATGAATGAAATTTGAACTCATAAGATCAATACTTTTGCAGGAAATACAAGTGGGGATGGGTCCTTGTGGAGAGCTAAGATATCCATCTTATCCAGAAACCAATGGAACTTGGAGGTTTCCAGGAATCGGAGAATTCCAATGTTATGACAAGGTATTAAAAAAACCCTAATTTAAACCTTTTTTGTACATTAATCCAAAAGTGTGATTGTATTGGTAATGTTTCATAACCATTGGTTCCTATTGATTTATCAAAATGATATAGAATTTTATTCAAAATATCTATGGCTTAAAATGACTTGTTATTTGTCATGCAGTATATGAAAACGTCCTTAGCAGCTGCAGCTGAAGCTATTGGACAGAAAGAATGGGGAGGAGGTGGGCCCCATGACTCAGGCCAGTACAATCAATTTCCTGAGGATACTGGGTTTTTCAAAAGGGAAGGGACATGGAACACTGAATATGGACAGTTCTTTCTGGAATGGTACTCCGGCAAATTGCTGGAACACGGCGAGAGGATCGTCGTATCTGCTAAAGAAATATACCAAGCAACTGGTGTGAAGCTATCAGGGAAAGTTGCAGGAATCCATTGGCATTACAGAGCGAGGTCACACGCAGCTGAACTAACCGCCGGCTACTATAACACGCGAAATACCGACGGATATCTGCCTATAGCCAGAATGCTGGCAAAACACGGGGTCGTCTTCAATTTCACCTGCATGGAAATGAAGGACAGGGAGCAGCCTGACTTTGCTAACTGCTCGCCCGAAGGGTTAGTTCACCAGGTAAAGATGGCAACAACAACAGCTAGAACAGAACTTGCCGGGGAAAATGCACTAGAGAGATATGATGCAGATGCATATGCTCAAGTTTTATCAACAAGTAAGTCAGAATCTGGCAACAGACTGGCTGCATTCACGTATCTAAGAATGAACAAGAGGTTGTTCGAAGGCGATAACTGGCGGCACCTAGTGGATTTTGTAAGAAGCATGTCTGAGGGTGGTCGGAGAGTGAGACTTCCGGCAGCTGATTCCCATGGGAGTGATCTTTACGTTGGGCACATCAAATCAACAAAGGAGAAACAGCAGACACAAGAGGCTGCTCTTGTGTAAGAAAGCGTGTACATTAGCAAGCTCAGGCATCTTGGTATATAGTTAAAGCATCATGAGATATTTTTTATAGAAAAAGAGAAGAAATGAAATAGGATCTGACACAGAACCTGAAATGATCGAGAAGATATTATTTTATTTCATGTAATGTATATAACTCCAACTACAACGGAGAAAAACAGTTTATCTGCTGACGTTATAAATCCAATAATACTGATATTGGCCTCTATTCAGTATTTGCCACTTCTAAATTTGATTAGTTAATCTCCACAAACAAATTTGCATAAACTACGAATGCCATTTGTTTATCTTATTCTGTAACATCAGTATAAAGCAAGGGAATGTCAAAGTGTTGAGAGAAAAATCTCTCAACATTATTTGACCATTATTGTATACATGTTTCAAGATTCAATCAATGACAATTCTAAGCTACAACAAAGATCGATGCAAAGAAGAAACCGGTAAAAGCCGTTTCTAACTAATCAGGATACAATCCATATTATAATATGTTATGAACATTTTGGGAAGATATCAGATTAGTCCCAAGAAAAAAATAAAAATACTACCATGTTGAATTTTCACAAGACATTATCTTGGGAAATCTTTCTTACAAATTTTAATTGGGCATTATCTATTGAATTAATGTCAATCAATAGAGAAAAAAAAATAGACATAATTTTACACGCTCTTGAATCCATCTGAGGCATAAATGCACCACCGAATGAAATTTATTGAACAAAACTAATAATACATGTTATAAATAATCATAGGAACTGTTTACATTGAACGAGAAACAAAGTGTTGCAAAGCAACCTCAGCTTGTAGAGTGTAACGATGTTAATTGAAAGAAAGAGATAGGAATCATGGGGAATGTGAGGATGGAGGGGGAGGATTTCCACGATGGAGATCTTTGATTAGGTTAGAGAGTTCTTTGTGCGATGACTCTCTGCCAAACATGAAACCATACCTAAGTGGAATGCAGATAGATGGTTAATTTCAATTAGGGCACAGTTATCATAAGCAAATTGGGAATAGAATTACCAGAATGAAATGGCAGAGAAGACGCCAGCAGTCGCAATAGTCTGAACCAGACTCAGCCTCTTCTCCATTGTTGCCTCCTTCCGCATTCTCCACACTACATCAATCAATCATCAATCTTTCAACCTGGGCCTTCAACGGGAGGGGATCAACAAGCATGTGTTAAATATTATATAGTTAAGCATACAAAAGTTCATATGATTTTAAAATTTGATAATCAAATGATTTAGCAACTCACTAAAATAAAAATGCTCTCATGGCATAAATATTCAGTGGCATTCAGGTGCCCGATGAATCAATTAAAATTGAGAAGTTATGGTTTAAAATTCATAATAGAGGTATATAGGAAAAGTAATTTAGTGTGTATTAGTTGAAACTTCAAAGTTGTTCAAAAGCCTTGTTACTACAAGATGATGAAGATTTCTATCACATAAACAAAGACAACTTAAAATCACACCTTCCAACAAGGCTCATCCCCCTAAAGTAACATATATAGATATACAAAACATAGCAAGTACAAAATAAAAGGGAGATTCCCAAACTACTACATTCGCCTCTAACATCCTCTTGTTGTACTAGATTGTGGCTCCTTCATTTTGTCTACTCCTCCTACTGGCCAACAAGTAATGAATTCAAACAACACAAAGAGAAGGAGGGTGAGGTTGTGATATAGAAACAAGCAAGAGAGAATAATAACAACAACATAACCTATGTGTTTATATCCCTATATCATGTTGGGCCAATATCACAAATCGAAGCTCAAGACCCAAGATAGTGTACTTTAACATAGATCAACTACAATATTTCAAGTTTAGACAATATACGCATCAATCATGTGATATCCATACTTAAGCACATGGCAATAGAAATTCTCAATCTCAATCATATGAAGTTAGTCACACATTCTTAAAGTATGCCATGTTTGCATGTATGCAAGTTAGTATCTTTCTTTCAATTACATGCAATGTGTATGAATATTCGGATTTATATAGCGCCAAGCCATTACGGGCCCAATAGTTGGCACTTAGCCAATGGAATACTTTACACCTAGCTGGGATCTAGCACTAAGCATATATCCATTGAAAGCATGAATCACATAGATTTAGCCTTAAATGGTGTAACGGCTTTACAAGGATCTGCACCTAGCTAGGATCCACAAATAAATAGGAAGGACACTAAGTCCAATATGCCATGATGCATGAATCACCTTTCAGTCTTTTATCTTTTCATTATAAAGATGAGATGGATTGGACGGACTAATGAAAAATTTCCTCAAGATTTGTACACTGAGTACCTATGCCATAATTACAAGACTTTTTCCATAGTTCAAAACTGATTTCTTGGCAGTCTAGTCCATCCCCAATCTCATCTTACATTATTCATGGGGAATTCTTTAAAAATGCAAATAGAGTAATTCCAACTTTCAGAGTTTAATAAACATGTCTAGTTTAAGGTGAAAATACAAATCAATCACAATCACCACCACAGAAATACATAAATCACTAATTGCAGCCACTGCCCAAAGGAAAATGCAAACAGAACAGTTTCCATAAGAAAATTCATTATAAATCACACAGAACTCGAAATGTTATACCGTCAATTGCATCATAAACTAGACATATAGGACTATAATATAGCAATATATCTCAGCAAGCCATTCAGAGTAAGGCCATCAGTATGGCACAGGTAAAACAGGGCAGTTACAATAATAGAGTTTCAGCAGTATGTTTAAACTCCCAAGTAAAATACTAAGGCACAAATATAAGACTAGGCTTGTAATCTGTTTTAAGGTAAGTTAAGAACCTTTAGATATATCACAAAACATGATGCATGTTGCTGGATCAATACACATGAGTTGCATGCTCTACAAGTTCACAGTTTACACACTATGCACACCAAACTCCAACAAAAACTAGTTAGAACACACTGCATTAGAAATGTTCCTATAAATTGAAATGGAAGATTCCAAACGATTCTAAAGCTAAGACTTAACTCTGTACTGTATTAAAAGGATTTAAGCAAATACCTTATAGGTTGGTTAGATAGCAATTTTTTTACTACAAAGTTATTATAAGGCCAATTTCATCATGACTACTAAGTATATCTTCTTCTCACAATTCACATAAAATTTCCAATGCAATTTAATCTGTTGCATAATGAAGGTTACATACACCACTTCATGACCCTCAAGGGAAATAAGCTAGTTCCAATTCAAGACATCATATCCAATTCAAGTAGAACAAAATACTTACATCACACCCAACTAAACATCACATATATATATTATACTAGGCACCACACTTTCCATGCACTCAAACAAGATTCAGGGTATGCTGCATGATAAGATAAGGAACTCTAAGGTATGTTGGGGTGGAATAAATACTTAAGAGTATGCCACATGTGCCTCACAAGTCATTCACTACTCACACAACCCCATACACTCAACACTATCTCAAGTTTTGCCTCACTGAACTTGTTTTAGTGTAAACATCACCAAAAATTGTAAGAGACTCTAAATTGGATGAGACCACTTGAATTTGAAAGCTAAGACATAAGTCTAGAGAAACACCAAGGGTCTAAGCTAGTTCATTCCAGAATAACCCTAGTTTTTATTCCAACACAAAACAATTCATAGACAAGAAATTGACATTTACTTTGAGTATAACTAAACTTCCAACTTATATTTAAATATAAGGGGGTTGGGTACATAGGCAAGTCTGACTTTTGACTTCTACAAGACTAATAAAAACAAGGGAAACGAGTCCAGACAATGATTTAAGCAATACATTTCTCAAATTGAAGCAAACAGCAGAGGTATACAAATCTGTCCTACAATCACTCACCAGCAACCTGCTTTGCCAAAATATTCATCAAATATTTTAGGTGATTCTAAAATTCATGAGATCAGTTGCTGAGGAAAGAGGAAATCTAAAGCCAGAATATTGAAGGAGGGCAAGGTCTGATTCAGTATAGTCTGTTCTCATGAAATAATAGAAGGCAGGGTGGAATAATTGCTAATTTTTAGCATACTCCCCTGTCATGTTTCTAAGTTTTCTAGTTTCCTATTGGCTGGACATATTGGAGAGCTTGGAATAGTTGGAATTGGGATTCTCTATGGTCTATGGAAACAGGAAATACAATTCCAATCAATGACTCTAACCTGAAAACCCAGAATTAACATAAACATCAGCTATACCAAAACTGTCTCTGCACATAAACCTACCCAACCTGTCTAGCCAAAATATTTAGGAGAAACATAAAAATTGAGACCAACCAGGTTTGAAAGAAGACATTTAAAACTAGAAATTCACCAAAGAACTTAGCTTAGTTCAAAATGAGCAGTTCACAGGAGTTGGTCTAAGACAGAACAGAATCTGTCCCAAATTTCAGCAATTAATCTTCAAATTTTGGAATACTACTCAGTTCTAACTCTCCTCATGTCACCCAGTATTTAAAAGCATGGCTTGGTACAAAAACATAATTTTTATGTTTCTCTATTCTAATTTGGTGGCCATAATCAAATACTTGAATACAGTTTCTTGACTTACTAGAAAAGATTAAGAATAAATCAATAAGCATAATAATCACTCATTTCATAGACTTCTCCCATTAGATTCACAAGCATCACATAAAACAGAGATTCAAGGGATTAAACTCATTACATATGTGAATCTCATGTGAAATTAATTTCACTAACTCAAGCATGCATAATCTATCCAAGCCAAAAATGCAATATTTGGACAATTATGCTAATGGCTCATGAAATTGGGGTTCACCAATCTTGAGAGAATATTTAGAATCTCTCAATCATACCCATTTAAACATCACATTATGGAAACACACAAACACAAGTATAATACAAAATCCCAATTTTATCATATTATGAGTGAATCGGTGACTTGACGGCATTGAACACCGAAAAACGTTAGGAGTGGAGAGTTCCTAACTCTCTCCTACTGCTGTTTTCTATGATACCCCCCTTACTTGAGGTTTGCTAGGACTCTTTGAGAACACTGAGTCACTATCGCTTGCATGTAGACACTAACCTTGATTGTCGTAATTCCCTATATAGAGAGCAAAATGAAAACTGACAGGTTAAAGAGCACAATTAGAATTAGGGTTTTAAATGAGGAATCTAAATTTATCAATTAAATTTAAAAACGAAAATGTGCTCAGAACCTTGAAGGGGGTTTGCAATAGAGATTATGAAGGTGAAATCAAGACCACTCTCAACATGCAAAAGGGGGAAACGCATATTTGGGGAAAACAGGAAAATCTAAGAGAGAATGGATTCATGGGTGAGAGAACTAAGGCTACTGGAGAGGAAAGTTTATACCTTGTGTGGGCTGTTCACGACGGATTAAGGAGAGAGCTCGTTTGATACGTTCTTGCTGATTTGCACCAAGTGGAGAAGAGAATTGAGAGGAGTGTGTCGTTGCTGATCGAAGAGGAGCAGATGGAAGAAAATGGAGTTTTAGCAACGGATGAACCACAATGGAAGAAAATGGGAATCAAAGATTGGGTTTGTGAAATTGGAATTGAGCACATGTGAGGGAGAAACGAGAATAGAAATTGTGAAATTGCCTTACTCTTCAGCTTACATGTAAAAGGATGTAAGGAAAATAACTAAATGAGGGATTATAAAACTTAAATCAAGAAATTGGGTGTTTTAATAAAATTAACCAACTGAAATGAATAATGAGGGTAATGGAATAATTTAGGATATAATGGTATAATTCCAAATAAATTTAGGAATAAGGTAATTATTTTAAAATATTAGAAATAGCTATAACAATTAATTTAGACAATAAAATTAACAATGCAGTATGCAGACAATAGAAATTGCTACAGCAACATCTGGTGTCTTTGTAATTTAATTTAGATATATTAAAAGTACAAGAATAAAATTTAGAGATTAAGGAGACTGTCCGGATATCTCAATCTGATTATTTAAAACTTAATCATTTTAAGAGATATGAATTGTGCTCTTTAATTGACTACTTTAGCTCTAATTGGGTTCTAAAGTGTTCAATTTTTATCACAAATATTAGTGATTATAAAATAATTAATTTCAAGTGCACACCACTAAGATTTAAATTACTCTAAGCTCATGAATCTTATACTAATAACTTACAAACACAGCAACAAACACTAATATCTAATAAGCTTAACAAACACATATATACATACGATACAATAACATCTAATAAGCTTAACTCCTGAAAACAGAAGGTTACCATTCCCCCCCCCCCCAAAGTAAATAGCAATCAGACATAGGGAATAAAGGTTTTCGTAGTGAATCTTAACCTCTAGAGGTAGGAAGGTCTACTGGGAGGAAAAGAATGACACGTCCCAAGAGTCTGAATGGCCGCCTTCATTTGTACTCTCAAATCCTACCATCAACCTTTCCGCCACAGTAGCCATGATTTTTATTTTTTTTACAAAATAACAATTGGGAGTTATCATAGCAATAAGGGACAGCTTTACACATTTACAAGTGTTAGAGGGCTCCACATTCATTAAAGAAGATTATTATTTATTCGTCTATCCTATTGTTCAACACAGAGAGACAATGCTTAAGTAAAACACGACCACTACGCATATAGGTTATTACTACTACTTTACATTAAACATGGTAATTACACAGTTTCTCAATAGCATATTACTTAGAGAAAAGGGTGTGTAGAAAGGATTCACCCTATAGGAGATCATTGATTTCCTGGCGTTGTAGTAGTCCTCAATCTTGTCCTAAGAATCTGGGTGACCACCCTGGAGATGTTCCTTACACGAGTATTACTGCATTGGTGGGTTCTAAACAATCCAAGGGAAAACAAGTTCCCAGACTCTACAAAAAGCGTAAAGAGCAACTCATGACCCACTTTCTAAGAACATTTTCCCAGAATTTTAAACAGGCTCTGATACCAGTCTGTAGGGACCCGCCAAGTCGTAGCTAGAACTAACTTAGAAAAAAAAAACTAGATTAATAATTTTGAACCAACTAAGAAAGAGTTAAAGAGATAGCGAGAAAACTTTTCGTGTTTGGAAGCAAAGGTGTTGAAGAAACCAGTAAAAGCCATTCCTAACTAATCAGGATACAATCCATATTATAATAGGTTATGAACATTTTGGGAAGATATCAGAATAGTCCCAAGAAAAAAAAACAAATACTACCATGTTGAATTTTCACATGACATTATCTCAAGAAATCTTTCTTACAAGTTCTAATTGGGAATTATCTATTGAATTAATGTTAATCAATAGAGAGAGAAAAAAAAAAAAAAAAAAAGACATAATTTTACACGCTCTTGAATCCATCTGAAGCATAATAATTGCACCACCGAATGAAATTTATTGAACAAAACTAATAATACATGTTATAAATAATCATAGGAAGTGTTTACATAGAACGAGAAATAAAGTGTTGCGAAGCAACCTCAGCTTGTAGAAGTTACAAAATTGTTAGGGGGGAAAGGTGGTTTAGAAGAAACATACAGTGTAACGATGTTAATTGAAAGAAAGAGATAGGAATCATGAGGAATGTGAGGATGGAGGGGGAGGATTTCCGCGACGGAGATCTTCGATTAGGTTAGAGAGTTCTTTGCGCGCTGACTCTCTGCCAAACATGAAACCATACCTAAGTGCAACGCAGATAGATGGTTAATTTCTTCAATTAGGGCACAGTTATCATAAGCGAAATGGGAATAGAATTACCAGAATGAAATGGCAGAGAAGACGCCAGCAGTCGCAATAGTCTGGACCAAACTCAGCCTCTTCTCCATTGTTGCCTCCTTCCGCATTCTCCGCACTACATCAATCTTTCAACCTGGGCCTTCAACATCAGCAGGCCCAACTAAATTTCTCACATTATGGTGGAGCGAAATCATAGTGGGTTGGGTTGAAATTAAGTTTTACATTCCACGAACTAAATTACAAAAAATTAGGGCATTTACTTCCAGCACACCCAACTTACTTCCTGCATCCCCCAGAACACAGTAACTTGGGGGGTGCATGAAGCATTGTGAGGCGTAGAAAGTAAAACCATAAAATAGGATGGGTATTGTTAGTGGAAAGGGGAGGCATAATTTATATATTTAGATTCAGTATCCGAATTATTATCATCAAATTTACAATGTTAAAATTTAAACCAAGGTGACAGTAAAATCAATTCAAGCAGTAAAAAAAAAAAAAAAAACAAACAAATTGAATTCAAAATTTCCCCTTAGATATTAATTTGAGATTATGGCATTATATTAATGAACGCAAACCAGTGGCAGTGCCTACCCTCGTCAGAAAATGGGAAAAAGTGTAAGAGAGTCATGGTCCACCATCTTCCTTTAATGCTTCTCATCGGTCTATTTCAATTTTCAATTCAAGTCCCACATTCACATTACCTTATATATAGTGTGCCTGTGACAATAATGATGCCATGTGAATGACGTTTGCATCATCATGGTTTTGTTAGATAGATATATTTGGATGTAAAAAAATAATTTACAAAGAATAAAAAAAAAAAAAGTTTTTATTATCTCCCCCTCGTTTTCTTTCTTCACCGAACAGAAGATAGTTTGTACACTTGCCCAATAGCATGTCATGTTTCAAAGCTTTTATTAATTCCCCAACAATTTTTCTACGAACTAGTTAGACAACCATATAGATAATTCAATATGTTAACCATTCAAGTCAAAGTCGGTATGCCCCTTTAATTTATTATTATCATGTGAACTTTCTTTTTTCTTTAAGAAGCGAATATTTTATTTCGCTAACGTCCACGGCTCCTCGATCACTCTTGAGGCTAAGGAATAATAAATAATATTGCAATTGATTACGACATAACTTCATTGATTAAAACTCTAATTTTCTAATGAAAAAAGTTAAAAGGGTTTAAGTTAGACACAATGAAAATTGAAAATCCTCACGCAGCATGCCAACACCAGTTACACCTGTTGTCAGAGTATGATATAGTATCCAACAGAAATAGACTTTTCAACTGTAGACCGTGTGTTGTATAGTTTTCTTAGTTTTGAAAGAGACATAAAGAAAATTTGATCTCACAATACATTTTTATATACTTTTGGCCTTGTGTGCTCTTAGAAGTTAGAAGTAAAGAATAATTTTATTAACTGAAAATTGAAAACATTCTACAATGATATCTAAGCTGTATTTTTGACAGCATATTTAAGCTGTATTAAAAGCCAATAGTTAACTACTAAGGAAGTTTAGCTCGTATGGTTGAACAAATCCTAATACTCTCTTCAATTTCTACATATAATAAAGAAAAACCAATAGTTGACGAAGTAAAGAAGGACTTGGTTTCGTTTGAACTAGGCCAAACAAAGCAGCAGAAAGAAAAATCCTCAAAACTGACTTCCAAGATTGACCAGAAAACCTCGATGGTGGTAATAAATACATAGATGATCTAATCAACTTACCTTAAACTGCTAAATTTCCCACAAGTCCTTAATAACTGATCCTCCAAAAAAACAAAACTCACTATTTACTTTTTTCTGACCAATTTGGACCGAGATGAGGAGGATTCAGCAATGTCTTGAGAAGTGTCTGAAAATTGCAATGCTTGCTTCAAGGATTCCACAATCTGAGTCATGGAGGGTCTATCTTCTGGATTCTTCTTCAAGCAGCTATCAGCCAACTTGGCTATTTTGCGAGCTGCAGGAAGAGAATACTGGTTTCTGAGACGAGGGTCCATTATGACGACAAATCGGCTGGTGTCAGCTGGGTACTGTTTCACCCAATCTAGAAGCTTCTGTTCTGCAGTGGGACGGTTTCTTTCCAATGACCTCCTTCCTGTGAGGATCTCATACAATACAACACCAAAACTCCACATGTCACTCTGAACTTTCAGGTGACCTGTTTCGATGTATTCTGGTGCAGCATATCCCTGTGTTCCAACTACCTAATAACCAAAGAATACAAAGATAAAAGTAAGAATAAATCATTGGTGCAAGTAAACTCGTGAGTTCATAACTTTTACTATTATTGTTGTAAAATGTAATGAATAGATAGAGCAAGGTCTTAAAAAATGGCGTGTGACCACAATTTCGACTACAACATTAAGGTTTATGGGCTGTCTCAAACCGCAATTGTGGTCACATAGGCTGCTGTATTTGTCCACAAAAAACGCGACAAAACTGTGACCATGGCCACAATTTAAAACCTTGGATAGGACCATAGCAATGTTGCTGAATTCACAACTTAAGGGGTTGGCGCCATGGTTAAATCACGATAATAGTTATGTTGCAGATACATATGAAAGTGGCATTAACTAGCATTTTGAGAATATGTATCTGCAATGAACTTACCGCAGTGGATACATGAGTCTGGTCACCTTGTGGCCCTTCTCTAGCAAGACCAAAATCTGAGAGCTTTGGGTGGAAATCCGCATCCAGCAGAACGTTTGAAGATTTGAAATCACGGTAGATCACCTTGCAAACACAAACATGAAAAGATTACCAACCAAAATTGGTATTGAATACACAATTGACGTTTACATAGGAAAATGCCAAGTGAAAAATGGCAACAGTTTCATTTCAATTTTTTGAAAGTATATATGAGCCTATGATGTACCTGAATCTCCAGTCCCCCGTGTAGATAAGCTAATCCTTGCGAAGCACCGAGCATGATCTGCAATCTGGTTTTCCAAGGCAGGGTTGGTAAGTTTTTGTTGAAAAGGTGATCCTCCAAGCTCCTGTTGGGCATGAACTCGTACACCAACAGCCGTTGGATTCCTCTTTCTCCATCCACCGAGCAGTATCCCAAAAGCTTAACCAAATTTGGGTGATTTACAATGCCGAGAAATTGAACTTCAGCAAGCCATTCTTTATGACCCTTTACAACCAAAAGAATGCAGATAAATCAGTCCAAGTGCAATACAAGTATTTTGATAATTCAGTGTCAATAAACAAGTAATAACAAAGCCAAGAACTTGATATGCTTCAGGACCATTCAAGTCATAAACAGAAATTAAGAATCATCTGATCCTTGATGGCACCAAGGCAAGACAACAATGCAGATACAAATAACTCAACGTTTCTTGTGGTCACTGAACAGAATTGTTAGCCACTTAGCTCTAAACATGTTAACTTGTTAAGTAACTATCAGTTATTGATCCCAATTCATGAAATAGTTCGTTCACGAGATCACACTACTGGAGAACAAACAAATAATAAAACTAGAAATAATGATCATAAGAAAAAAGAAGAGAAATTGAGGAAGGAAAAGAAGCAAAAACCTGAAAGCCACGCGTGTTGAGTCTTTTGATTGCAACTGGGAATGGATCACCTTGTCCATCAGGTTGCAAAATGGATCCTTTGTAGACAGTTCCGAAACCCCCTTCACCAAGCTTTAGCATCCTATTGAAACCGTTGGTGGCATCTCTTAGCTCCTGCAAAGTGAAGTCTCTAAAGCTTTGTTCTTTCTCTCTGTACAAGTCCTTCACGCTTCTGGGTGAAGAAACTGACCCGGTGGAGTTGGCGGCGCGGTTCACGGCGGGGTGGTGGTGGTTTTTCTTCTTGTGCAATTCTGGTGCGGATTTGCTCTTGTCTTTGAAGAAGAAACACTTCATTTTCTAATTACCATGAAATCAACAACAGGGTTGAGAGAAGAAGCTCAAAGTGAATTTTTTTTATATGATAATTAAGTTGTTGATGACCCAGATGAGAAAAATGGGAGCTTGAATATGTATAATTTATAGGGTAGTGATTATTGATTAGTGAATTGGGTTGAGGAACAGAGAACGATGAAAATAGAGGTTTTGTATGTTTCCGTGAAGTTAGAGAAATATGAATTGAAGAAGAAGAAGAAGAAATTGGTGTGAAAGTGGAAGAGACCAGAGAGAGAGATGGGGACAGGAGTGAAACGGGTTTACGACGTTGTAGAGAAGTAGAACAATGACCGAACCAAGAAACGAAGAACTTTCAATGGCTTGAGCTGGAATATGTTTTTTTCAGGAATCGGAAACAAACATGGGATGGCTTCGAAGTTCGATGCTAAGCATGTCCGTATCTACCTTTTTTTATACATAATTTTTTTAACTATAAATCTAGATTTTATTAATGAGACGTACTAATAAAAGTAATTAAAATTTTATTTAATGATCAAATAAAGTAAAGAGAAAAATCTCGAAAGATTGGAACTTTCCTTCTTAATTTTTTTTCTTTAAATTAAGAATGAGTTGATCTCTGAAGTATATGTGCTATGTTGACCATAGTTCAATTTTCAACGGTAGCGGTTGAACGGTGCACAGCTTTCTATATGTGATGATGAATAAGAAGAGAGATAAATTTTCGTTGCTAGGAGAATCAATTTTGCATTTATAAGTAAATTTGTTTTTTTTTTTTACTTCAATAATAAAATGTACATAGTTTTTTATGCTAGTAAAACTTAAATTTAGATAAAATAACAATAACAATAACAATGGTGAACAGTGAACACACATTCTATTCAGGAAGTGGGACATTGAATTTTCGTAGTATTATGGATCATGATGCCACTGGTGACTTTAGTAGTAGAATTCAACTTCAAATTTATTATTGAAAAAAATTATTTATCAATACTAGCTGTTCTTTGGAAAAAAAAAAAAACTCTTCGAATAAGCGAAAGCATGCATATTATTATGCTAATTTCTAAGTCTCGTTCCCTGTCTTTAGGCAAATGTGAAAAGAAAGACTAGCTAGTATTCAAACTTCAAAGGTTCCGTTGAAGTAAAAAAATTATTTTTATTCTATTTCAGTTCCAGGTCCTTAATTTCCATCCACATGCACATGTACATACATGACTACATGATCAGTTAGTAGAAATAGAAATGACTTGACCATTTTGGTCAACCAAATAAAACATCGATCAAGCAACAGCCGCCCGAACGGGCGAGGGGCTGTAAAGTTTCAATGAATTATTATTTACAGTTGATTTTTTTTTAAATGTCCCAATATAGTCTTTTATTCTTTTTTTCAAAATAACTCAATGTTATGTGGTCAATATTATTATTTTTTGTTATGAAACTATGAACAAATATTATCGAATGTGACCGGAGAGGTAAATCACAATGTTAATTAAGGCATTATGCCTTAACTAAGTGCGGCTTGGAACAATTATGTGTGTATATATTATTTTTTATCAATATATTTTTTTTAAATGTTAATGAGACATGTACCTTAAGGACTCATCACCTACTCGAATCCACACAAGATCATAATGGAAAAACTCGACATTTACAACCTCAGCAACCATCACTTCTATATATACTAGAACATCATAATAGTAAGGTAGGTTCTAATTCATATTCAATACTTGCTTGTGATAAAGATATCGGAGTACCATCGCATGTATCCATCAGCGTTCAGACATCAAAGATCGGACTGCACAAAAGGAAAGAGACTAATAATTAAAATATATCATAACTCGATAAGAACAGGAGGGATTCACTTTTTTCTCTCATTCCTTTTATGTGTACTTTTTCTCATACCACTAAACCAACCTTTATATCTTCAGAACAATTAGTATTTGAAAATGGCTACCAACAGTTGTTAGTTGTTTTAGGGTAGAGCCAAAGGAAAGACAAATCAAGAAGAATCGCAACCTAAAACAATCATGAACAATCTTGTACCATTGTTGGCAAAGAACATGCAAACCTTGACGTAATTACTTGGATACAATAGATACATGATCATGAATTCATGATATAGAAAAGATGGTCCACTTGATGGAAGCCTCTTCAATAAAGTACTTGTCATGATATTAACAAAGGCTAAACACTTGCAAAGCCAACCCCATCGAAACACATACCTCTTTTGAATCAAATTAAATTTGTGTTCATATTACACAAGCAGCATCCATGCATCAAAATTAAGTTCACTACAACAGTTTCCATTTTGGGCAATTTGGTAGCTGTATCCCATATACACCTATGAGAACTTCTAGCCAGGACAAGATTCCACTATGTGATGTTTTTATTAATTTGCCGATATCTTAAAAACATAATTAAAAATGGATAAAAGAGAATTTAAAAAAAAAGAGGAAAAAGAAATTACATTTTGAAAAGGAAAAAAGAAATAAGTAAAATTTGAGAAAAAAAAAATGGTCTTTGGCAATAATTATATAAAAAAAGGATAATTTATTTTTGGTTTGATTTTAAAAAGAGAATTGACTTCAGCCATAGTTTTGTTAAGATTTAAGAAATGTATCACTTCATATTTATTGCCAGCCAGCTTGATACAACAACAAGTAGATGACGCGCTTTGCAAAGTAGTAGTAACCATTTTTGTCACCGACTCACCAAGAAAAAAAGTTATCCAACTCATGACCCCAAAATGGACCACAGTCTCTACAAGGATCCTCAGTCAACGTGAAAATTTTTCAGAAAGACAGGAACCGCCTTATGTTGTTGTCTCATTCTCAACAATAAAATAATCCAGGTGCTGCTGCAGTGCTGTGAAGGTCTGAAACCGTGAAACTTAACAATGGGTACTAACATCATAAAAGTATTTGTAAGATTTAAACATAAAAAAAAATGTATCAGTGCTTATATTATAAATCGATAATACTCATGAATCACGATACTAGGTGGAGTAGTTTTTAAGGAGTGAAGGTTTACAGTAAACGCGACCGTATATTACAAGATTGACAACAAGACAACAACAAATCATCTCAAGGGCTCATTTGTTTGGCTTTTTTCCTATGATTCGATAGACGGAACCAATATAGTAAAAATGGTTCGGTTCAAGAAAAAGAAAAATAATCAAATGTGCAAATGCTTAGACCCACGTTCTATCATGCCTCAGGCCAACCAACCCCTCCCTCTCTACTATTATGTAGTAAAAACAGCAAATTCAATTATTGGCAACTGTTTCCAGCAACAGCTGCAGCAGCCAATGAATGTCATCACCATCAAATCAATTTGATGAAGTCATAAACATGTTCATTTTAATCTCTAGTGTCCCCCAATCAACGCATTTGTCATAATTAAGCTCATCAGTCATCATCACTATGTTCATTTTAATTCTTCAACTGTGACTCCAAAGCAGTCTTCGGTTCTGAACTGGAGGGGCTAGTCCTGGAATGTCACGAATGTCCTTGTTGCCTGGGTGCACAAGCTGAAATTTTGAAAGAAAAGCCAGCACAGTAAGTCATAACAATATGAGCATTGAGCAGTGTCGGAAGATTTTAGAACTTTCTTTCACCATCTGTTAAAAAGCCCAGACTCAACCAAGGATATGTTTGTTAAAAATTTATAATTTATAATTGTCGCATTTCAGATGATGAAGTACGAAACTCCTTTCAAATAAAGTGGACTGGGACTATAGAATTTCCATAAGGCATAAGCAACATAAATGTTAATACATTGTCAAGCAATTTCTACCACAAGTAAAAAACACTAAAAGCCTGATAAATTCACCTAGAAATACAACAATAGAGGATAAGAGTTCTGAATTGAATCATAAGAATTAAAAAGTAAACTTCTCGTACCTTTACAATGATGATAGCAATTACTCCAATGACGATAAGGAAAAGTAGAGCCATAATACACTTGTCAGTAGCAACCTATTACAAACACACCTAAGTTAGATGAATGATTCACATAGTAACTATATTGCAATGGAATGATGTGGATTCTGTAGAAATCAACCTGCCTACCGATTTCCTTGACCAATTTAGAGGCTTTCCTCATAGAGAAATGGATTGAATCCAGCTCATTGACAACTCTGCTCATTTGTTCCGTCTAGAGACATAGAAGAGTGTACCCTTAGTTCCCATGGCAAATTCAAGTTTTTTTTCTCAGTTATTCTAGGGTGTGGGAATAGGCATAATATTCATACCTGAGCCTTAAGAGCTGCTGCAGTATCTGTACCAACATTTATTGTTTCTTGAACTACCTATTAATGCAAAGGGATTCACAGCAATAAACTTTCTGTCAGCAAACATTCCATTTTTAACCGGAGGAGGGCAGCAAAAGTTACATGTCCAGAATCTTCAAATTAAACATCATCTAGAATTTTTCATTTCCCTTTCACAACTTCCAGAGACAGGGAACAGAGAGTTCAATTGTGGGCTTAAGGTTAGTTACATATAAAATGCACATCTTTTCCACATCAAATCCAACAATGCACATGGATAACTTCTTCGCTGATCACTACACTTGGTCTAAGATTAGAATATACTATGTCATATAAAACCTTACAGCCATCTTAAAAACAAAAAAGATATGCTTCTTTTCAACATGAAAAAGGATTAATATTCTTTCTCCCCCACCCCTCCCCCACACTTTTTCTTCTTCGTTTCACTGATTTTGTGATTTTACGATACCCTGGAGAGCCACAAGAATTCTAACAGAAGATGATAAATAAAATGGGAACAAATAAATGCAAGATTCAAGACCATAATGTCAATTTAAGACACCCAACAAATCAGAATGTGTTTGTAAATTTAATTGAGGAAGAACATGTAGCAAAGATATTGTAGCAAGCAAAAATACCGAGCAAGTGTCAGATAAACAATAGGAAACAATCAAGACCACAGCTGGACAGAAAAATAAGAACACACCAGAAAGATGGTAACAGTTAGGGGTGCTCAAATTAACTGATTATAAAACTAGTTATTTATAATTGTACATCACTAGTTGCATAATACTTGATTTGCTAAAACTAGTTATATAACTATAACTGTTTTATTAGTTATTCAAAATTTAGTTATTTAACTAGACCTGGTTTGCCAAAACTAGTTATATAACTATAACTATAACTCGGGTGCTAGTTACACTTCTAAATTGGTTATAGAACTAGTTTTAGATATAATTGGTTATATAACTAGTTATTTATTCATAACTCATTATATATTCCTAACTAGTTATATAACTAGTTTTTAAAAATAATAACTAGTTATACTAAATTATAACTAGTTGTATAAAATTAGTTATAGTTACGGGCACCCCTCATAACAATGACTTAGGGTTCCTGTATTTTCATAACTATCTTCTAGTTATAAAGAAACATGTGGAACCAAGTCATTTCAATTTTCGCTCTGGGTTCCTTCACTTGCTTGGACTAGAAAAATACAATAGTAAAACTATAAACAAATTTGTTGTACACGGCATATTTTAAAAGAAGTGATACTCAAGAAATAAACCAACCTTCTTTCCCCTTTCAATGGCTTGATCTGTCTCATCCATCATCTGATTCCCACGACCCACTAGTTGTTCATTTGTCATTGCTGTAATAAGTCATAAATGGTCTACATTAACCACAATAGTAAAAAAACAGCTTTGAAATTAACAAGAGCTTGTTTTACTTTACTTTCTTTTTAAAAAGGCTGTTAACATTTTTAGGTGGTTGACCATAATATAGATGTGCTTTTCAGAGACAGTAAAGGCAGAAAATATGCCATTAAAAGAGCAGCAAGAAATTAGTGCTTCTCCTGGGATGGGAAGCAAAAGTACAAGCAAAAATGTTTCAGACAAATTCATTTCTTTAATTTATTTGACTGTAGAAAACATGTTAAGATAGATGAATACTAGCACAATTGATATGAAGAAATCAGTATGCTTACAGGATGCTAGCAAGACATTTTCTTCTTCATAACCTTCATTGGGCCCCTCAAAGAGTTCAATTCGTTTATTCTCAATATTTGTAGCATACCTGCATTGCAATATAACACATGCACTAATTGGTCAATGCTATCAAGGAATGCATCCCACTCATGACATGTTAAGGAAGCTGAAGGTATATAACACAAATAAGAGAAATCCACCGTTGACAAGCAGGCTAAAATTGATAACTGATATGATGTTTTTCACTTACTGCTTTTTCAAAGCAACATATGAGTTTAACTCTTTGATCTGCAACAGAAATGGAAAATGCTTGTCAGTAACGTTGATACATGTCATGCATAGTTTATGGAAACCAATAAACCTTAAAATACGAAGCAGCAGAGAAAAAATCAATAAACATTCTCACCATTGACTGTTTTTTCTCATTCAACATTTTGTTGGTGTCTCTGTCATAGCTCTTCTCATAAGTTTTGACTTCTTTATCGAAGTCCTTAATAAGCCTGCAAAATTAGATCCAACCAAACACACACTTGGGTTAGCAGAATCCGAGGCATGCTTTCCAATGCCAAATGCTGTTCAGGAAAATCACATAACGAGGCTTTTATGCACAGATCAAAATCGCACTATATACACAAAGGTTTCTGGTTGTGAATTCTCAATACAGATCTGAAAATGGCAACACGCGTTGACGAAGCTACAAAACGAACAATCTATGGCTCTATTGCACGTAGTTTGCATCAATGTCTATAATTGTGAATCACATATGACAACAACAACATCGAAATTCGTTTATAATTGTTAAAATGTGGAATATGGAATGTGAAGATTACCGTTTGCATTCTCGCAATTTTTCCGTGAGTTCTTCCAACTGCCTGCTCTGTCTACTCGAATCCTTGATCTTCTCCAACTTCTGAAATCCATTTCTGCACCAACGAAATTGCATTACGCCGATCAGAAAAACAACGACATGGAAACGGAAGAACGAGGAAAATGAGAGGAGGTTAGAGGCTCCGACGATAGGGCACGGAAATTGTCGGCGATGTGTCCGTCGATCTCGGCCAGGTCCTCGCTGATCGCCGACAACTGATCCATCTCGCGGCGAGATCTGAGGAGGCGGAGGGAGGGGTTGTTTGGATGAGAGGCACAGAGGAATAGTAATGCGGGTTAGATTTCGCGTTGGTCCCAAACAGCGCGCTGCTGCTGCTGCGGCATTTGGTTTGTTTGGGAAATGGGAAGGATCTATCTTCTTCAGTGTCTTTCGTTCCTTTTACTTACGTTACGAGGAACAAACGAAAAACATTGGGTCTCTCCCTCCCACGTGATTCGTGGTTTTTTTTTTTTTTTTTTTACAGTAGCTTCTGAGTTGTTTTTGACTTCTTCTTTTTCTCTAATATGTTTAAACCGCGGATTTTGTTAATTACTTGATTTGATTCATTGCTGTTAATTTGTTAGAGCGGTAGGGATGTTGAAAATGATAACGCTGGTTGTTGTTGGGACACAACTCACAAGGGTGTAAAATTGATTATTCCTTTGACAAGTAAGTATTTGAAGTTATTTCATAAAATCAATATTACTATCATTTATTGATTGGATTTGTTAATGTATTATACACATGCTTAATAAGTTATAATTTGACTTTTTCTTCTTAAATTAATTTTAAGACAAAAATTAATAAATTAAAAGTGAAAATATTTATTAAAGATTATAGGGTTTATTAGTAAAAAGTTTTGAATTTTTTTTTTCCATTATCACTTTAGTCCCTACATTTAAGTGGCATGCAATTTTTTTTACAATTTATATTTTTAATCTCTTATTTATTCATACAAACTAGTTGATGATTTATCATTTCTCAACGTCATTTTTACATCATTCATTGTTGTTACGTAAAAGTAGAAACTAAAAGTAGTTGACTTAGAAAAACAAAAAAAATTCCAAGGAATTTAACATATCAAAATTTAGACTAGGGACAATAGCAAACAAATCCAAAATGGTTTAGGAATAAAAAAAATAGTAAACCCCAAATTATAATATTCCTAAATTTTACTAAATTACATAGTATAACAAATAATACAAGAAATTAGTTACATTGTTAAGAGAGGCTCTATTGCTCAACCCAAGTATCCAACTTTGTCTGATGAATAGTTAAGATTTCAGACATAGTTGATGAGGATTAGGTTAGTGAAACAAATGTTGTTCTTCCAATAATTTAGCTTAACACGGTTGCTTTGGCCAAGCGGTTGGTGAATGGTGGTGATTGTTATTTTTATTTTTTAAACCTTCAGTTTAATATTCTAATGTCATATCATCCGCGTAATGAAAAATTTTGGTGAAATTTTTTTAACCCTTTCTTTTAATTAGTTAAGATTTATTAAAAATGATCATGGTGCTTTCTATAAAATATACTTTTTATAAAAAAAAAAAATTGTAATTATATTACATATTAATCTCTTAAATATCTCAAGTGTCACTCTGTAAAGATTTTATTGTTAAATAATTGCTTAACAGAGATGAATTTAGATACCGAATCTTTTTAATTTTTTTTTTACAACTAATCTTTTAAAAGTTAAAACACACAACAATGCATAACCTTTTTAAATAATTGAATTGAGAACTTGCGACTTTTTCCCTAATCACAGGCGATGATCGAGCATGCTTCTTGTCCCAAAAAAATAAAAAAAATTGTTAGCTTATTTTTTTGGGAGAAAGAAAAGAAGGTTGTTAATATCATAATACTATTATAAGTTATAAGTATATTTACAGCATGGTGTGACTCAAGGTTCAAAACTTTATTAGGCGAGATGTTCATAGTGCTTGACCATGCATTAAACAAAATTGTTTTGAAATAAGGATACATGTATGTAGAAAACTAAATAACTTCTAGGTATAGAAGATTAAATAAGTAGATACTTATGACTGTGAGGCCTTATTTTCAATAGAAAAAAAAAACTTCCCAGAGGGTGCTTTTTTTTTTTTTTATAAAAAGAAAACTAATAAATTTATTGGAAGCTAAAAATTTAGTTGATAATTGAAATTTGTTAAGTTAAATTATTAAATTATAAGTATTTAATAAATTATTTGTTGAATTAGATGATAAATATAAAATGACAAAATTCGAACATGTTTATGTGCTACCCAAGACTGGAACATGGCAAATTGCTATCTACTCACTCATGAACACCAACATTGTTACAGTAACATTTCTAAACAGGAAGAAAAAAAATCATCACATAGAAATTATAACAAAAGGACTGTTTCATTTTCTTCAATGTATGACAAAATAAGCAAACAAAACAAACACCTAAATACCTAATTATCTTGATCACAACATAATGAACCCTTTGCACCCTAAAGTCAATTATCACAACTTTAAGCCATCAATCTTTTTTTTTTGGATTAAAAGTAGATCCCTATCAGAGACAACATCAAGCATGCTACAGAGTTCAACGATCCATGGTAAGAAAACCAATGTGGAGACCCTGATTTGTGTGGCCCAACATTTGGTGCTGTTCGGTGAGGATTAAGGTTGTCCCTAGTACTAGGAGGAGAAGCTGAAGGAATTGGAGGCGATGCCTTACACGAAGGTTCAGTGCTATTAACACACGATGGAAGTATAGGAACACTATAGTTACCTATCGATGCACATGCTAGCTCAGACAAAACCCCATCTATGCCATGGCATCGAATTGAGGATCCTGCAACACATAAGTTTGGACTGACAATTTTAACGTTGTTTAGAACATAACTCTTCCTACCATTGTTGGAGACTCTTAGCATGCAATTTGGAAGTGAAGTTGGAATGGTTGTCCCTGTGGGGAACTGTTCCAAGACATCGAAGAGCAATGGTGATGGGATTGAATGCCTAAGCAAGAAGCTGGAAACAGATCCTTCTTGCAGAACCATGTTGGCCAGGATTCGATCATTCGGCATCAGGAATGTCACGTTCCCTTGTTCGAGTGGAGACATGTTTATGAGCATTACAAAGGTGAAGTAGTTTGCCCTTTGCATCTCTTTGGTGGCTGCAACAAGGTCTTGATTCCTTGCTGCGTCGATGATTTCGGTTGGGGTGGCTGATGAAATCAATTTTAATACGAGGAATGACACCATGAACATGTTACTTGCCATGCTGGATGTTTTCTTCATGCTTCTCTTTTCAGCAAGTTGGTTTTATCGTGAAAATGGCATTATAGGTAGATTATGAGAATTCAATAAGGAAATTAAAGGGGTTAATTTTCTGTGTGGACATGTAAATATGCTGTTTCACCTACTAAGTTTCACATGCGTCTTGGATGATTTGGAAGTGATCATTTTCAAAACTAGCATGTAACTTTTCCTTCATCATGGTTACATGATCAAAGTTAAACTCCTCTCTTTGAATAATCAATAAACAAAAATTACGAGCTTAGTTATGCATGAAACAACGTTTTAATATATCATATTATAATATGAAAACGATCAATGTAATATTGAATTCTCCACCTAGTGACTAAATTTATGTATGTATCTTAAAAAGTGATTATTTGTAGGAGTGCTCATAAATCGAATCGATTTAAAAAAATCGTGAAATCGACCAAAAAATCACAAATCGAACAAAACCAAACCTAATTTGGATTTTTTGATTTTTTTTTTCTTGAGAACCGAGCGGTTCAATTCGATTTACGGTTTGAAAATCTCAAACCGAACTGAACCGCACATAACTTTGTATTTTTTTTTTATGCTAATATATTGTGAGGGTGAAGACTGAAGAGGGAGAAAACAAAATTAGAAACCCTAAGAGCTATGTCTCTGCCTCTCATATCTTAATCTCGCGCCCTCATCCCCGCCAACGCCTTCATCTCGCGCCCTCAGCCTCGCTAGCACCTTCATCTTGTTGGCGCCGTTGAAGCTTTGTGCCACCATTCAAGCTTCTCTTCTCCTCGATCTCTTGTTCCCCTCTGCCTCTCAATCTCTCATTCCTCCTTTGCCTCGTCAATGCACGAACCTCGAACCTTGATAGCGCCTTCATCTCGGAGTTGGAAGCTTCGTCGCAATGCTTCCTTCTTCTTCGCGTTGCGCCACCACTTACCACCAAGGCATCGACAGTGACAAACCACTGTGGCAGCTGCGTCTTCAATTTTGCGAATGACCTTCTCTATTCGCGAACCACCATGTCACCAGCGGACCACTCCGCTCACATGTTTGCCTGCTTGGTATGTCTAATCTGTCATCCTATTAATAGTTTAGTTCTCTGCCTTTGGGATTTACTGGTTCTCTGTGTTTGCATCTTAATTGGTTCTCTATTTTTAATATTTGGTTTTCTCTAATATTTGGTTCAATGACTAGGTTCTCTCTGTGTCTATGTGATTTGGTTTTCTGTGACTAGGTTCTTTGTGTATGTGATATTTGCCTATTTCGTTCTCCCTAACTAGGTTCTCTAGGTTCTCAATGACATTGATTTGCTAAATATTTACTAGTTCAGTTTTATGTGACATTTTGCAACTTGATTGGTTCTCTGTGTTTAATTCTCTATGATATTTGCCTATCTGGGGTTCTTTTGTAACTAGTATCTCTATGATATTTTGTTATCAGCATCTTTGAGGAGGATCTTTGTTGGTTAGCTTTGTTTCTTCCTTTAGGGAATTGGAGAAGTTCTTCCCAAGGTAAGGCCAAATGTGTAGTATGCCTATAGATCTACTAATTGATTATTGATGAATTTTGATTGATTGTTATGAATAAAGTATTCTAATAGAATTTTGATGAGTAAAGATTTACCATTTTGTTAACATTACTAAACTTGATTGATTATTGATGAATTTTGATTGATTGTTGTGAAGAAAGTATTCTAATAGAATTTCATGAGTAAAGATTTATCATTTTGTTAACATTATTAAACTGCTAGTTACATATGAGACTTAGGCGGACATATTTAACATTATAGTGACTCTAAGTTTTAAAATCTCTTAATTTTATATTTTAAGACGTTTGTTTGTATTTTTTTTTAAGCTTAAAAAAATTGTAAAAATTGAACCAAACCAAACTGCATGTATTTTTTGTGTTTGGTTTGGATGATTTTTTGTATAAAAAGCGAACCAAAACTCAATGCAAACACCTCTAATTATTTGTCCTGTGTGAATGTTAAGTGATTAACTCTTCAAAATATTTAATCTAACAATTCTTACTTAACCTTACACTGATAACATTAATGTCTAATGATACTTTATGGCATTAGTATTTTTTTTAAGAATGATTTTTTCATTGTTTTACACTATTTTAAGCTATAAATCATTGATACTGATATCATGATTAAAAAAAAATCAATAAAAAATTATAAATCATAAATTAAGAAATACAGAGTAAAAACAATATATTTTTAAACCATATTTTTAATAATATTTCAAAATAAATATAATTTCGCGTGTATTTCACTAAAGTAAATAATAATTTTTTTCGACTTCTTAGAACTTTTTAAAAACATATCTATTTCTTAAAATAATATGAAGCAGACATCTAAGCTTTTCTAGTTATTTTTCTACTTTATTCACACCTGTATGCAAGTATTGAATTATTATTTAAATTTAATCAACACTACTACAGTAAAAAAATCATATAATTATTAATTTTTAAAACAAATTTACTGCACTTAATAAAATTGTATATATATATTTTTTAAATATTAATAGTACTTAGAGTACTACGATAATTTTTTTTTAAAAACAATGTACAATAAAATCTAATAGAAACCATATCGGGCTTCAATATGAAGATATAAATTTGGGCTTGTACCCGACCCGAGCCCAATTGTGGTTCTCTATAAACACCTGAAATCACACTTAGGGTTTCTCTGTGTGCTGCATCCAATTGTGTCCCAGCCTCTCACTGCAGCGCCTTCGATCCAAAAACCATGGTACTCTCTTTTCCCTTCTCTTCTGTTTTACTTCCACCATCCCAATTAGGGTTTCTATTGTGCGTCGTTTTATGTTGACACTGCCCTGTTTTGTTTTTGCAGACTAAGAGAACAAAGAAGGCTGGCATTGTTGGGAAATACGGTATGTCTTGTAACTTCGATTTTGCCCAAATCTAATGAAGTTTTTATTTTTTTTAGAGTTTGGTAATTGGGTCAGTTATTTTGCCGTTTGTTACTGTCGCACGCACATCTTCAAGAGTTTTTAGAAGAATGAGTTTTTTTTTTTTATTAATGTATTGTTTTTAAGATTGGGATGATTAGTTTTGGTTGCTAGAACACTTTTTAGTCATTAGTGCATCTTATGTATATCTAAATTGAAAATTCTGTTGCAAAAAATTGATTAATTCCCGAGCAACTAGTTATAGGTCATTGAAAAATGCTGTTTTTATAAGAATTTGGTTATTTTGCTTTGATTAGTTCCTGAGAATTTATTTTGCTTGTTTTTGTTGTTATTATATCAGGTACCCGTTATGGTGCCAGTCTGCGTAAGCAGATTAAGAAGATGGAAGTGAGTCAGCACAGCAAGTTTTTCTGTGAATTTTGTGGCAAGGTATCTAAATCTTGTACTGTTGTGTGTTTCTTTACTCTTTAGGTCATAATTTCATTTGTTCTAATAAGATGTAAAGTATGTTAAATTTAACCTTTTACTAAACTATTTGGATTCTGATTCTAATCGATTTTTTCTGTGGCAGTATGCTGTGAAGAGGAAAGCTGTAGGAATATGGGGCTGCAAGGACTGTGGTAAAGTGAAAGCCGGGGGTGCTTACACTTTGAAGTAATGCTCTTCTCCCTTCTTTCCTTTCTAAATATTTTGTTTCAGAAACTGATACCTGACATTGTTCTTATGAATTTTGACAGTACCGCGAGTGCTGTGACTGTAAGGAGCACCATCAGGAGGTTGAGGGAGCAAACTGAGAGTTAAGCTAAGCTTTTGGTTGATGTTATCAATTACTATTTAGACTTTTTGAGAAGTGCCTAGTTTGTCACAGAACTGAATTGCTTGTATTCAAGTAACTCTTTTAAATTTTATCTGAATGACCATTTTGATTTTAGTTGTTTGGAACTCTGTCGGTGTAATTTTGCTTCATATTTCTTTTTATTGCAATTCTAGCGATTCATTGTTCTTTTCATGCTTATTAAGCTGAGCTTTTACTTTCCTCATAAAAGCTTTTCTCTTAAAATCTTTTAGCTCTTATGTTAAGCTAATGGGTTAGCATTAAAAATAACATTTTGGCATTTTGATGGAATGTTTGAAGCTTTTAGGCTTGAAACATTCATAGATATGTTTTTTGTTTTAGTTTCCTTGAGCTTTTTCTGTTTAAATAATGTAAAATTGAGCTTTCTTTGAACAAATTTTAAGAATTTAAATGGTTATGTTGAAAACAAATTGCATTTTTTATCCAAAACAAACCTTTTCTGATTAGTTGAAAAATGAGAGTAATATTGTAAGTATAGACCACGGTTTTTTGTTATTATTTGCAGTCTTGTTTTATAACACTACCTTTTTAGATGTTCATCTTCCAAATAATCTCTTACCATTTGTTATCTAGAAATATATTATTGAAAAATTTATTCTCATTGTAGGAAGTAAAACAAATCGGTGCTCTTAAGTAAAATTTGATTTCTAATAATTTTTCATGTCAACTCTATTTATTTTCGGAGGAGTTTGGACAAGTTTTTTTTTTTCATGTGATAGGAATCTATCTGGGTAAAATTTGATATCTAATTATTTTTAATAATTAAACAAACATATTTTTATGAAAAAATATTTGGAAATAACATTTCTGTTATATTCCCATAAATTTAAATAGTTCACGAAATAAATGCTCTAAAAATATGGCCAACATCTTTCGCTGTTGCATACTTGTATTTTAATTTTGCATTTGTGGCCATGTTTTTGTAAGAACACTTACAAGATTGCTTAAAAAATTACTTAATTTAATTTTGCGAATTGTATAGAATTTCAAAAAAAATGTTAAGTAACTCATTTAGCACTCCCATTAGAGATGCTCTAATGGGACACAATCATCACAAATTGGCATTAATCAATTTTACTTATAACTTATCAGGTTTTATAGCTTTGTAATTTGATTTCTCTTTTCACAAATATTGTCGCTACACTAAGTTATTCAAATCAGTTCATCATACATATATACATGGCCACTTCAAAGATAAAAAAAGTCAAACGCACCCATATATGAGATGTTCAAATTAAGTTAGAATTTGGTTATGCATTGTTGTGCAATAAGAATTCACTCATTTTTAAGATAATTTTTTGAAAATTAATAGATTTATCATAAATTAAGGATTATGATAGTATATTATTTTACACTGTCAGTGTATCATCATTAAACTCATTAAGTTAATCGAAATGAATCATACCAAAATTGTTGAAAAAAATAGGGATATTTAGTGCTAAGTTAGTAAATCACAATTGTGGGAAATAATAAGTAACACTATACTAATAATCACACATTTTGGGTGGTAATTTTCTTTGTTCAGATGAAAAAGTATTTGTAATTGAAAGGAGAGATACTCTAAATATTATCGAGCAGGAACACCAAGACACACTATATTACAGGAAGTCCTTTCGATATGGTATCAAAGCCTATAGTCTATCTTTGGGATTGTTGTTGGGCCTATAAAGTCACCCGTTATCGGACCACAAATGTTCAATTCAGCTAACTTCACGCTTAAGATTTCCATTCATCAGGCATGAGGGATGTAAGTTGAAGATTTCACATCAACTAGGAATGAGGCCAATATAGTGTATATAAGGGAGATGCAAACCTCACCTTACAAGTCGATTTTGTAAGATTGAATTAAGTCAAAGCCCACTTTTTAAGAAGGTTCGTTGAAAAATGGCTCACACCAATTTGGTGCAAACAAGTGGGGTCTACACGCTAGGAAGAGGCAACACTTGGAGCACGTTGTGCAGCGAATGGTGGTGGATAAGCATAGTTCTAGTTGCTAGAGAGAGGTGAGTCTGAGCCTCGAAAGGTGTGATCGGGCCAGAGAAAGGAAAGCTTGACCGTGGTGAACAAGGACTCGCAACTATATGCAAATGTGAGAAATTGCACTAGATATGTTGAAATAGGTTGCTATTACAAGCCTTCATTGGTTGTTATCGAGCCATCATTTATCTAGCACATCCACATGATTGGAATCACCTTCCTTTTCTCTTAGGTTTACCACGTTCCTTTTCTCTTAGGTTATATTTGTAACAAGTTTGGTTCATACGAGAGATATGTTTTAGCTTAAGGGGAAGTATTAGATTATATTTCATTCTCCTAGTAATTATTCCAAGCAAGGTTTCCTCAGTTAGAGTTTGAGGTTACCAAGTCTAGAGCATTGAGTATCTTCTCCCCTAATCCTTCTCAGAGTGAGGCTTTTATTGTCATCAAATGGGTTTGGGACCGATCCCATGTATTTCAATATCCAATCCACCAATTACAACATCACTATCTCTACTTTCTCTAGGTTTACCTTGCGCTATAGGTCTTCTCCTAGTCTGGCCCAAAGGTTTTATCGGATCGGTGTGGGAGAGATCACAATTATTGCATCGATCTCCCAACCCAAGAGGGTACATTAATCAATGTTGATTCTATTTTGCTTATTATAAATAAAGACCAAGTGTGGTCATCCAAGACACAACACATTACAATAAACCCTTTCAACGCACATAAAGCACCCAAAGCAAGGATCATGGGGAACAACATCCGTCTCTAGAGTAGCAAGTTGGGGTAACTGAATTGAGAGATTCAGCAAAATGAAGTTGAAGAAAAAAATGCTATAGGGATATAAAATTTGTGTCTTAGATGAATAGATAATAGCTCACATTTTCAGCAATTGAAAGAAATCTTCCGCATCTAGGAAGTATGCACACAAACAAGTGCATGGTGAGAGGTTACATCAGTCAGTAATATTCAGGAAACAGACAGACTTGAGGTCATATTGTGCATTCATATTCTATATAATCAAATAGTAATGTTGGACAGGTGAGTTTAACATCCAAGCAAGTGAGTTTTAAAATCAGTACAATGTATGAATCCATTGGGATCAAATCCACAAATTCAAAGGCTACGGATATGAGAGGAAATGGAATAAAACAATATAAAACTAGCAGGGTATTTGTAATTCGAGACATAACCATAGACAATATTAAGTTAATTGCAAGAATACAATTTGTAAAAAGCCATTAAAAAGTACCATATCATCAAGTACCTAAGTACTTGCTCATTGAATCTGAGGCTGAAACTAAGCACTTGCTTCACATGTCTGCATATTTCTTTACAACACGCTCGTAAAACAAGTAAAACAGATGCCTAGATTGTACTGGTTAGGAAAGCATATGATCCACCGGATGTTGCAAGGAGAACTAAGAGGAAGAGTTAAATGAGACACGGGCAGATTTTTACTTTCATGAAAGCTTCAATTTCAGCTTTATGGCTTGTGAACTTTGAACCCAAAAACTCTTGGAACATAGCCTTGTGCTGGTTTCTGTGGCTTCAGTTGTCCATAAGTC
Organism: Amphicarpaea edgeworthii; assembly: GCA_014843725.1. NCBI lineage: Eukaryota > Viridiplantae > Streptophyta > Magnoliopsida > Fabales > Fabaceae > Amphicarpaea > Amphicarpaea edgeworthii. The sequence continues at coordinate 5,231,063 of CM026324.1, read as the reverse complement.
ATCAAGAAGAGGTGTGGAAATGTTGTTCCAAAATAAGCTCCATCAATGTCTAGACAAAATTAAGGAAATTTAGGAGTAAAATTTAAAACCACAATTACTTATCGCCCAAACAGAGTGTCATAAATCATACCAAAACTCATACTCATCAGCATTTAAAATAGTAAATTTTATAGGAAGAATGCAAGCCAAACAAATAACAAAATAATGTCAGGCAATTTAAAAATAAACTGAATAATCAGCCTGGACCACTTCCTTAACTTTGAGAGAGAAAGAGATTAAAGAAAATTGCTCTTCCAAAGATTTTACAATTCCAAAAGGTTGTTCACTTCCTGCGGTATTTTCTAAACATAGGTATGCCGACCAAAGTTTTCAGAAACAGTCCTTATGCTTGAAGCATACAACAGCTGGAAGTACAATTGCAGATGTAATTTTTGTCAAAGAAGAAATACGGTATAATTTTCATACATCATCAAACACCTAGCACTAGCAGATATCAGGATATCTTACTAAAATATCTAGATAATGAACCTCACTTCTCATAACAGTTAAGCTTAAACTACTTGTTATCTGAATATAATTTCTCTTTTCCATTAGGGACCAGTATAGGATACTACACATTAACAAGACATGCATACAAGTATACTATCAGAACAAAAAGATAGCAGAGTTCCAGAAATTCTTATATATGGCTAATCATATTCAGAAAATAGTTTATGCTCCACAAGCAATTCAGAAGTGAATTTCCAAATAAATCAAAACCTAGAAGGATAAATGCTTACAAACAAACTGCTTATATGGTCAGAATCAAGAAAGAAACTCAAAAGCAAAGATGCAATGGGAGACACAAGAGAATAAAAATAAAATTTCAGAAACACAATGACATGTAGCTGCATCAGATAAAAGGTCTAGTAATAGATATAAGGATACTGCCTTGATACTTGGATCGTGGATAGTAAAGGTCTTCACACCTAGGGCAGTATATTTTCACGGTACTTGACCGAGGAATGTCTGACTGACCAACAGGAAGGCAGGGTTGTCCAGAGCAGTAAACTCTTGGGCATCTGCCAAAATCATAGTTCTTGTATTTGTCAAGCTGCAAAAGTTCCAACAACATCAACAACAGCACTAATCTCCTGACTGATAAAGAATAAAAAGAGCATCAATCAACCAACAACACTCACCATGGCAGCCATTCCTTTGCTGGTCAACACATATCGGGCATGAATCATACCATAAAGCATTTCCGCCGCTGATTCAATCAACTCATTCTGTTCCTCTGTGAACATGTCACCTACAAATTCCAACCAAACCAAGTAACCATTATAAGAAAATGAATGCTCAACAAGGTTTTAAATTGTAAATGCAGTCGTGTTTTTGCTGTGCTATTCTTCATAATATGGAAAATTGCAGATAAATGCGACCACAGACTGTATTTTAAAACATTGAGCTTAATATCACGTAATCATAGTAATTCAAATTCATCTTGAATGTTAACAGTTTCACACAACAAAGCACAAAAACACAAACTCACCATGGGATGATTCAACATCGAGAATCAAATCAAGGGCATAATCATAGTAGGGCACTTGACTGCTCAATCCACAAAGGTTAAAGTCATCCTGAATGTAATCATCATCTACCTCACAGAAAAACTCATTCCCTCTGAGATTGCAGAACCACGAGATCCAAGAGGTGTCATCTCCATCAGAGCCACTAACATCAGACTCTTCACTCTCCGTTTCAGATTCCTCCGCTGCACCCAATGCACACACCAAATTACACATTCACCAACTTTTCAAGCATATTATGAAACTAATTAACAACAGCAATGTCACGAAAGCATATATTTTTTCCGAAAGGGAGTGAAAAAAGATAGTACCTTGGAGGTTGTTGGCGTTTTTGGAGGCGGCGGCGATGATGGGGCGCGAAGTGGACGGAGAGGATCGTTCCAAGTGCTTATCGAGAACGTCGTTGATTCGCTTCCGATCCTCCGATTTGGAGGCCGAAACAGAGGAAACAGAGACACCACCTCGCTCTCGTTCTTTGTACATCCCTAATTCCTATTATCCCTAAGAAAGAAACATGCTTTTTACAAAAATGGAAGAAGAAGCTGAGGGGAGGGTCTAGGGTTTTTTGATTCAGCCACCAGCACCAATACACACACAACACAATCCTAATTGTCACTTGCCAGGTGCCAACTTTAAGCTATAAGCAAAAATCCCCATTTTTATTTTTTGTTTTTGATTTTTATCATCACTCTTTCTTTCCATGCTCCCACATGATTATTACAATACTACGTAATACGTATGATGTATTATAATACTTTTTCTTTTTCTTTTTCGGTATTCCTTTTGGTCTGAAATTATGGACATCCAGACATTAATGCATGTCAAGCTAAATATCATTATTAATTGTTTGTGAGCATTCAAGACTTTTAGTTCTCCTTCACCAGTCAGGATTATCCATAGCCTTTTTCTATGTCTAATGTAATTTGTTTTTACACAATTATTAACTGATCATAAATATTTCAACATGATTATTAAAATAATTCTTAGAAAAATCAACAAATTATCCACGAATTAATAGAGTTTATAATAATATAGGCGGGTCTCAAACAATTAATCTAGACACTTGATTTATTAATAAGAATTTGATATTGTGTATTTTTTGCTTTTATTAAAAAAATATTTGTTTAGAAAATCTCTTTGAAGGTGAAAACTTAATTATAAGGTTTTTTTTTTTTTTATACAAAAGACTTAAAAATATTTGTTTGAGTATCTACGGAAATACCAAAGATAAACATTTGAAGAAATCATTAGTATATAGTATACGTATAAAGTAAATATAAGTAGTTTACATATACTTAAAATATCACTAACTTAATACATTGTTGTCTTTAAAAGACAATAATTGTTGTAGCTTTCAACGTATAAGTAAGGAGATGCATCATTTTGCTAACGTATGGTTGGTTCAATTATTATTTAAAAGTTAATTTGATTAAATTAATTAAACAAATGGTTAATAATCAAGAAGGTTTAATTTAGTTGATTAAATATTATACATGAATGTTATAAATTTCTTTTCTTGATATCATATCCAATTCATATGGATAATAATAAATTAATTAATACAATGCTAAATAATTGTTTAATAAAGACCAGGAATCTTATGAGCTATTTTAAGAAAACACTAAAGATTTTTCAATAATGCAATTTTTTTATATTATCATTCAGTTATAAATTATCATTATAATGTACAATAAATTTATTAATTTTGATAATAATTATTTTAAAATTTATTTTGATGATAGTTTTTAATTAGTAATAGTTCACAATAAAATACCCTTACACTGACAAAACATATTTATTAAATTCTTTAGAAAAAATCAATTGGTGTAAGTATTCAAATGGATTTGGTATTTTGAACTATAATATATTATTATAATCTCAAATTTGTAGTTAGTCAATGTAATAAACTTTTGGTAAGTTTCTAGTAGTATTTTTTTTCTATAAGAAAACACTAAGGAAGATGAAAGGTAGTAAAACTAAAAACATGATAAAGAGAAAGTTAATAAAAATGCATTTTTCGCTATGAAGTATAAACCACTAAACCAGCCTGTTTGACACCTCTGGCATGAGTTGCTGTATAAATTGCTGCTGTGATGTCACCTTCATTCTACAAGACACAAATCTTTCAAGTAAGATATTTTTACTATTTCAAGATATAACATTATGCACCGTTGTTCTGATCGTACAAATGATAACGAAATTGAGTTTTCTAAACAGCACATACATACATCACTGGCTGGTGGGCAACTTTATAAATGCACCCAGAAGATTTGGCCATCTTTTTGGCACTATTTGCCTTCCACATTGTAATTTTATATTCTACTATACTATTCTTACTCTTCTTATACAGATAAAAACAACCACCAAAAGTGAGGAACCTACTTGCTCCACAATCTGCCATCGAGTTCAATGACAGAAAGTGGTTCCAACCAGGCACCTCGTAGCTATACATACCAAGATACAACAAACAAATAGAAACACCTCTCAAGTTAGCAACCAAACTTCAGAGAAGATCTCATTTTTTACACATCTTTATGATGCTCCTTCCTTTGATTCTCATATCTAATGATGTTTCTGTATGCAGACTTATGATGGAGGATAACACTGAGGAAAAGGGTTGTTATCATTTATTATTGCTATTATTATGGTGCATCCTATTTTGCACAGCCTTTACAGCTGCAACTCTGGCTGCGTTTGCTGCTTTATTAGCTGCAGCCACTACTTTGTTCACTCTCTCATCCACCTTTGCCATATTGTAAGCTTTCTCAGCAGCAGAATGTGCGTCCTGCTCAGAATCAGAGAAGTAAGAACTAAGTAGCTTATGCAGAAAGCCAAGTAAGTATATGATAAAATTAAGGGAGGTTTAGATTTGTTCCTGATTTTGTTATAAGTTTCTAGAGTAATGATATTTGGACACCTATTTCAAACACCCCATTGACATCTATCACTTCTCTCTTTTGTCTCTCTCTCTCTCCATGTGTATATTAGCATATCGGTGTTCAAGAAACATTTTTTGAAATATTAATCCATCTCAAGTGCAAAACGTACTATTACCTGTACTGCATTGAGAACCTTGGTGTGGTCCACAGCACATGGAGACCCAGTAGGACTATTAGGATCATCAAGAATACCATTCTGCCAGTGACCACATTGTGTTTCCCCATTTCTGAAAGTGTACATTCCCAGTCCTTGTCTTCTTCCTTCATGCCATGCCCCCTCATACCGATGACCATTCTGAAATTGATACACTCCAAAACCATGCATCTTGTCTGCAAAATATTCGCCGGCATACATGTCCCCATTTCTGCAGTATACATAAAATGAGTGTAAAGAACCACTCAAGAGATGTTTTTCGTATTTGTTGAGTAAACCAAACCTTCCCATCACAATTATTCTTTTGTAATGCATTCAATATATAGAGAGATCTTAAGATACCACTAATGATTGTTCTTTGGTTGAGGTTAAAAAATGAGAAGCGGTTAAAAAATATGGAAATTATACAGTTCTGGAAATGTGAATCAAATTCAATACCGAGTTCCAGCTATTAATGATGCAAGGTTGAAGAAGATAGACAGAGTCAGAAAATTATATTCTTATATACTGATTTAGTAACTGAGAAATACTTCAAGTGCATTTACACTGCTACAGAGTAACAGATTCAATATTCCAAATCCAATCACTTTTCAAGTGTCTTAGCTGGATATGTACAGGTTAAATTGGTTGAAACATAATATACTTGATATTACCAGGAAAACAAGCAAATTTATCATCTTCAGGAAGATCATCAATAAGTTAGTAATTGTTTACAAGAAATGTGGCATGAAAAGCTTTGATTAACTGACATGCTTACAAACAGACCAAGCTTTGATCCAAATGTGATGAAAAATTTACAGAACATTCACTTAAATTGTTGCCTTGTGGTTAGTGAGAAACTAACTAACCCCTTTGGCTTCTGACAGTGAATATTATAAATAACTGATTGAACACCAGAATAAAAGCAAGGAAGACAGAGAAAAACTTTATGTGAGTTTGTGCAGCAAAACATTGGCAGGCTAATAACAAAGCATAGAAAAATCCAAATCAATATCCCCCTAAAATTTTAAAACAAGAGTACAAATGTAACCCAAACAGTTTATGAAAAATCTTTATAGACTAAACCCCCACTCTAATACTTGAGATTGTATGCATCAGTTATTTTCCTCTATAACCTTACAAAACCTTCATTTCAGCCACTTTCTTTGCAAAGGATAAATAGTGTATATGGTGACAGACTAAAAAAAATTAAACCATCATCCAATCACAAAATTTCATATTCATTAAGTTTATCGACCTTTCCAATAACTAGCGTAAAAGTCTTACTAACGATGATTTTTAATTGGTCGACATCATAAAAACTTTTTATACTACCCGCACATAGAAATTAAACTCCTTTTGCAAATCATTGTTTACTTCTTAGTTCTTAGTCTTTACCTAGCAACATTAAGTACTAAAGTAAATAACATTTTGCAACATCGGAACTAATGGTCTCAGACTTACTTTTTCACCTGATAAAAAAAAATGCAACTAAAGCATCTGCAGTTGCACACACAAATTGCAAATTGAAAAAAGAAAAAAACACACCTGAAATGGTACTGTCCAAGTCCATGTTTGACACCCCATTTGAACTCCCCAACATATCTGCTGCCATCATTGCAAGTGTGGTTTCCAAACCCATGACACTGTCCATTAGACCATTCACCAGCATACACATCCCCACTGTAGAACTTATAGATCCCAATTCCATGCCTTAAACCCCCTCTATACTGTCCTCTATACCTGCTCCCTCTAGCCCATGTCTCAACACCATACCCATCATACTTTCCATCAACCCAATCCCCTTCATACCTTCCATGCACGTGATAGTGATAAACCCCACTCCCCCAACACTTTCCTTTCTGAAATTCACCCTCATACACATCCCCATTGGTGTAAACTCGGACCCAACACCCCCAATTTGTGTTCTTTACTTGCTCAGGGTTGGACCCAATTGACCAAACCACGGGTTTGGGAGAAGAAGACAAGAGCTTTGTGGTGGGGAAGAGTCGAGCGAAGAAGGAGAGTGCGAAATTGAGGGAGATGAAGAGTGCAGCTGAGAAAGCGATGACGGAGAAGAAATCCAGAGGGGTAGGGTTTGAAAAGAGGAGGTAGAGAGAGGGGAGGGGGAGGAAGATGAGGAAGCGGAAACGAGGGAGAAGCTTTGTTGAAGTTTGAAACTTTGCGCCAAAGGGTGGTGTTGGGAACAGAGGGAAAGGGAGGGTCATTATGGGTATTGTTCTTTTGCGGGGTGATGTGTTGTTGTTGGAGGAGAAGCGTTCATGGTGAAACGGTGTGTTTGGTGAGTTTGGTGGCGGTGGATGAGGCGAAGAGGGCGAAACCTGAATTGAGAAATGGGTTTCCGTTTGGTTTTGTTGAGTTGAAGTGGCGTCATCAGAAGAGAGGTGGGAGTTCTCTTTTCCGATGTGGTGCTGATGCATTAACATTAACATACCAAGGAAGTGTCACTGTGACACAGCTTGTGGTTTGGTGAGAAATGAATGAAAGAAGATTGAAGAGTGTTGTGTTGTGTTGTGCTATTGTGATTCTGGTTTTGTTTTGTTGGTTGGTTTGTTGGAATTAGATGAGATGAGAGAAAACTGAAAAAGAGAAGTAGGATGTAGGAAAGTGCAGGTTGTGTTTGTTTTGAGGGCCCAATGGGAGAGGATGTTATAATAATAATAAGTGGGATTTGGAAACCGGCGCATATGAAAACAAACAGACCTTAAGCTTTGCCTCAATTTTCTAAATTGCCACTCATACAGTTCCTAGATTGCAACTTGCAACGCATGTTGGGGGTTAGAAATTATGAGTTTTAACTTTTAAGCGTTTGATAGTGTAAAAATTCTTAACTTGGCTGTATATAGCAATTAGATTCATAGTAGTATCTGTTTTGTTTATTTATTAATAATTCGTGAACAAAATGTGAAAATATTAACTGAGTTCCTTGTTTTAGTGAACTTACATAGAAAAAAGATTGATTATTCCATTTCATTCTTATCCTATGATGTTTTATTACTCCATAAAAGAAGATTCATTCGTAAACTGAGACTTGCCAATGGTCAAGCTAGATGACTAATCATGATATATAAGTGATAGTTAATAAGACTAAACTTTGTGATCTGTATCTTGTGAAAATGTGACTTCTCACTCAATTCTTTTAAATATAACCAATATTTTACTTAATTTTTAAGTATATATAAAAAAAAAAAATCAAATCACAACTGTATCATTCACATTAATTATTACATTATTCAATCAATAATTTTATTTTAATAAAGATTTATTAAATAAGTAATTATTATTATTATTATTATTATTATATAAGTATTTTTTATATGTAAGTAATAATTTATAAGATTAATTATAATTTTGACACCTAATTCAAAATAGACAATTTTGATACTGATTGATTATTGATTAAATAATTTGTCATTAATAAAATTAATCATCTTTCACATGAAGAAAAAATCATTAAACAAAAAAATATTTTAAAAAAATCACTTTTAATAATTAATATTTTATAATAAATTTATAATTAACTTAATAACTATATTAATCATAATTATTAATTAATAATCCAACAGAAAATTAAAATTTTCAATTTTTAAAATTAAAAATATCAAATATTAGCATTAAAAATTAAAAAAAATTAAAATCTTAATTTTTGAAATTGAGATACCAAAATGTATTTATGATTTTTATGTCATTTTGTATTTATCCAGTACCTTAGTAAATTCAAGGCATATTAAGGGTAAACATGTAAGGAGCACAACGCGTCGCCTCTTCTGAACAAATGCTCAATCAATCAGTAACGGCAACTGTAGCTAACGATAACCGTTCCGGGAACAGTGCTTACGTGGCACTCTGTTTGACTGACACGTTGAATTCGTTTATTTTATTGCTAACCCTGAATGAATTCTGAATTGGAAAGAAACTTTGAACCTGAGAACAATCAATCACATGCTTCACCAAAATTTACGTAAACGCCACTCTGCTTTGTCCTTTTCACCCTCAATCAAGCGTAAGAACTGGATTCTTGTTTTGAAAAAATAACGCTTTGAATTTTATTATTTTATAAATAATCACATATTTTAAATAATATTATTCTCTTATTGTTAATTTTTTTTATTTATAAAAATTAAATATAATATTATAAAATTTTATAATATTTACGCATCATACTCAATCAACTACTGTACTAAATCTCAATTATATTATTGATTTATGCTTTTAGTTTGGTCTCCTATGTACTAAATTACAAAAATGTTATTATTTTAACATAACGATAGAATCAAGTTATTTGACAATGACACGATACCCTTTCTTCTTTTTAGTGATGAGAACAGTGCCATGTTATCATTATTCCAATTAATTAATAAAAATTAAACCACGAGATATGGATAAAAGTATTGCCACATCATTATCAGACAGATTTAATAATACTAGTACTAGCTTAAGAATCATGATGATAGCATTGTAACAACATAAAAAAAATTGAAAATCAACGAGACTCAAATAATTATATATAGTACTATGAAGTATTCATCTTAAAATTTATGTTTAATCTTCGAAGATCATAGATGCATATAATATATACAATATATTTACTTCTCTTATCAACATAACTTATCTTATATTTAAACTAGTCAAATTTTAAATACTAAATTAGTTAATTAATAGATACAAATTGCTACAACTTGTATTATTTGTTTTACAGATAATTATATATTATTATTAATTGGAGTGATAAAAGTTGAAAAGTGTTGAAGGCTCAAGCCACATGTGTATGACTGTGCACCATGGTTGGTTGAGTGGCCTTACTTTGTTCTTATCCATGTTTGCTAATAATCCCACTCATGGCCTTATATAACCCAAACCGTTGTCCTTATCCGATTTATCTATATTCCATGTCTCCTTATCCCGTAATAGCAATTTCCTTATACACTAGCTTGTTCTCAAATCAAGATATTATATAAAACACCCAAACTATATATATAGAAGAGGAACAAAATAATAATAGAATCTTCTAGTTTGCGGAAAAAAATTCGCTTTTCAATTCATTTGTTTCTTTCTCTACTTGAATGTTGACAGCTTTTATTTATCTTTTTTTTGAGAAAAAAAAAAAGAAGCTTTTATTTATCTAGAACTAGAAGAACTGCCTTTATTTTTCGCACCCCACATTTTTTATCTATAAAAAATACCTTTATTTTCTCCAGTTGTTTTGTGTTTTATTGTTAAAAACAATTTGAATTTTTCTATGTATTTTTATTTAAAATAGGCTGCAAAATAGACAAACTTGTCTAATATTGAATTGTGTATCTGTTTTGAAGTAACAAAATAGACAACGAATTACAACAAGGAAACTTCATTTTATATTTGTTCATAGAAAAAAAAAAAAAAAAACAAGACTGTATATATTTAGAATCGGATAACAAATTAATTTTAGGCTTTGTATGACAATATAACTATAATGATAAACTACCTTCATGTTAATTAATTATGTTAAATTTTATACAATAATCCAATTAAAAAGTGATTAAATTTATAAAAGTCCGATCCCATTGACTTTATTTGAATATAGACGTGATCATTTTCCTATTAATTAGGCTTGATAAACATAACTGAAAGCTTTGCACAAAAAAAAGAAGCATAACTGAAAGCTAAACTTTTAAGCCGGTTTATTAAATGGTGTTCCGTAAATTATATGTTAAAATAGCTTTAAAATATTAAATGAAAAAAATAAACATATTTCTAAGATATTTTTGTATAAATTTAAAATTAATTTTATAAATAAAAATATATTATGAGGTGTTATAATATTAATTTTTTAATAAATTTTAAACTTTTATAATTTTTTGTTTACAAATAAATTATTTTTATTACTTTTTTTTTTAATTTTACTTATTATATCATATATTATATTATTAATCTTATTATATAATTTAAATTTAAAGTATTTTAAATCAAATTTAAAATAAATTAAAAAAAACATTTGAATAAAAATTATATTTTTATTATGTTAATTAACATAATAATTAAAATAAATTGTCTAATATGTAAAATTATTCAAAATTTTAAAAAATTAACAATGATTATTTTGAATTCCATGAATTATAATAGAAAAATAATAAATTAAATCTTATAATATTCAAGATAAATAGTGTAATATAAAAATATGCTACTCCAGATAAAAATTGAATAAATGTAAAAAATTAAAAGTTAAGATCCAATGTTTTTTTAAAATGCTATTCCAGAAAGTGTTTAAAAAAAAAACGTTGCTAGAAGCTATCGAAAAAACTCACTTATCAAACACTCAAAATAAACTAAAAAACTACTAAAAAAAAAGTTACAAACTAGCTGAAATATCTTGTCCAACATAGTCTTCCTAATTCCTACCACTTTGGTCCAAGAGGGGCTGAAGTAGTAGCAAAAGCATTATAGCATCTTCATTATTACTGATATTCATTGTCATTATTTTGTGAGGGACGAAGTTACAAAGGTTAATATTCAAATTAGCGTATGTGTTATAATATGATATTTTTACTTTAACTTTAATATTATGTTGTTTGTTTGTGTCATAGTCATGATTAGTTGATTTGTTGTCTTTTTCCATTGAGATGCTTTATAATTTTATAATTTGTCTATTTAAATTCTCATTGTAAATTTTTTGCTTTGTTCAATAAAAAATTCTATAATTTATTTATTTAAGGTCTCATTGTAACAACTATCAATTAGGTGTATCTAACATTATTGAAATATATCAAAACAGTTTTATTAATTTATTATTTCTTTTTCATATATTTTGTTCTCTTGATCTGTTTTTAAAATATATCAAATACAATTGTATTTTAGAAATTTATTTCTAATTATTCTAGAAATTGCATAAAGTATTTTTTGTTATAATATATACATTGTTGCTCTCATATCCAATGAAATAGATTTTTTTGCATACTTCAGTTTCTTTATATAAATTTAAGAAAAAATTAAATATAAGTTGAATTAATTTTAACCTATTAAATATTGATCAATGAATTCGTTGGATTTTAAAAATTGGTGGAGAGATGATTAACCATCCATAAAATTAAATGGATGGATTGGATCCAATCCATTTGATTTTTTCTTTTTGTAATGGATAGATTAGATGGATTAAATGAATGATAGATAAATGGATTCATTTGTCACCCATGCTAAAAACTACCAAAAGATCTTTAATTTCTTCTCTGACCTGACCCTGCCACGAACTTTTTCAATGGGCCAAGGTAACTTTTTTCCCCTCACTCTGTCCATCAATTCTTTGCTGCAAACCTTTTGAGCCATGTGATACACCCTCACCTCAAAGTTGAATAATAGTTGAATGTTTTCTAGCTAGTAGTTTGTGCTTTTACCCCTCCCAGCACAACTAGTTTCAAGTTGAAAACAGAAAATAAAAATTGTTTGCATGTTAATTCTTCTTCAAAATTTGAGTTCCCATATTGTAGAGGATATCATCAATCTATTGATTTACCCTGACCTTTTACTCTATGTAGATGAAAAGCAGATAGATAAGATTACCATAGGTCACCTAAAGAAGAAGCCTGAGTAAATAGTAAATTAAGCTTTTTGTTTGTATATATATTCATATTCATATTCATTCATATGGCTTTGTGAGTTGGTAAAAGGAATCTGAATTTGAAGCACACTGAATTTAAATTAAGCTTTTTGTTTGTATATAATCATATTCATATTCATATTCGTATTTGCCTAAAATTCTACCAGAAAAGCTTTACAGTGGCACACTGAATTTGAAGGCAAAAACAAAATTAAGCTCTTGTGGCCTTGCTGTTGATGCCTGCATATATATCTTTACAGATTTACAGAACATGTGGGATCTATAATATACTGATTTCAGAAACTGAAAATTCACTGAATTTTGAAGAAATACAACAAAACCTAAACTAAAGTAAGCAAGGCATGCTGCTCAGATTGCTACTTTGATGAAAACTTGAAACTCCATCCATCTTCAGGACTTGTGAACTTTGAAACCAAAAACTCTAGGTACATAGTTCTGTGATTGCTTCTGTGGCTTCAGATTCCCATAAGTCATCAGAAAAAGGGGAGGAAATGTAGCTCCAAAATAAGCTCCATCAATGTCTAGACACAGTTAAGGGAATTTGTGTATAAAATTCTCAGATATAATATCAAACAGTGTAGTTGAGACATGGCCTACTACATTACTAATCACATGTTTGTAATAAACAAAGGACTTGATTATGAGATACTTTATGATGTGTTTGAATATCCACCCATTATTATGGCAAAACAAAAACTTCAACAGGTAGACATAATATTATGTGTTTATTAATTATTCCCCTAATCATCATATTTCATATATGATAGTTTAGTCTCAAATACCAGCACCAACAATTCCAAGTAAATTAATCAAGAGGAATGCTAGCAACACTCTTTTACGGACACTCTCTATGTGATTGGTTGAAATTAATTTGAAATTATCAATTTGGATAGATATTGACTGAATCAGGAAAGATAATCCTTAAATGATATGTGGAATCTACCAAAATTAATGATTTTTAATAAACTTCAACCAATAACAAGAGAGTGTATAAAAGAGTGTCGGAGAGGATGTTGCTAGCATTTTTCATTAAAAAAAACCTTTGTCAATAGAGCTTGGTCTTTTTTGTGTATATACTACAAGCTCATTCAAGTTAAAGAAATCTTTTGAGGATTAGCATTTAGCAATGAGTTGTTCCTTGTGTCATTCTTATTGACAATTAAACCATGCATGAGGAAGACCTTGAGATCAACACACATATTAGATACCAATACAAAAAGAAAAGGTAACAAGCAGCAAGCAAATGTAAGAGAGAAATGAAACAAGGCTCGAAAGGCAAAACTTAATATATGACAGCTAACAAGTTAAAACCTTAATTGACAGACAAATTAAACAAAATCTAGAAGGCAATGTTAAAGTGCATACATAGATGGAAGAATAGCAAAATCCAAAATTTCAAAAGACAAGATAAACATAGTTGAGAGGAGGAGTTAAAGTGTTCAACAAGGAATTTCAAAGGATACTACCTTGATACTTGGACTTTGGGTAGTAAATGTCTTCACACCTGGGGCAATATATTTTTACAGTACTTGACCTAGGAATATCTGATTGACCAATTGGAAGGCAGGGTTGTCCAGAGCAGAAAACTCTTGGACATCTTCCAAAGTCATAGTTTTTGTACTTGTGAAGCTGTAGATGATGATTCAGACAGTGTCATTTACCAATTACCAGTGCCAATTTTTTCCACAATAAAGTATCAAAAAACAAGATAACTAGGAGGAGAAAAATAATCATACCATTGCAGCCATTCCTTTGCTTGTCAAAATGTACCGCGAATGAATCAAACCGTAAAGCATCTCCGCTGCAGATTCAATCAACTCATTTTGTTCCTCGGTGAACATGTCTGCTAATCAATGAACCAACATTTAACATCAAGGGAAGAAGAATACAAGTACTAGTGTATTTTCAATTTCATCACATAACTTGCAATATAGAACAAACAAATATAATGAATTCAAGCAAGAAAAAGAATGTTGTTACCGTGGGAGGACTCAATATCCAGAATTATATCAAGTGCATAATCATAGTAAGGCACTTGACTGCTTAATCCACAGAGGTTGAAATCATCTTGCACGAAATCATCATCCACTTCGCAAAAGAATTCATTCCCTCTCAAATTGCAAAACCATGAGATCCAAGATGTGCCTTCCCCTTCTGAAACACTGACATCAGATTCCTCAACATCCGTTTCAGATTCGTCTGCACCCAACCAAGTAATAATTTTCAAATAAAGATCAGCCCCAATTGCTCTATTCCAAGTAATAATTTTCCTTTTACTTTTTTTATCTTAACTTCGACAAAATTAGGTGAAATTCTTGTCTGAGCATTTTTAAAGTAGCAGATACTAGACAATTCAATAATCCTCCTCCTCTTGCCTTTCAATTTCATTTTAAAGAACGAAACTTTAAATGATGGGGGCTTCCACAATCATGGAATTAAAAGTATTAATTTATAATAACACGTGCCAAGAAATTAAGAGAAATCATTCTCTGCAACCTACCATAATTTAAAAACCCAACAGTGAAATATATAACCGAGGTCATGTCCAATTCATGCATGTAGATTGATGAATTTTGTTTTCCCTTTAATAAATGATAATAAAGAAGAAATCATAGGCGCTTGTAAAAGGGGATAAATAAAGAGAGAAAAAGAGATAAAACCGTATTGAGTGTTGGGGAGAGAAGCAGCGCGACGGTGCTGTTGTTGGTTGTTTGGTCTTGTGGTTGTGGAAGTACAAGGTTGTTGTTGTTGTTTATCCTTAATTCGCTTACGAACAACAACACTTTCTCCTTCTCTTCCTTTGTAATCATTCATACCCTCCTTTCCTCCAATTTTCGTTCTAAATGCTTGTTCTTGTGATTGCGGCGAGTCTCTTATTGTTCGAAGGATTCATTCTCCAACAACAAACAACACGAGTAGTTTGTTTGTTAGTTTCATTTCGTTCATTCGTTAATTATAAGTACAATTAATTAAGATTAAATAAGAGTGTTCCTTTCTTAATTCTACCTCCAGTATTTGTCGCCGATCCTATGCAATGACGAAATCTCATTTTTAGTAACTCCCTCTCTCTCTCCTTTCTCTCTGCGCCTACGTATCGCGCGCGTATTTGCTCCAACGTTGTTTTGGTGGGGCCCTCTCTTTTGTTTTTGGCGTCCCTGTCACTGTCGTACCATGTTTCATTACCTTGTTATTATTGGTTCGACAATGAGATATTTCTTCTCAAGGTCAATAAGTCCATCCATTTATACTTTAGAATTTTAGAAAAATATCTAGTTATATTACACAAAATAGTAACACTAATATAACAAATTTTATACTGATAACTAAATATAAATCATCTTAGATATGAATTTTAAATAATTACTATAAAAGACACTGATTTCATCATATAAACATGTCAATTTATGGTTAAATAACAATATAACCTTTATATTATTAATG
The DNA here is from genome assembly GCA_014843725.1 of Amphicarpaea edgeworthii. Lineage (NCBI taxonomy): Eukaryota > Viridiplantae > Streptophyta > Magnoliopsida > Fabales > Fabaceae > Amphicarpaea > Amphicarpaea edgeworthii. Next base: position 5,215,370 of record CM026324.1, on the reverse strand, counting down.
CATTATAATTAAATCAATTAGTATAAAAATCACTAGTTTTATCGTACTATACGTCAATTAACTACATGACATAACTTTTTATATTATAAATGAACTATAATTAAATTAAGTAATAGAACACTATTATTTATCAGTATATATTAAAAAGCATAATATTTAATGTTATCAATTCTACTTCATTTTTCACCTCAACTTCTAATAAAAACTATATGTATTGCTTTATGATATTATTTAATATTATAATATTTAATAAAATATTACTAATTTCTTGTATAAATAATACTCCACCATATAGTATTTATCGTGTGTGAAAACTTTACAATATTTAATGGTTTTACACAAAACCGATATTAAAAAAAAAAAAAAAAACTCAGTAAGAATAGTTGTGGGAAAAGCAAGACAGGACCCATACCAAGGTTCATTAATCATATTCTACAAAGAGATTAAAGAAACCTTTATAATTAAGAATATACACATGTTCCGTTAATTCCCCATTACCCAGTATGATGCCATGCCATAGTCGAGTTTCAGTCATCAGCAAAGTATCTCTCCTCTGCATCAATATTGGCTTCCCTCTGCCAATGATCGTCAAGGGTCTCGTCATGATCTATTTTAGAGTAATCTTGATATTCCTGATCTTCCCCCAATAGAAACTTTTGCTGCATAATGTACGTGAACTGATTCATCCGCTCCTCCAGTTCTTCTGCAGATAGACTTGGTTCCTCACTCACTCTGCCTGGATCCGCCTCATTCAACTGTCTCTGCCAGTACGAAATAACAAAATACAGTAACCAAACTACATTGATCTATGATTTTTATATCTCATTAAATACCAAACTAAAATTGTATTCCAGTCTAAATCTGTGTATCTACCATAGACTGATAAATTTATCAAATTAATTTTTAAAATATCATAAACAAGGTGATAATGAGATGATAACAGCAGAAAGTGTTTTTTTTTTTTTGGGGGGGGGGGGGGGGGGGGGGGGGGGCTAGTTCTTTCACCTAACGGGTTTGTAATGTGTGGTGGGTGCTGAGAATTTGTTACTCAACAGTTCTTAAATTGTTCTGCCAGGTTGCTTTATGGAATTCCTCATTCACTCATTCAGGGTGAATGTTGGGTGTGTCCTAAGTCCCCAGAAGGCCAGAACAATTTATGGTTATTACTTTTCTTGGTTGTGGTACGAGACTACGAGTAAACAGACCAACTTTTGTGGCAATGCACAACCTATGCTACTTCAACAGTTTGCTGCATTTAATTTTAGCAGTTTTGTTCTTTTTTATTTTTATTTTTTTTCTAAATTGTATTCTGTTCTGTTGTCCCCTTTAGCAGCAGGATTCCTTATCATCCTCCCCCTTTGTAATTTGAGTAGCGCTAGCAGCACACTCTAATATCTTAACACATTCTTCCTAATTGGTGAAGACTACAAAATCATGAGAGAAAGTCATTAAATAAAATGTGGGAATTTCTAATAAATTTTAACCAGAGATAGTGTGTGTCCAACAAGGTGTGTTCCTAGCATTTCTCTTGTAATTTTTCTCTTCATCTTATTTTTTCTTAGATACTACTACACTAGTTAAACAAGAACAACAACAATAGCATTATTATCCCACCAAGTGAGATAGATCAACTACATGGATCACGCAACACCATTGATCTCGATTAAAAACCAAATTCTCAAAGATAAATGCACAATTCATAGTTTAAAGAGTAGTACCTCTACAGGCTGTCCATTGCTACTACCTCTTCTCCTCTCTTCATCCACTTCCTTTTCTTCATCTTCTTCTTCCTCCTCCTCCTCCTCCTCTTCTTCTTCCTCTTGAAATCTCTCGTTGTTACCGACCCAGTCCCTTTCCGGCACACCCATCCTCTGCTGCTCCCCTCTAATCTTCGCCACCAGCGCGGCTTCCTCGCACCTCCTCAGAAGCGTCTCCGACCACCGCTCCCCGGGCCTGGCCATGCCTCTCCCGCTCTGGTCCTGAAACTTGCCCAGATACTCATGATGCAGATACGGCTCTCTCTCCCTCATGGCATCCTCGCAGAAGTAATGCCCCTGGCGCACCAACTTATCCATGTAGGCGCGCCTCCGGTTCTTCACCGTCACCGACCTCATCCTCAGTTCCTCCGACGTCGGACTCATTATGCTCCGCAACCGCTTCATGTGCCAATTAACCTCGTAATCGTCTTTCATCGAGTCAAATTCACTCAACTCATTGCACGTTAGATTGGACCCATATCGTTCTACACAGACAATGCGACAATACATAGGGTTAGGGTTTGTTTGCAACATCGAAGAAATGAGGGATAAGTAAAGTAACCTAAGAAAAGAGCAACGTCTCGGGAGAGAAGGTCGCGGAAGATGGCTTTGCGTTGAGAAGGGAGAGTGACAGTGGATTCGAGAGCGCGCGGAAAGTAAAGATTCTCCAAACATGAAAGCCTCTCTGAAATTCTCTCTTTCGCTTCATCACTCATCGTCGTCGTCGCCGCCTCTTTCTTTTGCTCCATCTCTGCTTTCTCTTTTCCAGTTTTTTTTCAAACGAATTACATTATTTATATAGGGCCTGTTTCCTGCTCTTGGCCCACTCATAACGGCCCATTTTCTTGGGCTTCGAAAAGAGCTTTCACCCTTCATTTTTACGGCAATAACTTAAATTAATGATCAAATATAAAAGTGCTTCATTCATTTTCTCTGTTGAGTTTGAGTATGCAGTATTTGCTTTTTCATTACATAGTAATCGTATGTGTATTGAATATTTTATTAAGAGGATAAAATATGCAGATAAAGATGAAATGAGAATAATTTAGAATGATTGACAGATTGGGAGATAGTATATTTTTTGAGTAATTGTGCATGAAAAATATACATCCAAGGGATATAAGAGTGAGAATCTCACTTTTTTTAAGTTATGTATTCTAATTTATCAGTACATTATTAACATATGCCTCATTTCAATGATAAATGAGGCCTAACATTTTTAGTTCTCAAATGGTTGAACCCCAAAAGAGTATATATATCCAAACAAATTTCATTATCATGAGAATTCAACTCTCAGCACTTACATAGTGTACCCCAACTCCAAAAGTTTATGAACTGAACTTATGATTAGTCATATAATTACCTCCATGAGTGTAACAATGGGCTAATAACTGTAAGTTGTACATCCTTCATTCCTTCCAACTTCCAGTAAATGTTTCCAAACGGCTTTCTGTCAGAATTCCTTCAACTACATAGCAATAAGTACAATTGATTCCATCCGCAACCTCTATAACAAGAAGGCTGCAGCATGCCATCTTTCAACCAAAAAAGCACATCATCAATGAGCAGTATCCACCACTTGGCAGAACTTATGAGTTGGGTGATGAGATCATGCAATGTATCCACTTCAAGTTGGGAAATACACGATCAATATGAGGAAATTCATTCTTAACATCATGACAGGATTGGTGATTAATGAAACCAAATTTCCACTTAATTCCAGGAATGATAGGTTTAAGCCGCAACCAAAATTAAATAAACTTCAAATAAGCCTAGGCAGACTTAACATTCACAAGGTTCAGACAACCAGGGTGTTGCTGGAAAACATGGGAGGTACATTGGCACATGAATATTTGACAGAAACCTTTAATCAATACCCACCCATTTCCTAAATTCCTGAACAAGCTCAAGCCGTTTGCTTTGTGCTTCAGTTCTTGCATTTGATGCTTTTAAACTCCTATAAAGATTCCTATGAAGTCTAAGGAACTCATTTTTGTACATCCACTTGTCAGTATACATGTTATGGTCTCTCATATGGCTAATGACCTCCATCACTCTCTCGAAGTAACCACCTCGAAGAAAATTTAGCAGAAGTAGCTCATAGAGATCTCTATTTCCCACTAAACTGCCCCGCCTCATGAATCTCTTGATGTCTCCCCACAAGATTGTGATCTCACGATACATGCCAAGAGAAGAATATCCACACATCAAGAAAGCAAAAGTTTGAATTGTGGGTTGAATTTTCATGTCAGCCATTCTTCTATATGCCCTTAGTGCATCATCTATCATTCTGGCCTTGCAGAAAAAGAAAATGGAAGAATTGAAGCTATACACCAAAGGAAAAAATGTATGATCTTCATCTTTCAATATTTGAGCCAAGGCGATCGTCAAATCTGCTTTACCAAGTGAATTTAATGTTTCTTCACAGTGGTTGTGTTTGTCCATAGCATCATCATCAGATAATCCTTTGTCCAAACCAACCTTTTTCATTTGCTTCAGTAGTGCCTTTGCTTCTCTTTGCATTCCCCCCTTCTGATATGCTGACACGAGTAACATATATGTATCCCGGTCCATCGGAGAATCAGTGGCCTCTACATTGTCCAAAATGTCATGAGCACACTCAAGCCATCCTAACTGAATACAAGCACCAATTACATCAGAACACAAACTAGACCCTGCCACTGAATGTAGTTCCCCTTGAATACTAAGTAAAAGTTTTGAAAGTTCACCAATCTTCCCATCTTTCTTGTAACCACTGATGAACATAGCTAGAGCTCTATTACTAAGAACTAGTTTCCCACCCATATAAAAAATAAGATCATGTCTGCTTTCCACTTTGAGGACAGAATCCTTATGCAGTAGCTCAGGCTCAACATGTATCTTCAATGCAGTCCTAAGGTTAGCAGATCCAATGGCAATAAAGCAAGGCATTTGGAAGTGTTTCCCACATTCTATTTTAACTTCACAGTTATGCGAGCTAGTCATATCCAAAACAAGCTTGGTGGCAGCATCAATGTCGTTAAATTTGAAGTGCAAACTCAACAAACTATCATAGAACTGACGATAGTGACGAACATAAACAGCCGAAACTCCGTCAATACGATCTTTCAACTCCTTCATTTCATCTCTCAAACCATTCATCTCTAGAATCTGTGAAATTATCACAATCGAGTGAGCATCAGCCACAGTCCTGCCTGTCGACATTAATTCAATCAGGCTCAGGCCTTTCAAAGACAATTTAAACCTCACACAAGCATCAAGAACAAGGTTAAAGACCAAGGTATCCGGCTTGGTCGCCTCGACCGCATGGTGAGCCTTTTTATCATTCAAGCAATTGTAAAAACCACAAACTTGAAACAGATAATTAGATGCAAGATGAGTTCCAATTTCTGTCTTCACAACATGAAACAAAACCAAAGACAACAAATGCATAGAGGGCACACACCCTTTGTCAAGCATCAACCTAAGTACCACTGAGGTAGGGGAAGGCATTTGCAACCTAGCTAGAGACAGTGCAAGTTTGGTTAAGGTATCAGAATGAAGTAAACCTGAGTTGTCTCTAACAATCTGCAACACCAAGTCACAAGCTTTTCTCATCCAAACATGATTAGAAGAATAAGACAATTGAACAATGAGCTGGTTCACTAAATTAACCTCAGGGTAACCATAAAGGCTTCTAAAATCCTGAAAGAATTGCCATGCTTCATGCACCTGGTGATTCCTCAAAGCAAATTTAAGCTTCCCCAATAGAATATCTTCGGTGGAACGTTCCCATGATAATCTTTCCAAGTGGGGAGAAGTTGATTTTTTTTGCAGAAACGGATTGAACCGGTCAAAGCAGACATGCCCTTGAAAAATGCCGTGTAAAGGTGAAACCTTTCTGAACAAGTGGTTACGAAACAGAATGAATTTGGTGAAAGGAAGCACCATTCCACCATGCCTATGCTATTTGAGTATCATTTATATGCATACAAATGCAACGTCGGGACTGAAAAGTTTCTACTCAAAAGGAAGATTTGCGATATTCTGATGAGAATCGAATCAAAGCAAAACCCTAAGTAACTGAAGAAGATGACGCCTTCTCTGTTTCACAATTATTTTTCGTACCAAAATATAAGTTGCAAACTTGCAAGGTAAATATATTGTTTTTTTTAATTAATTTAAATACATAGTTAATAGTTACTGATCATCAAATACATAATTTATTTATAAATCTCATTACATTAAATAATTTTTAATAAATTTAATTTTTTTTATGTTTTAATATTTATTTATTTTTGGTGAAAAATGTTTTAATATTTACGAGAAATAATTAATATTATAATGTATTAGAAAATCATGTCAGTGTTAAGGGAATCATTAATAAACTAAATTAATAGTTTTTTTCTTAATAAAATGTAAAGTGTTGAAATCTTTCTTATATTCCTTGTACTTTATTATTATATCATGGTAATAAATTTTTTTGATATCATATTAGTTTTTAAAAAGTTACAATACAAAATTTCTATTTATCTATATTTATAAAATAATTTCTTCATAATATATGTTATAAATTTATAATTATTATTAGAAAATACGAAGAGTGTACTAATAGGGTAACAAAAATTTTTATATTGTCAAATAATCATAATCTTTAATTTATAATAATTTTATATCCATATTCTCTTATTATTTTTAGAATAAAGAATTTTTACACTCAAATGTTAGTTGACACCTTCTAAAAGAGAAAAAAAAAAAAGAAATATAAGTATAATAAGTGATATGATGGGATATGAAGAGAAATATAAAGAAACAAGAGGTGTTAGTGGGGTATAGGAAAAAACTAGATGTAAAAATATCATTTTTCTTATTATCTATAACAATAGATAAATGCGATATCATTTTTGATAATCGTTCTTTCGTTTTCATTTTTATTAAACAATTTTATTCTTAAATAATATTGAATTCCTTTCGTTTGATATTTTTATCAAAGGATAGAAATACAATGTTAATAATATAACTACCCCACTTTCTTAAAAGTTTGTTTACAGTTTTATGTTTCCTTTATCCACTCATTTTCTTCTTCTCTTTCATTCTACTTTTCATTATAAGTAAACTTTCAACTTCCTCCATCATTTTTATTTGTATTTTCTTGTTTACATATTCATAAGCATTTTTTTTTTATTCTCTCTCTTTCTATGTATTCACATCTATACAGGAACATGTGCGATGGACACAAATACAATTAATAAAAAATGTAAACTTTCCTCCCAATTTGAAGGTTAAAATCTCAAATGTTTTATTTAATTTTGTTATTTTAGATTTCATTTAATGTGTGATACAAATCTTCGAGAGCCAACCTATTTTTTTTCTTCTTTTAATTTTCTAAAATTAAAGTTTTGGTATTCTTTTAGTTTTATTCTCATGAAAGACTCTTATTTTTTTAATTGATAGTTATTTTTTATATATTTTTTACTTTTGATATTAAGTGTATTTAGGAATAACTCAACAAATAACGAATAAAGCTGAAAAAAATATAAAATCAATAGAAGCATGTAGAACATGCACTAGATCAATGGAAACATACAAAGAGAGTTTATGAAATCCCCAAAGTTACAAGTTAATAAAATAGAATAATTTCTTTTGTTCCATTTTCCCTCTCTCTCCTTCTTTTATATTTTTTTCTTTTCATTTTTCATTTTTCATTTTTTGATTTTTTTTTATTTTTTTAGTATTTTATTGTTTTTTTTTCTTCCTCTGTCTTATGCTTTTTATGTCTATTCTACTTTTCGTTTTAAAAAAAAAAGTTCCACTTACAATTTTTTTTCTTTTGTTTTATTTTCTTTAGCAATTTTAAAATAACATTTTTTTAACTTCAAACTGAAAATGCAAACAAAATTTTTTCATATTTTTTAAGTAATATATTTTCTCACACACACGTATATATATATGTGTATGATTCTTTTGTTGAAATTATTATTATTTGTTTAATTTATATTGTATATATTTGTTTTTTTAAAGTTATGTTATTTCTCTTATTATTTTTTCTTAATTATATATAATTATATTATCTCTTTCTTTTTCTTTCTTTATTTTATTTAGGCTTAATTGTAATTTTCATCCCATTGGTTTAAAGGAAGGGTGATTTTCATCTATAAGAAAACATATTTTTTTTTAATTTAAAAATTCCAAATTATCTCATTATTTTATTGTTTTTGTTTAAAATTTCAACATAATATTTAAAAATTTTCATATTTTTTCCAATTTAAAATTTCAAACTACCTCACTATTTTTTGTTAATTTTTTAAATTAAGACTCTGATATTTAAAAAGTGTCTGCATTAATGAAAAATTATTGAATTCCTAAATTTTAATTTTATTGTCATTCATTTCATATAACCCTATCTCAATAAAAAAAAAGTTAAACATTTAATAAGAAAATTAAATTAATAACAATAATATCCGAAAAAGAATAAAAAGAATATGTAAACCAAGAAATATAAAAAAAAAATAATAAAGATGTAAATAATAAAAAAAGATAATATATTATTGCAAATTGTTATCTTGTTACATTCGCAAATATGAATGAGTTTTGTTTAAAAAAAATATATAAACACACAAAATAATATACAAATCATTTTATTATAATAGTCCTTCATTTGTATCTATTAGTCTACACTTGCAAACTTAATAATTGACTATCTTTATCTCCACCATGTTCCTCACCTGAAAACATCAATTACAATAGATAATAAAAATTACATATTATATTAATTATTATTAATTTACATATACATTTCATTTATTAAGAGAAAAAAAATGAATATAAATAAAATAAAGAAAAAGATAATACAATTATATGTAATTAGGAAAAAACAATAAGAGAAATAACATAACTTTAAAAAAACAAATATAAACAATACAAATTAAACAAATAATCATAATTTCAACAAAAGAATCACATACATGTATATACGTGTGTGTGAGAAAATATATTACTTAAAAAATATGGAAAAATTTTGTTTGCATGTTCAATTTGAAGTTAAAAAAAATGTTATTTTAAAACTGCTAAAGAAAATAAAACAAAAGAAAAAAAAATTAAGTGAAACTTTTTTTTTTAAATGAAAAGTAGAATGGACATAAAATGCATAAGATGGAGGAAGAAAAAAAAAAAACAATAAAATAAAATGAAGAAAATCAAAAGGGAAAAAATATAGAAGAAGAAGAGAGAGGAAAAATGGAATAAAAGAAATTATTCTATTTTATTAACTTGTAACTTTAGGGATTTTATAGACTCTCTTTGCATGTTTCCATTAATCTAGTGCATATTCTACATGCTTCCATTAATTTTGTATTCTTTTAAGCTTTATTCGCTTTGTTGAGTTATTCCTAAATATACTTAATATCAAAAGTAAAAAACATATAAGGAATGACTAACAATTAAAAAGATAAGAGTCTTTTATGAGAATAAAACTAAAAGAATATCAAAAATTTAATTTTAGAAAACTAAAAGAAGAAAAAAAAAAGTTGGTTATTTATGTGTGTATTTTTATTTTATTTATTCATTTTATTTTATTTTATCATCTGATAAAAATATCAAACGAAAGAAATTCAATATTATTTAAGAATAAAACTGTCTAATAAAAATGAAAATGAAAAAGCGGTTACTAAAAATGGTATCGTCTTTATCTATTATTATAGATTTATTGAAATAATTTAACTATGTGTACAAGAAAAAATTATTTATAAATATTAACAAATAATACTAAAAATAATTTAGAGGATTATTTCAAATATAAAAAAATATCTAACATAATAAAATACAATAGCACAATAGAAATGTGGACACACAAGTACGATGGTACTTATGTTTCTATTAGTTATTGTTTAGTTGAGCTCATTTTCTCTTTTCAATACTTATGTTTCCATTAGTTATTGTTTAGTTGAGCTCATTTTCTCTTTTCAAATTTATTGTGTCCCCTTCATTTTCCATTATCAATTTTGATTTTCTATTTCCCTTATGTCAAATTTTAGGATTTTTCATCCTCTACTACAGTGTGTTCGATTTAAAATTTGGTGTTCTTCTAACTTGTTCTTTTAAAATTAAAATAAAATAATAAAAGTAGTAAACTAAATATGTAACAAAATTTTACACAGGAAATCTCAATCTTCTATTTATATTACTTTTGAAATAATATTTTAATAATCAATTAACTTATCATAAATAAAATATTATAATTGTCTATGAATGTAAAACTTAATTACATTGTCAACATTATCCTTATTTTCTTAAATAAATTATTATAAAATAAGTAATTATTTAATAAACATATAAAATTTACTTCTTTAGAGAAATAAAAAATTATTTATTTTATGCATAATCAGTTAAAAAAACATACTAAAAATAAAAAACTAATTATTCTATTACAATAAATATTTATTTCATTGAATAAATTTAAACATACCATTGTTGAATTTTAGTTGTGAAATCCTCTAGCTTTGTCTTTTGAATCGCATATCTTTTACAACTTGTGAATTCCAATTCTTTCATTCATTTCAACTCTTTTTCAAAATTCTCTATTAAAAAATATCCCTTAAAAACAAAGGGTTTCCCAAACAGGCACTACTAACTTGAGATGTGGCTAGAAAATTTCAATGCAAACGTCATTTACAATTTTACTGAGTAAGGCTAACTAATCAAGCATGGCATCTTATGCCATTCTCAGTGTGTAATACATCCAATTATCACAACCTAGAGCTTCGTACTTTATGCAGCAATCTCATCCACGTTAGAGTTAAAAATGAAACTGGGGAAGGATGTTGTTATGTCCCTGCATTTTCAAGAATAACAAATTATTATTATTATAATTTATAAAATTAAAATGAAGGCAGATTCATCTTTACCTTATACATTACATAACACGTACCTCAGATAAGGCAGGGTCATTATTTTTAATAGTGACGGATTCTTAGTAACAAAATTTTTCCACTCGTCAAAGTCGATTTTCCCATCTTGCTTTAGGTCAGCTTCCACGAAAGTCTGGCCAAAATATAAAAATACGATGTCAAACTTAAGTCTTTTATTTTATTTGTAATAAACTATACACTATAGTTCTTTTATAATGCAGACAAATTATCTATGGTTTTATAATATTGCTTAGAAATTCTATAAAAGCATAACTCACCTTGTCAAGAATTGTTTCTATGACATCATCTGCCAACTTCATTTCCGACTCAAAAAGAAGTGCAATTAACATTTGCTTGACCTGACAGAAATCACCAAAAAGAAAAAAATTGAATAAGCTCACTAAAAATTAATAGGATAGGAGTGCACAGACAGTGAAGATAGATGCTGCCACGACAAAATACACCAAACCAAAATGAAAATCATCATATCGCATCAAAGACCTATCTCTCTGTGTAGGTTAGCACTTATTTTGTTTTGTAGCAATGAGCACTTTATTTGCATGGAAGGCATATGAATAAAGAATCACTATCTTCTTACCTCAGGGCGCTCTATAAAGCCAGTATTGTGCACATCATAGAGCCTAAATGAAACTGAAACAAGATACCAACCAACCAACCTAATGTATCAGAACAACTAGATCACGGTAAGGGATTTACGACGATATATTGCGAGTTGAGGATTTGAATTTTAACTTACAAGCTATCTTGTCTTCTACTGATACATTTGGGTGGAAAACGTTGAGAGATCTGACAAAGTCTTCAAAGTCAATGGCTCCCTTCTTCTTGACATCAAATAAATCAAAGATCTGCATTTAGCATATCATCAATGGATATTTAGTCAACTGAAAGATTACTTCATAGAGATGCCACACAGGAATGACATAAAATGCCATTGAAGATATTTATAAGTTGTGATAATCAAACATCGATTTCTATTTGAAAAGGAATCCTGGAGATGAGAAAAATAATCTGCATATATAAATTTGACAAAAACTGGATGGAAGCACATGAATCACAATATGTTACAAGCTTATGGTGAAAGGATTAATAAATTGAGTTTCTTTCATAAGAATGTCGCGAAACAGCAAATTTATTTGATAACCTACTTGCACTGCAAATTGTTGATCTAAAGAGTACATTTGGGCCAGTCTACAGTCATTCACAGTTGCTTGCAAGAAACATAAACATTTATGGCATAATTATTACTATGAAGAAAGCAAAAGTGTGATCTATATAGTACCCGATTTGCAAAGAGGTTCTCCTTCTCCTTTCTCCTGTTTTTGAAGATTGCCAATTGAAATTCTTCCTGTAAAGAATGATCACCCCATAACCACAATATGGATAATGAATTAGATTTGGACAATATTATATGAAAAAATCTTTAGCAAACCAAAATAAATAAATAAACCTAAAATCAAATATATGAAAGAAAAACTTAAAGAAAAGAGATATTTTATTGTAGATCATTCGTGCCAGGAAGCATCATTCAGAAAATAACAACTGATTATCTTCATATTACACATAATTGATTAATTGGAAAATTCCAAACCAAAGTTATGTGTGGACTAATTCTTGACAAAATTACAAATGCAAATATATGACCCAGCTTCTCATGACAAAATACCATAGCAAGATAAATGTCAGAATATAACTAAGTTCCTCACAGAGAATAACAATAAAAAGTAACAATCAACATAGATCAACTTAAGCGAAAAATAAAATTAAAAGGTATTTTCTATGTAGTACCTTGCTTATCAGTCCATCATCGAGAACAGAACTGCTGATGCTCCTAAAAAGCTCAAACAGTGCTTCAACCTCACTGACAGTAACTGGGAGGTGGAAAACCAAAACTTGATCACAAGTTTAAACTACAAAACTAACATATGGAGAAACAGAGACAGCAATTTTATAACAAATGCATCACTAGATGGAAACGTTCTTTTGAATAATTGACAGGTAAGTGTAACAAGACCCAAACACAACCATCACATCCATTTCAACTGAGACAATGACACATTAAGTAGGTATAAACCGACAACTCTCAGTTTTGTTACTTAAATTTGCAGATCTTGCTGAATGCATAGGTCTAAAATTGCGTGTTCCAAAGAGAAGGAAAGTTTGTAGCAAATGGAAGAAAAGGAGGGTTTTTCTGCATAAGGTAGTGGCAGAATGGAAACTAATGGAAGATTATAGATCTAATTTAACAGAAAAGACATGGGATCTTTAATCTCTTCAATTTTGCAAGTGGCCAAACAACATTTTCTACAAAAACCTCAAGGGCAAAGGAGACATGCCATACATAATTACAAGCCCTTACAGATGAAATCATGTAACTTAGTTTTATCATTAGTATAATACTCTTATAAGATTCATGTAGCAAGACTGCAAGACCAATAGTAAATTCACAATAAGCAACTCCTCCGACACGAACACAGTTAGAATTCAATGAAACTGTCAGAACATATCATTGTACAAGAATCACAGCTTTGCATAATTTCATTGGAAAAGTTAATCAACTTACAAGCTGTCTCTGCTGCAAGATTAACAGTATTCTCCTGTGCAGGAAACTGCCTCGCTGACTTAGAGTTGAAACAGCCCATTTATGGAGGAAATGCAGGTAAGGCAGCACAGTACAGTACCAGTGCTCGAACTTACCTGAAGTCCTGAAATATATATATATATGTATATCATCAAAACAATCTTAACCTTTGCAAATCCATCTGAATTGAGCCACCACGACATATAATAATAATAAATAATAAATAAACAATTCAACCATCCAATAATGCATGGTAGATTAACTAAAATAACTAAAAGATGTCTTAGAAAAACCAAAAGAAAGAAGAGGAAAAAAATTAAAATAATGTTTGCAGTCCAAAGGATTCCAACACTTGTATGAGAAACAATAATTGACAATTAACAAATGAAGGCTATGAGCTCAGGTGTCACAAGGAGACATAATTTACGTAATTATTGACGAAGACTTTTACAAAAACAAGTTAGAGCCACAAGAAGCAAAAGGGGAAAAATAATAAACATATTGAGTAATCAAGAAATAAAAAATAGAACTTGAATTCGTTTTTATCCCCATTACAAGCAAGATGAAATAATTCTTAAAACCTAAAGATTAAAGAACAATCAACATCACATAATCCAATCAACACGCAACGGAAGCCAGGATTTTATAACTTTATTTCCATTAATCAAAGCATACACAAGAAGTCAAGAAGATCAACAAACAAACTAATTGTCAAAAACGAAAATTTAAAGAAAGAAAGAAAACCCACAAGCCCAATTGTTCAGCAAAAGAAAATCAAAATACAAAAACTAACAACAGCAACATGAAACCCACATTGTACTACTTTACTATTTTCCATTTCCCAATTCCTCTCCCATAAAACCCCATCAAAGAATCAAAGCAAGTCAAACTCAAAAGAAACAGAAAAAATGAGCACAAATCGAAGCATGAGTAATGAAGAAGATGGAAAAAGAAACTGACCCTCTTCCAAAGCGTGTTCAGAAAATTAGCATCAGAGTGAGTGCGGCAGAGGTGGTAGAAACTATAAAGAAAAGGGATAGAGAGAGAAAGAGAAAGTTGGGTTTACGCGGAGATGTAGAGAGAGAAAGAAAAAGCGTAACTTTCTTATTGTTGTATTGTAGTTTGTGATGAAGCTTTATATATAGTAATTTACAGTTCAGAACTTTAAATATTCACGCTGTTCTTGTTTGTCTGAAAATACTGAAGCGAAGTTAGAAACGGTAACGGCGAAACTCGTGTTGTTTGGATGGCGGCAGAAAATAAACCCATACACAATTTAATAATAATGAATATATAATAAATTTTATTTTAATTTTCTTAAAAAAAAATTAAATAACTTGCATTAATTAATTAATAGAAGATTGTGTTAAGAATGGGTAAATCAACAAAATTACTGTGATTTAAATTCATAATTTATTCACAACTATTTGTGGGAAATGGAATCATTGGGTATCATGTGGAATATTCCTGTCGTTATATCAATAGATTTTCCTATTTAGTCAATTAGTACCTCACATGGGGTTCCTTCTACTTTATCTTTCCTCTCTTTAACAAGCAAGAGAGGGTTTCTGTTTTTTTGAAATTTCTTGACATAGGGCCTCCTGTTTTGATTCAACAGTGGAATATTCAAAATGGGGTAAGTGAATAAGTGATCAATGGGTTTGACAAAGTACTATCATTGATATATGAAATAATGAAAGTGTTTGGATAAATTTATATAGAATGATATTTTAGTAGAAAAAATATGGAAAAAATGAAATTATTTTTTTATAAGTTAAAGATTTTTATGAATTAATTATTATAAAAGTCAATTTTAATTTATAAATAAATAAATTTATTTTTTTCTTCTCCTTATTCAAACATGTCTATAGTGAATTTATATTGAATATTTCTAGGGTTAAATCAAAGAAATTTGATATAAAAGTATCTATAAGGAGAATTGTTTAATTGGTTGCTAAAAAATAAATAAATAAATAAATATATATATATATATATATATATATATATATATATGTGTGTGTGTGTGTGTTTTATATAAATAATTTTTACTCATAGGTTATTTAAGTTTGCATAGGAATGAAAAAAATATCTATAAATTAAATAATTTATTAATAAAAATTACTATTAAAAAAATCAATTAAATTACTTAAAGATACATCAGAGATGCACATCACTAATATCATTAATCACTCACAGCCACATGTAATAACATAAGATAAAAACATGTATTCTCTTTTTCATTTTGTTTGAAAGGCAAAAGAGCAAAGAAGTATTATCTTTTTCATTTAATAAAAATAAGATATAGTTTAGTTTTTCTTTTATAGAAAATGTATTGTATTAATTTTGAATATTCTTTAATTTTCTTAAAAACATATCACTCAATGACATGTGTTCCGAGCTTTTCAAGACCCTCTATTGTCTATTCTTTAAATTCAAAACTTTTAATATATATTATTTCAATCCTAACCGACCTTATGATTCATGACGAAACAATAGATAATGGATATTTGTATACAGATATGATAAATACATATTTCATAAAAAAAAATATAAACATAATTAAAAATAGTATAATTTATTACATAGAAAATATTTTCTCTACTCATAAATATATACAAATAAAAATATTACATATGTGAATAAATATTTTATTTTAGAAGTTAAAATTTATTAGCTTCCATGCATGAAAAAAATAAAATTTAATAATTAAATTAAATTTAGAAAAGTCAACAAGATGAAGTTGTTAAAAGGAATTGGATTTTTTTTCCTCTCGCAAAATAATTGCTTGATTTATTACACGGTAAAACTATCCTCCAGAACTGCCCACATATTTATATTAAGGTTGTTATTTTTGTTATAGAAACTTTACTGTAAAAATAATACTAGCATTATTTTTTATATAAAATATTTTATTACTAATTTGTATAGTTTTTATTCAAAGATAAATAATGGTGTGTTTTCTTTTATTTTTAATCAAATATTATATTCTCATTTTTGAAGTTTTCACTGTAGATATAATTACATCTTCTTCTTTCTGGACAAAATATTTCAGTATCATTGATATTTCCTATTTAATAGATTTTTTTATAATTAATTATTGTAGTTTTAAAGACTATAAATGATTTCACTTGTAACCCAATAACTTTATTAATCCTTCTTTTATATTAATTTTTTTATGTATCATTTTATATATTTTTTTTCTTCGTATCCAATCCAAATAACATAACATTCTTATCTTATTTTCTAACACCTTTTGGAAGTATTTTTTCATTATTATCTACTATATAGTCATAATTAAATAAAATACAAACTAATAAGTAACCTAATTCATTCTGATTTATTAGTAGATTTTTATAACACAATCAATAGTAGAGTTGGGAGGCTGGCTCAATCCCTTACCGTAATTGAGTTTACATTAGAATGGTATTTAAGAGAATTAAGTATTTTAAACAGGATAGTTCAGTCCCTTCAAAAAAAAATGATAGTTCATAATTCAATGTAAAGTAATTTTTAAAATGGTTTAATTAAAACCAACTCGCTGCTTGGAGGAGAGGATTTCATACGATTATTGTTTACTCTGAATCTCTGATAATAAAGCTGCAGTAGTTAGTTTATTAACTAAAGGTTGTTTAATGAAATATGTAAAAAATTATCATTATAAATGTTAAAAGGAAAAGTGTTACAATACCATGTATATAGTTCATTGAAATTTTATTAAATGATCAATAATGTTTGCTATGTTTATATTTATATTTTTAATTTAAATTACTACAAACTATCTATTTAAGTTCGATTATAATTAAAAACACAATTTAAAATTATATTTTATCCCGTTGACCAAAAAGATGCAAGAAGTTTTGACCCGAAAAAAAAAAAACAAAACTACAATGCACTTGAACATTTAATTCCGCTCATCTACTCTAACTTGCATAATTTCTTGAAAATAATTAGTAAACCTTAACTAAGTAAAGCAAATGGATGCTAAAGGTCAAACAAAAATTGCAATTGTAATTCACTTCAAATTAATGTGGCGACTTTCATTTATTATTTTCATATGTCATCACTTTCATATTCATATATAAAGCACCCAAATAAGAGTTATAGCTACACACTTTCGTTCACAACTAGGAGTACAACCTCACTAATAGTTACACTGTATTTAGCATAAGAGAATGAGAATTAATATTAAATAGCCATTAAAAACGCAAACTGAGAGCTAATTTTAGAATTTCCCATTATTCTACACTTTCATATGTCATTACTCATTATAACAAAAAGGAAATAGAAAATCAATACTAAAAGTCTAAAGTGCAAGTCTAAAACACTTGGTTCTAAGAGAGGTTGAGATAAATGCTGGTTAAATCCAGAAGCAATAAAGTGCAAGTCTAAAAACACTTGGTTCTAAGAAAAGTTAAGATAAATGCAGGTTAAATTTAGAAGCAATGAATTGAATCCCCTTTCATAATTACACATTTACTACCAGATTAGGACCAATCGAGGTGTCGGCTTCAACATAGTGGCTCACTCTACATGATGTTGCTTATGGGGAGAATTTTTCATGCTCAGGAGACCCGAAAGGAAATCACAAATAGTTTGCCATATGCTTATTTATGTTTCTGAAAAATAAAAATTCTTTTTTTTTTTGGTAGGCAATTGTTTCAAAATTGAAAAAATAAATTTATAAAGAGAACTTAGGTTATTTCATATCTACAAAACGAAATAATTTATAATCTATCTATCTAGATATATGCTAGATGTACAAATTACAAACTATTTGTAGCTTTTTAAAATTGTGCTAAGTGCTCAGGTATGGAATAATTTGCTGTCAAAAAATTTAGAATAAGCGAGTATTATATTGTCTTCTCTTTTTATATTGAATGAAATGAAATGAAATATAAAATTTTAATCTATTCAACTTAACATAATCCTTCAAAAAACTTAACATCATTAAAATAAATTACCCTCCTCTCTGATGTAATATACATTTAAATTTTATTTGTCAACAGTGGACCATGTTTTCAGGCGGTGTATGTTTATTGAGTTGAAAATATGTTAAAATTAATCAAAATAATTTTATAAATCTTTTAGAAATTAATAGAAATTGTTAGAATAAAATGACAAAAATACCCCTTGTTAAGTAGAGGGCTAACTAAAGACCTTTTGAGGCTAAAAATATTTTGAAATATTTAATAAGTAAAATAATAACTAATTAAATTTTCACATAATCATCTCCAAAGAAAAAAATATATGAATTTTTTAATTACTAGCTTGATTCCACGCCACTTTAGTGTGTCGGCATGGTCTAGAACACTCTAGAATTAAAAATACATTAAAATGCATTATAAAATTTCAATAAATTTCACAAAGTCTCACATTTGCTGGCCAAACCAGTAGCCATAACTCTCTCACTTTCTTTAAAATAAAATCTCACTTTTTTTAAATCATTTTTTTTCTCACTTCAACACACTTAAACAGTTATATATAAAAATAAGTTAAAATGTACTTTTTAGTTCTTTATATTTTTTAATTACATTCAATTTGATTCATTGTTTTTTAAATGTTTATTTTTTTTAAAGTGGGTCAAATAGTTCTTCCGAAATAATTTTTTTTTCTTGACTGATTAGATTAATGTGTATGAAAATTATAGAAACAATGGATGTTCGAACAACAAAGGACCATAAATATGATCAAAATTGCATAAAAATGAATCTAGAGAGTAAAAAAAATTAATAATCTAATATCAATTGAATTGTTGGTTACTCCCTGAAAAAAAGACTTGTTAGTTAAACTCATTTTTTCACGCAGACCATATTTATGTCCCTTTTTGTTTCAAGCATAATTGGGTTTTCCCTTTTAATTTAAATTAAAATTTGTATACAATTACTACATTATAAAAATCCAATAAATTTGACCAAGTCTCACACATTTTCTCTCCATTTGCTGGTCAAACCAGTAGCAATAAATTTGATTTATAGTACTGTAGTCAACTCCTCTCGATTATTTCAAGTTTTGGGTTCATGGTTTTGAGAATCTAAGAGAACCAATCCAAACCAAAGATGCAGAATTGCATAACACCCCTTCTCTAAAGTAGTTCTTGAGACTGGAAGCAGAGCATAAGAGAGAGAGTTTCGATTTGAAGGAAAATATTAATTGTTTGAGTTTCAAATTAAAAACAGTGTGTAGAGTAATAAAAAGGAGAAAAATAATGTTCTAATTTCAATTGAGATTTGAGAATTCCTAAGCCAAAAGAATCGTGTCATCATGGTTTTCATGTTAATTATTGCTTGCATGTTACTCAAGTTCATCGGTGACTACATTAATTAATCTCTCAAATTTTGATTAGGAGTTTTATTTTTTTTATTCATGTTATTATCCCTTTAAAGTTTAAAGTATAATATAAAGTGGGTCAAGATAATACAGCTTTGGGAATGAGGACTACGAATATAACGTGGCAAACAAAGAAAAATAAGGGCTAGTTTGGAGGAATCACCGTTAGCTTTCAGCTCCAACCGTCGTTGCAGAAGCGCTTTCAATTCAAAGGTCCTTTATCTTTAACAATCTTGGCTAATAGGCACTTGAAGATGAAGTAGTTTTTTTTTTTTAATAAAAAGAAAGGAACCAACTTTTTCTATTTTTTAGGAAAGCAGTCCTGAAAAATTTAATTTCTTTCTACACGGATGTATTGTGTGAAATAACATGGAAATTGAGAAGAGGAAGAGGAAACTGAAATTGTGAGAGACGAGGAGAGAGGGTATGTAATTTATAGTGTCGTTGTCTAAATTAATCATTTTTTCAATTTTTTTCTTTTAAATTTCATTGCTTCTATTTCTCTCAAATATAAAAACTAAAATATTCACCTTATTTCTCTCTTTCGCTTTTCCCCATATTTATCTACATATTTCTCTCCCTCGTACCAAATAGAGCATAAAAAACAGAAATGAAAAAGTAATTAATATAATGATGACATAATAATAATAAAAACTAAAAAGATCACGAGGGTTAATTGGGTGTTTGTACTATTATAGAGTGCCTAAAACATAATACTCTTTGTTTTATCTGTCCTTTAAGACCATGGTATACAAATTAGAAAATATACTTAATATTTGATTTATTGTGAAAATTGTTAATTCGTTTTTTTATTTCATCTCTTATATTTCAATTAAATTAATTTCTGTTTTATTATTGAAACTCACACTTTCACGAATCCTGTTAATTTTGTGAAACAAAATTCCTAAATGAGTTTGCATGAAAACTATTTACATGCTAAATCATATATGTGAATTTATATTTAGAGGCTCGTATTGCAAGACGACAGTCTGAATGTCACCTCAGTACAATTTTTTATATCAACCCATTTGAGGATTTTGTTTCACAAAATCACCATTGGTCAAAAAGCCTAATTGCTAAGCACAAAATGAGATTTTTTTTTTTTACACTTTAAGCTAACGGGCCTGGGCTGATTAGAATGCAAATGTGCTACTCCCTCTTTTCCTTTTTTACAAGGCAGAATTTTGAAAAAAAAAAGTTATTCTTAATATAAGACATTTTATAAAGATTATGAATATTTATATTTTTATTAATAAATAATGTAAATTTTTTTTAAAAAATATTATTAATTTAAAAATACAATTGATAAATTAATATTTTTTAAATTAAATTAAATATTTTTTAAATTTATATAATTTTTATCTAAACTGACTTATAATTATTATGACAGAGGGAGTATTACTTACTGCCCTGCTACTACAAAACACAGAGCAGAACACAAGACCGAACATGTTCTGCCATTTGGACAGCATAGATGATTAGATATTAATGGGTGGGCCCGGAAGTTTACAGCACAATTTTTTGGTGTTTGAATTTCTATAATATATTATCATTAATGGAACAGATCCATGCAACCTATCACATTCATGTCACGTCTGGTGGGCCCCAAGTCCCACGCCTTCACCCGACGCACAGAGTATTGAATTTTGATCCTCCGCCATGCTACGTGTCACCTCTTTTAGTTATGCTGTAATGTCATTGTCAGAGTCACTCGGTCTTTTTTCGCTACTCTTCTTTAACATAGTAACTAAAATAACTACTAAGTACTACTACGTGATTAGTTTTGTTAAAAATGTCCGTCAAAAATTCAAAATCACAATCTATTTATTATTATTATTATTATTATCCAACTCATCTTATACAAAATTTCTTGGAATATGATTGTAATTTACTCTTATAAATATTATATGTATTGTTAGTACATAATTTGTTTTCTCAAATTTTTATTTATTTTATAAAAGACAGTAATATATAGATCCAAATGAGAGAAAAGATAATACTAAAATATCTTATTTAGATAATGACAAAAATAAAAATCTCACTCACCAAATTGGATAGACTAAGTTATAAGTTACTACTTGTTAGATTAGATAAGCGTGTATTTTCCCATTTAAGCCTTTTCTTTTGCTCTATTTTTTTAGGATCACGCAATGTTTTTTTTTTTTAGCTCTTTTGGTATTTTATGCGAAAAAAGGGGGCAAACCTGAAGAACCCAAAACAAAACTAAAATCCTAGAACATTATCATCATCTACAGCAAACTCAGATGGATAAAATCAGTCTCAAAGTCAAAGACACGCAAAGTTGAAGGAGTGGAAGACAATCCATACTTGCCAATTCCATTCACACCTCTTCAACTTTCTAACATGTTCTTATTTTTAGCATCTTTTTTATATAATTACTCCTTCTATCTTATAATAATTGTGGTATAAGAAAAAAATTATAAAATAAATGTCATTTTAACTTTAAAAAAAAAAATCAATTACTTCTTTAATTATATCACTTATAATATTAATGATGAATAAATGAAACTAGAAATAAAAGATTATGATTTTGTTACACCGCATGATTATTACTTTGTTGCTAGTTGCTACCGTTTCTCAACTAACTTTACAAAACCGCACATTCCTTAATTTCCTTTTTCTTTACCTCTCTCTCATCACCGGTTCTTATACAACCATATATCACTTTACTACTGTTTTAAAAATGTTCATATTCCGTTCTTCACTTTTGGACATATAATAAAGAAAGAAAAAATACACTACAACTTTTGATGAGGAAGTAATTTTCTATCAGAAAGAAAGAAAGAAGGTGAACTCTGCTCTCAGAACAACAACACTACTACACTGCTACTTTTCCTTGTCCTACGGGTCTTTTTATATTCTCTCATGATTGATTATGTTTGTTTCTTTGAATTCTTCCTTGGCTTGCGTATGCCACTTTATATAAAATTAAATTAACTTGGCCCCCTTAAATTTATTCCTTTAATATCTATAATATGTGTATAGTTTATATAGTATAAGTTGTGGTACTTATTGGGGTCCCCTCTTCTCTGTCTTTAACTTCTTTGAGAGTTGTGTGTAGCTTTTGGGAGGGTTGACATGGAAGAAAGGTATGAGCCATTGAAGGAGCTTGGTGCTGGGAATTTTGGTGTGGCAAGGTTGGCCAAAGATAAGAAAACTGGAGAGCTTGTTGCGGTCAAATACATAGAGAGGGGCAAAAAGGTAAAACCTTTTTCATGCCAAGTTGTTTCAGTGGCAGTGAAATTCAATTTACTTCTTACTAATGCTGTTGTTACTTGGTTCAGAGTATCTTTCTTTCTTTCTCTGCATTGATTGTTCTGTTTTTGAGGGATCTGAATCTGGAAACTGAGATGTCTTCTGTCTTCTTCTGCATATTTATGATATGATAAGAACAAGATACCTCTGGGACATTTTTTTTTTTTCAGCTTGTGTACTTTGCAAAATCTTAATTCAATGTTCAATGTTTCAATGGTTGGATTTTAGAAACTGTTAAGCAGAGGTGCTGTTTTTTTTTTTTTTTTTTTTGGTGGTGATATTTTCCTTCCTCCTTATATTTGCCATCTAGTCAACTCTTTAAATTTATGTTGTATTCTATTAGTTGGTATTTTCCATTTCCATAAAAGTATTGTTCTGTATTATCTCAAAGAAAATTCTGCAATCATAAAGCTGATGAATGATGAAATTTTAGTCTTTGATGTCATAAAATATAGAATTTATTTTTGTTATTCTCTCTATCAAGCTTATGTAGTTTACATCAGCATTCTCAGCAAGAAGCTTATTATCAAAGCTTAAAGGACTAGCACAGGTTTTCTTTTGAAATAGTTTTGTTGAAAATAATTCTAATCTGTGTTTCTCACGAGGGAACTACCTTTGTGGTATCAGATTGATGAAAATGTTCAGAGGGAGATAATTAACCACCGTTCTTTGAGGCATCCAAATATAATCAGGTTCAAAGAGGTAAGAGCTTGTTTTTCCTCCTCAAACTGCTCCTTCATTGGATTTGAAAGGGAATTGGGCATTTTGAGTTAAGCATATGGTTATCTGCTTTATTTTTGTGCATTCAGCTCTCTTGTTACACTCTGCTTGAAACTTGTCTCATAAAGACATTTGATGGTGTAATTTGTAATTTCCTTTGTAATGAGTTGTTTATTGTTGACATAATATGCATAAAGTTATGTGGTGTGTTGCATTGTTAAGTAATGAGGCCATAATCATTTGCAGACAGACAATTGCTGTTTACATGATTCAGAAAAACTTATGTGTAATTCCCTTCTTTTAATGCTGTGATTTGTTTATCTATCCTTCTCCATGGACTAGGATCAAATTTTACTCCAGTTAGTCAAGCATATCATGATTTGTTCTATTCAAATTCAGAGCTTTCAAAAGTTACATACAACAAAATGCTGAATGAGATATATTTTCTGCAGGTCTTGCTGACCCCAACACATTTAGCTATTGTCTTGGAGTATGCTTCAGGTGGCGAACTTTTCGAGAGGATATGTACTGCTGGCCGATTCAGCGAAGATGAGGTTGTAGAATCTATAGTGTGGTTGATCTATCTATCTATCTATCTATTCTTTTTCCATATAAAGGAATAAGGTGTTCATATGAATTCCCTATATTGCAGGCAAGATATTTCTTCCAGCAGCTAATATCAGGAGTTAGCTACTGTCATTCAATGGTATGAACTCGGAATTCATTATGTTCTTCATTACAAGCTCATCTCTTATATCATGTTATGCTTCCTGTTTCAGGAAATTTGTCATAGAGATTTGAAATTGGAAAACACTCTCTTGGATGGGAATCCATCTCCACGGCTTAAAATCTGTGACTTTGGTTACTCCAAGGTTAATAGCATTCGCCTAACCAAGCCTTTTTGGAGATATATCATATAACTTTTGTTGAGTGTACTATTTAATTCAACATTTAATTGCAGTCTGCTCTACTGCACTCTCAACCTAAATCAACAGTTGGAACTCCTGCATACATTGCTCCCGAGGTTCTGTCGCGAAAGGAGTATGATGGAAAGGTATTGAGAGTTTCTCTGTTATTTCCCTGAGGGCCTTGAAAATCATGTTAATCCACATTTAAGAATGCATCATATGGTTCCAAAGGCTCAATTTCTAACACAAATGGTCTTTTTCTTTTGTAGATTTCAGATGTTTGGTCCTGTGGTGTGACTCTTTATGTCATGTTAGTTGGTGCATATCCATTTGAAGATCCAGAAGATCCTAGAAATTTCAGAAAGACTATTGGGGTGAGCTCTTGTTAGATGTTTAACTTCAAAGTTTCTTTATGATTAATTTTCTATGATAGAAGGAAACTTAAACTCTGATTCTCTGGTTGCTAGAGGATAATTGGTGTTCAGTACTCCATACCCGACTATGTTCGTGTTTCTTCTGACTGTAGGAATATTCTCTCTCGCATCTTTGTTGCTGATCCTGCCAAGGTATGTATACTTTCAATTCTACAAAAGCATACATGCACTATAATTACAAAATGATTTTTAATGTTGATGCACTACACTGTAAAATAGTTTTACAACCCTTCATTTATGATATGTCTGTTGGGTTTTATAAAATTATTTTGAAATACATATAAACAATGGCCTGTGATGGTAGGATAGTGTAAAACTATCATCTTTAAAACTTCAATTCTGATACAATACCAACATCATATAATAAACTGTACCTAAGTTGTCCTAACAAAATTTCATCCTAATGAACCTTAGATAAAGTATGGATTTATCTCATAGCAACTCATATAATGAGAATCTCCCCATTTTTTCAATGTTAAAGAGGATCACCATCCCAGAGATAAAGCAGAATCCATGGTTTCTGAAGAATTTGCCTAAAGAGATAATTGAAGCAGAAAGAAAGGGATTTGAGGAAACACAGAAAGACCAACCAAGCCAGAAGGTGGAAGAAATAATGAGGATCATACAAGAGGCAAGGGTACCAGGACAAGGATCCAAAGCTGGAGAAGGTGGACATGCTAGCACTACTGGATCATTAGATATTGAGGATGATGAGGAAATTGATGTTAGTGGTGACTATGAACATGTGTAATTAGTTGATGGCATTGTTAACATTTATCACAGTGTGCAACACTGGTGTTCTAAAGATACTTATTATACCAGGCTTGAAATAGGATTTTGTGTTTATTTAAATGAATAATAAATATTAAGAAAAGGCTGCTATTGGTTTTCAGTTTCAGTAGATCATTGGTTTTGTTCCTAGTTTACTAGCAGTTCAAAATTTAAATGCTTTGTGTAAAAAGAGTATTTGATATTTTCACAAAAAATGGTTTTTTTGGGAATACCTGTTAAATCATCTTAATAAATGGTTTGCTGCATAAATTTTGTTGCTCTTACACTTTTTTAACATTATGAGTTTTTTTTTATATTATTATTTAATTATAAATGATCCTTATGTTAACTGTAAAATCTTTAAGTTAACAATATAATATATATAAATAGACTTTATTTGGTAATTATATGCCTACTCATGTAATAAACTAATAATACTCGATAGACTTTAAGGAAAAGCCACTCAATATAACTTCGGATTTTAACTTTTTGTTTTACTTAAGTTTAGGAATTTGGACATTAAACCATATAGTGGTATAGACATATTACTTTAGTTGATCTTCCATGTTTTTTTTTTTTTCTTAATAAAATTATAATTAGATGAAATTTTCTTAAGGAGGTAATGACTTTGTGGGCTACTGACATTAAAAAAATAAAAGGGGGTAAAATTGAACCTGACGTGAATCGAACACGCAACCTTCTGATCTGGAGTCAGACGCGCTACCATTGCGCCACAGATCCATTTTAGTTGTGAATGTAATTATTAGTTAAAAGTACCAAGTCAACTGCACAGGTATCTTGGTGGAATACGCATTACCCGCAAGCACAACACAATTTAATTATTTTAGTATTATAATAAACAATATCAATTATACTTATTTTATGTTTTACATATTTCGTTTGCTTGTTGATTATATTTCAATATAATAAAGATTATTAAATAATTTTCTACGTGTTAAAAAATCACATCATTCCTCCAAATTTATGACACTTGTACAATACTACAACGTAAGCCAATCTCTAATATGCTTATATAAAAGAAAAAGTCAATCTCTAACTATTATAATGAGACACAATAACATCACATCAAATTTCTAGATGCGTCACTTTCTCATTTCATGCCTAATCTATCTTTAATGCATTAATAGCTTTTCTTGTAGACTTTTCCCCACTTTGCCCAACCTCTTCCTTCTCCTCTCTGCATTCTCGATCTTTTTTAGTTCAAGGATTTAAAAGTTATAATGAGGTTACTAAAAGTCAACCTTTTTTCTTTTACTAATGACGTACAAAAATAATAATAGTATAAAAAATAACATATTTATTATTTTCATTTTATATCTTTTGATTGCTATAATGTAAAAAAAAAAAAACTTAAGTGTGATGCACTGAACAATAACAATGTAAATGGACACTTGAATAATATTTAGTGCATCATCTGTAAGTCCGTTAGGTTGAATGGAAAAAAAAATTGAATTAAAATAAAATGTAAAAATGTGATTTTTTTTCTCAATTTCACTGCAAATGATTTGACCTTTAAACTTTGAAATAATAGTACATGACAATATTTCAATAAGTGGAAATTGAAAAATGTTTATTAGACACACACCATGTGTTATTATGTAAAAAAAATTATAGTTACAAAAGATGATATAATATAACATGAAAAAAAAAAGATAATGAATAATAAAAAGTGTTAATTGGTGTCTTGAAATGAAATAAATGATTGACGTTGGAATTAGAATTTTAATTAAGCAACTTGACGTTATGTTAAGTTACACTACTATACAGTCTCTATCTTCTATTTAACTCGGTCGTGATCTGAATCCTTAAAGTTACAAACACGTCAAATTCTTTGGAATCATTAGCATCACTCTCAAATCTGAAATCTGAATGACAAACACTTCAACTTTTGCTTTCTAATTTAGTTGTTTCATTTGCATTACGACACAGGGCACTGCATGCATCATGCATGCTCCATCTATTCAATTAATAATTAATTCGGCGCCACCCTTTTTAATTTCTCATGCGGTCAACGCCACTATATTTTCACCAAAACAACGCGATTCCATTTTCTGAGTATACCGTTCTTAATTCCTCGATCACATGGGTCGCAAGAAAAATGAACCAAAACGCACCGTCGTTTGCACCCCTTTGATGGTCCTCTCGGTGTTCCTCGTTTCGTGCGGTTTGGTCGTCTACGCCTTCGTGGTGGTGCTCACAGCTCCGGTTCCGGTCGAAGACAGTACTACTGGAGCGTGTTGCAGAGGGGTTCAAAAATTGGAGCTTTGGGGCGATGTTGTGAAGTGGGGTTCTGACTTTAAACTCAACACTGCGGAGGAGTGCTGCAGCGCGTGTAAATCCACGTGCGCTGTCAACGATCATGGACCGTGTTTGTGCGACACGTGGGTCTTCTGTGGCAACCCTCACACTTGCGGATCTAAGTTTGGTGAGGTAATTGTATATATAAAATGATATTTCAATCATACATGTTAAGTTTGAATGCACTTCAATATAAATCCTATTGATAGAAGTACAATGAATTCTATATCTACACATTATTTTAAAATGATTTTTAGATAAAAAAAATATATAAAAAAATAAAATTAAATATTTTAAAGTTAAAATTATTTTCTCAAATAATAAATTAATAGAATGGTATAAATGTTTTGCTGCATGATTTTCTAAGTAAAATGCTTCTGCCTTGTTAGTTTTTAGTGTGTCAGAGCATGTAAATTCAAACAAACAACTAATATGATTATAGAATATTATTGATTATGAGCAGTAGTAACTGCTAAACTGCATTAAACTTATAAACTGTTCTAGTCTTTTTTTTTCATTTGTTTATGAAGGCATAAAACTAATTAACCTGAGCTTAGAAGTCACTGTATTAAACTTTATTATTTCAGTGTTGGTTGAAGAAACAAAAGGATAGCTTATCCCCTAAACAGATAGACGCAAAAGGGGAAGAAGCAGTTAGTTGGACTTCTGGTCTCATCTTTGAAAAAGGAGAGGTAAGGAGGTTTGGTGTATTGAAACACCAATAGGATTCATATTATTACTTTTTAAAATTGATGATTCTAAATGCTACACATTGATTAATGGGAAGAATCTTAAATATGCTACACAATGATTAAATGGAATTCATCTTGGGCAGATTATTGCCTATGTTGTGAAAATTATCTTACTAGTTTCTTTATGATATGCATTTGATTACTAATTTAGGATGTGTTATCTTATCTTTCAAGACTATTTGTAATTAATCTCTTCTTCAGGGAATTATTGGGCTGGAAACTGAATTTGGAACTCTTCGTGTAAAAGTAAGTGCCATGCTTTAACACAGCACCAATGGTTTATTCAATGACTAGGAGGAAATTAAACTACTGAGCACTCTCGATTTCTGTGAAGTGCTTAATCAAGAATTACTCTGCTAAGAAAATGCAACTTCTACCACATTATTCTTTGTACTACACCACTACTACTCATTTTGGTTCTGGCTGAATGGTTCTTACTTTTGATTCAGATGTGAAGCTAATTCTGAAAATTGTTTTATTTGGTGAAGCTTTTCCCTGACTGTGCCCCACACTCTGTTGCCTACATTCTGGAATTGTTGCAATTGGGCCTTTGTGCAGGCTGCCAATTTTACCGTGCAGAGAGCAGAGGTCCATCATGGGATTCAAAAGGGAACCACCTTCAAAATGTAAGACTGGTTTTTTCCTATGTAATTATACATTGGAACTAATATGTTATGCAACAGCATTAGTTACTTAATATTCTGAAATTATTTCAGTCTGATAGTCATAGTTACTCTCACATTTAGGGGTGTGAAAAAAACAAGGTTCACGGGAACTGAACCGATCTTCATCCGAGTTTGGAAAAGGAAAACTGCATTGTTTTTTAGAAATGTTCAGTTAAAAAATCATTTCAGAAGCAGTTCAAAACCAGTTAAAATCCAATTCAAAATAAGATCGATTTCAAACCATTTTTTTAAACTAATTCAGAACCGATTCTCAAATAATTGCATGTTTGATTATAAAACCAAATCAATTTAACCAGTCTTTGCACACCCCTACTCTTTTTTTTTTTTTTTTTTTTTTTTTATCAAATTGCACACCCCCACTCACATTGGGTGTAAATGTATAATGCTTAAGCCATCAAGCTTTTAAGTTTTTAGTTTCATGTGGTAAAGGTTTTTTTCACCGTGTTTCATGTGGTAAATGTTAGAAATCACACTTTTGACTATGCATTTCTACTTTGTATTTGGAGATATTATTATTATTGTTATTGTTTCTAAACCAATATACATTAGATGTTAAAGGACTTTATTGAATTTCTATTGATGTCATATGCATGATTTTAGAGTTAAAAATGATGGCAAATGAATGAATCCTCATATTTTCAGGCTGGTTTTGGACCCCCTTTTGCATTGATTCACGGGACATTGGAAGCCCAAGGAACCATATTCAAGAAAATTCCCATTGAGGATTGCCCAACTATTAAAAGGGGTTCAGTTGCTTGGGTTGGTTCAGGCCCAGAATTCTTTATAAGCCTTGCCAACCATTGGGAGTGGAAAAAAGAATTTACTGTCTTTGGTTCTGTTCTTCCAGAAGATATGCACATTGCTGAGAAAATTTCTACACTCCCCACAATATCTGATGCTTGGAACAATGTCAATGTGACCGTTTTGAAAAAAACCCTTCCTTTCATGCTCCGGAGAATCGAGAAAGCAAATTCAGCTTGAAACAATTCTTTGGTTTCAAGGTTTTATAGGTATATTGTTCTCTGCTTTAACCAAAGACAATGGTTTTTCTATCTCCCACGTAGATGAATGTTTACTTTACTCACTGTAACTTATGGTAAAGGATTCACACAAAGGGAATACAGAAATTACTTCCAAGCAAAGTCAAAGTGGAAGAAAAACCAATACTGTAGTCATATTAATTAATATACTAGTTTTTGAAAACAAAGGGCATCAAACGAAGCCAATATTATTCTGCTAGATTACTTCCAAACAAATATGAACATATGGAATGGAAGATGTGAACATGGTGATGGCTAAGTTAATAATTTATATGTAGTTTGAGATTTGATTAAAATTGCAAAAATACTTTTAAGAATCAAAATGACCATATGTAGTGAAGTTCATAAACCAAAATGTAAATAAGTAGATAAGTTTAAAAATTAACATGACAATGGTTAACTTCATAAACTAAATTGAAAAAATCAACTTTTAAATAGGTGGTAATCATATGGATGTTACCTGACAATCTGACAATCATCAATTAACTACCATGTCATCACCACAGCGTTAGAGATAACATAAGAGAATTAACAATAAAATTAATTTGTCACAATTTTTACCAATTCAGATACTAAATTTGAATTTTTCAATTTTTAGAAATCAATTCATCAACGCCTCATACTTTGGGTATTTATCATTTCATTTACTATGAGATTGTTGCAGACCATACTATATAGTAATATCTCCCTTTACACATGGCTACAAAATAAGTACAAACCTTTGCTTGATATAAAAAAAAAGAAAAAAAATACAAACTATACAATTTATTCTCCTTGTTGATACTTTCAAATTCCAATGACCTTTTTTTTGTACATATTCAAGTCGACATAACCAATTTTGTCATCTTTTCTTCAATAGTTGTGCACCAATATATCTTATTGTATACAATCAATTTGTATATCTTGTCTTTTTTTATATGGTCACACATCCAAACATACCATGCATAAAAAATATCTGGGCGCACGGGGTAAGACTATCTTAAACTTATTAATTATTATGTTGGGTTTATTTGATGCAAACACAGAATTCCACTTGATTCAAGTTCGAGAACATCCCAAATATTT
Source organism: Amphicarpaea edgeworthii (assembly GCA_014843725.1). NCBI lineage: Eukaryota > Viridiplantae > Streptophyta > Magnoliopsida > Fabales > Fabaceae > Amphicarpaea > Amphicarpaea edgeworthii. The sequence continues at coordinate 5,183,831 of CM026324.1, read as the reverse complement.
AAGAGAAATGCAAGTCTATGATCAGTCTCTGATGACAGTCAATGTGATTCACTTGTTGAATTGCCAAACAAAAGAGCATGGAGCACCTAGGTTTATGTTCACTTCAGAACAATATAATATCTCAGTTTGCTAGTTCTTCTTCTAAAAAGATCAGCAATAAGGTGGACAACCCTACCCCATCTCCAATAAATTCTTTCCTATAGCAGAATATATAGCTGATAAATGGTAGTAAATTTTTCTCTTCCTCCATAAGATGGATTTCTGACACTAGTGCTACTGATGTTTGTTTGTTTCTTTCACACTACACACTTCATACAAATTAAAGTCCCTCCTCTTTGTATATGCGGTGGTGCGTTCTTGAAAGTGTTCCATATGTGTGAGAAACAGTAAATAATTTCATCCAGAGAAAATGTCCACTGAAACACATTTTTTAAAATCTAAACATGTATTAAAAAAATGAAATTGTTACCGGCAGGCCATCGAATAATTAGTATGAAATTGTTTTAGTTTAATCATTCGGGTTCAAATTCTGGATATGTAAATGTTTTAACTTTTTAATCATTTGGATTCAAATTTTGGATATATAAGTGTTTTAACTTTTAAATTCTTTGAAGGATATGTCGTTCATAATAGTCCTAACCAACTTAAATATCATCATTTTTAGTAGAAAATACTTGCGGTTTAAAATTTTTTTTTAAAATTATAAACGTATAAGCCCTTAAAAGAATGTTCACTAATTTTTGAAGAAACCAAAATATTACATTGAATAATAATTGTTTTCAAATAGGACCCGAGTGTCTACTAAAAAAACAAAATGTGTCCACTGCAGAGGCAGGCAGTACCTCAATTGAAGTGGGAAGCAAGAAAGCTTGTCTCCCGGAACGACTATGTTGAAATGGTGCAGTGAACAAGCAAGTGCAGCAGCTTAATTGATAAGACAAAAAGAAGAAAGTACGTGTATGAAGTAATAATTCAAAGGACCAAAAAGGAAAATATATTAAAATAAAAATGACAATCATTTTATTAGATTAATTTTCTATTTAATGTTGAAAAAAAGTTGAGGAAAAAAAAAAGGAATAGATATATGGGATAATTATGATTTAAACACACTTAAAAAAGTACTAAAATAATAAATAAATGGCTTTTATTATTCTTCTGGATTAGGGTTTGCCTTAATAAGAGTTTACTGGGCGATCAACATTGATGATTATATATAATTAAAAATAAGGTAAGGAGGTTATAAAAGACAACCAAGCATTCGCAAATTTCACTAATTCGTACCAATTTCCATTTGAAGACAAGTCTCAAGTCTGTTTTTCGTTTTCGTACAGTTAAGATTCTGGCAACCTCAAATGTTCAAATACTGAAATACCTAACTTTGTGTGTGTGGTGCGCACCAAATGAGGCATGACACGTGTACGTTCCAAAGTGAAAATTTTCAAGTTGTAAGATCATTAAAATTTATGTTTTTAATTTCCCAATTTTCTTTGGATAACCTAAGAAAAATCATGTAAGAGCTTGGAAAGATCCCCGTTCTACCACTCTTTTCCATAAACAAAAAAAAAAGTCATTTATAAATCTGCATTATATAATTAAGGGTTCTGTCTCCCTAATTATCTTCGGTGTTCCATTGTGATTTCACAGTATTTATTGTACTGCACTATATATGGAGGAGAATATATATGGTGAAGAAATCAAGGCCTAGTGATGATAGTAACGTTCTTAATTATGTCCATGAGAAGAAAAAAGATTAAAAGAAAGTGATCGATGAGAAAGTAAAAAAAAAATCAGTGACCCAAGTGGAGATAGATACAACAACAATACTACTACTGATAATTAAAATGAGGAATACAAGCTTGATATATATATATACACTTTTATAGGTTGGCTAGCTTGGTCCTTAATTCAACCCATCTTTTCCAAAAGATACTGAAGAGATTGCTAAACTAAACCCACTCTCATGAGTACTCATGACCTGATTTTGACCCACCACATTTCACTTTTGACGTGCTACCGAAATGACATAACGATAGAATTAGAAGAAGAACAAGAAGTTATATATATTTCAGTACTATTCAAAAGACTGCAGATTGCGCCCGCTCGGATTGGACTTCAACTCAATTCAATGTTTCCCACTACCAAAGAAAGAATCATTGTTGCTTCAAGACTTAGTTTTTTCATCACCAACAACAACATTCCCTTCTTCTGTTCGGATAATGTACCTTACAATTGAATTAATTTGCTTGCTTCCAAACTAATTAACTAACTGATTAGCTTCTTTTCTTTTGTTCGGATAAATATCTCAAGAAGAATTTTTGTATTTTTCTTTTCTAGAAATCATTTTAGAGTAATCTAATGTACTTGAATAATCATCTCAACCTTGGTTTGCAAGTTGTTTACACTTGAAGCATTCACTTCATTAATATCACCACACATATTCTCAGCCTCATAAGTGTTGTGGACGCCATAGAGAACATAGAAGATGGTGATGAGGCATGCCCATATGGCGAATCGTTGGAAAGATAAGATTTTGAGGGTTGTCATTAGGAAAACGTTGAGGAAGATGGACACGGCGGGTGGCCATGGCATGAATGGCACGGACCACGTAGTAGTAGAGGATGACGACAACGATGACGATGGTGACACGACGAGGTGTTGAAAGAAGGCGGTGATGACGATCATGAAGGTGGCAAAAAGTGCAAGGCCCCACCATTGCTGGTTGAATTTCCACGCAATGGAGAAGCACAGTGCAGATAGAGAGAGGAGGAAGAGGAACAAGAGAGTGTGGGCAGGTGGGGTAGCATGGCTAGTGATAACATATCGACGGTATATAAGAGCATTGGCTACCATGTAGAACACCAACAGTGTTCCAATGCTGATCAACTCAATTATAATGTCAAGCTCTGTGAATAGTGCAATTGTTGCTGTGCAAACTCCTACATCATCAACAACAACAACAAATATTTATATCAATATATGGTATATATCCTTCACATTAATTTCCCTTTATCTTATTACTTGTTTTTTTTATTATAATGTTTTCATGGGGTGACATTCTTATATATGGGTTTATCTTGCCAAGTTTTAATTAAAGTTACCTACTCAAGTGTATATATGGATGTTGAATCGTCATCTCGCTTCTTCATAAAATTAATATTAAAAATACAAAACAGAATGAACATGATGCTTAAATTTAATAATTATTAAAATAAAAGCTCATCTATTATGTTTAGTGTAACTTGAGAGTTGAGACTAACAGATAACTATAACTAATTAATTAATGAATGAAATTAACTTATTGGTGTCGAAGTTAATTATTTTATTTTTGTCATATTAAGAAAGGATATCATTCCAGCTTTTGACTTGTATCTCGTTGACTTTAAAATTGTTTTGGAAAAAAGATAATGTTTTTAAATTGTTTTATTGAAATTTTATGTACTGTTTAGAAATATTGTGACAGTCTAAAATATTATTTTGTTTTAGATTTTCAGAAAATATTTTAAAAATGCATTCAAATATTATTTAAGAAAATTGAGATTCTATATTGCACTAGCTAATTGTATTTTATAAATTTTATTTTGTCATTTTTAAAATATTTAAAATTTAAGAGACTTATTAAGGTGGAATAAGTAATGTAATAGGATGTGACGAGAGAGAAAAAAAGAAAGATAAATGAGAATAGTTAAGATAGAAGAGAGGTGTGTATAAATATTATTATTATTATTATTATTATTAATTCATGTTCAATTACCATTAAATATTGATTATCTTCCATCACTTTAAATATTCTATTTTTTAACAATAAAATAAAATAAATACAATTTGTTTGACGACACATAATTTTAACCAATATATATATGCTGTGGAATAAAGTTATTGAGAACCGAATACATAAACCCACCCTTTCTATAACAATGTAGGGAGAAAAACTAAGATAATAATGTTTTGCTGACAAAAAAAAAAGAAGAAGATGATAATGTTTTATAGATAGAAGTTGAATTAATTGTTGATATAACAAAAAGGCCTTTTAATTAAAGTTTATATATCGTGAACGAGAGAGAATCATGTTAGGCAATGAAGGTGAATAACAAAAATAAAGCACACATAAGAAGTTTGACACTAAACGACTATTTTAATGTAAGGTAATTAAAAATAAAGAGTGTAAATATTAAAAAAAAACTACTAAAATTGTTAATCCAATCCTAATTAATATATTTGACCCTTTTTATTTATCCTGATATATCATATATCCTAACTAATATATCTGACCTTTAAGTGACTCTAAAGTCATCCTGATATTGAACTTTAGAGAAACATAGCATCTTAAGATACGTGGAAAAGACATTAAAGTACTTATGCTAATAAGAATTCGTTGAATATGGCATTATTTAATTGAACCAAAATTTAAATATGCTTCATTAAAGAAATGCCTCAATGCATGAGAAGTTATTATATTTAACCCAAATTACAGGTATATTTTATTTCAGAATACCACTGAGTCTCATTTTCTGTATCACTACTCATTATATGCATGAAAATCAAAAGTGGCTAGTTTCCGTATCCTCAGGTGTGTTAGTACAAAAACATTTATAGAAAATTGCATGTTGAAATGTCTACGATTCTTCTAGCGAGAGAAAAAAGACAAAAGTGTTGTTCAAACTTCAAATGGCCGAACCTAATAATATAATAATGGCTTGAGCTTCTTAATTTCTTAATCTTTTAGTTAATTAAGAGTAAATGAACATTAATATATTTTGCTTACCCAAAAAGAGCGTTGCATTCAATGGGGTGCCTGTTGAAGGGTGCACTTTGGCTAACCAAGATGGCACAAGCCGTGCCCTTCCTATAACACAAAGGTATCTTGCTTGGCCTAACATTGCAACCAAGAGAGAAGCCATTATTCCCAAACTTGCACCTGCCCCAACAAGGTTGCTTGCCCAATTCCAACCAATTTTCACAAAAGCTATTGAAAATGATGCTTTCTCTGATATCTATATATATGCATTATCAAACCATATGAATTGAATTAGCTTTATCAATTATCACTACACAACAAATACATATTATACTATGAGTTCAACACTGGTATACTTTCATCATCATCAATGCGTTATCATTTTTTCTCATATACTATATGATGCCTAGAGCTAGGATCCAATTCAAGCTTATAACTAGCTAGAACTTAATTAAAACAAATGAATTGAGAGGCTTCGTATATGGCACCAAATACTGACCTTGTTGTAAGGAACCATCATGCACAAAGACAGAGCCATTAGGCAATAAAGCAAAGTGGTTATAAGAACTGAACCCACAATTCCAATGGGAAGGCTCTTAAAAGGGTCTTTAACCTCCTCAGCCATGGTTGAAGCTGAGTCATAGCCTATATAACTGAAGTAGACTATTGCTGCTCCATCAAGAACACCTCTAGCACCAAAAGGAGCTATTCCTTTTGGAGAAACCAAGTTTTTGGCACTTCCATTGCAGTAACCAGCGACTATGATGAATCCAAAGAAAATAATATGGAATGCTGTCATAATGAGGTTCAACATGGAGCTTTCCTTTGTACTGCAATCAACCAGAAATTATTAACAATAAAAAAGAAGGATAAAACAAGCATTTTCAAAATCCACTAAACCCTGACAAACATTAAAAAAAATATAAATAATTAATGGTTCAGCATTATGATTAAAAAAAACAAAAGCAAAATAGGTAATAAAGTAGTCTGTTAGTTGTCATATAATAAAACAGGATAATATATTAAATGTTTATCCAATGAAATATGGATGACTAAAAACTGATAATAAATAGATAGCATCACAGCAAAAACCACATATTCCTTGCAGAAGAAAAAAAAATAGAACTAGCTAGTAACAGTTAAATCAATCAAACCTATGACACAAGAAGAGAGTGAGAATGAGAATGAGAGCCACAGCTGGAAAATCCAACATGTTATAATCCTTTGGCAAGCCAGGGACTTCCACTCTCCACACATTTGGATCATTTTCTCCAAATGCAATGCTCAAATATTCTGTAAAGCTTCTTGCCACGGCAGCGTTTGAGAACACATACTCCATTAGTATATTTGCCCCAGCAAAATATCCTAAGAATTCCCCTACACATCACACACATAACTTACAAATAAGTAAATTACAATGATATACATATCATAAACTACAGAATTTAATGGTGATGTACCTATCAGACAATCACGATTCTCTATTTTTATAAAACTATTCCAAAATCATACAAACTGAAACCAGGTTGTTATAATTGTTTGACACATTAACGCATCACCTTTAAACTCAAAAATAAAATAAAAGTGTTTGTATGCAATAGTGTACCAAAGGTTAATCTTAGATAACTGAAAGCTCCTCCTGCAACTGGAACCTGAACAGCAAATTCAGTATAACACAAAGAGGAGAGAAGTGCTGAAACTCCAGCTATGATGTAGGAAATAAAGACAGAAGGGCCAGATTGGTGAAGGGCAACAGAGCCAGTAGTGACAAAGACTCCAACACCAAGCATTCCTCCAACACCAAGAGCCACAAGATCATGCCACTGGAGGCTCCTCTTCATGTCAGCACCGGATCTGTGCCTCACTTGGTTGAATTCTTGGTCTGGTGTCCAAGTTGCTAGCATTCTTTTTCTGAGCCTGTGAGGGGTTTGGGATAGGGAATGCAAATAGCTTGACAACTTTTTCATGCTGCTTGTTGCAGTGTGGATGTTAGACATTACTATACTACTATTAATTTATGTGTGTTGTAAGCACTAAGAGATGTTCTTTTCTTTGCTTGGCTTGAACAAAGAGTGGATTGAAGGGTTTTAAATAAGAAGTTGGGAGAGGGAATATTGCTATGCTTTGCTTTGTTATTCCTTTTTCCTAACAGTTGAGTTGATAATTAAGAGGGCCTAGATAGCCAATGTCCCTAGCCTAGTTCTGACCAGAAATTATTATATGCTTTATGGGACCCATGCTCCCCAATTAAACAATCACAGTTATATATAATTCTCTTTCATAAATTAATTAAAACAATTTGATTACATACTATGTAAATATTGCTTGGAATGATCATGAAAGTGATGGTTCTAAATTATCTATTAATTTATCCTTTTATACATGGGCAGGCCACTTTAGAAAGCCGTCTTACATATTAAAATCCATAAAAAAAAATTGTATCATCAGTAGGTTTTATTTATAGTTAACTTTTTCGGTTTAGTCTTTAGAGTTTTTTTATGCCACTCAAAATAAATTTATATTCAACATAATATATTATTTCCGATTTCTAATTAATTTATTTCTAATTTGTTGCTATATTTTAATTATTATTATTATTATTATCCATTAATATTTACATACACGTTTGTTTTTATTTAATCAGATTTTTTTTTCTCTCTATCAACTTTTCTTAGTTACCAAATTAACCTCCTCTCTCTTTATTATTTATGAAATTTTCAGTAAATAATATCAACATGTAACTATCTTCTTTTTCTAAGATTTTTTTTATTTAAAAATTTTATTGATTGCTATTGAATTACAAGATGCGGTCAATTCAATGAAAATTAATAATAACTTTGTAAGGGGAATATCACAAGAAGAAGAAGAGGAACTTTGACCTAATTCTTTAGAATTTTCCCTGGGGATGAAGCAATGAAAAGATGTGACAAGCATCCACAAAAGCTAGCACCGAAAGATTTCTCTTCACTAAGACTCAAGAATAGTTGGAGATGATTCTTGTGTACAAAATATCACATTGTGCAGTGCGTGGCCACTAATACAGCTGTGTATATATGGTATTAATTAGAGAAAGGAAACAAGTGACCGTTCTTTATTAGACGGAATCATTCTCTAAAAATAGTTAATTAGAAGCCTTAAATTAAGATTTTCTTAATGTCCCATTATAATGATCTATCCAATCCAAGAATGACACACCAGTTAATCAATAAACATTTAGAATTGTAAATTGTTAATTACTAAAAAAAAATAGATATTGTTAATTAAGGTTCAAATCTAGCTTCAATCTTTCTTTCTTTCTTTCTTTGGAAGGCACTAAGGACGGGAGTGTTTAGGATGTGTTTGGTTTAGGAAGAGAAGGTGAAGATAGAAAGTAGAAGAAAAAAAAAAGAAAAAATAATAGAAAGCTGATGATTTTTTTTCAAGTTTTTGTTGTGAAACTAAAAATGCGATAAAAGAAAAAATAAATGTATATGCAATGACATAAATATTTTAAATAAAAATAAATGTATAATAAACAAGAATGATTATTTTTTATCCACAAATCTCTTGTCTTAATCTCTTTTCTTTCCAAAACCAGAAACAGGACCTAAAATTATTTTTTTTCTTTCCCTCCTATTAAATAACAGTCCAAAGAGTAGACGAGGCCAGGATTGGGCTTTTCGATACTTTCTTTTCTTTTTTGAACTGAAATATACTTTCTTTTCTTTTTTTAATCAATCCTTTTCTACACTTTTTTTCTTTTCTCATTTTTTTAGAATCAGATTTTCATAAAAAAATCATTTTTTTTTATAATGCTATGTTTTATAATGGTAGTTTTGAAACCAGAGAGGTTGTGGGTAATTAGGAGAGAGAGACCATTAACTAGCTAGGAGAGAGGAGTTATATAAGGGTAGTTTTAGAAAAAAATTCCATTATTTTTTATTAAATTCCAACTGATCATACTAGATAGCACTGCTCACTTGCAAATCCCGGGCAATTTATTGAAATTTGATATCTTATAGCATATATCCGGAATCTATATCCAATTCTCTTCATCGATCTGTGACATTTAACTAGATTTGATGTTATTTGCAACAAGAATGTACGTACCCTTTATATATATAGTCTAGTAGTTTTATCTTTTATGAATACTCGTGTAGGGTATATACCTATATTAGCTCCTTCCCCAACCCCATGCGGAATTTTGAGATAAATAGTTCTTCTATATATATCAATATATATAGCATTCACACACACACACACACACACACACACACACATATATATATATATATATATACATAAAGATTGATGCTTATCTTTACCTTTCGGCTTCAGTGGTGGTGCATATTTGCCCCAATAGGAGTGGAAGGGTGCAGATTGGAGCAATTTTTGTTGTAAATTTCAAAAGAACAATCATTTGGAATCCGTTATAGCAGTTAACAGTTAAAGTAAACAATTTCTTTATTTACACAACAAGTCAAGCAATGCAAAGTCATGATCTTGTGCTCTTTTCTTTTCTATTAATAGAAAACAGAATATGTACTGGCGGCATGACATGACCAAAACCAAAGCCTCTTTGATGATGCAGCACATGATTAAGGTCTTAGTCATCATCTACTTTGTAAATCTTATTACTCTCAAATACAGCACATAATTAACGATCGACCTATTAATATCGACATTATGAGTTTGAGTTATTTAAAATAAGATAAGTAAGAAGAGAAAGTAAAATTATATCTATCGATCATTGATTAAAATTATAATATCTCGTAAATGATTTTCTCATATATATTATACATTTTCTTATATAAAGGGAATTAATTTATAGGTTTATACTTAAAAGAATGGTGCAGTACTACTGATTTAAAATGCATACATCAATTTTTTCTTGCTATATATAAATTTTTAATAATGAAAAATATTTAAAAATCATCGTATATTTTTGGAAGTATTTGGATAGCCTTAGCCCTTAGCCAGTCCTTCATGTTAATTATTAGAGTTATCTAATAAGCAAATAAAGATCAATGTCCAACTGACATCATGATTCGCTGAGTCACAAAGTAGAGTTTGTATACGACTGTATAACAAGATAATTGGAAATAGTGAATGACAATCATAAAGTACACAGCACTCCCATTTATTCTGAAACTAGCTTTTCCCTTGTTAATGATCAATCTCTGGATTCTGTAGCTGAAAAGGCCAAATGGTAGAAGAAGTTTCACAGATAGGATAGACGAGACATATAAGCTTTTAAAAAAATCACATGCTCACGCACTTTATATATATATATATATCCAAAATTCCAAACTCATCTTAGTAATTTGCTTTTAGAAAAACAGCGTCACAGTAATTTTATTATAGGAATATAGCCTATAGCCACATTAACTGCATTTTATAAAAAAACGCCATGACATTAACAAATGTAACTATGACTTCACACACACAATTAATCTAGCAAATAATTTATCTGGAGGACAGTGTACAAAGGAAGGTAATTAAGGGCATAATAATGACTTAAGTGATATAATGGAACATGGAAACCTAAAACCACCTTAATTAATCATCTTTTGATCCAATCCTTGTTTGCGTGCTATGTGTTTATAACAATAAGGCATAATAATGAGCACGGGTTGACTTTTGTAAATTAACTTATAATTCTTCCCACTTGCTTGCAATTTGTGATAGTCACTTGTCCTCTTGCTGATTCTTGGCTCCATTAATTTGCCATTTTATTATTATTTTTTTTCGAAAGTACTGTCTATGTAATAGTTAGATGATTAGCTTCAGACAAAAGCTTTGATTAGAGCCATGCATGATGCAATATTGTGTGTGTGAGCTATATAGCTAGCATTTTACATTGAGGGGCCATTTTAATGTTAATAAAACATGAGAGCTAGCTAGGAATTAGAGATAAGCATATTCATAACGTAGTTAATTGTCTATGAGAAAAGCACTATAGGAGTGGAATTTTGGGTTATACTTTTCAATGTGATTGGTGATTAAGTTGCACTGAGGAAGCAGTAGTGTCAGCCTTTTTCATCCAAAGTGGGTCATCCAAAATTGCATTGACCTCATCCCTCACCTCTCCTCTTCCTCCTAGTGGGTGTGTTGGCCACATCCAACACCTCACCTCATAAGGTCATATCATGTGTGTGTGAAATTAAGATGCTTTGTTTTGTTTTTATATCATCACAAGAGACAATTAAGATACTGGTTAAAGAAGGAGAGAAGGAGTGAGGATCACTCCAGAAATTAAAAGAAAATTATATATTAAACAAAATATCAGGAATCAATGCGAATAATCCCAAGCTACAAAATAGTGCCTTTTTGACTTTTTTTCCTGAATTTTCTCGAATTAGAAGGTAGGCTTGCCTTTTTTGTCGTTAACCTTAGTTAATTGATTTTCCCATGTATATACATGTAAATGAGCATACCGCATGTTAAGTGACATGGTTACGAGAAGATATAAGGTGTGTTTGGTTGTAGTAGAAAAAATGAAGGGAGAAGGGGAAGGCATATTTCTAACCAAAACTAACCAACAACATTTGATAAAAAAAAAAAAAAAAAGTAACATAATTCCTGAGTGGGGACAAACTTGTGATCCAACCCAAAAAAAAAAAAAGTGACATAGTTCGTAAGTGGAGATAAGCTTGTGATCCAACCCAAAATAAAACCACTCCCTTTATTATTGTTAATTGTAAGATTCAAATTAAAAAGATGTTTGTTCATTTGTACAACACTCGATTTATCATGTTTCTTTCATTAATTATTTTTAGACTATAAATCCTCTTAAGTAAAAGAAGAGAAAGGATGGATTGGTTTTATATATAAAAAATGGAGAAAGTTTTTTAATAAAAGATGTTAGTTGTTAGTATTTGTCATGAGTTATAAGGTTGATTCAGTGATTGAAGAATGAAGAATGAAGGAAAAAGAAAGAATTATGGATTCAACTTCCTTCTACTTTAAAAATTATTATTCAACCAGACAAACATTTGAAATGTTATTGACTTGGGAATACTTAACTCATCTAATGCAACTACCATATTTGATTTATATAATTTGAAGAAGTCATGAGTTGGTGAGTTGACATACAATACAACATTTCTCATAAGTAAAATTTTATGATGAGTAACTTTAATGTGGACAACTAATGTACGTCTTCCTAACATTTAAAATGCTGTTTGGTTGAAGGACTCGTGATAAATTAGCATATCCATATATATTGCATGGAACATTAAAAGTTTTTTACATTAAAATATGGATGGAAAAGTTCATATTTAGTTTGACTTGCATTTAGGTTCCTAGAAAATGACCATGCATTCAGAAATAACAAGAAATTAAGCCTTTAAAAAAAGTGATAAACCTGATAGCTAGTCAAACAAGTTGAGTAACAACATCATATTCAATAATAAAGTATTTAATTCATAAATCATGGTGTAGGAGATATTTTTTTATACAAGGAGTTGGATAACATTCTGTTACTTTTTCACACAATGGTATAGGGATTGGATAGTCATATAGAAATTATACATGGTGTGTGATAGTTAGATTGAAATTGATGTCATTTTGGTGAAATTCTTTTTGTTAGGTATAATTGACATATGTTAGCTTTGGATATTGTCTAATGACTATAACCAGGGTTGTGTTGCAATAGCGTTGTCTGCCTTATAGACTATAGTGGGGAGGGCTTTAGACACATCTTTTGCTTCATGGATACCTCTGGTATCTATGTACATTTGTTTCACTCTTATATTTATATATACATACATATCTTTGTTTGCCGAGAAAAAAAAGAGTTGAGAAATGAGGATTTGCCAAAAGTCACAGAAAATGGTGAAGTAAAAAGGATATAGAAAAAAGCTAATCAAACGACATGAACTTCTCTGCTACACACCATGCATCTAATTAACTCGCTAGCTAACTCGGACTTACTGAGCTAAAACACGCAGGGACACAACACAACACAATAAACACAATATATATATATAATATTATTATTATTATCCAAAGCCCCAATAATTGGTTTTTATCATTATAAACTAGAATATTCACAGACACATAGGTTTAATCCACTCTATTTAATAATTAGGTCTAAGACTACAACTTTCTCAGTTAAATCATCAAGCTATACAGGCATAAATAATACCCTCTTTCTTCTACAGCTATCAAATTCACTGATTCTGTCAGGTTTGTTCATGCATCCGAGCAAAACCTATATTTTTTTCCTTAATTTGCCCTATATGCCTTTGGAATAAGAAGATTCCCATAACACTAATTGACAGTCATATTCTAATTCTAATATTTAACAAAGTAAAAGGAAAGCATATTTCTTAGGAAATGATTATGGCTTCATTATCACTTGATTTATTATAATGATGAAAAGCCAAAGTTTAAGGATGAGGAATTGATAAAAAAAAAAAAAAAAAACTTCAACAAAGCCTTAAATATACACCACTATAATTCCCATACAATAATTAGTTCCATATTCTTACATAGGAGGATGCATATATTTCGGTCTTAGGAAACAACTTACTCCGGTACTTCAATAATAATCAAATTTAAAATGACATGAATGGATATATTGGACCACATTTGTCATTCGTTCGTCTTCATTAAAAATTAGTAAAAATGGTTCCCATTATGTCAAGCATCTTAGAAAGGAAGAAATCCATCCACATGTTTCTATTACCAAACCAAATATACAGCATATCATACCATGCCATATAATAATATATAACTAGAATTCACACACTGCACGAGGGCTTCTAGCATCTGCTCAAATGCATAGCATAACATGGCTAGTAGGAAAGTGATTACTTATTTGCTGCATTGTTAATTAATTAATTGCGTGTATATGAAGTAACATAATTTAACTAGAAGCATTTATTTTTTATGAAAACAAATTAAGTTAGTTAATACTACTTATTAAGTTAAGTTAGGTATAACTAGATCTCGCACATACTTTTTGCATGTTCTTCTATTTTACATGGATTTCATCTTTTGGGGACAAAGATATAGCTAGCAAACTACATTTCAAAGCATTTGAAACTTTTGCCTTTTCTTTAATTTTAATCATGATGATTCCTATTTAGTTATTTGTCATGTCAAAGAAGATTTGTCATGCACACACACAATACAATGAAAAGAAATTAAGAGCTATCCAAAGGAAGAAAAAAAAAGTGGGAGTTATTTATTTTCCACCTCAGAACGTGGAGAAGAGAGACATAATTTATGTTAGAATTACGAGTGAAATGCAGCTGTAATGGGATATGCTTCTGTTGCCTCGTGCCCTACATCCTATAATCTATGTATCATAAAATAATAATGAAGATATATATGTATCCATTATATTTACAAGAAAATATCAAATACATTTAATTTTATTAACCCTTCACTTCAACCAGTTCAAGTGTTACCCGAGCTGTATCACTAAGAATATGAAAATGAAATCGCCAAGATTTACATAAAAGAGGTATTTTGAGAAAATATAGTGAACATTTTGGTAACTATATGTATAATGTCATTATTCTCCATGCATTTAGTAATTTACATTGATGCAATTAATGTGGAAGAAACTTAATTTTCAATCATAATGGCTGCTAAACCGTGTACTTTTTAGGGGGAAATTTTACAATTGTTTCTATGTAACTTTTGAAAGGGTTTTCAGTGATTTTTAACTACACAACAAATTAATATTGTGGTAAAAATAATCCAAATGATCTGTTAAAAAAATTGACTTTCCAGCAGAAGTATATGTCTACTGACCGTTTCAATTTTTCAGATACTTAAAAAAAGGGTTAAAAGAGTGATTTTTAAACTGAATCTTTTCAAATAATATTGTTTGTCAAGAAGAATTTAATGTTAACTAACTATATAAAATAATTTTATAAAAATTAACTAACTTAACATATATAAATAAAAAATAAAGAGTTATAATTTATTGTAGTGATTTTTTTTTTCTTAATAGAATTCGAAACAAACCAACAAGATTTAACATAGTTGATTTTAGCTTGATTTCTCAAACATGTTGTCACGAAATGGATTTTTGGCTTATGGGTACAAGAAAGACTTTAATAGAAAAGGCAAAATGCACAATAGGTTATGCACTGACTTTATTAGAAAACATAATGAGAATTTCCAGTTTTTCACTTACTTCTTATTTACTATATTTGTTATTGGTTAATAGTATAAGGTTGTAAAGAAATAGGTGAGAAGAGAATAATTTTTTCAAAAACAATATGTGAATCTCACACTTCAACCAAATTATTTTAATTCAAATATTTTTTTTTCTCTATTTCATTTCATTTTCTTCCACTCTATCAAACCAACCCTAAAAGAAAAACTAAACTATGAATGGATAAAATTGAAAGTCACATTATTTGAGATGTGTTGTCTGAATAAAAAAAAAAATGGGCGATGCTGGTTGGAGTTTGGTTTGGAGCCGATCCTGGTGCAAGATCTGGTCTGGTGGGTACAATACAAGTAGCACTAAACATAAAACATTAATCATTATCCTAAGAACCCTAGAATTCTTCATATCCCTAGAGACTACTGATGACACCCGGTACACTTTGGCCCCACTTTGTGCTTCCAGGGGGAAAGGCTCTCTGCCCTAATTTCCTTGTATATATCCATTGTTTGTTTACTTTTGTATATAAAACATATAGGGTTTATCAGAATCGAAAGAGTTTTCACATACACAATAATTATTGAATATAATATTTTTTTATTATATAAATCATTTCCACTAGTGATGGATTAAAAAATTTGTTTAGTCGGAACAAAACAAGATAATAATATTTTTATAGAAAAGACATTATAATTTTTTTTATAAAATATATAATTTTATGACAAAAAAAATTTAAAAAATTTAAATTTTTATAAATTACCATTACCAAGATATCATTTATTTTCTCTTTTATTATTTTTTATAGTATTTTTCATTTATTTTAACAAAAATTGTGTTGTTGAGACCATCTCTATTTTTTTTTGTTTTTGTGGGGGTAATTTCTATTTTCAATAAAGATTTTAAAATATATAAAATAAAAATCTTGTGACAACAATTGCCCCTGCAAGCCTAAGTGGATCCGCCATCCCTACCTTGAATTTTGTGACCAATTATGTAGGATGAATTAATAACTTGAAGAGACTAAAAAATATACGTAAAAGATGAAATGCTTTCTGGAGGCAAAGTAAGACAATTGCATATGTTCATATAAAATTTTGCTTCTTATTACTATTCTCTTACCCTTTCTTACTAGCTAGTCATCACGCATAAAAGGTGGGGGTCAATTCAGATTCATTCACATAAATTCACCATTTGAGGCACGCGGAGGCTCATATACCCCATGTTAATCTAATTCATATTCCAATTGGTTTTGTTTGGCCCCTAGATGATAAGCATAGAAAGATTAGATTAAACCTTTTTCTTATGATAATGTTGTTATTGTTATGGTCACGAAAACAAGGATATTGAATAAAAGGGATTCCAAATTCTTTGATCCCATAGCTAGCCAAGGCACAATTTTTATCTTGGTCTTTATATATACCACACGATGCTAAATAAATAATAATTATGGAGATTTTTTGTGTGTGGCTGTCACAGCCCCTACTTTTCAAACAACCAAATTTACTTTTATTGACTATGAAGCAGTTGCTTAATTTCCTCTACAATTTTGCTTCCTATTGACTCTCCTTTCAATCTCTTCTTTATTAAGACGAATAACCATTGTTTTAAGGCCAAATTAAGCATAAATTAAGTGGCCCAAAGCCTTGCTATATAAAAGTATTATACAACTTTTATTATTAACTTAGTTGTGATGGTAAGAGCATCGGCTACCTTGTAATTTACTTTGAAGTTCTTAAATGAGTCTCACCTTTATACATCATCTATATCTACTTTTTATAATTTAAAACCTTACCTCTTCAATCTAGTAACTTTACAAATTTTATTGAATAGATCCCACAAATAACTACACCACATTACATTTTATGAACTTTCTTTTACAAAATCTAAACATGTATATTCCAAAAAAAATGTTGGGTCGCCCAACATTGTCTATAATGTTCTTCAACCAAAATCGTCATTTTATCTTGATAATTGATACCAACTTTAGCTATTGAGATGAAAGCAATGAGTCACAAAGATAAAATGTTAATTTTAATATATTGTATTTAAGTTTTGATAATAGTTATATTACCGACTAAGTTTTCATGAGATCCATTAAATTATATTATCTCTCTATATTTAATAAGAAGGCTAAAACATGTTTTTTTCCTTAATATATATACCATAATTTTGTATTTGTTTCTGATAATTTTTTTATTTTGTATACCTCTTTTATTTTAGTCCCTGATAAATTAATAAATTTTGTATTAGTCTCTAATATAAGTAGATAATTGTTATTTATTCCTGTAAAAAATTTAAATGGTCTAAAACAAAATGAACAAAATTATTAAGAATCTAACACAAAAGTTTATGATAAAGACCAATAAAAAAAAAGTTTATCATGGAACAAATACAAAAATTGTGATATATATAAATTAACTAAAATATATTTTAACCTAATAAAAATTATACCAAAAATATGGCATATGCTTGGCTATAGTTACCTAGCTAAACTTGGCTTGTCCCTTGGTCACACCTATCATGTCACTTGGCTATAGTAACCTAAGCTTGGCTTGACCCTTTGCCATGTGACCAACTGTTCTGGTTCTTCTTTGAAATATGGACTTGGACCTAAAAACTACTCATGTACTTCTAACAAGAGACACGACCCTTATGTTTAGGGAACATTCAATTTAAGTTCCTCCCCCCATCTACCTCTTTGACAATACACAGTACTCATGCCACTTTATCACCTAATTAACATGCCACCTCTTGGACTATATATAGGCTTTTAGTCCAATTTTTAAGATATGTTCTATTCTCAATTAATAGTTGTTAACTTGTGTTGATTGAATTAGACATTGAAGGTTTTTTTTTTTTTTTTTTTTTATTGGAGGTTACATTTAACTATCAAAATGGGTAAGTTTGGTTTGTTGGGCTCAGTCTACTTTGTTGGTAAGTCGGATCAACTTAGTTCACTCCTTAGAAAATTCTAAAAAATAAATTCATACTAGGAGTTGATGGGTTAAATTAAATGTGTTTCATGTAAAAAAAAAAAATAATAATAAAAAAAATATATATATATATATATATATATATAATGTATTTTTTTTAAGAAAAATATATAATGTGTTTAAATTTATTTATTTTTTATTTTTTAAAAACTTTTAAATTGAGATTGATTTTTTTACCTTTATTACTTATTATAACTTAATCCAAGATATTTCATTTAAAACAAAATGAAACATGCAATAACCTTAAATGTAATTAGTGCAACCTATATAACACACAAATGTGACATAAATCTTGTTAATCATTTAAATGATTCTATCACCTAGTTTAAATGGATTTGAGATTATTTTCTTAGACATAAGATTGGTTTATTTAAATTTATTTTGTAAAATAATCAACTTATTTTAATAAAATAAGTAATTATATGTGTTTTTATTATGTTTATTTGAACTGTTTCAACTTAAAATAAATTATTTTCTATTTATTTAAAGAAGTAAATTTTATCTACTTATGAAATAATCATTTATCTGAGAACCATTTATTTTATAAACACTTATTATAATTTTAAGTAAACTACCCCATAATTATTTGCAAAAAAAAGTTGTTTCTTTTGTGCCTAAGAACTTTCGATAAGCTTGCAATATTTTTTTCTCTCTAAAATTAGTTAAACTAAACGGATGATTAAATGTTATAAGATATAATATTATTCATATCTATTTATCCAACATTTTATTAGATAATATATTTACAACATAGTTATGTTATTACTTATTAGATCACTCTATCAAAGTAATTTGGAATTTAATCCTTATAAATCCCATTCTTCCTAATGAAAATTTAATTTAAACAAAAGTTCATGTTAAGAAGATTTAAGGAAGGAGTGGTCAAGAATTCAACTCTTTCCATTAAAAAAAAAAAAAAACTAACAACCTAAAAATTTATATTTATCGATAAAAAAAATAGTTTATATTTATATTTTAAAAGGAATATATTACAATGATTGTAATCTATATAAATGAAGTATCAAATAATTTTGCAATATCATTAGTAAATTAAAAATTATTGTTATTTGATTTCTTTCCAATATAATATATTAAATAACATGTTAGAAATGTATTGAGTTGCATATATCATCACATAACTCCAAAGATTTTAGTCATTGCACTTCCCTCATATTTAAAGCATTAACTCTTACCATCTTAGTTTTTTTTTTTGAATTTTGATTGAGCTATACATAATAGAAAAAAATGTACTATAGATTGACTAACCCATAATGTAAAATACATTAAAATACATTGAGTAAAGGATTAGTGAGATGGAATGGTGGTTTAGTGTGGTGTGGGAGTTCATGGGTTATAGTGATGAGCATGGCAGAGGTGGGTTGGTGTAGTGTGGAGATAACACTGGGTGGTATGGTTATGGTGTTTTGGTGCAATATTGGTGGTGGGTGTAGGTGAGTGCAGTTGTCATGGAGGTTTGCTTGTGAGAAAAAGGGCAGTAAAAAATCAATTTTAGGAATTTGTGGGGTGCACCAAACAATTGTCATTATCATGTTTGAGGTAATTTTTCAATGACCGTTTGAAAACTCAAATAGGTGATTGATGAAAATGAAAGATTCAACCTTAAAGATAATTTAGTAGTATTTGTTCAATACTAGTCTACAATGAAACTAAAGTAAACAAATTCTAAAAACATTAAGCATATAATAATAGATAGTCAATGTATTCAACACTTTATTTAAATCATTACACAAGAAGGTCACAATCCTTCATATCATTCATCTAAAGTCCATCAATGGGCTTCTGTTGGCATCTTTGTATATAAGATACCGTGTTCTTGTTTTCCCTAGGGCAGCATACCTGATGACAGCACATGTATTGTTATTGAATATGTTGTAAAACTAGATGAAAGTGTTACATATAATGTAACAATGAACAACCATTCAGAATGTAGCTATGTATAATATAATAATTTACCATTGTGGGATGAATGGTGCCATCCAAATGACATCACCAGCCTGAACTGGGTACCTATTCACAGAAAGAAAGAAAGAAAGAAAGAAAATATGAAAAAACAAATCATGGATGTAAAGTGCCAGTTTTGAATGATAAGAATAAACATTATCAGACCTGCTGATGATTAAGTTTGAGTTAATTATGATGCAATGACTGTAAAAATAGTTTAATGTTGTGATTGAACGAAAGTGTCAATGCATCACAGTTAAACTCATCAAGTTTAATGCAAACAAAAATGTCACTATATAGAACTCCATGCAACATTCAGACCAATTTTTTTTTGACAGGTTAGGTCTAAAACTCTTACCAACTATCACCCAAACGATAAATGCCTTGCCCTTCCAATAGAAGCAAACCATGCTGGTTATAATGGACCTCCTGCAAAAGCCATAAAGTTTTTAGGCCTTTAAAATTGTTTGGACAAAAATAACTCTCCTAGACTTGTATATGAATAACTAAGGAAAAGTGTACCATAGATCCTAACATTAAGAAAAAAATGCCCCTGCTGATTTCAAAAACAATTTCATGGAAATGCAATTCTATTAAAGATGTGTATCCTTTAACTTTTATTTGTTCGATAAAATGTACTAAGGATATGTTTGGAAGATAGCATAACATCACATTAATTAGTCCTG
Organism: Amphicarpaea edgeworthii; assembly: GCA_014843725.1. Lineage (NCBI taxonomy): Eukaryota > Viridiplantae > Streptophyta > Magnoliopsida > Fabales > Fabaceae > Amphicarpaea > Amphicarpaea edgeworthii. The sequence goes on along the minus strand of CM026324.1, from coordinate 5,163,344 downwards.
AAAGTGATAAAATTGAGCTTCATTGTCAAGTGAAGGAGATTAGTTTTAAAAGTGGTAACTTGTTTTATACAAGTTTCAATCATGACATCACATGAAAAAACCTAAATTTTGTTTGATGATTGAAAAAAATGGGAACTTGAGATAATAGGCCAAATCAGAAGTATACATTAAGCATTCCCAATTATTGCCAAGCCCAAGACTATATGCAAGTTTAAAATAAAACTGTTTCTGTACATTAAAATTAGAGCATAATCTTCATATATTTGGATGTGCCGTAAAGGATGATTGCATATTTGCATGGCTAGACTATTACATTACACTATTACAATTTATACCACAGTTATATGACTTTTATGTCATTCAATGAAAAGCCTTCAAAGTAAAGAGATGTTTGGGAATTTCGGATCATAATTTGACTAGCAACAAAAGTTGAAATGAGAAAAATGAAGATAAAATGAACACCAAGAATTGTATGGTTCTCCCACTATAAGCTACATCCACATTGTGAAGATCCAGATTCTTAATGCAGCTGTAAGGCACATATATAACATCCACATTAGTATTGTACAGGTAGAGAAACAAATTACCTTTACATTAAGATATTCTCCAGGTTGAAAATCCATTATCTGCAGTCATGGGTACATCAGTAACATTTAACACCAAAATTTACCAGAAACCATGGTCATGAAAATTGGATATATGCAATGAATAACAGACTGTGCCAAAAGAATAGGTAGACGAGAGATTTGAGTTTACATGGATATTGAAGTCATATGCCAAAGATGTTGGAATTAGCTTCCTCAGTTCAAAAATCTGATAATGCATATAAAGAGAAACAAAAACTTATACAGTGAATTACAGTTCAAAAACCTAAGATAGATAGATAGAGAGAGAGCAGAGAGAAAATATAATCTTAAATTGGAAAATATAATCGCTGCATTTAAAGCAAAGAAAGAAAAAGAAAAAAAAAGGGAAATGCTTTTCAGTATAAAGGAGTCAACAACTTACCTCGCCTGGAGTCTCAAGGAGTGGTTGCTTATCAGTTGAACCAACCAATGGCTCCGGGATATGATTTGGCAGCGGAGCATATCTAATAGATTATAGACATTTTTCATACTCAAGTCATTAGAGTAATTGACTGCTCACTAATTGAATGTACACAATTAAAATATGATATGCAATCCTTGAAAGCTATACCAACTTATGTTGTGACTGCTTATCAAAGAACCTTGAAATATAAAATGGATTCATCAATCCATTTTCAAGATAATAATCATAATTAATTGCATGCATTCTCATAATGGCAAGGTGATTGGGTTGAAACATATAAATTACAAGTGGGGGAAGTACAAACCTTCGTTCAAGTACCACAATAGTAGCAGGCGCATCAGATTCAATTGAATGTTCAACATTTGGAGGAAAATAAGCATATGAATCAACCTGGAATTAAAACCATGGTATCGATTTTTTTTATATCCTTTATAGAAAATATAGTAATTATCTACTTTTTCATGAAAAAAAGGTATAAAAGCTAGTAGCCAGACAAAAAACATGAATGAAAGACACAACAATTTTACATGCAAATAGACTAAGGTCAATAATAAGTATCACTCAAGAGGGAAATATATGTTTATATGATTGCTTCATACAACCGGAAAATAAGAGGATTCAACAAAGGAGACAATCCAGCAGTAGAGAACTGCCACTCATTAATATTTCTCTACGCATTCGGCAGTAGAGGAATCTCCAAATTTTCAAGGGTTTCTCTTTTCCCTTAATATTTTTATAGGATGAGATAGTGTCTACTGTCTACAGCTTCCCTTTGGTGCAATTTACTCATGGTTTTTTCAAAGGGATAGCTACTACTGATATAGAAAGAGATTTGAAGTTTTATTTCATTTGGAGCCAATTTGGCTCACTGTTATCTTCAACTGTTTCTTTTAAGAAGGGCATTTGTGTCTCCAGATTCTTTTTCCTTTGATCCTTTCTAATAATGTTTTCTTCTTTTATAACTTTAAAATACAAAATAAAAAAGAGAAGTAATGGTAGTTTAAGAAACACCATTTACATTAAAAACACCAAGAGTGAGATTTATATAAAATATCAATTTTTACCAGTACTAAAAGTCGGTGATCATACTGACAGAATAACTTCATTTACATAATAATCATAAACTTATTACCTTCAGGAGTTCGCTAACACCAGCAGCCTTAGTGAGGGTGACAACACCTTGGAGCACAAAGATAAATCTACACATAACAAACTTGTAAGTACATCAAACATGCATTTAGAGCCAGAAACAATGTCAAATGGTTTGGAGTGTCATCAAAAAGAAATTGGTGACGGGTAGAATGCAGAAACTGAAAAACTGAAATAAGTCAAATAACAAATTTACAACCTCTCCACACCAGGCAGGGGTAGTCCCGATCTTGAATTTTCTGGAAAAGAGGCAAAACATATCTCATAAGTGTACCAGCAAATTCAGTTTCATGGAAAACTGTGAATTGCATCATATATAAAACATCAAACATCACAAATGAAAAGCCTATGGCTGAGTGAAGGTAAAGTGTAAAGGTAGACTTGGAAGATATGATGGAAATTGTAAACCAATATCATTTTGACCCCTAAAAAGAGAAGCAAATAAAATATTGCCAAACATTAAAAATTAGGCTGGAACAAAAGACAAACAGTATTTAGTGTGGAGGTTGGTTCCGGGACAATGAAACAAACAGGGCACCAGACATAATGGCAGCACTGAATCATGAAAGATAGATATTTTGTTAAGGTCTATACAACTTACAAGCCATTCCAGGGCTTTGTAGAGTTGAAGTACAAGAAAGCTGTTATTGAATCAGTGTGACGTGAAGCACTGGACCAGAGAAACACTACTCTGGAGATAGAAGAATACTCTGTGAGGGATGAAACCAGATTTCAAGATGCAATTACTTTTACAAAGAAATTTGCTTTTCAATGTCTTTCCGAGTGATCAATTTTTTCCATGCCATACTTTTTTTTTTCAGTAATATTGATCTAATGTTAAGGAGGCTTGTACATATCCTATATGGTTCAGATATTTAAGGAAGGAAGGAAGAAGGCGGCATCCAAATGATGCATCATTGTATATGAGCAGAAAATGACATCACAAAATTAGTATATTGCCAAACATATGTAGTCAAGATGACTAGAATAATTGATTCACATATGCTGAAGCAACAATATCTCATCTGATGAGAATATACACAGGCAACTTAGTAAACATAATAGATTCAGTGAAATAAGTCATAATCAAACCTTTCAACTTAGCTAGGTACATTACGAAGTGTGAACCCATTTCTGGTGAAATTAAATATGCCCCTGATGTGTCGATCCTGCCAAAGAAATATAAGTTACTACACAACAAGAGGGCAATGAAGAGGGTTAAACATCTTAACCAAAACAAATGAAGAAAGTCAAGAGTACCAATCAGGCAACGGGCCATATACATGACTTTCTGGTGATATCAAAGCATGATTACTCTTGTAAACACTGCGTGTGAATCCAGGCAAATCTGCAAACAAAAGCACAGTGAAGTCAGTTTAATACAGATTCACTATGTAGTTCTTTTCAAGAAAATAGTTGAAGACTCAAGACCACCAGAAACTTTGAGATCTAAACAACCTTTAAATATAGTTCATAAAAAAATATATATAATCAAGTGTCACACTTCACCACATAAAGCAAATTCTTTCAGCAACCAAATATAATAATATCATAGTAATTCTGAAGTCCACATCTTTGTGAACTTCTTGAGTTTAACCAAGCTCACAAGCCAGACATATAAAGACACAAAACTCCCTTTTAACAAAAAAAAAACAAGGGAAATCAAATCAGTAACTACCAGCAAGTCTTTGTTTTCTTCCTGCTCCATTAAACAATTTACATCAACATAATAATAATCATTTCTTAAGATTAAAAAAAAATAGTTGACTAACCTTGAAGGTGGATAGGAGAGAGAGTGGGGTTGTTGACTTTCCAATAAAGAGGCTTTGATTTCGATTCCGAAGGAGCAGAGCAAAACCCATCTTCAGCAAATGCATACTTAAACAAGCCTGAAGCAACACAGAACAAAACTCAAGTTAGTTTTCTCCTACACTCTTCATTCAACCACCAAAAACCCCTCTTTTAGCAACTAAGAACAACCAGCAAAAAATTAAAACTTTAGTAAAGTAGATGTATTAGGGTGTTTGATGCTGCGTTATTTGGCTTATTAACAGAGTGCAGAACGAAACAGAGAAAGAAAAGGGTACCCAGAATAAGGAGAAAGACAAAGATGCTCCTCATTTTCAGATGAGAAAACGTGGAAGTGTTGGGAGTGGCTGAAATGAAAAGAATCAGTGGATTAGTGTCACGGACTCACAGTAGTTGTAGCACTGACTGAGAGAGACACTGATTCCTTAAGACCTACAAATACATAAAACACACGCACTGAAATCCGTACAATAATTCATTGTAATGGTATCCGTGTAGGGACCCTGGAATCTTGGTTTTTTTTGTTTTCTGTTATAGTATCCCGTTTCATACTGCTTTTGTTTGATTTAATAAATGTGGGTTAAATACGATTTTTAATTTAATTTTCTACCAAAAATACATATTTAATTTTTATGATTTTATGTATTTAATATTTTAGTTTTGTGTTTCTATATTTATAAAATTAAGATGCATGGATGAAGATTGAAGATAATTCGATAAGGATGCATTTTAATAATTTTAATACTGTATTAAAAAAACTTAAAATCAACATTTTAAAATACAAATTTCAAAATCAAAATTATTAATAATTGAAAATATACTTAATTGCTCCTAAGTGTATAGTCTAACTTTATTTAAAAAAAAACGGGCTAAAAACCTTTTTTTTTTAATCTTTACAATTCTTCAACCAAAAACAATCCAAACTTCTTCACTCTAGCAAGCAATATCATGGTAACCCACTAGCACTAACTAAGGACAAAGGTAGTGTATATATGTGAAGCTGATCCTGCATGACACTAGCATTAGTGGTGTTGATGAGAGCCATTCACTTATATATAATAAAAATAATCAAACTTCACATTATAGTATATAATGTTTCATGAAAAAGTCCTTCACTGGCAAGAGTTTTTCCATGTAAAAATTCCAATATAAATAACACAGTAATCCATAAAGTTGTTGATATCTTCACATTATAGTATCTTAACTTTTTCTTTTTACAAGGAAGAAGTAAAAGCTCCAAAGCGAGTTTGGATTAGAACTAAACTAGAATCTAATCTCTGTCTCAAAGATCCTTTTTCACTTCTCTTTTTGTTATTAGTAAAATACAAGGAAGTAAAAGCTCGAAGCCACTAACGTGCCAACAAACAATAGTATAGAAAAATGAAAAGGAAACAGACAACAAACAAAATCAGCGAGAACTCGAATTCCAAGAAGAGTCGATCGTTCTCCCATAGTCCAGCATCAATATGATACCGACAACTCTTATTTACACCATTGCGATCATCCGCAATGTCAAGTTCAACAACTTGGAGCTTAGTGCACTTTTCAAGAAGTTCCATGAATACCGAGTCAGCATTTTCAAGAAAAAGCTCCAAATGAACCAAATTCTGAAACAGGGGAGGAAGATGATCAAGAGTAAAAGCCGGCGCGGGCTCGTCATAATCCTCATCCTCTTCGTCAATCTCTTCTCTAAAACAACTCAATGACAGAAATTCAACGCTGCTTAGTCCTCTGAGAGTGGAGCGGATGTACCACATGACTTCATCATGTTCAGGATAGCTATGCTCGTGGAGTGTTATGTAAACTCTGGCTTTCGCGATGTTTTCCAATCGACCCTGAAAGTAATCATGGACAAAATTATAATAAGTATCGTGGCTCTGTATGACGAGGCCGAGCCTACCCATGCATTGGAGTTCGTGAGGGAAACCACGCGTTATCTTTAACTCGTTGTAACGAAGCCTCAGCTCCTGCTTCAGGTGGAAGAGTTCGAGAGACGGAGATCCGAAGATAACGTTCGAGAAACAGTCCATGGGTTCGCACTGCTTGATGTTGAGATGCAGCGTCTTGAGAGACGGGAGGTGGACGGAGGAAGGAACGCGGAGGTCGAAGGAGCCGTGGATGTTCAATCTGACGAGTGTGGCGCAGGTGAGTATGGTGGAAATCGGGAGATGACTCTGTCTTTCGTAACCGCACGTGTACGAAACGATGCTCAGTTCTTCGCCTTTTCCGGCGGCGTCTACGGCTGTGGAGATCCATTTGCTGACGTCACCGCGTGACCACGCTTGAGGATGGTATTAGGAATTTATTTATTTTTAATTAATTAATATGTGTTTAATATTAATTTTTAACATTTATATTAATTATTCTCATAAGTTTAATTTAAGTGTTAGAGAATTTCGGAAACATAATGAGAATTTTAATGGGTTAAAAAACATAAAACACGATAATAATTCCAAATATACCAGAAATAAAATTGAAGGTCTCATCAAAAATAAAGAAATTTAATTGAGAAAGATTAATCAATCAATAGTTTTTAATCAAGGAAAGACTGTATGTCAATGACAATCTTTATAAAATCAGTTATTTTTAAATCTTTTTTTTCAATAATTTAAATCTATTAATTCATTTGATTATTTTATTTTAAAATAACTAAGAAGTGAAATTTTTTTGGAATTGGAATTAGTGATTTTCGGAATTAGACTCCGTGCTTATTTGTTCATTTTTTTTCTGGCTGCGCATATATATTTTCTATTACACCTGGGTGCATCTCACGCGGTGGTACTTTTGTGCAATTACGCAATTGTTGTTTGCTAATTGTGCATAGTATACTAATTGTGTAGCGAGTATTTTATGTGTGCATACTTCTTATAATTCTTATGCAAATTTGTTTGAATTTTTTTTTTAATTTTGTGAATAGTGATTAGAAATTTGGAATTAATAATTTTATTCACTTTCATAAATTATTAATGATTATTTTTGTATAATTATTACTATCAGTCTTGATGCAAATTTTTTGGACTTTTTCTATTTATTTATATGTTTAGTAATTTTTAATTGAGTTAGTTGAAATAATATATTACAAAAGTAATTCTTATTGTGTAAACTAATTTGATTAAAATTACATAGATGTTTGTATAAGATTATTTATGCGAATTATTCTCGGCTTAAAGGAAGACACAATTTAGCCAAATAATAACATATATGTGATGATAAGTATGTAACAATCATAAAGTAATTTTTTTATGTAAATAATAGTCGGTCTAAAAAAAGGTTATTATTTGATAGAATTGATTGTTAATATTTGATCATCGCGTAAAGCATCGTTTACAAATTAATATTTCTGTACAAAAACTAGGAATTAATGTTGTGTTTGCTATCTTGTTATGAGTTTATTATGTGAAATATTCGCACGTTGTGTTGTATATATATTATAACTTAATTATATGTGAAAGTTGTGTAATTTTAAGACCTCCCATTTATTATATTAAATTGTCTTGTAATTTTAGTTAAATTGATTAAAACAACATGTTGCCAAAGTAACCTCTGTTGTGTAAGTTGGTTTGATTGAATTTACATAAATGTTGCATGAAATTATTCATGCGAATTGTGCTCGATCCAAATGAAGACACAATTTGACAAAATAATTACATGTTTGCAATGGTAAACATGTGGTGATTATAATTAGTGTGACTTTCCATGTAAATAATGAAATATCCAAAGACAATCATTATTTGACAAGAGTTATCATTGGATTAATTTTCATGTGAATAATGAAATGTTCAAAGACAATCATTATTTAACCGGAGTAATCATCATATAAGTCTTTCATATGAACAATGGAATGTCCAAAGATAACCTTTGTTTGACAGGATTTATCACCAATGTTTGATCAATGCGTTGAGAGTACCACTTGCAATTAGTCTTTTCAATCCAAAGATTGGGGATTAATGGTGCGCTAGGTATCTTGTTTGGGTCTTGAAATTTACTATAAAGATTAATTGTGCATTGTATGTTTATTGTTCTCTTCTTTAATTGTTGTTGCTGCTACTACTACAGTTTAAATTACTCATATTATTTGAATCCCAAAGTTGCATGTATAAAATTTAGAGTTTGAAAGGAGTCAATTGAGAGTTGAGGATATTACATAAAGTTTTTTTCTCATCTAGAGAAGAAACAAAAGAACAAGATAATGAATTTCCTTGTTACTTTTGTAAGATGAGACATATAAAGTAAAGCTGTCTCAAGTACACTATTTAGTGTGTGAAGAAGGCTAAACTTCTCACCTTTTGTTTGTTTTAAAGTTAATTTAGTTTTTGTACCGAAGGATGCTTGATGGATAGATTTTGGTTCTATTACTCACATAAGCATGTCTATAGAATGCTACCTATGGAGTCATCCGCCAAGTGATGATGAAAGATTTATCTATGTGGCAATGACATAAAGTTGCAGTTGAGGCTATAGGAACCTTTTAAGTTGCTTTAAAAGACTCAGTTTCATTTGAATTTGGTTGAAACATATATTAAACTGTTTATTAAAGCAAATTTTATTTTTAATTTGGACAAATTGAGTTATTCTTGTTCAATAAGAAGTAATAAAGCCAATTTTTCTCGTGATTCAAATGTTGCAAGTTATGAGTTCTTTTATGGATATTAAGTATTCCTATTACAAACAATTTTGGGTGGTACAAAACTTAAAATTAAATGAGAATTTCATCACTTTATAACATAAACGCTTAAGTCATATTTTTTAATAGAGAATTTGGATGCTTGTGTTATAGGAAATCCTTGATCCTTTATATTGGTTGAACTTTATAGTCTACATTTAGTATATAAAGGGAAAATGAATAAACAAAATTATGAGAAGACTTTATAGTCTACATTTAGCTAAGGATATCTTAGGACTAATACATACATATATTTGTGTTCTATTCCTTATGAATTCACGGGATGGACAAATGTATTTTATTATATTTATAGACGATTACTCTTTATTTAAATTATGAGAAGTTTTGACCTCTAGACATTTAGTCTTTCAAAGTTGAAGTTGAACTTTAACTAGAAAAGAAAATTAAGGTTGTCATATTTAACTATGGTGGTGAATACTATAATAAATATGGCAAGTGGGAAATGTCTAGATCCTTTGTTTGTTTTTCTTCAATAATTGTGAAATTGTTTTGCAATATATAATGTTAGGCAAACCTAGCATGAACAGAATTACAGAATGATGAAACTAGACTTGTAAAGATATGGTAAGAAGTTTGATTATTCTCTACCAAAGTCGCTTTGGGGAAAGACATTAGAGAATGCAATTTATATCCTTTTAGGGTATCAATTAAAGTAGTCATTAATAATCCCTTATAGGTGTGAGCTGGGAAAATCCCAGCATTAGGCATATGCACATTTGGGGATGTCCAGTCGAAGTAATGTCTAATAGACTGCATGAAAATAAGTTGGACTTAAAGATCATTAGTTACTATTTTTTTGTTACATTTAAAGCTCTCGCATGCATAAGTTTTACTATCCCACTTTAAAATCCTGTTTGAGACGAGAATGCAAAACTCCTTAAGGAAATTGAGTTTGGAGGGGAAGGAAACATAAGGAGTGTTGTCTTTAAAGAATAACCTATTATTGACAATAGATAAGTCTTTATACTTACCATTGTTCAAGAAACGGATATGGTAATTAAATAATGATGTTACTCCTAACATCATTAAAAGACAAGACAATACTAAGATTCTCTCTCAAGTACCACCTAAAGTTCAAACTCAATAGCCTTAAGAAGTGTCATTAAAAAGATCCATTAGAGAAAGGAAAAATGTAATTTGATATGATTATATGATATTTCTTTAAGAACATGAATATAGGTTGACTGAGAAGGTCTAATTGACTTTAGTTAAGTCATGTTGTGTTCTAATTCTTAAGTGGATTGATGCTATAAATGATATAAACCGATGGTTGAACATGACATCTGAGATATTGTTAAATTGTCTGAAAGTGTGAAACCCAAAAGTTGTAGATGAATATCTATAATTGAAAGGGATTCAATGGGCAATATTGAGATATATAAGGCTTGTCTTGTCATCAAAAGTTTTACAAGAAAGAAAACATTAATCATAAAGAGACTTTCTCTCTGGTTTCTTAGAAAAACTCTTTTAGGACTATAATGACATTATAGATCATTTTAATGATTGTTTTGCATAGATGGATATAAAGATTATGCTTCAAAATGGAAACATTGATGAAACAATTTATACGGTGAAACCAAAAAACTTTGTTTAAGTAGATCCAAAGATTATGGTATGCAGACTAAAGAAATCCATTTATGCCTTTAAACAAGTCTCTTGTCTATGGTATTACAAAATTCATTAAGATTACCTTTTATGGTGTTAAGGTAAATTTGGTTGATGATTGCGTATACTAAAAGTTCAGTGGGAGTAAATTTATTAATTTGGTATTATATGTTGATGACATCCTACTAGCATTATACGATTTATTGCTGTAAAAAAAAAGTTACATTGCAATTTATCATGTATGCTTAAGTTTATTGCTATTGTACTGAAATAATTTTTAGTGGTAGTTATAAGGTGATATGAGTAATATTAGTATGCAACACTAGAAAGTAGTAAAGCACATGATGTGCTATTTGAAGAGAATAAGAAACTACATGTTTTTCATATTAAAAGTCTAGAAGTTTAGAGATTATTAGGTATTCTGACTTTGATTCTGCAGGATGTTTTAATAGCAATCACTCCACATTAGGATCCACATTTAACCATGTTGGTGGAGTTAATATTTTGCTATGAAACATCATACTAGAATTTATGACTACTAAATTATTGTCACTGGCTTGCCTGTTGTTGCAAACATTAAGAAGCCATTAGGTGTTTATTGGGATAGTATCTTAGCAGTCTATAATCTAAAGAATTCAACCAAGTTAAAGGTTATTGACATAAAGTATTTGGTTATTAAATAAAGAATTCAGAAAAATACAAATATTGTAGAACATATAGGAAAAGGGAATATGCTAGCTAACTCACTTATTAAAGGTTTGGTACTTAAAGTTTTTCATGGACACACTTCTCATATGAGTGTAATTCCTAATAGTGCCTTAGTTTAGTGGGAGTGTTGCCTATGTTCTATATCTTATGTTTTTAAAACATTTTATTGCTTGAATTTTCTGTAAAAATAAAGTTGATGTTTATCATCTTATTATGAATTTATGTTATGTTTTATATGCAATTTTTATTGCATTTGGATTGATCTATATTAAGAATAAAGTTTGGACTAATTGAAAATAAACATGATTAAAATCACATGACATGTTATTTTCATACCACTTATCCATATTTGATCTATGTCATCAAACATAAATAACAATGGTGATTATTGTGGCTTAGTCACGTTGAGTTTGTGACGAAAATCACAGTAGTTCCTTGTTCTTATATGAGATAGACCAAATTGTTAAAGGGGAGTTTAAAAGTGAATAACGTACAGTTGTGCACCTAAAGAACTTTGTGGTATAAATGTCTAAGATTAATATGAAGTCCAAGTGGGAAGTTGTTAGGAATTTATTTATTCCTAATTAATTAATATGAACTAGATATTAAATTTTAGCATTTATATTAGTTATTCACATTTAGAGGGTTCAATTTAAGTGATCTAATTTAGAAAGTCCCTGGACTCTCAACAAAAAATAATACGGAATTAATAAATGGATTGCCAATTTTATCCATTGGGGCATAATGGAAACTCTAATGGGTTTAAAAACATAAATCACGGTGATGGTCCCAAATATACCAGATCAGAAAACGTTTCTCTTATACCTATCTAAGAGAAAACGAAGGTTCCATCAGGAGTAAAGAGATATGGTTGAGGAAGATCAATCAACCAATAGTTCTTGATCAACGAAAGGCTTTCATTGTGTGTCAATCACAATCTTTATGAAGTCAGGTATTTCTAAATCTCCTTCTTCAATAATCTGACATAATGCGATTTGCTCATTCATTTGGTTATTTTATTTGGTCAATCAAAATAACCAACAGATGGTACTTTTCGTAACATGGAACAACCTCGAGATGGAACCTAAAGATTCTTTTTGTTCTATGTTGTCTTAGGAACTTGTTGACCCTCTTGTCGGTTGTGGTTTCTGTCGTGACCTTGAAGTGAAATGCTGGAACCGTGGTCCAGAGGAATCTCCATCTGGTTGATAACAAGGACGTGGCTATGGCTTCCTTATTGGGAAGGAACGAGAGAATGTGACACAAAACATCTTCGGTAACTCGCTAATTCTGTCACCATTCTTCATGACTCTCTGTATACTCAATTGCTTATGCATGCATGGTGGATATTTATTTATAAACTAAAATATAAGATAAAAAAAAAAAAAAAAACGTATCCTTGGTTATCATAATTGATCTCTCTTCATCCTCTGCATCCAAAATTAACTTCTTTTTTTTTTATCAAATATTCAAAAGAATTATTTTATCACGCACTAAAATATTAAAAGATTTATCATCATCGTTACCAAGAGTTGCCCCATCACCATGATCACTGCCACCATCACCATCAACATAGTTACCATTGTTGCTAGGGCCGCTATCACTACTACTATCATGGTTTTCGTCCTCGTTGTTGCCGTCAGGGCCACCGTCACCACCACCAACATGGTTACCACCATCGTTCCTGTCACCATTAGGACCACCGTCACCACCATCATCATGGTCGTTATCGCCGTTGTTCTCTAAGATGTAATAAAATAAATCTTTTGAATATTTGATAATTTTTTTTTAATTCTGGATAAAGAGAGAAAGTAGGAAGATCAAATAAAATAGGTGTATGTTAATTTTTAAATAACTGCGTTAATCCTTACCGTTTAATTTAATAGGGGACGACTCGTATGAGAATTGCGTTTTTATGTGAGAATGAGAACATACATTCCCATCCATTGGATTAAATTAGACGGTAAGGATTAACGCAGTCTTTTAAAAATTAACATGTACCTACTTCATTTAATCTCTCTACTTTCAAATTTTTTTTTAAAAAAAACATTGTTTCCCTCTCCCTTTCATAAACCTGTTTCATAGCGGCCTTAAACCTTACATCCTAAACCCACCCTATACTTTAAATCTTATGCCCTAAACCTTAAATAAACAAGCACGGTTTCACCTCTCGTGATAATAGTGTTTTCTCAATACAAAAAAATTTTCTCCTTTCATCTTCGTTTTTGTAAGTATGATGATTTCTTAATATGTAATTACATTTGTTGTTTAATTTCTCATTTTTTTCAATTCTTTATTTCTAGGAATATGAACATGGAGACAATTGTTGCATCAAAATAATTAAATAATTCTACAGACATAACGATATGGATTCCAGAGTGTGACGAAGTACTCAAACCTATCCTTGGAAAGGTATTTGATACCTTGATGGAAGGAGAAAACTTCTATTAAAAACTTCTTCTTAATTTTTGATAAGAAACTGTATACCTAAATCATCTTTCTTTCATTTTTTGTTAAATCACGCTTCTCACATTTCGATTTAATAATGTTTTGCAAGTCTATTATTTGCTAGAAAGTATGATGTGAAAATTTTATGCATGCATTAGTAAGATCAAAAGGAGGTTGAAATCTTATACAGGGGGTGTAAGGTTTAAGGAGAGTAAAGTTTAGGGTGTAAGGTTTAAGGCTACTATGAAATAGGTTTATGGGAGGGGGAGTGAAACAATGATTTTTTTTTTTTTTTTAATTTTGGATGTAGTAAAGAGGGGAAGGAATTTATTTTATTTTATTTTTGGATGTAGAGAAATTAAATGAAGTAAGTACATGTTAATTTTTAAAAGACTACGTTAATATTTACCGTCTAATTTAATCTAATGGATGAGAATGTCTGTTCTCTTCTTACATAAAAACATAATTCTCAAGTCGCCCCTTATATTTTTTTGATGAATAAAGAAATTAAAAAATGACACTAAGGCCTACAAAAGAGAGTGCGCAACTAAGTAATTTGAAGCCTGAAGCTGGACAAGAATTTAATAAAATAAACGGGGAGAAGGATTTGGCTCTTGACTTAGCAAGAATGTCTGCCACATTATTTCCTTGCCTAAGCATATGCTTGAAGCTAATATTCCAAGGTAGTTGTACGTAATCACGAATGGCCGAAACCACACTTGCATGAGGATGAACAACGTCGAGCCCCCTCAATGATGAATTTCAGAGAAGTGGTGGAATCCGTCTTATAAATAACATTAGAGAAACCTTTTGTGTGGGCAAGTTTAATGCCATGGAAAATAGCACACAGCTCAGTGGTGGTGTTTGAAGTAAAACCTTTGAAGTAAAACCACAATTGCCCATATAACTCGTGATCTAATTGCTTGCAAAATCTTGTAGAACGCCACCAAAACCTGATAAGCCAGAATTACCAAAGGAACTACCGTCCATATTGATCTTGATGTAGTTTTGCAGAGGAGGTTCCCAGTTAACCAGTATCCTATCTGTTGAGGATGAGCTGGTTGAGCTTGTCCCTTTGGCTAGATGTAGAAAAGAACTTATCTGGTTATGTATATACTAGTTTGGCCAAACTATATCGTTAAAAATCACCTCATTCCTCGCACGCCAGATCATCCAGCAAGTGATGCCAAATAAGAGCTGAAAATTTCCTTGAATGTTACTTCTGAGCCAGTATGCAGCATCATCAATGAAGAAATCAAGACCATACTACAACCGGATGTATTGTCACACCTTACATGCATAGGGACAATCACGAAGGATGTGAATCCATGTTTCATTGGCATCTTCACACCTGCAACAAGAAGAATAAGTAGTAATATGTCGCATGAAGCGGAAAGAGTTAGTAGGAAGACTCCCTCTATAGGTGAGCCAAATAAAGTGTTTAACATTTTCAGGTAGCTTGGACTTCCACACCCATGACCAGAACTCAGCACATGTAAGATGAAAAGTAGGCTCTCGGCTCAACCACGCATAGGCAAACTTTGTATTATATTTTTCCGAGCTAGATGCACTCCACCTAATAATATCCAACGTAAAAGGATTAAGAAACAAGTACGGAAGGGTGTTCCGAATGTCTTGGGGCAATGTTGTAGTAAGGACGTCAAAGTGCCAATAGCCATCAAAATAGACATCCTTAACGCATAATTGCATGTCCCTTTCATGGACCTCATCTACCATGTCATACAATGGTCCCTCCTCTAACCAAGGATCAAACCAAAAGGAGCAATCTCTGTCTCCAATCCTAAATATGAAACCTTGTTTGAGATGAGATAAGGCTTTCATGATAGAGGACCAAACATACGAGCTGCTTGTGAAATTCTTAAGGTGAAAAATATTTTTTTGGCCAATATATTTCGCATATAGTAAGTGAACCCATAACTTATCCTTGCCGTGCAAAAGATCCTACACATGCTTGCCAAGTAGGGAAATGTTAGCTTGGCGACATCGACGAATGCCCAAACCTCCTTTGGCACAAGTTTTAGAGATCGTAGACCAATGATTGTGATTCCCTCCCCAGATGAAGCATCTTAACCTAAAGTCAATTTTATTGTAAATTCTCTCCGAGATCCATAGGTTTTGCATAGAGTAGGAGGGGATAGCAGATATAACTGACATAGTCAATTTCTCATTGTTCCATTTTAAGGATAAGGACGTAATAATAGTGTAGTTCATAACCAAGTCTATTGTGCGGTCGCCCCCTCTTATTTATATATATATATATATATATATATATAATGACAGGAGTAGAATTTTAAATAGATATGTTGATTGATATTAAGTTTATCATCATGTTATTATTATATATATAAAAAAAAGATTTTAAATCTATTATCAATCTCAATTACCAAGTATTAAGATAAGAAGTGTAAGGTTATCTTTGCAGTACAAAAAAAAGAAAGTGTAAGTTCTCTTCCGTCTTTTGTCCAGGTTTAACTTTTCTCTATAGCAAAAATCAAAATCACATTATTTTTAAGTGACGAGGATTGATCGATAGTTATGGAAGTGTCAAAATAATTAAGTTTATTAAATGTAATACTTTGTATATTCATTAAAAAAAGTAATACTTTGTATAATATTAATGATATTATGTAAATATCATTTATTTTCCTAATTAGTTATTTTATCATATTAGTAATTTTAAAGGTTTGATTTTAAAAAAATAAAATAAAATAATAATTTTACCAATCACAATTAATTATTAATAGTTTAGCAGGAATAAAAAATACAGATTTTATGGTTCTAGTACAACCAGATCCTTTTTCGCGAAGAAATGTTATGGTTCCAAAAGTCTCGTGAGAATTGGGTAAGATTTGGCAACAAGAATACCAAATTCTTTCATATTCAAACAGTTATCAGAAGACGCAAGAATAACATTTCTGTCCTGTTTATCGATAATATTTGGTGCACTGATGCATCCCTTATTAAGAAGGAAGTTCAATCGTTCTACCAAGGTCTCTTCCAATCTACTATTAGATGTCTTCCCAATTGCTTACAGCTAGTGCATGTTCCTCAATTAGAGGATCATGTCTCCCTCGGCCTAGCCGCTACCGTCACGTTACGGGAAATGAAGGATGCCCTCTTTAGCATGAACCCTTACAAAGCCCCCCGGGCCGGGCCAGTTTTCAACCTATATTTTTCAAAACCTTTTGGCCACATATCAATGATGATATTACACGCATGGTAGCTGAGATCTTTGCCACAACTGTTGTCCCATCCCAAATGACTAACACTTTGATAGTTCCCATTCCTAAGTCGGAGAATCCCACGTCCATCAGGGACTTCAAATCGATTAGTGTTTGTAATGTTCTATTCAAATTGGTCTCCAAGGTCCTAGTGAATCGCCTTCGGCCACACCTAGATTCTATCATTGGTCCCCTTCAAAGTAGCTTCATCCCCAAGAGGGGAACTTGTGATAATGCCATCATCGCCCAAGAGATTGTTCATAGTATGCATAAGAAGACTGGAAAGACTGGATATGTTATGTTCAAGATTGATTTTGAAAAAGCCTATGATAGGGTTGATTGGAGCTTCTTGAGATTGACTCTTGATGGAATTTGGGTTTCCGGACCGCACAATAGGTTTGGTTATGAACTGCACTACTACTACGTCCTTGTCCTTAAAATGGAATAATGAGAGATTACCCTCTTTCTCACTGAGACATGGTCTTCGTCAGGGAGACCCAATGTCACCTTATCTCTTTCTGCTATGCATGGAGAAGCTAGCATTTCTTATTCAGGAGAAAGTGAGTAGTGGGGATTGGCAACCAGTTACGGTCTCCAGAGGTGGCCCTAAGATATCACATTTATTTTTTGCCGATGATTGCCTGCTGTTTACTAAGGCGTTGGCAAATCAAGTGTAGTTGGTCCAGGATGTTATCCGTCTATTTTGTCTTGCTTTTGGCTTGAAAGTCAATAGTCAGAAATCTAAGTTCTTCGTCTTTAAGAATGTTTCGCATAGCAAAATCCGCAATTCGCCACTATATTAGAGTTCCAACACATTCATAATCCAGGCAGATACTTGGGGTTCCCTCTCTTAGTAGGTAGGACCACTAAGGCAGATTTTGCCTCCCTCACAGACCGTGTCAATAACTGCATTGCAGGTTGGAAGGGCCAACTCCTTAGCCATGCTAGCAGAATAACTTTGGCTATGTCAGTTATATCTGCTATCCCCTCCTACTCTATGCAAAACCTATGGATCTCGAAGAGAATTTGCAATAAAATTGACTTTAGGTTAAGGTGCTTCATCTGGGGAGGGAATCACAATCATTGGTCTACGATCTCTAAAACTCGTGCCAAAGGAGGTTTGGGCATTCGTCGATGTCGCCAAGCTAACATTTCCCTACTTGGCAAGCATGTGTGGGATCTTTTGCACGGCAATGATAAGTTATGGGTTCGCTTACTATATGCGAAATATATTGGCAAAAAAAATATTTTTCACCTTAAGAATTCCACAAGCAGTTCGTATGTTTGGTCCTCTATCATGAAAGCCTTATCTCATCTCAAACAAGGTTTCATGTTTAGGATTGGAGACGGGGATTGCTCCTTTTGGTTTGATCCTTGGTTAGAGGAGGGATCATTGTATGGCATGGTAGATGAGGTCCATGAAAGGGACATGCAATTACGCGTTAAGAATGTCTATTTTGATGGCTATTGGCACTTTGACGTCTTTAATACAACCTTGCCCCAAGACATTCGAAACACCCTTTCGTACTTGTTTCTTAATACTTCTATGCCGGATATTATTAGGTGGAGTGCGTCTAGCTCGGGAAGGTATGATACCAAGTCCGCCTATGCGTGGTTAAGTCGAGAGCCTGCTTTTCATCTTACCTGTGCTGAATTCTGGTCGTGGGTGTGGAAGTCCAAGCTACCTGAGAATGTTAAACACTTTATTTGGCTCACCTATAGAGGAAGTCTTCCTACTAACTCTTTTCGCTTCATGCGGCATATTACTACTGATTCTTCTTGTTGCAGGTGTGGAGATGCTAATGAAACATGGATTCACATCCTTCGCGATTGTCCCTATGCATGTAAGGTGTGGCAATACATCCGGTTGCAGTATGGTCTTGATATCTTCATTGATGATGCTGCATACTGGCTCAGAAGTAACATTCAAGGAAATTTTTAACTCTTATTCGGCATCACTTGCTGGATGATTTGGCGTGTGAGGAATGAGGTGATTTTTAACGATATAGTTTGGCCAGACTGGTATATGCATAACCAGATAAGTTCTCTTTTACATCTAGCCAAAGGGACAAGCTCGACCAGTTCGACCAGCTCATCCTCAATAGATAGGATACTGGTTAACTGGGAACCTTCTCCGCAAAACTACATCAAGATCAATACGGACGGTAGTTCCTTTGGTAATCCTGGCTTGTCAGGTTTTGGTGGCGTTCTACGAGATTTTGCAAGCAATTGGATCACGGGTTATATGAGCAATTGTGGTTTTACTTCAAACACCATCATTGAGTGTGTGCTATTTTCCATGGCATTAAACTTGCCCACACAAAAGGTTTCTCTCGATGTTATTTGTGAGACGGATTCCACCACTTCTCCGAAATTCATCATTGAGGGCTCGACGTTGTTCATCCTCATGCAAGTGTGGTTTCGGCCATTCGTGATTACATACAACTACCTTGGAATATTAGCTTCAAGCATACGCTTAGGCAAGGAAATAATGTGGCAGACATTCTTGCTAAGTCAGGAGCCAAATCCTCCTCCTCGTTTATTTTATTAAATTCTTGTCCAGCTTCAGTTTCGAATTACTTAGTTGCTGATGCCTCAGGCATTCTCTTTTGTAGGCCTTAGTGCCATTTTTTTAAATTTCTTTATTCATAATAAAAAATACAAATTTTTAAAAATAGAAATCAAATGTTTCATTTAAATTTGTGCATATCGATGAAATTAGAACTACCAAATTTAAAATTTAGGTGAAGGGTATCATGAACCATTGGTATAAGTAGTTTATTGGTGGACTACGTTTTTAAACCGTCCGATTTATCTTACCACATATTTATATGATGCATTCTTTCTACTAGATTTTTTCCGTCTTTCTCCCTCTTCTTCCTTTAAAATAATAAATATATTTTTATTAGAAAGAAATGCCTATATAAGAATCATGAAATTAGTAACCACTACATGAAATTTTGAAAAAAAAATCAATAAATATGCAATATTAACATTAACCAATGCGGATGAACAATGGAGGAAGAATGAGTAAGAAAAATGAGTGGTGGTGGCGGTGACAATGATGGTGATAATAGCGGTGATGGTGGTGACGACAACAATGATGGTAGTGGCGACGGGGATGTTGGTGGTGGTGGTGATGGTGGGGTGACAGTGACGGTAATTTTTTTCAAATCAAAATAGAAGTTTCAAGATTTGATAATTAGTCCAAAATTTTTTAATAAATATTTCAATTTTTTTAAGTTATATATTAAAATTATAAATTATAAGAAAAATACATATGTCATAGAATTATTGATGTATTCATGAAAACATTAAAAATCTTTTAAATAGAAACAACATCATAGAATTTACCAAAAAAAAATTGAAATTGAAAGGGAGGGTCAAAGGAAAAAAAGAGGGAGAAAGACAAAAAAATTCTAATAAAGAAGATGCATCACATAAATTGTGTGATAAAATGAATCGAACGTTTTAAAAATAATATTTAAATATATCCTCAATAAACCACTTCATAATATCTTCCTCTCTAGATAAAAAAATGTGTTGATAGTTGTGACTGTTGGATACTAAGAATTGATTGACAGATGGACGTTACATTGGCCTACCATGACACGTGGTCCAGGGTTCAGGGTTTAGCAGCCGATAATTAGGGTTTTACACTTTTACACTGCGAATTCCATTCGAGAGTAGTGCTACAATGTCTGAAGCAGCAGAAGCAGGTTCTTCCATGGCTTCCGTGGTAGCTTCGCTATCGAAAAGCTTCTATCAGGTGCCTCCGTCTGCCGTTCCGGCAATGCTGGATTGCATTCTGGTCTCCACCGGTTTGTCTCCGTCCTCGCTCTTCACTTCACTCCTCCACGATTTCCCTCGAATTCTCAAGGTACCCCCAGCTCTTCTTCTGCTGCACTCGTCCCTTGTTCCTCTCTCTTTCTCTCTGGTGTTCACATTTTGTTTGCTTTCGTGAATGTAATAGGATATTATCAACGAAGTCGATAATTTGGATGCCGATAAACGCCTCCACCTCGTGTCACTGGTGGGCGCGTTCTGTCACCTCCTGAAGAAAACGGGTGAGTTACCAATTTACCATCCAGTTCACTGTTTTTTTTTTCTTTTTTCCTTTTAAAATTGTGTTTGGCTTTTACTCTGTTTTTCATCTGGAAGTGGATTTTTAAGTAGAAACTAGGATGCTATGCTGAAATGGAGCGTTTGCAGCGGTTACATTACCCCTTATATTCTTTTAAGAGTTATTTTATATAATTTATTTCTTTACAGGGGCTGATAGTGATGCTGTAGGGTCGTTTGTGTGTAGATGTTTTCTTCCTTTAACTAAGGTGCTGCAGCCGTTGCAGCATGACTTGCTTAATCAGGTATTAATAGAGAAGTAGCCAAGCTATTGTTTTATGAGTTTAAAGGTGATGTGTATTACACTAATCATAGCCCACGTTTGTATGACTTTTAAAGTAGTTTTATAAAAGTTAATAAATGAAGTGTTTCGAACTTGTGATTGTCTGACAATGTAAAACTATTTTATATTGTTGGTGCATCACCCTTAAACTCTTGTTTTATTGGTAGTTATTGGAGAAATTTTAACTAATTTATTTTTGTCTATTTTATCTCTATTGTTGGATGTGCATCATTTTGATGACAGATCACAGAATTGTTCATAGGTGTAGTGATTGAAACTCGCATCTGGGAAGTTCTTGAAGCAACTTTGGTGCCAATTTTCTTAAGATCAGTTGGTCTTTCCATGGGTATGCTTCATAACAATGATTTGGATTTTTATGAATGGAGTAGCAATTCATCTCACCAAGACTCGTGTGGCGTGATGATTGATCCACTAATGGAAAAGGAGTTATTGTTGTCTCTATCAAATAGTTTCAAATTGTTAACATCGTGTAATGTTCTGTCTGTAATTCTGGAAGCTGCCCTTCAGTATATGCAAACAGATACACTCACTAAATCAGCAGAAAGAAAATGGGGCATTGTGGATAAATTTGTTAAAGTTTTGATTTGGGAATTATGTAATATGATTGAACGGATGCTTTTACATAGTCCAGAGCACAGGTCTTGCGCAGTTGGCCTTCTTCTTCCTATCATTCTCAAAGCATTACCTGCCAATGGCTCATTTGAAATTTCAATTCGTGGGCAGAAACATGGGTTTTCTCGGTAGATTCAGATGTATTGATTAATGTTCATCTTATTTATATGTATTCTATCATCTGTTTATGAATGTATCTTGTATATTATTGGTTTTCAGGGAGTATTTCTTCATCAAACTCTGGAACTGCTGCCGAACACTGTTTTCAATTGGACCTTTAGAGAGAAGAGAGGCATATAATTTACTATGTTTGCATTTCTCTTTTTCTTGGTCCATACAAGAATGTGAAGATGCTGATAGTGATTCAAGAATTAAAACTGAAGAATTTGACATAAGAGCAGAAAAAGAGTTCTGGGATGAAATAAAGATAGGGCTGGTACTCGAGCTCTCTTTAGTGATTGGCTGTCAGTTTATTTAATTTGTTATTGCTTTGCATACTTAATAACCAAACTGAATCTGGTCAGGTTGACAAGGAGAGTTTAGTGAGGAAGCAGAGTTTACATATATTGAAGATGGCTCTAAATATACAAGGAGGAACCAATTCCATCTCTAGCATTTCAAAAGGGAATACTGAAAAGCATTCAGTACCTCATGGTGTGACAAAGAGGGAAAAATATGCTTATGAGGAAGCCGAGTCACTTGGTGTTGGGAACCTTCCGATGATAGATGACCTGATTATCAACAGCCAGCAGTATTGGGGTGCATTTGTGCTTTTATATGAGATGCTTGAAGAATATGGCACTCATTTAGTTGAAGCAGCCTGGAATCATCAGGTGTATAATCATGTGTTCACATTTTTTTTTTTATCTTATTCATTTTTGTTGAAATTATAGAGATTAAGGGGTAGAGGAGGGGGAAATGAGAGAACAAACTCAACATAATAGAATATAATATTGATATCTGGTGGGTAATGACGTGTTACAGCTTACAAAATGCAATTCACTAACTTCTGTTTATACTAATACATGACTTCTAATCCTAATTGAATATTGAATTAAATCATAAAGTATGATAATATATGGAATCCAATTCTAAGAGATCATCCAAGATAGTAGAAGGTATTTTAAGATTCAATCACAATGATATTATGGACTGTCGTAAATGAGTGATAAGAATGAAGAGGCAGCAAGTTGTTATGCATCCTTCCTAGGTCTGCCATTTTTTGCTTCATACTTGGGAAGAAATTTTTTCTTTTAATATACCAAAAAAATGAGGTGATAAATGATAATGCAAAGGCTAGGTTCCTTTTTTGATATTGGTATACCATATACAAGATATCTGTTTGTATGGCTCAGAGTTGTCTGTACATTAATTTTTTAACAGTTCCTTTTTATATGGTTGTTGAGGTCCAGAAATCCTTATAAAGTTGCAGAGATTTTAGTATACTTTTGAATATGGAGCTGTTAGGGGCATTGTTATTTCTAGGGCATTATTTGTAAAATTTTCAGGACCAAATAATCCTAGTGCATATATTTATTTCCGCTTTTAAATGTATACTTTCTTGCACATAGTTTTGACCCCCTGTCAGAAACTCCTAATGTATACAATATATTTCACTTTTAAGTTATTTCTCTAGGACTTGGTATTTTGGGTTCTGACTTTTGTGCTTCATGCAATCAATGGATTTGAGGTGCTAAATTAATGGTTTCATACAGGTCTCTTTGTTGCTTCAGTTCTCTGGGTCATATCTCAATGTTGGAAGCAGTATCAGTAAAGTTCAAAATCAATTTGAAATGTATGGTGAGACTTTTGATTGGTTATCTATTTTATGGGAACGAGGCCTTCATCATGACAATCCTCAGGGTTAGTGTGTTCATCATTATGTACTAGTGCTGAATCAACTTATATTTTTGTTAGTAAAACTTTAAAGTCAAAATACAAATCCTGTTAGTTAACTTAATTCTATACTTTTTCATGTATTAAATTAGTCCTTCATCCTTGCTTACCACTTTTTCTTTAATGTTGTTTACCTAATAAATGCAGTGAGGTGCCTGATCATGCAGTCTTTTCTTGACATCAATTGGGAGAATTATGGGAACTACATAAAATCAGTGCCTGAAACTTTTGTTCTTGGTCCATTTATGCAAGGGCTAAATGACCCAATACACCACAAAGAGTTTGGTTGGTGCTTCACTCCTTTGGGCCATTTTCAAATGGTTTCTTTTTATTCATATTTGAATCTATGTTAAGCATTTTCTTTTTAAGCTACTTATGCAATGATTTAATTTCGCTTAAATTATTACTTTCTTCAAATCTGACATTCCATTTGTTGCATGATAAAGTGAGTCTCCATCAGCTTATCCAATTATTATATTCTACTTAATACTTCCCTGATTGACCTTACATTTCAGGTGTAAAAGGAGTTTATGTGTCAAGGGTGATTGAAGGTGCAGCCAAGTTTCTACGCTATTATGTCAGTTTTCTTGCTCCAAGGTATGCTTAGAATTTCTGTTAGTAGACTGGTGTGTGTCTGTAGGTCTGAAATAGGTGAAAAAGAAATCAATATGTATTATCCATTTGGATTAGAAGTTCTCAATTTCTCATTGATTATGTAGTGTTGGAAAAGCTGGCTTAATTGCAGACACCCCTTAGCTTACCTTAGTTATGGCCTCTTTGGGGGTGCCTGAAGTGCAACCTTGAGGGTATTGGTTTAGTGATTTAGTTCCACATCGACTTTGACTAGTGATATGACCAAAATAGTGTATATAAGTGGGGAGCAAACCTCACCTTACAAGCCGATTTTATTGGATTGAGTTAAGACCAAACCCACTTTCTAAGATGTAGTTTTGGAGGAAGTAGAGAATGTGACCCAGCCAACATCATGACTCATGATTAGATATTCACTCAGTGTTAATAATTATTCGTTACAGTTGATCATTTTACGTGATGGGTCTGTCTTTATAACCTTCCTTCCTTTGATGTGCTTCTCATGGCCTTTTCTAAGGAGCTCCCCTTACTGTTTTGCAGAGAGGGATTGCTGAACCTTATTGTATTAATTAGGTTTTCTAACTTGTGTTTGGATGAGGGAATCAACATTATGGTTTTAAATGTTTATTTCAATTCGAATTCTGCTAGACGCCAAGTAGACAGACACTTAGGAGATTTTATTTTTGGGTATGAAATATGAATGAGAGATTAGGCTTTTCTTTGGAAACATAACAAGTAGCCTCATTCTGAGACAATATGGCTGCAAGATCTCTAATCTAGCATTTGGAGATTTTAAGCTAAGTTTTTTACTCTCTGTTCTGTCCTTGTTTAGTTGCTAGTTTTTACATTATGATGTGCTTTAGGAGGACCTTGATTCTCTTTTTCTTTCTTTTCTCCTTATCTTCACAAATTTTCCTTTTATAGAAAAATGATGGTATGCATGCATGGTTGCTTGTCTGTCTATAGTTTAGTGGTAATGCTATTCATAATGCTTTTTATGCTTGTCCTTATCACTTTGTTAATATAAATATATGATGCAATACTTTGGCTTTACTTTTCTTATTGTCTAAAAGTTAATTACAGGAAATGCATTGCATTTTTGTACAATTTAGCATCTACTGCTAAACATCAATCTTTTGGACGAGCTGGACTTATGGGCCTTGCTGAATGCATTGCTTCAGCTGCTTCTGGCATCGGAATACTTAGTGATGTCGCGACAGAATCATTTAAAGGAACTTTTCCTGTGGAATTTGTTTCTGAAATGGAAAATCAAACTTCTAAAAAGGAATTACTGGATATCTTTAGATATGTTATTGGGAGCAGCAAACAACATTTCAATCCCAGTTACCGTCTTCAAGGTTTTTAATTTACTCTGCTTGAATTATGTCATTTATAATATTCATTTGTTATTCATAAATTTAGGAGGTGCGGTATAAGTCAACTTATGTCTTGATGATGTTTACAGTTTGTGGCAAGATTCTGGAGGCTGCTGTTTATGTGGTGTGTCCGTTTGATATTCCACTTGAAATTCTTATGCTTTTCATTTCAGCATTGCCAAAGGAATTTACGGATTATGGTGGTAAGTGAAATATATAATGTCATTGCTTTCTACTCTGTATAGTCACGTCTATACACTATTTTAAAAGCAGAAAATAACAATAATGCCAAACACTTCATTTTCCCTTTAGTTGTTTGCAAGCTGACAAATTCATCACATTCTTCTGATCTACTGATCCAAAGAAGCTGGATGAGAGGCATATCAAATACTGTCCATCATGGTTATCAAATCGATATTTGAATCATGAATAAGAAGACCTATTTTTTTAAGTGTGAATTGAGTCTTATCACAAATTGTAAGCTACATGATCAATAATTAAAAAATATAAAATTTGCAACACTTAACTAAACGACCACATATGGCCCTTGTTCTTTTTCTTGGATCTGACTAAATGAATATCTTTTCATGATTCAGCCAGCTGTCTTACATTCATACTGATGAGTTCAGATATATGAGGTTTAGCTGTTCCATATTTTAATGCCAATGTGGAATGCAGAGTGTTTTTCTGACCACAATTGAACCAACTTTCCCTTGTTGGATATTTACTAAATAAAATCCTTTCTGATATTGCTCTTCCTTCCTGACATCAGCATTTGTTGGGATTGGGGTATGAGGATATCTACTAAAAATATGACGGTAGATTAATTTTCATCACATTTGACTGTTCTCAAACAAGAATTTTTCATGTGTGTATATCTAAACCATATTTTTATCAATGGATTAGACAAAAAAATCTGATGTAGGATTTTCAGTTAGTAGATTTTGACTACTCTCTTCCTCTTACCCCCAGGTCAGTTAAGGATGACTGTGCAAAGATGGCTTTCAGGTTGTGGTTACAAGGATAGGTGTGCCAATTGCTGTAATAATGAGATAAAGCTATGGAAGAGTCTTTATGACTTCCCGCAGAGCTTTGTCAGTAATAATCTTTCAATTGATGTTTCTCTTACCTATGATGATGAAGACTTGTGTGCATGGGAATCTGAAGCGAATAGATGGGCAAAAATGCTTTTCCTTGCTATCAAGCAGGAACATCCTCTGGAACCTATTTTTGTGGTTTGCCTTTGTCCTTTGTAATCTTTATGAATGTTTATTAACTCCGTCTGTATAGGGAAAAAGTAATTAGTTCTAGAAAAAGAAAAATCATCATTAGTTTCTTAGGTTATATATTTGTTTTGCTATAAGAGAGTAATAGAATCATTTTATGACTTGTAATTGATGCTTCTCATGTTAGGGGTATCCCTGTATCAATTTTCTGTTTTAAAGTCTAACAATGAAAGGATAACTATTATTGCAGTTCATTCAAAAAAATGGCACTAATATCTTGAAACAAAACCATGATACAAGATATGTAGTAGTCAAATTCTTGATTCTTGTCTTGAGCTTGGTTTTGGAGCTTCGCAGAGCAAAGGAAAGAGCAGTTGAATACGGCAAAAAGGCCAGAACAAATATAGAAAATGCCTTCCCTTGTGCAATTGATGATCTGGGTTTCATTGATGGCATCTCTGAGAAGCTATCGGATGAATTTCTATATTTATTGGTATCATATTTTATACCTCTATGTTAAGACTTATGATGTGGTGATCCATCTACTTTTTATGATTTTTAAGTGTTTGTGGGAAACTTGGAATGCAGGATGGGCTGGTTCAGTTTGCCAAGCAATCTTGTTCTGTTTTCTGGTCTGGTGTTGTTACAGAGGACACTGCACTGCCTGGTGCAGTGAAAGGAAAACTTGGAGGCCCTAGTCAACGAAGGTTGTCAGTTTCTGCTACTACTGCTGTATTGCAGGCAGTAAGTACATTCTACACCTTTATTATGGTTTACTGTTTGACATTTCATCAAGAATTGGATACTAGAAAATTATTCATTGGAGGTGGTACCCTAGTTCCTCAAAATTTAAAGTTAAACCAAACTGTAGGCATGACAGCTACTTTGATTTTTCTTTCCTGCTAGCTTCAACATATTACTTTATGCATCAATATTGAGTACAATCAGTTTATTGGATGTCTTTGAATAATTTGGGTACTCATTACTCAAGAATTTTTCACGGATAGAGCCTATAAATTGTGAAGGAATCAACCTGGTAAAAGCTAAGCTGATAGGTGACAGGTGTAGGGACAACAACATATAGAAATAAATGTGTTGTGTGTGTGTGTGTGTGTGTGTTGGAGTTATCTTTTGAACATGCAAGGTCTGTTTCTGTTATCATTGTAATTTTGTTTTTCCTTTAGAGAATACCATCATTGATACTGAAAAGTATGTTGTACTGTAGTGTTGTAACCATGTTCCATATTATCAACACCCACAGTTTCTGTTCTTTTTCTATTTGTTTTCAAAGGAGAAAGGACTGATTTATTATTTGCTCAATGCATCAACTTTCTACTTGTTGATATTATCCCTAATCAGTCATTCCCGTTCTCTTCATTTTTTTTACAATTTGCCACACCTTTCTTTTTTGCATTTTGTCTGATTTTACTGTGTTTAACCAAACAGATGATATCAGTAAAGGCTATATCATCAATCTTGTTGTGGTGTTACCAAATCAAAAGAGATGCTCCACATAAATCTGCTTTCACTTTTATGTGGCAATTCTTCTGGAGGACTACTAGGTCTTCACTTTCTTGCTCAGAGGTAGCTTGCATATATTAGATGAATTATCTGTTATAAAATTCTTCAGTTTCTTTTACAACTGAAGTGTGTGATGATACACTTGTTGCTATGTATGTCTAATGCAGGTGGGAGCAGAAATTTCTCTTGCAGCATATGAAGCATTAGTTTTGGTTCTCAGAGTTCTTGCTTCAACATACTTTTCTCATTCTTTTTATCTTGTTGAGGAAAGTGAGCAATTGTTTTCAGAGACAGAAGGAAGGCCTCAGTTAGATTATATGTGTGTATCTTTCATTCAAAATATCAATGATCTCCTAGGGTCAGGAGTCTTGGCAAGAACTCGAAGAGCTGTTTTGTTGGACATAAAGGTTCCAATCTTTCTCTGTCATGAGGCTCATACCTGTACTGCCCTAGTATCTGATTTTTGGATTGTGATAAGAGAATAAGGGTGGTGTATTGATAGTGTAATATAGTTTTACACTGTCAGACAATCGCAATCCTTCATTTATAATAAACCAATTGACTATTATAAAATTACTTTAAAAAGTCATATAAATGAAGAGTTGTGATTGCCTAACAGTGTAAAACTATGTTATATTGTCAGTGCACTATCCTTATTCTCTTGTGATAATTGGACTCTGAAATTTTATATTCATTTCCTCTTTTGTTTTTCTAATT
Source organism: Amphicarpaea edgeworthii (assembly GCA_014843725.1). Lineage (NCBI taxonomy): Eukaryota > Viridiplantae > Streptophyta > Magnoliopsida > Fabales > Fabaceae > Amphicarpaea > Amphicarpaea edgeworthii. The sequence goes on along the minus strand of CM026324.1, from coordinate 5,134,284 downwards.
TAAATGTTCTGATCATTCATTACCTTGTCCTGGCATATTATCCTTTCAACTAATCAGATAATTTTGTTTCATTTAATGTTCATAAAGCTTCAGTAACTATTACCATGGTTAGTTTCCACTAGTTATAAGATGTTAAGTAATAAATTGGAAGATTTTAACTGACTTATTAATGATTCAGTGGGTGTGCCTAGAATCTTTGCTGTCAATTCCTTCATGTGCTCTCAAGAATGGGTTTAATTTGGAGGAAAACCACACATTCTTCTCAGATGACACTCTAAAATGCATTTTTGGTGATCTTGTTGAGAGGTAAGTAACAGGATGATCTATACGCAATTTTGCATGCATGCAAGTGTATTATGATTTTTGTGGGATTTGTTTTGTTGCAGTTAGGATTATTTTATGAATTAGACCACAAACATGGTGAATATCCTTTGTTTGTGTCAACACCATAGGAATTATTTACATATGTTGGCTATATCTTCTTTTTTCTCCTTGTATCTTGTCTTATTTATGAAGCTTAGCTTACTCAAAGTCGTATTTTGCAGCCTCGAAAATGCTGGAGAAAGTTATGTTTTACCCATGCTGAGATCACTCAGAATGTTATTTGAGCTAGTTGCCAAAGTATTGTCAAATGAAGCTGTTTCCCATTCTCACTTAATAAACACACAGGTGTTTACTTCATATCTGTTTGTTTAGTTTGTGTTCAATTAACTATTGCCTTAATTGAATGAAATGAATTAGCGGTCAGCATCATGCCCTGATATAAAGCATTGGTAGCTGTGATGAAAACTTCGAAGACCCTGATAAGTTAGCCTTGATTACTGTTCTGTTAATTTACCAGTGTGATAAGTTGTATGCCCACCTGAAATTTCAGTGATCTAGAGATGCTATTCTGTTGGGAGTAAAAACTCCACACATGTCTAAACCACTTGGAGCATATGTGCTATTGGTTTTATTGGAACAGCATAATCAGATATGGTGCTGTTATCATTGATTTGGATCCAAAATTATGGACTATGGATCATTTGGTTCCTGGGCATTTGAGTGAGTTGCTTGAGCAACAGGCCAATATTTGGTATATAAGTGGGACTACCACAAGCATTTCGTATTCACTTTGTCTAAGATGCCCAATGTGTGTGCGCCTGTGAATGTGATTCCCTCTTTGTAAACTGTTAAGATTGCTAAATGAAACAAGATTACGACATCAGTTTGCTTGGGAATTAAGGTGATTAACAATTGCCATATTGAACATGTGAATCCTTACTACCAATGCATCTTATACCCAGGAGTGGTGTCTCCCTGCCTCTTACTTTTGTTTGCATCACTTTTTGGTCGAATGGATTGTAATTAGAATGATGGATCTTGTATTTTATTGTATACTTAATTACTTATCCTCTCCTAACCCCACCAGCAGTGTTTACTGATCTGGTGACTTTCAATTATTGATTAGATGATGTGGAATTTGGTCCATTCCTCTTGGATATTGCATATCAACTGCAATAAGCGAAGAGTTGCTTCAATTGCTGCTCTTTTGTCATCTGTTCTGCATCCTTTGGTATTTAATGATGAGAGCATGCATCAAACAGACAATGCGCCTGGACCCCTGAAGTGGGTATGTGTTCTCTTCTATAAGTTTCCTGTCCCAGTGTATTATCTCTGCTAATTTCTTCCCAATAGTGACTAATTTCTGGCACTCAGTTTATTGAAAATCTTCTTGAGGAGGGCACAAAGAGTCCTCGTACAATTCGTCTTGCAGCATTGCACTTAACAGGATTATGGCTCATAAATCCTAGGATTATAAAGTTTTACCTGAAGGAGCTCAAGTTGCTATCTCTCTATGGATCAGGTACCAAATATGTTTTGCTGTATCAGCATGTGATTTGTTAGAATATATATTATCTTTATATTATCTTGTTAGTTATTATTTCTCTTTATCTTTATATGATGTAGTCAATTACTGAGGGTTTCCTCAATATAAATAGAGATGGGGTGTAACTTTCTCCCACATACATTCAGTAAAATACATCATTCTAATATGGTATCATAGAGCTAGGTTTAATTTTTTTTTCCTTTTTTTTTTTTTTTTCCTTCAAAGCGTTATAAATAGTGTGTGAACAGTACCACATCTCTGTGAAGCTACTGTTCACCACCGCCGACCAATCTTTTTCTCAGCACATACACTCCACATGCTGTCACTAAATCAGCGTGTGCCACTTTTTCCGACGAACCTTCCCACCCTCCTATTTGAAATTTTTGGTGAAGTTCTCTCATGGCCACAACTCCCACTTCTACAATTCCTACCTATGACATGGTACATAAACAACTATTGCGTATCTCCACTTCTCATACTTTTGGACACCCATCCACGTTTACCAGGGATTTCTCTACTCTTGTCTCACTCCTCTCATCGTGAGGGTTGTGGTGGAAGACGTGGTAATGGTTCCGAACGTAATATTCGTTACACCTATTGCGAAATCTTTGGTCATATTGAAGCCAAATGTAGGATAAAAGCTCGAGTGCAACCTCAGTCAGTTAATGTGATCACAATCACCCCTTCTGATTCCGATATTACTATCTCTACTATGGAATTAATGAACTTCTTCAGCTTCGAGCAGCCAACAAACCTGCATCACCTGTTACCGTTGTGGCTCCTGGTAATCCTATGGCTTTTATTTCTTAGTCCTCCTCTGTTGAACCTTAGATACTTGATTTCGGTGCCTCTAATCACATGACTGGTAACCAATCCCTTTTCTCTTCCTTAACCTTTTCAAACTCCTTGCCCTCTGTTACTCTCACAGATGGATCTCAAATTAAAGTCCGTGGCATCGGACAAATCCATCCCCTTTCTCAACTTTCTTTACACTCTGTCTTATTTGTTCTCGGTTGTCCTTTTAATTTAATTTCTATTAGCAAACTTACCTGCACTCTTGATTTTTCTATCTTGTTTGAAAATAATTTTGTTCTTGTACAGATCGACGCAATGGATGGACGATTGGAATAATACATGAGTTTGGAGGATTATATCAGCTTACGCCTCCGGTTGCCTGTGTCTCCTCTATCTCTCCAGCTCTTGTACATCAACGCCTTAGGCACCCGAGTCTGGAAAAGTTATGTCTTTTAGTTCCTAGTCTTTCTAAAGTTTCATCTTTCAGTGTGAGTCTTGTCAACTAGGCAAACATAGTCATACTAATTATAGTCCTCGCGTCAATAAGTGTGTTGGATCACCTTTTTCTTTAATTCACTTTGATATTTGGGGTCCTAGTCGAGTTTGTTTCACATTAGGATATTTTTATTTCGTCACATTTATTGATGATTTTTCTTGTTGTACTTGGGTGTTTCTAATGAAGAATATGTCATCTCAATTTCAGTCTTTTTTAAACTCATAAGGTATTCTTCATCAAACATCTTGTGCCCACTTGGTGGAAACCGCTCGCACACTTCTTCACTATAATGTTCCACTTCGTTTTTTAGGAGATGCTCTCCTTACTGCGTGTCATTTAATTAACCGCATGCCTTCATCGGTTCTTAACAATCAGATTCCTTCCTTACTCCATCTTATATCCTAAACAGACTCGTCACCATGTTCCTCTTCGTGTTTTTGGGAGTACATGTTTTGTCCATGATCTCACTCCAAGTAAAAATAAACTCTCTACCAAGTCCCTAAAATGTATTTTTCTAGGATACTCTTGCCTTCAAAAAGGTTATAAATGTTTCTCTCCTCAACTTCAGCGATATCTTGTCTTTGCTGATGTTACATTCTTTGAGATTACTCCTTTCTTTTCCTCCACAGTTGAAAATGTCCCGCTGGAGGTCCCACCTATTGTTCCAGCACCACTTGTTGCTCTCACTCCACCTCCATTACTCAACTACCACCAACAGACACAAGCACCATTGGCAGTGCCACCAGATCCTTCAGCATCATCTCTTGCTCCAAACATCCCTCCACCACTGTCTCCTGCACCTGAACTTCCCATTGCGCTTCGCAAAGGTATTCAATCTACTTGTAATGCTAATCCTTTATATGTCTTTACTCTGCACTATGACCGTTTATCTCCCTCCTATTACTCTTTTATCTCTTCTTTGGGTTCTGTGTCTATTCCTAAGTCTACAGGGTGAAACCATGGCTGACCACAATTGGCAACAAGCGATGCTAAAAGAGATGGCTGCATTGGATACTAGCAACACATGGGAGCTTGTTCCTTTGCCTTCCAACAAATTCATTATTGGGTGTCGTTGGGTTTATACGGTGAAGATCGCACCAAATGGTACCATTGATCGCTACAAAACTCGTTTGGTGGCTAAGGGCTATACTCAAATTTTTGGTTTGGATTATAGCGACACTTTTTCTCCTGTGGTCAAAATCACCTCTGTTCGTCTTTTTTTTGCTTTGACTGCCATCCGACACTGGTCACTTCACTAACTAGATATCAAAAATGCCTTCCTGCATGGTGAGTTACAAGAAGAGATGTATATGGATCAACCACCCGGTTTTACTATTTCTGGTGACTCACACCTTGTTTGTAAGCTTCGTCGCTCCCTTTATGGTTTGAAGCAATCCCCCTGGGCTTGGTTTGGTTGTTTTTGCTCAGCTCTGCTTGAGTTTGGTATGATTCATTGTGAAGCTGACCACTCGGTATGTTCCCTCCATTCTCCATTTGGCTTGTGTATCTATCTCGTTGTATATGTTGATGACATCGTCATTACTGATCAATGACTCAACTGGAATTACTCGTCTCAAGTCTTACCTTCACACTCAGTTTTAGATTAAAGATTTAGGTCCACTCAGGTACTTCTTAGGCATTGAAGTTGCCCAATCCTCATCTGGTATTGTCTTTTTCCAGCGAAAATACATCTTAGACATTCTAACGGAAACTGGAATGCTTGATTGTCGTCCAAATGACACTCCTATGGATCCTAATGTTAAGCTTATTCTGGGTCAGGGAGCGCCTTTGAAAGACTTGGGAAGGTATCGACGACTTGTAAGCAGGCTTAATTACCTCACTGTCACTAGACCAGACATTACGTTTGTTGTTAGTATGTTAAGCCAATTCTTGAAAGAACCTTGTGAAGGTCATTGGGATGCCGTCACCCGTGTCCTTCGATATATCAAGAATGCACCAAGTTGTGGACTATTGTATGAAGATAAAGGCAATACCAACATCATTTCTTATTGCTGATTGGGCAGGATCACCATCAGATAGGAAATCCACCTCTGGATATTGTGTTCTTATTGGAGGGAATATGATTTCATGGAAAAGCAAGAAGCAAAAGATAGTTGTCAGATCAAGTGCTGAAGTTGAATATCGTGTGATGGCAATAACTGCTTGCGAGATTACATGGCTTAGGGAACTTCTTCAATAGTTAAAATTTGGAGACATTACAGTCACTAAACTAATTTGTGATAATGAAACTGTCATTTACATAACATCGAACCCGGTGTTCCATGAACGAACCAAACACATAGAGAAGATACTCTCAGAGCAATTACCATTGATTTTGTCAATTCTAAAAATCAACTTGCAAACATGTTCACTAAGTCACTCACATGTCCCAGGATTAACTATATTTGTAACAAGCTTGACTCATATGACATATATGCTCCAGCTTGAGGAGGGGTGTTAGAATATATATTATCTTTATATTATCTTGATAGTTATTATTCTTATATTATCTTGGTAGATATTATCTTTATATTATCTTGTTAGTTATTATTTCTCTTTATCTTTTATATTAATATAAATAGATATGAGGTGTGGCTTTCTCCGACACACATTTAGTAAAATACATCATTCTAATATAATTATCATATGAATTTGAGATTATCTCTTTCAGTTGCATTTGATGAGGATTTTGAAGCTGAACTAGCTGACAACAATGATGCTAGACTCGAAGTTTCTATACTGGCCATGAGTCCTGATCCTGAGTTGACTGAAGTGAGCTACTCAACAATTATATGAATTGGCTAATTTAATTATCTGTTTCTCTAACCAAATTTGTTAAAGAAGTAATACATTTTTATCTTAACAGCATATTCTGATTACCATTAACTGTAATTTTATTAATTTTTTAAGAAAAAAAATCTTGCAGCTTTCTGACTTTGTAATAATTGGGCACTTTTCTTATCAGGCATTTATTAATACAGAGTTGTATGCACGTGTATCAGTTGCTGTTCTGTTTTACAAGTTGGCAGACTTGGCTAGGATAGTGGGATCACCAAATGAAGATGCAAACAGTATTGCGGCACAAGAATCTGGCAAATCATTTCTATTAGAGCTTCTTGACTCTGTGGTAGTAGATTATTATTATTATCAATTGATGCTAAGAAATAAATTCCATGCTAAATTATGAAGTAGTTTTTGCTACTAGAGTATTTTGAAGACAGACATATGTATTGTATTTTGTTATATATATTTGGGTTTGGGTTGCTGTGTGGTTCTATTCTTGCTGATATTGTACAAGTCGGTTTTCACTACTTTATTTTCTTTGATGGCACCCTGTTTGGTTGGTTCTGTTCAAGCCTTTTTCATTGTGCAGTTTTAATTTATTACAAAGTTCAGAAGGTTATTTTTTAATGCTTATGTTAAGTATAACATCTGTTGATATAGGTGAATGATAAAGATCTTGCAAAGGAGTTATACAAAAAGTACAGTTCTGTAAGTATTCATGGCCTTTTGTTTCTCTGTGCAACTGGAATTATACTGATCAGCTTTATGTCCCTGAGAATGTCTCAAGATTTTCTGCTTTCAATGGGGCATCATACTGCAAATTTCTTATAGCTACTGTAATTTTTGTTCTTATCAATCTTTGCTATAACTCATTTTGTTCAATTTGTTACATTGTTGTTGCAGATTCATAGACGTAAAATACGTGCTTGGCAAATAATATGTGTATTGTCACCATTTGTGGAGGAAGATATAGTTGGGAAAGTTTTAGAATACTTGTACATATCACTTAATGTAAGTGGATTTTGCATGTTATCATTCTTTAATATCTGTTTTCCTATTGTAATTTTTAATATGTTATGTATTTCATAGTTGTCAATACTGGCGTCGCGGCGAAGAGCAGCCGACCCCTAAAGTGGGATAGCGGGATGACCGCTATTCTAATGTTTTTTTAGGTGTTCAATAATTAACAGAAAAATAACATGAACATTCATGCACTAATAAAAATAACATTGTACTTCAAATTCAAACCAAACATAGTACCTAAACAAAACATAGGGTAGAAAGTCAAGGAAATTAAATGTTTAAAACATGAAATCCTAATCATAACAAAGCTAAAGTCTAAACTCTAAAGTGAAAAAGAAAAGAAAAGACTAGAAGAACAAAGAAGAGACTTGCGGTCTCTACTCTTTGAAAGTGAAAAAGAGAGAACAAAGCCTTTGCTTGGGAGATAGAGCCAACGCCAGAGAATGAAGTTGTCAGAGGTGATCACGAAGTTTGCGCACAAAGGGGAAGGATTTTCACGAGCAATGTTTAGGGTGAAGGCAAAAGAATTTTTGCTCTGTAAACTTCTAAAAACGAAGAGAAATGGTAAAAACCCAAACTACCCCTCACTAACAACCTAAAACGGAGGACTTTTTTGGGTTTTCACACGTTTTTTACCTAGCAGGCGCAACAACGCTATAGGGTCTGCGATTGCGTCGTGCTGTGATGCCGCTATCGCGCCTGTTACAGCCACAACCCTCATGCGCGCCACTACACAGGTTTCTGTCGCGGCAGGCAGGTGCCGCTATAGCAGCCACTTTGGCCGCTATTGACAACTATGGTGTATTTAGTAGTATTGGAAGCATATATTTGTGATCTCATGTAAGCATATGCATGTTCTTAAGTTCTTTTCTTTTCTATTTAATTATCATTTAAATGTTTTATTAGATGTATTTTTTTTTATAGAATCATTTTGTTTACCATGTTTTGCTTCCCTTCTCAATGTGTGTGTGATTCATATAACTTTATTCTCTACCAAATGCTGTTGGTCAAATTGGAACTGGGCTTAGTCCCCTAGAGCAAGGTTTTAGATTCAAGCCTTGTGGATAGAAAAAACAATTGAAAGGAGAAATCCTACTGTAAGTGGTTAGTCAAGTTTTTCGACAAAGTTAATAGATACTTCATACCAATGTCATGATGACCAATTTTATTTTTTTTTTATCAATTTTAAATTACTGACACAACCCTTTATTTATTTAATTTTTACTGTTATATACATGTATTGTACTCTTGCCAAATGCTATATATCTAACTATATTTTTTGTTCTCTTGCAGAGAAATAACTTACCCGCTGTTCGTCAATACTTAGAGACATTTGCAATCAACATTTACTTGAAGTTTCCATCTCTTGTAAGACTTTCTTCTTCCCCTTTTTTGTCTTGTCATTTTCCTCTTTATATTTATTGTATTTATTCCCATATTCATCTGTAGGTAGATTTTTTATTTGTATTACTTTTGGGGAATAGAAATAAAAGTGCATGTCCAGGCGAGAAATCCTTCTAAAAGTAGGGTTAACCATCACAAAGGGGCTTAATATAGTGATGAATTTTCCTTGTAAGCTCTAGATAAGTCGATAGTATAAAAATGGAAGATTTTCTGCTTTTGCTTTATAGGAGAAGCACCAGTTTCTTGCTTCTATTTAACAACAGATTTTTTGCTTCTGCTCATACACAAAAATAGTATTGGCAAAACAAGGCCAGATGTGTTGACCTACAAAACCCTCCTATTTTGTTGGTCTGGTTGGGTTTTAGAATCCATTAACCTACTTAACTTGCTTGTTCAACCCACGTCCAAAATATGTTTGGACAGGTTAGGGCATGTTGAAACCATCGACTTGTGTTTCTTTTTTGACCTAGTTGAAATCTTAGGGTACAATATTGGTGAAAAGGCTGAGTTACCAAAACTACTTAGCTAGGCTATTTCTTTATATATATATATATAACAAAAAGTTATAACAAAAAGATGAAGGTTCTAGAATAGTCTAGAACCTTTCATTACAAGTATAGGGAAAGCATAGGAAAAAACATATTAATCTAACATTCCCCCTCAAGCTGGAGTATTAAATCATATGCTGTAAGCTTGGAAGATATAAATTGAATTCGAGGCCCCCTTAAGGATTTAGTCAAAACATCTGCAAGTTGATCATTTGAGTTGACAAACTCTGTACAAATCTCCTTGGCCAACAACTTCTCTCTCACAAAGTGACAATCAATTTCTATATGTTTAGTTCTCTCATGAAACATGAGATTCGAAGCAATATGGAAAGCTGCCTGATTGTCACAATACAACTTCATTGGTTGAACTTCACAGAACTTTAGCTCTTTAATGAGTTGTTTGATCCATACTAATTCACATGTGAGTGAAGTCATAGCCTTCTGCACTAGATCTAACAACATTACTTTGCTTTTTGCTCTTCTAAGAGATAACATTTCCTCCAATAAATACACAATATCCTCTGGTAGAACGCCTATCTATAGGAGATCCTGCCCGGGCAATCGGCATCACAATATCGAGAGATTTCAATGTTTCCTTTGTCTTCATACACCAATCCTTGTCCGGGAGTTTTCTTGATATACCTAAGAATGCGAATAACAACATTCCAATGATCAACATAAGGTGCTTGCATAATCTGACTAACAATTCCCACTGCAAATGAAATGTCAGGTCTGGTAATTGTAAGATAAATAAATTTCCTAACTAGTCTTCTATACTTTTTCTGGATCTACGTATGGCTTACCTTGTTCTACCATTAACTTTTGATTTGGATTCATGGGATTATCAATAGGTCTACAATTAATCATGTCTGTCTCTTCCAAAATATCCAAAGCATACTTTCTCTGTGAGATAACAATGCCTTTCTTCGATTGAGCTACCTCTATACCAAGGAAATACTTCAGACGACCAAAATCCTTGGTTTGAAAGTGATTGAACAAATGTTGTTTCAACTGGGATATTTTAGTGTCATCATTCCTTGTAATTACTATATCATCAACATAAATGACTAAGTAAACACATTTTCCAAGAGAAGTGTGACAATAAAAAAACAAAGTGATCGGCTTCACTCCATTTCATCACAAAACTCTGCACAACATGACTAAACTTTTTAAACCAAGTTCTTGGAGATTGTTTAAGCCTATAAAGAGATCTATGGAGTTTGCAAACCAAACCAAATTCCCCCTGAGCAACAAACCTAAGAGGTTGCTCCATGTAAATCCCCTCTTCCAACTCACCATGAAGAAAAACATTTTTAATGTCTAATTGATAAAGAGGCCAATGACGAAAGGTAGCCATGGCAAGAAGGAGACGAACAGTTGTGATTTTGGCCACAGAAGAAAAGGTATCCCCATAATCAAGACCATATATCTGAGTGTAGCCTTTTACTACCAATCGAGCTTTAAGACGATTAATTTCACCATTAGGACCAACCTTGATAGCATATACCCATCAACAACCAACAACCTTCTCCCCAGGAGGAAGAGGGACTAACTGCCATGTACCACTATGTTCAAGAGCTTGCATTTCAGCAATCATGGCTTCTCGCCATCCAGGGTGAGCAAGTGTTTCCCGAATAGTCTTAAGAATGGAAATGAAAGATAAGGAGGAAACAAAAGAGAAGTATAAAGGAGACAAATGATGGTAACTTAAAAAATTGTAAATAAGATGAGGGTTTCGAGTAGAACGAATACCTTTTCTAAAAGCAATAGGCCAACCTAAGTTTGAATCAGGGGAAGGTGATGATGGAACAGGATTTGTTGTAGGGACAACTGAGGAAGAAAGACATGAATCAAGAGGATCTTCATGCACCATGGAACCAGCTCTTTGTGCCTGACTTTGATAAGTAGAAATAGAAGATGGAGATAATTCAGCTTGACTGTTGACAAGAAAGGGGAACTAAATTTCTCTTGGATTAGATGTTGCATGAGTAGAAGAGACCATCGGGCTGAAGGAAGGAATAGGTAATACTTGTTGTACAGAGTGGAAATCTTGTGTGGAGAAGAACATGGTTTCTTCAAAGAAGGTAACATCTGCAGACATGTAGTATTTTCGGGTGGTTAGAGAATAACATCTATATCCCTTTTGAAGGCGTGAATATCCAAGAAACACACATTTGATAGCTCTTGTTGAAAGTTTATCAAGACCCGAAGAGACATTATGAACAAAACAAGTACAACCAAAGACCTTGGGAGGTACATGATACAACGAGTCATTAGGAAAAATAATTGAATGAGGAATTTTATTTTCAAGAGATAAAGAAGGCATCCTATTTATTAAAAAACAGGCAATGAGAACTGCATTACCCCAATGGTGAACAGGAACATTTGCACTAAGCAACAAAGTTCGTGCAATCTCAACAAGGTGTCTGTTTTTTCTTTTTTCTTTCAATGATTCCATTTTGTTGAGGTGTGTGAGGGGATGTAAATTGATGTAGGACTCCTTGTGAGGACAAAAAAGAGGAAAGTTCTGAAGAAAAATATTCCTTGGCATTGTCACTTCTAAGAATTTTAATAATTTTACCAAATTGATTTTTAATCTCATTAAAGGACATGAAAATAGACAAAAGTTTAGATCTATCTTTTATTAAATAAACCCAAGTACATAAAAATATTCATCAATGAAAGTAACAATATCTGAAACCAAAAGATGTTACATGGCTTGGTCCCCAAATATCTGAATGAATGGTAGAGAAAACCGAGTTACATCTTTTTTCAGTTTGCTTGGGAAAAGATGATCTAACATGTTTGCCTAATTGACAAGATTCACAATCTAACATTTGTAATTTGCTAAGACTTGGAACCATTTTCTTCAATTTTGCTAAACTTGGGTGACCTATACGATTATGTAAAAGCTTTGGAGATGACGCTGCAAAACATAACAAAAAAGGGTTGGTTTCCAAGTAGTAAAGACCTCGTGATTTATGTCCTACACCAATCAGGCGACCCGTACCACGATCCAATATAACAAAGGAATCAGCATCAAATGTTACGGAGCAATTTAACAGGTCAATTGGCTTAGTGAAATTAGATTGTAAGGACAATTAGGGATATACAAAACAGAATTTAAATTTAAGGAAGGAGAAAGGGAGACTTGACCGACTCCTTGGGATGCAACTTTCAACCCATTGGCTAGTGTAACAAGGTGAGGAAATTTAGGTGAAAAGAGAGAAGAGAACAAGGAATTATTACTAGAAATGTGATCAAAAGCACCTAAGTCAACTATCCATGGACCTTGACCTCCCATAGATTGAGAAATGCAAGCCGTTGAAACACTTGGTGGTACTGAGGAAGATTGAGTTTGGCTGTTGGATTTCAGCCTTAGATACTCTTGATATTTTTCATTAGAAAACTTAGAATCAGTTTTTTCCAAGGTGGAGACATTTGTTGTCTTGTTAGGAAAGCCAACTAGAGAGAAACATCTATTTTAAGTGTGACCCTCTTTTCCATAGTATGAGCACATGTACTTAGAATGACCACCTCTACTACCACGACTCCCTCTACCACGAGATGCTACCATAGCTGAATTCTCACTCTTTACCAAGGTAGGAACATGAAGAAGTCTAGTGACTAAGCTATTCATTGAGGGGAATTGATCCCCAGACAGAATTTGATCACACACATGATCATAATTCTGGATGTAAACTCCACAAGATCAGAACCATAAACAGCTTATCAAGTCTCTTCTTCATGTCTTTTGTTGAATCACATACAAGAAATCTTTTTAACTCTTTAACTGCAGCTTTAGCTTTAGCCATGTGTGAAACCATGTCATGATTGGTCTGTTGGAGAGAAACCACCTTTTGGGTTGAATCAAACAACCGTTGAATATCATTAGCAAAAATATCCTAGCCATTCTTCCAAAAGGAACAACAAGTTTTGAATAACCTAAGTGATTCTAACAAGTCAAGATCTACAGATTGCCATAGAACAATTTTTGCCATTGAGTTTTGATTTCAGCTGGGAACTTCACTCACATCCTTCCCCAAATGATCATGATACCCTTGACCTAGGAACCATAACTCAACTGAATCAGCCTAAGACCAGTAATTTTTCCAGTTAAGTTTCTCAGTTGTGATAATGAGGATTCTAGAAAAGGGAAATATAGGGACTGCCGAGGAAGAGGAAGAGGAAGGAGCTGCAGAAGACTCCATTTTTCGACTACAACACAGATACCAAACAAGAAGCCCTAAGCTACAGTGGACCCATTTGTAAAAAGTGAGAGATGAACCCAAAGAAGGATAGATATGGGTTTAGAGTAGGCCGACGAAGGCAACGGAGGAGGTGTGATGGAATAAATATTAACCTAACACACTAATCTAACAGACCTTATTAAAATTTTATGAGAGTATAGTGTACGGATGTACAGGGGTGCAGTTATGTTACTTTATTCCTATTTGATGATTTTGATTTAATTATTGACAATTAAATTTTTTAGTGTTAGGTGTACAAACTTATTTCTCTTTTTTTTTTTTAATTTCCCCTTATAAAAATATTTCCCCTCTTTTTTGTTTAAAAATGTTTCTTTTAATTGTTAGGTGGGTCAACCGGCTAACCCACCTTAAAATGTGGTGGATTGACTTGACCCATTTTTTTCCAGGGCAGCCAGGTTAATGTCAGGATGGACCAATCCTTCTTTGTATTCTATACTTTTGCTCAAAACCTAAAAAAGGGCCTCCTATGATGATAGATTATCATAAAATTAATAAGAAATTAAGAGATTTTTTAATCCTTAAAGTGCTTGGCAAAAATAACAAATAACTTTGTTTTATAGCATGACCAAGAAAGTTACATGCTTGGTGTTGTACTGTTGTTTACTTGAGATTTGGTTTTCCGAGACTGAATAAGTTATTTAAATGAAGTCAGTTTTACTATTTATTTTTTGTTCATTTTGTTTGGGGATGAGAACAAGAGACTACTCTTTCAGTTTCCTTCTGTGTTCAGATTAATTTCACATTAAGTTGTAAGAGAATTGTTGGCATTCTATGTTTGTTGTAAATCTGTTACATTCACCTTTCAGTCCAACTTACAATGTAAAGTTTGTAGTCCATTACCTATCTCTGTTGAAATGATCTTTTATTCTATTTTTCATAATTCACAGGTTAAAGAACGATTGGTCCCCATATTGCGGGATTATGATATGAGGCAGCAGGTAAATTTTATTTGGGCAAAATATGTTTTTAATTCCCCAACAATTGGAGATTTTGGTTTTTAGTCTCTAAATTATTGTTTGACTGGTTTTCGTCAAAGTATGTTTCCGTTTTCTTTTTCGTCCCCATCATTTGGGACTTGGTTCGGTGATGATCTGTCCTCTCATACAAAATAATTACTACTACTGAAGTAATCTTTTAAAATAGATGGGTGTCATGTGTAATAAAATTATTTAAAAAATATTTGTTTTAATTTATTTTTTAATTAAAAATTATTTTTTTTAAATAGATTTTTTTAATAAATAAATTATAGATGTAATGTGTATCACAAGCTTTTAGAACATTCTGCTTTATGCTTATGGAAGTCTTCTAATTGTTATTCTTAAAATGCAGGCACTATCTTCATATGTATTCATAGCAGCTAATGTCATTCTCAATTCATCTAAATATGTTCAATATAGTCATTTGGATGAATTGTTTCCTCCTCTAGTTCCATTATTAACCTCACATCATCACAGCTTACGTGGTTTTACCCAGGTTATCATTTATGGCGTTGATCTCTCTCTCTCTCACAATGAAATAAATGGGTCATAATATGTGTTATTGTTGTTGCAGTTACTTGCATATCAAATTCTACATAAACTGTTTCCATTGCTGAATTATGGATCTTCTGAGATGCTACCTTTAGAAAAGAGGTGCTTTGTAGATTTGAAATCATACCTTGCAAGAAATTCTGATTGTGCACGGTATAATTCTTATTTTGTTTCTCTTGTTATATATCTATATTGTGAAACGTTATTTTCTTATTGTGGATGTATGTAGATTTCCAATAATATCATGACATCTTTATAACGTCAGAATTTTAAGTCATTATTTTAGTATGCTCTTCAAGAATATTATGTTTTATCCTTAATTTTTCACTTAGTTGGATAAAGTCAAGAGAAGAATACAAATAGGAATGACTATCTAAAAGTAATTACTAGTATGATTGGAGTTGGGCTTGTGATGCAATACTAGTATAAAATAGGTGTTATTGTTTTGCATTTTACATTGCAAAGTCAGTCCAAAATCATTTTTTCATCGGTTCAATTCTCTTTTCCTTGTATAAACCAGGCAGTCTCTTGGAAGAAGAATGTTTAACTGTGAAAAGCTTTGTACTGCTTTCTAATGGACTAACTCATTAATTTACATTATCTTTCAGCTTACGAACATCAATGGAAGGATATCTTGATGCTTATGACCCAAACAGCTCTGTCACACCTGCTGGAATTTTCATCAATCGAGTTGAGGTGAGGGTGTGTTGGTGAATAACATGTATTTGGACAATTATTCAAATGCTACCCTTGAATTGCAATTTCAAATGCAAATGAGGTAGTTAATATTTGACTATTTTAGTTACGAATTACAGACCAGTCAAATACATGTTTATCACCCACCCAACCACACACACACTCATATATGGTCAAAGGTCAAATGACATTAGATGTCAAACTTAATAAAATGCCCCCTTGAGCCATAGCTCTAAATTCTATCTTCGTACTTGATCTTACAACTACATTTACTCACTCATTATTGGGCAGTGGGTCCACTAGGTATTGACCATAGTTATTGATATAGCACTATAGCAGGGTAGATGTGTGGAATGGCCATGGTCCACTACAAAAAATTGCATAGCAATGTAATGTGAAAAAGGATAAATAAATCCTAGATGTCATGTGTAGCCTATCCAAGGACCTCTCATTGACTTGGTGGAAACATTTGCCAATTACTCCTTTGTACTAACAAAGTTGGTTGTAATGTCTCTAGATAAAATCTTCTCTCTAATAAAAAGAAGGCTTAAATAACTTTTGGGTCCCCAATAAATACCCATGTTGAGACCATGATTTTTTTTTGCGTCATTATGGATCTATGATAAATTTGTATTTTTGTTGAGTCCCTAAAAAGAATCTATTTCAATGTGTATGGTCCATATAAATGAGTTTATGTTTCTGCTTTTATGATAAATTTGTTTATTCTCTCTTTTGGTATGTGAAGGAGGATGATTTTGAATGTGCTCCAACATCTCTCATGGAGCAGATTCTCAAATTTTTAAATGTAAGTACTTTTCCATACTTTTCTAAAAGAGAGAGGAAATATTTTCTGTTTCATATTGTAAGTTTTTCCTCCCTATCGTTATAGGACGTGAGAGAAGACCTACGGTGTTCAATGGCAAAGGATGTGGTGACAATCAAGAATGAGACTCTAAATTTCAATGGGGATAAGAATTGCATGGAAAGTTTATCTGGTGGCATTGAAGGAACCATGCTTAAAGATATGTCTTCAGATTTCCAGAAAAAGGTTACTTTTACCAAACATGACAAGGGGGACAATGGTGCAGGTTTCCTTTATGGAAATGATGAATCCTACAAAAAAATGGCTGGTATGTTGTGTCATTATGATCTTGTATTGTGTGTTGTCGTTGTATGTGATTCATAGGACCAGTTTGGGTAAACTTATTTAGAAGGACTTCTAGAAGAAAAAAACATGAAGAAAAAATGAATTTAGCTTATTCATAAGCTAAAATTAAAAGATGTAGAACTTTTATAAATTAGTTATTGGAAAAACTAATTTTAGCTTATGAAGAAGTTAATTTCATTTTTTCTTCATATTTTTTTCTCCTAAAAGTTTTTTTAAAAAAGTTTATCCAAACATGCCCATAGTTTTGTATTTACCATATTTAATTTCAAGATCAACATGGCAGAGATAGAGAGGGAAGATCTCCTTCTCGACCAATTATTGCAATCAAGAAGATCATCTCTAGATCAACAAAAAGCAAGTCGACAGAATTTTATCCTTGTTGCATCATTGGTTGACCGCATACCCAATCTTGCTGGTTTGGCTCGTACATGTGAGGTAAGTTACTCATTCTGCTCTATTTGTCAATCATATCTTATACATTGTTTAACTCTATTTTTTCTTTTCTATATTTTCTGGAGAAAAACTTTATTTTCTTAACTCCTATTGTTGTGTAAAGCAGGTATTTAGAGCATCAGGGCTGGCCATTACTGATACAAAAATCATAAATGACAAACAGTTCCAACTAATCAGGTTTTGATGATAGACAGTAGAACTCTTTTGTTTCCTTTATAGATGTCACAAACTGAGTGGACTTACTACTTGGCTTCTGCTTAAATGTCAAAAGGGAAGTACTGTTGGACTGCTAATACTTCTAAATGCTCAAATTTTAGAGAACAGGGATGTTAGACAATTGACCAGAGATTTCTTATACGTGGCTTTAACCTAAAAAGTGACTAAAGCAAAAATAAAAACCAGTTTACTTGATATTTCATGTTTTTTTTTATCTGCTATAGTGGGCATATTGGCATATAATGGGCTGAAAATAGAATAGAATCTCCCTTTTTATTGGCATACAGAAAGTGTTTTTTAATTAATTGCACTGTAATGTTGCCAATCTTGCTGAAAATTGTTTGTTGTTTGCAGTGTGACAGCTGAAAAGTGGGTTCCTATGATAGAAGTCCCAGTAGATAGCATAAAGGCTTACTTGCAGAAAAAAAAGAGAGAAGGATTTTCCATCTTGGGTTTGGAACAAACTGCAAACAGTGTACCCCTTGATCAGTATATCTTTCCGAAAAAAATGGTTAGTATTCTGACCTTCCAGTTGTTTAGGTACATGCTTTATGCCATACATTTCTTACATTCCTGACTTCATGTTTAAATATATTATTTCATATTTGGTTGTTTACTCAGGTCCTGGTTCTCGGTCGAGAGAAAGAAGGTATACCTGTGGATATAATTCATATTTTAGATGCTTGCATCGAAATTCCACAATTTGGAGTTGTTAGATCTCTCAATGTTCATGTCAGTGGTGCAATTGCTCTCTGGGAGTATACTCGACAACAGAGATCTCAGTAGTCCATGACTGTGAGACCAATTTTGCAAGCAAATTACGTTGTAATACTTATGTAAAATAGGTAAAACTCTAGGAAACTGTGTTGTAACTTTATGTGTTTTGGCTCCGTTACTTCAGAAACGTGCAAAAGGGTCTTCCAAACTCTAAGAGAGGTTTTTCGAGGTTAGGGTTTCCCCTTTGAAGTATTTGTTGTATTCTTTACTTGGAATAGTGGTTGAGTTCTGGGGATTTTGAGATTGCATTGGCAAATGGTTACATAATTTCTATTAATGATTTTTGTACAATAATTTTGAGGCATGTGTTGCCCATTTTAATTTTGTCAATTATTTGAGAGCATAAGATAGAAATCTATGTATATGATGTTAAATACGATGTTGAGGACTTGATATTCAAATTAGTCTTTTTTTTTTCATTAAAAGGGTTTCTTCTTACCCACTTGTCATCTGTGTAGAGAATATCCAATAGTGAATTAAATTAGAGTTTCTTAACTTCCATTTAGTGAGTCATATACTATCTCAAATCAAGTTTAACCTTCACAAATTTTCGCAAACGGTGTAATTTTTAAGAACATAAAATGAGTCTCAAAAGTTACCCTCCCAGTTTTCTCTTTTTTTTATTTTATTTTAGTTTCAACTTCAAATATTTACATTTTGTAAAAAAAACATGCTAATATTTACATTTACTTTCTGGATCTCAACGTCTCAATTTCACAAACATCAGTGGTGAGGCTGAGCAAATTCTAAAGTCGATTGTTCACATCATTTTGCACTTCCTCGTAGCATTTTTGGCTTGGCAATTTCATTCTTTCAATTTAGTCTTACATTTTGGAATTGAAGTATGAGCTGTCAAACATACCATGTTGCTATTCAAGACTAAATGTCACTTTTATTTTTATGTATTAGAATTATTTTATCGTTTACATTTTAAAATGAATCAAAATAATCGTTTTGAAATAATATTTGTTTTTAATTTTGTGGTGTGATTTTGAATTACTTTTTGAGGAATTTGAGATATAAAAGTTATTATATTAAATTTATTTATATAAAAATTGTAAAACTTTGATAAATCAAAAGAAAGTCAAACATAACAATAAAAATTGTGTGAAAAAATAAGTCTCATACAATTAAAAAAAAGTTTAATATTATATTTTTTATTAATTCGGTTGCTTGTTAGATACATTTTTCATAAAATTTTCACTATTTTTTTTTTATTCAAACGTTAATTGAATTTCATAGTTCTCATGTAAGTAAATATAATGAAATAGTTTTTACGTCTTGAATTAGTAAAAAAAAAAATATTCAAAATCGTGTTATAAAATTGAAAATTATATTTATTTTTAGAATCATCATTTGATTCATTTCTAAAAAATAAATTATCAAATTGAGTTATTTTAAAAACATAAAAAAAAATTAAATTAAGGCTTCTAAAATATCAAATACTAGACTAAACAAAAACAAAATCACCAAAAGTGATATTTAGCCTTAACTCAAAGGTTTACTAGAAGTATTATTCTTACACGTACAATTAAATACCATTTACCTACAATGCCGAACTTAGACAAGAACTATTCTTATTTTTACCAACTCATTTTAAGAATGCTGAAACCCCTCCACTTTTGGAGCTTTAAATTAGTACTTTACAACAAACTCTAAGCCAGTTTTATTTATCATTCTTACCTCCTGATGACTTGTGATTTTAGTTTTAATCTACGAGGTATGGTATTACATGCAAACTCTCTGATTTAATGAATATCAATATTAATGTTATCTGTACCATTATATGAAGGAGATACATTTATTAACTATTTTTTGTTTACACGTTTTTTAGACAATTTTGCCCTCACTTCAAGTTTTAAGCTTTGACATTCAATTGTTTACTGTTAATAAATATTCACTACTCCTAACTTTTTATATATTTAAAATTAAAAATATAGAGAGATACAGAGTATTTTTGTCCCCACTGGTGTATTATAATAAAAATATTCTTATATAATTTTGCATGATATGTCAAAAACATCTACAAGTAAGAGTAATTTATACTTCTTGTTTATTTGTTAGTTTAATAAAATCAATGTCATAATATATTAACATATCAGTAAATCAATGTCATTATTTAATCTTAACTTTATAATACAAGTGTTTCTAAAAACATGTTTCTTTTCTTCTGTTTTTTTTAAACATGTTTCATTTAATCGTAAGATGCGCGTTCAAATAAAAATTGCTACTAAATGGAGTATAAAGGGTGATGAGACTAGCCATGTTATTAAAAGTTAAAACCTTACCGAGAAGGGCCTGGGGGCATTATCTTGAACAATATACAAAGTTTATAAATTAATGTAATAATTTGATTATTTGAATCATTTTATACATGATACCAAAATTTCAGTGATTACAATCCATAAAAGGAAATTGCATTTGTACAATAAATTTGTCGTACGAAAAGATAATAAGATCAGTGACAGTGATGTTTACTTACTTCACAGTAACCTTAAGACGTGCATTCAAATAAGCAGTGATGGAAAGATAAGAACTTTGATCATTCTAATTTAACGATATTATAAATTATTATATGATTCGAGACATTATACCTTGAGAGAGGACAAAATTGAATCTCAGGCATGCTTGCGTTTTGTTGAAAACACATTCGGAAATAAACATTTTCCTTTCCATACCTGAGAATGAAACATATATATATATATATGCACATTGTATATATCAGTGCTTAATCATATAGAGTTTAAAGGTGATATAGTAATAATATAAAATAGTTTTGCACACAATCACAATTTGCATTGAAAATACCTGTAACGTTTTCATTCCATGCGTTGTCTGTTTGTTCATCTTTTTCTCCTTATTTTGAATTTTTGGCCATGACCTTAAGAACCTTGGAATCAGTAGTAGTTTCAAACTGCCAAAGCAAGTTGTTGGCTTTTTTTCACACTCCGGCTTTTTCTTGTTGGAAGGGGCTATCTTCAAAACAAGGAAACGGCAGTGCAATATAATAAATTCAGCCACATCCCATGAGTCAAAAACCATGCATTAATAAAATAAGAGAGGAATATTTTATTTTTTTTTGGCAAAACACAATTTATACGTATATATAACATGCAAGCAAATAAGGTACCAGAAATATTCAAAATATAGGATAAGCACATTGCTCTGTTGCAAATAAGATGAGTTATACTAAACAAAACTATAACATGTGGCAACATAAGCAAAACAAATGGCAAAAAAATAAATACCACTATACCACCAAAATTTTTTATCCCAAAGCTAAATTTTACAAACAAAACTCACCAAATATTCACTTAACACTAAGTAATATATACCTACCTGTACCTATCAAAAGTTGTACATAAAAAAAAATAATAGTGATGTAATATTAATGATACACTTTCTAAAACATTTTTTTTTAAAACATTTTATTATGAGTTTAACGTGATGTAATAACGTTACAATCCATGGTTCTCATATTGAAGATATTGAAGATACTTATAAAAGTAGGCCATCTTATTATGGATTGAAATTTATGAAAAAAAATTATACATTTTTTATTAGCGTAATTCTTATTTAAGAATTAAAGCTTTAATGATCTTCAATAGATTTAACCGGTAAGATGTGTATTAAAAAAAGTGTAACACTCCTCAAAATCATGAATAGAAAAATATAGTACTATATATGTGCCTCTTCATACATTTTAGAAGATCATAGTAAAATTATATTTATATAGAATGTCAATGGTTTATACCTAACCTACCTGGGTTGTAGGGTGGAGATTGTTGTTTGCAACAACCCACTTGGAGAATGAGGGTGTTGATGATGCTCCTCTTGTTGTAGACTCACGTAGAAGATGTGAGTACATAAGCAACCCTGCTCTTCTACCATATGATGATGATGATCCCTTATTACTACCATAATGGTGGTGATGCTGAATTGATGATGATGTTCTCCTCTTTCTAATCCTAGGCTTCTCAACGTAAACCCTCACTACCACTGCTTTATCATTGCGGTAAGTTACCTATAAATTAATCATACGGGAAAAACTCATACATATATAACACACTACTCAAATTAAGCATCAACCGTCTACTACATCATGAAGATATAAACAACCTACAGATATAAGATTGAAAAGATGATCGATAAAAAAAAAAAAAATGATAAATATTGGATATTAGATTTGAATCCTCCGTGGTAACAAAAAAAAATTAACAATTAATAATTATTTATAAAAAAAAAAAAATAGAACATGAACAACTGATTTACCTGTTTTGTTGGCATCTTAGGATAATGAAGGAAGCGTGGGCTTTTTGATAGAGAATTCAGTTATACTTTCTATATATGTCGTTTAGTTTTGCTGGCAACACCTACCTATAGTTTTGAGAATCTAATGGAGAAGTGTTGGGAAGAGAGAAGGAGGCAAATTAATCTATATATATACATATTATGTTTAATTAATGTTTCTTTGGGTGCAACGAAACTGCATGTACTTACTTGAGGTAATTATCAAATTTATAGTCATCACCGATGTTGGGGACCACATCAACTTATGTTACCTTGTCCTTTGCTTTGTTTTTCATCAACAAAATTTATAGTTGATTGTTTAACCAAAAAAAAGAAATTAATTTGTTGAATATTGATACATTCACCTACCCCCAGATTTTTTGTACTTACCTATAAGAATCAAACCAGATTTTTTTGTATTTACCTGTCAGAATCAAACTTAGGTATCAGTATCCCACTTACACAGCCAAAATAGATATTTTTTTATCCAACTATTGGTTTGTTTGAAAAAATATTTATACCCGAATAAAATATGAAAAATAAAATAAAAATAATTTTTTTCATTTAAATTTAATTTATCTAATAGTTAATTTATAAAGTGTCACATCTTTTAGAATACACCATATGAAAGTACTTTTAAAAATTAGCTATAAAAAAATGTTAATTTTAACTTTAAAAAAAATTAATTTTATTTTTTTTCTTAACAAAATTATTCAAAAACAATGATTCACTTAATAAGTTATACATTTTAATACCCATATAGATATTTTAATTATTTTTGTTTTTCATAAACATGTATATAAAAAGAGAGGTGATATTTAGACATTTATTATTTTCTCATACGCAATCAACACATCTTATTTCTTTCTATCTCTCTTCATACCATATTAGAATTCTAATTTTTGCACATTCTATTTTAATATACACTTATTAAACACCTTCATTTTCTTTCTATCTTTCTTATTCTACCTAATCATATCACCTATCATATATATATATATATATACATTTTTCTTTTTTCTCTTCCTTTTTTTTCTCAATGTGTTTAAACATCTTTATTCATTCCATTATATAGAGTCATAATATTTTTATATCACATTTTTTTAAACACCCCACCAACATTCCTTAATGTTGTCTATTTTTTTCCTTATCATATCATATCATCTATCATATTTATAATTTATTTATTTTTTCATCCTCTCACTAAATGTAGAATAACACATAGGTATCTAACAAACATTTTCCCATTATATAACCTATTATACCTATATTTTTTCTTTATCATTGATGTATACTAACATTAGCATTTACGTGTTAAAATATATTTTTTCATAAAAAAAAAAAAATCATGTCTTAACTCTTTTCAGGTTAATTAAATATGATTTTGCTCCTCTAAATATTGATTCGTTGATTTTAATGCTCCAAAAATAATCATATTTAATTAACCCCTTTAAATAAAAAGAACAGAACCATTATGAATACTCAAATTCTCCCCCATATATTTACGAACTATATTCTTGAACTGAAAGTATTTTTAAGAATTTTTCTTCAACAGTGATTTTGGGGGGGGGGGAATTAAACCTCTTATCCCCTTTTCATTTTAAACGAAAGGAATGAAGACTGCTGACATTTCTTGTGATATTGATCAGTTTAGCATTTTAATTGATAATTTAGGTAGTGATGTCATTCCACATAAGACGTTCGATCAAAGCTTTTATCTAGACATCTTTTGATTTATCATATTTTTAACTTATAAACTATTTTTAAGTAAAAGTTATATTAAACACTAATTAATAAAAGTTTCTTAAAATAAAAATTATTTATTTTTAATTAATAAAAAAATTAAAAATAAAATATTTTATACTTTATAATAAGTTATTCAAAATTACTTATACAAGATTTATTTTCATATTCTCTCTTTAAATTCCAATAAAACTAAATTTTAGAATAATTAGTATTTTGTTAATGATTAGTTTGTTAGTTTCTGTTAGGAGGGAGTCGAACCCCATACTTCTTATATTTTAACTTTAAAAAATTTTAAATTAAAAAAATAAATAAATATTCACAAACAATTTTTTATTTATTTTTTAAGTTTTTATTTTTAATTTTAATTTAAAAATAACTTATAAGTTAAAAATAAATTATTCTAAACACCACCTTAGTTTCTTTTCTAATGAATTATCGTATTTATTCTATCAATCAAGCTATAAGTAATTCGTGTTAACCAATAAATGACTAGATTTGTTAAGTGCACTAACTTATTTACAAGATTGTGCTTCCAAGTTGTTAGTCTAGATTGGATTTTCGATATAATGAAATGAAAATGAGCCTTATTTGGTCATTATTTGAGGATAAGATTTCTCCAAAAAGGTTGTGCAACAAATAGTAAAATAGAAATTAAATACTATTTTAAATGTCAAATTTTGTAGTTCTTAAAATTAAAAATTGTTTTTTTTAGTTTTTCAAATATGATAAATGTGTTTTCCAATCATTTTATCCAAAATGTCAAAAAAAAATTAATTTTATAATTTGTGATAATTTTTTGTCATCACAAAATAATTTTGATAGGATTCACCATAAATTATAAAATTAATATTTATTATTTCACACTACTAATAACATACATGAATAATAACTAAAAAAAAAGTATTTTAAGAATTCAAAATATTAAAAAAAAACTATTAATATGAGAAACCAAAACAAAAATACTCTTTATTTAAATTATTAAAAACACATTTAAACATAAAATAATTAATGTGAATTTTTCAATCTTATTATATTGGAGTGCCATGGAATAAAAAGATATTAAAGATAGCAACATGGATGTCTCAAATAAAATGGTAATATGGGTATTTTAAATATTCTTTTTTTGAATTTTTTTTTTGTTTTGATTAGTCAAATTTTTTTGAAAATTATAAATTTAAGTGATATGGTCATTAAATATAATATAGAATTCATTTAAATATGTAATTTTTAATAAATTTTGAACAATAAAAAAGAGAATCTTAATTGAGAAACTCATTAGCATTCCTTTAAAAATTAAAAAAAATACTAAAATCATACTTTTTTTATTAGTTAAAATTAAATATATCCTACATCCTATTTAATAAATTTGATAGTTTTCAATAAAATTTCAAACATTGAATAATGAATTAAAAAAGTGTGTTTGAAGGAGTTAAATAATGATAAATAACTACTTCTTCACCTACTTTATTGCTTTGCTTTATACACTCGCCTTATGTTTCTTGTACCCATTTTAAGTACATGCCATCTGCTACAAATTTCAATTGATTACTTTAAATATGTTAAAGAACCAAATTAATTATTAATACTACAAACCAAACATTCATAACTTTTCTTATTATGATTGACATTTTTAACTATAAGAAAAATAGACATCGAAAGAGAAAAATGTCAAGTACGAGTAATATTCCAAAAAACTTAAATTACTTATAGTTATAATTTAAATTTCACAGATTCACTTTTCAGGTACGTTCATTGGATGATGTGCCTGGTTCTGATCCTTATCGTCGATAATAACGCCGTTTAATCAAAAGAAAAGAACAAGATATAGAAAAATCAATAAATGGTTATCAATAAATAAAATGTCAAATACTGAAACTGATTTGCCATGCTTGCTAGTTGATGTGATAGTGTCAAGTGTATTTTAGAAAGGTTTTAAACAAATATTTATTGCTTACTCCATAAAAAAAAAATTATTGCTTAATTGATTCTTAAAAAATCATTTTCAATCAAACAATTTAATGTAACTCAAGTTAAGAATTCAGTAACTGAAATAATTTATTTTTTTTGAAACATTCGTAAATTTAAAATAAACAACTTATTTTAAGTAATCATAACTCATTTATCGTAAATGATCCTATCCACACATTTCAATGCACTTCTAACTCATAAGTAATGAGTGAGTTATTTGACAAAGGTAATTTCAAGGCTGAGTATTTTTTTAAAATGTACACCCTCCGTTTCCTTTTTAATAGTGTTCGAAGTTGTCTTTTAAAAATTAAGAAATATAATAAAAATCATTCTAAGAAAATAATTTTAGAATTTAGTATTTAGTATTTTATTCATTCTCTATTTTCACTCTACAAATGTATAAATTAATTAAAGAGTGATGTGATCTTTAACTTTGTGAACAACTATTGAGAACGAGCTGAGAATATTTAATAAAATATAATGTGTTAAGATTTAAAAGAAAATGTTCTCCACGAGTATATTTCTTTGAAAGCAATCTCATATTAAATGTGAATACATCTATAGGCAAGAATTCAAACCTTAATTTATCAATATCTAAAAAATAAATTAAATTTAAAAATAAAGTTAAGCAATAACATTTTTTTTAAAACGAGCAATAATATTTAAAAGAGCAAAAAAATATAATAAAAAATAATTGTATTCAAGAATAAGAACTATTTACCATGAATATAATAAAAGTCAAATTTTACTATTTACATCTCATTTTTATTAAATATACTAAAAAAAAATAGATACTCGTTTAGTAAAAAAAAAAAAGAGTGTAAATAATAAAATTTAAATTATAATTTAGAGACTAAGTTGAGTATTAAGTTATATATTACTACATCTTACATCTGATCTCATATATAAGAATCAATGACTAATTTTCTAAGAAATCTTTTTATATGTCCTTATTTATTTTTAATTTTTTTTTATTCAAAATTCACTTTATTTAAATTTAAGGATGCTTTTGAATAATATTTAAATTTATTATATAATTAAAATATTATCATTTAATCGTAACTCATCCAATATAATATGTTGAGAAAAATTAAAGATATTCTCTTTTAGATATTTTTTTATGTGATTGATTAAAATTTAATTAAAATAATTAATTTAGATGAATTTCACACAAGAATATTATTTTCTGATTTAGCGAATTATTTATTAAAATTAATAATTTTAAATAATTATATTAAAAAAAAGTGTAAGAAAAAGTGATTACTAACTAACACATATGATTTAAACTTATTTAGTAAAATAATTATTTATTTTAATAAAATAAATAATTATCTGTATTTTTAATATATTTATTTAAATAATTTTAACTTATTTAAATAAATAAATTCTATCAACTTATATAAAATAATTAATTATATAATAATTACTCATTTTATAAATATTTATTATAATTTTAAATAAATTGGAGAAACTGTTGTAAGAGGAAGTTAGTCAATTCAACATAATATAAATTTGTCTTATATGCATATGTATGATTATTAAATTAAAAAAATTCTTTTTGTCTGAAAAAGATAGAAAATAAAATAAAAAGTCAACTGATAGATAAGTTTGACATAAATGTATCCATTCTTAATTAATAAATAATTTATTTTTTTAGGAAAAATTAATAAATAATTAATAATACTAATATACAAAATATTTCATAGTGTGACAGTTACATTTGCTTCAGTGTTTTACGCACAGCATTCAATGCTGAGTTTCTCTCTTCCTCTTCCTCCTCTGTATATATACTGATCAAATGGTGCTTCATTGACGCATCACACTGTGAGTCATTCACTCAACTCACTCACTCCTCCTCTCTTTCTGTTTCATTGCATCTTGTTGTAAACTATGAATGCTCTAGCAGCTACAAACCGCAACTTTCGACGTGCAGCTCGCATTCTCGGCTTGGATTCCAAGCTTGAGAAGAGTCTCCTTATACCCTTCAGAGAAATCAAAGTATTCATTTTTCAAATCACCCATTTTTTGTGTTTTAATTTGTTTTTATTCTTATGGTCTCAATTTTTCATTTGCATGGCTTTCTCTCACTAGAAAAAAAAAATTGTGATCTTTTTTGTTATTTTGTTTGTGGGGGTGTGTTGAAAAGGGTTTATCGGTTGTTTTTGTCTTATTCGCAGGTTGAATGCACGATCCCAAAGGATGATGGAACGCTTGTTTCTTATGTGGGATTCAGGATCCAACATGATAATGCTCGTGGTCCTATGAAGGGAGGGATTCGCTACCATCCTGAGGTTCTCTTATGTTGTTCTTTTATTTGTTTTGTTTTCTCATCATACACATGGATTTGTGAGTTGTGTTTAGGTTCAATTGAATTCCCTGTGTTTGAAAATTTCTGTGCTTCAACTCATGATACTGATAGTTTAGCTTTCATGTGTGCTATTTGATACACCATGTTTTGTTAAATTAAACATGTTTGAATCAGTTTGATAGAACCTCCATTCATAAAATAGTGGATGGATTGAAGTTCTACAATCATTGGGAAAAAAAAAATAGGATTGTATTTTGGGGTTATGGGAACGTCACAGTGGTTTGCATGCCTGATCACTGCTAGGAGCCCAATTGGAAAACTATAGGGAGGTTATATTTGTTGAGAGTATTTTATTTCGAGTTCTGATTTTTGGACACCCCATTTTAACATACACCTATTAAACATCCTCTTTTTCTTTCTATATCTTTTCTCCCATCTAATCTAATCATATCACCTATCACACCTACATTTCTCTCTCTTCTCTTCCTTTCTTTCTCAAGGTGTAGAATAGCATCAGGTGTCTAAGTATCTTTATTCTTTTCTCTTATTTTAGTCCATATATACTAGTCAATCTATTAAAAAATGTGATTGTTTAGTCATAAAACTTGTGCTGAACTGCTTATTATTATTTTGTAAAAGTGATGATACAAAATTGTGAACTATTCTCATTTGCTAAAAATAAGAACTAATGATTTTGATATGATGTGCTGTGGGTTTCAAGATGTGGATCACGGCATGCGATCTGGTTACGATGTCTTAGTTTTAGTAGCCGCTGCAATGGCGACATCTGCCTATAACAATCGTAACCATAATTTTAATTTGATGATGTTTACTCGTTTTATTGTCTCATGGTTAATTAAGTAATTTGATGCGCAAATATCATTTTTTGTACATGCATGCTTCTTCTGTTGTCGTAACTTTGTAATGAAATTCCAAAAATGCGTTTCAAATGTTATCTCCCTATTTAGGACTGCAGAACCCAATCATGAGATACATGCGTACATGCGTAATTCAATCATGAGATGCATGCTGCAATTCCAAAAATGCATTTCAAATGTTACCTTCCTAGTTAGGTATGCTGAATCCAATCATGAGATACACGCCACATTTTCTGGCAACATGACTGCTACTGCAATTGCAATTCAAAACCTTGGCCATGTTTACTTATTTTGTAATGCAGTAGTTTTGTTCTGTGTGCTAATATTATTTTCTTGAATCTGCATGTTGCTTCAGCTGTTGTAAGCTCATAATGAAACTCTATAGATGCCTTTGAAATTTTACCTTCTTATTTCAGTCCTATGAATTCAATCATGAGATGATACATGCTGCATTTTCCTTTTCATTTTGTTACTTACCTGAGACATGCAAATGTATCTTGATATTATAGCTATATTTGAGATGGTTTTCCTCCCATCAGAGGCAGAGCAGGTTTTTAGGAATACTAAATAAACTCAGTGACAAACCATACAAGCTATGTAGGTTAACTGTATCACAGTGCTTCAACATGAAATCTACACATTGCTTACCTAAAAGAGATGTTAATCTACACAATTCTTCTAATGGAAATTTTTGTATTTTGATAATGTTATCAATATAGATATAGATTCTTTATACTATTTCTGAATTCTGTGATGCCAGGTTGACCCTGATGAAGTGAATGCTCTAGCTCAGCTAATGACCTGGAAGACAGCTGTAGCAGACATTCCCTATGGAGGAGCAAAGGGTGGGATCGGCTGCAACCCGAGGGATCTGAGTATCAGTGAGTTAGAACGTCTAACTCGGGTTTTCACCCAAAAGATTCATGATCTCATTGGTGTTCAAAGGGATGTTCCTGCTCCTGATATGGGAACTAATGCACAGGTACTGATTTCATAGCATAGTACATACTTTTCTGTCCATTTATTTTTCAAATATTAGCATTCAATAGTTTCATATATCCTTCTCATCGGTCCACTGTTTTACAGACCATGGCATGGATTCTCGATGAGTATTCAAAGTTTCATGGGCATTCACCTGCAGTTGTGACAGGGAAGCCTATTGTAAGTATCAAATACACACATACCGTTAAGAGACTGCAAATTCCTCTGTTGTTGTGTATATCAATGATTAGGAAATTGGCTTTGAATGCTTTTTTCCTTCGTAGGATCTTGGAGGTTCATTGGGGCGGGAGGCTGCGACAGGTCTCGGAGTGGTTTTTGGAACCGAGGCTTTATTTGCTGAATATGGGAAGTCAATTGCTGATCACACATTTGTCATCCAGGTATTTCCTTCACCATCATGGCAGGATGATATAATATATGCATATTAATCCCACTTTCAACATCTATTTGATTTTAATCACATTATTCAGGGCTTTGGAAATGTTGGCACGTGGGCTGCTAAGTCTATTTTTGAGAGAGGGGGAAAGGTGATTGCAGTTAGTGACATCAGTGGTGCTATCAAAAACCCAGATGGAATCGACATCCCTGCCCTTCTGAAACACAAGGAGGACAATGGAAACTTGAAGGAATTCCAAGGTGCAGAAGTGATGGATCCAAATGAAGTGCTTATTCATGAATGCGATGTTCTTATCCCTTGTGCCTTGGGTGGAGTTCTAAACAAGTATGTCTGTCTATGTCACCTTAAAATCAAATCATCAGCATTAAAGAGTGTGTTTTTGTCAATTCCCACTTTCCAATGCATGTTTAATGCTAATCCTTCGCTCATAGTGGATTGGCATTCAACGTGACCAAATTGAGTTTCAAACACATCCAAAGTGATTTAGTTTTCTCTTTATCTTGCACACTAAAATTAAAACAGCATCCTCCGTATTTGGTTTTATCATTCCCATTGTTCTTTTAAGTTTAACTTAACACTTTGGGTCTGAAGAACTACACCTAATTTTGAGATATTATTCATGAAGGGAAAATGCTGCTGATGTGAAGGCAAAATTTATAATAGAAGCAGCAAATCACCCCACTGATCCTGATGCAGATGAGGTAAGTTTACTGACTTGCGGCTATGCTATCTTTTGAGATATATATATATATATATCTCCTGAACTTACATTACATAATGAAAGTGATTTCTTTTTGCAGATCTTGTCAAAGAAAGGAGTCATTATCTTACCCGATATTTATGCCAATGCTGGTGGAGTGACTGTGAGCTACTTTGAATGGGTTCAGGTAAATGGGATCAACATAAGCACTCAAAGCCTATCTTGAAAACCTTGCTTAAGTCTCTCTATATGCTAATCTCTCTGGCTCTGTGCTGCTTGCAGAATATTCAAGGTTTCATGTGGGATGAAGAAAAAGTGAACCGTGAGCTGAAGAAGTACATGACCAGAGCTTTCAGGGACATCAAGACAATGTGTAAAACTCATAACTGTGACTTGCGAATGGGGGCCTTCACTCTAGGAGTGAACCGCGTTGCCCGTGCTACCCTTCTGAGGGGTTGGGAAGCTTAGGTTTACTACTTCAAAAAATGTAGGATGTTACAAGTCTGTGCTTTTCTTTCTTTGTTATCCTAGTGTTAATCGAGCAACAGTAGTAATAGTCATCTGCGAGACTCAGCCAATAAAACATTATTCTCGCCATTGGCCATTGGGTATTAGGAATGAGATAAATTATGATGCATTGCTGTTCTTGAAACATGCTAATTGTGTTTTTGTTGTATTTTTATTTTGAAATCTAGTCATGGCATCAGTGGCTGATTGAAAAAAAAAAAAAATAACATCCTTACCTGACTAAACAATCTTCAACTAAGAGAAGTGTAGATTCCTTAAAACCAAAACGCACTCAAGGGTTTTATATTCTCAGCAAGTTAAAAGCATCCACTGCTTTCTTGTCAAGACGCTAAACTTGATAGATAGGATTTAAGGTCATACTGTGCTCTGGAATGCTCTCCTTCATTATCACAATTGAAAGTGATGACCATAAAAGAATGACAGGGTGCTCTATGAGAACCACTTACGTTAAAAACAATGATACATGGTTTCTATCTTAATTCTAATTCCTTGAAAATTTAGTTTTCATTTAGATGTTTCGCATTCCATAATCCTAATTGCAATTGCCCATTGAACGAGCTGAATGCTATTGATGACAGTTCAAATGTGTACAACTTTTGTATACTTTCTAGGAATGATGTTCTGCCGAGTTCAAATTAATTAACAGAGTCAAGATGACAACAAAAATGAGAATGTAAATAGAAAAAATGGTAAAAAAAAAAAAAAAAAGCTGCCAATTCCTACCAAAGTGAATTTATTTTGGAAAATGAATAGGGAAAAAATCTTTGAAACAGAAATTTAGATTTGGGAGTCATTATGATTTATGAGTAGTGAATGTGTTACGTTTGTCAAATTGACTGTAACAAGCCCAAATAATTAAGAACTACTCAAATTTGCAAAACAAACTCAGACTCGAGAAATTCCTTCATTACAAACACACAAACTTTCTGGGTCATTTGAAATACAATGTCTAATTCATATCCATGTCTTGTTTTGCACTAACAAAACTAATAGAGCACTGTATTATTAATAGACAAATGGAGGAGGGAGAACTACAAAACAGCAATTCCACTACTCATTTTTGGAAGTGCCTGAATTCTCATCCTGCCAAGTTGCTTGCCATTGCTTGTCATATAATGTAGTCTCATCAAATAGCTTCTTAAGGTTTTCAAGGTCCTCATTCTTTCGGATCACAAGTACTCCCACCACTGCTACGAACAGCAGAGTCTTGCAGAAGAAGTTGCCCATTTGATCAACTAGACCTACTCCTGTCAAGCTATCAACGAAATACGCCATGAAGAATCCTACCATCGCGGCACGGCCTGAATGATACTCAAAATAAGAGAAAAAAAAAAGTTAGGAATGAAGGTTTTCTTAGTTTTCATTATGGAATGCAAATCAAGACTGACCATTGAGTAGTTCAGCTTCGGGGAGATGGAACCTTTTCATCCATGCCCACCAAGGTACGATGGAGGTGTCGAAAACTACAGGGTTTTCATTGCTGGATGATTCCGGGTTATCCTCGAGCCATTTTCTCCTTCTAGCCTCTGAAAACAATTACATCCTTGGATGAACTATGAAGTAAAGTTTGAAGTACTTTGAGAAGTAAAAAAACAATGAAACCAACAAAATATGAATCTAATCCCACACCAAACTATCCATGTTTTACCCCTCTATCAAACAAAGGAAAATCGAAACATAAAATGAATCCATACACTGTCAGCTAGGAATGACATTGTTACTATAGATGCACTTATTATTGTAGTTTCAAGCCAGAAAGAAATCACAACTTACATCAATACAATTTGCAGCATTAAACATTAAACAAGCATTTTGTTAACAGACACAAAATGGCAAGGAGAAGAAAGCTGAAGAACAAAGGAAGTCAACGAATCTGGCATAGATATAGAGCTGGATCATGGCTGAGAAGCTATGGGGCTCTTGAACCAGGTCTTATACCTCATTTTTAACCCAAAAATTAATAAATATTAAAAATTGAAGGACCCCAGAAGAAGAAATAGCCATATATGAAGCTATAAGGCTACATACACCAACAAAGATTCCCCATTTATTCAATTTAAAAGAATTTTTAAAAAAAAGCCCTCAACTTCAATTTTAAGCAAAAATTAACAAAATTTCCAACTTGTAGCACAGTGAGTAAGGGATAACGTTACCAGCATCAATAACAGCATCCCAATCGGTGGTTCCATTTTTCAGAAACTGCTTCAAGTCCCATGTTCCCGCGACCCACCTCGGATCCACGAAACCACTTGGAACCTTAACCTCCTCGCTCTGAACCGCAACAGCAGCAGAAGCAGCAGACCCATTGGTCCCCACAGAACTATTCTCTACCGGCGCCGGAGGAGAAGGTTCCGGCACCGACCCGACCTGCTCCGGCGGCGTCTCCACGGCGGTCCCAACGCCGTTCTCAGCAGAAGCCTTCAAGGGAGAGAAAGAGAGATTCTTTGACCTGAGAGAGGAGAAAAAATTGTTCTTGTGGATAAGACGCGGTTTAGAGAGTGATGAAGAAGTGGCTGAGAAATGGGTCGGAGGAGAAAACGAGGCCATGGTGGTTGACATGCTTTGCATTTGCATTAATTTGATTGGTTTGTAATAGTGTGTGTGGTTGTGGGAATATCAGAAGAACATGGTGGTTGTGGCTGAGTTGAGTAGTAGTAACTTTGAGTTTGAGTGGGTGAGTTTTTCTGAGTTTCTATTTCTGGTTCTAGGGCTATCCTAACTTCCTAACCCACTTTCCTTCCTCAGCCTTAGAAATTATGGGCACAGCGAAACACAAAGTGTGAAGTGAAGTGAAGTGAAAAGGAAAAAAAAAAAGGTACACTCTTGCTAGCTTCGCAACTCGTTTGTCGTTTGTAGCTTCTCATAATTTCCTCATCCAATCATCTGTTGTTTTGCAAAATCTATGGATTACAATTATACCATCTTCCAACTTATTACAAAAGGGCCCATCATTTGGGAGGCATGGACATCAAATGGCCCATCAATTGGTTGCTTTCCGGAGTCCATTTTAGTGTATCAATACTCTCAAATACTCTATCTTATATAATCTATTATTATTGATTATTAGTCCAAATTTATTAAAATAAAAAATTTAAGTGGACTCATATTACTATTCATCTTCAACATTACGTGGGGTATATTGGATTAAGATTTTAAAAGATTTTTTTAATATAAAAAATATATTTTGTAAGAAATTAAAAAATTTTAAGATTTTTAAAAAAAAACTTTTGTAATTAGGATTTTGTAATTTGAATTTAATGTATTTAGAATATAGGATTTGAAAGGATTTCACGGATCTATAAGATTTGTAGAAAAAAACATTCAAAATTACTAAATACAAGGCAACAAGAGTGTGCTTGAAAATATCATTGAATATAAAATAATCACAAGTTATCATGGACTGAACTCTCTCACTTATTAATATTGTATATGAATTCCAAATCAAAGTTACAAACTGCTATTAATCATTTGTCTAACTTGAAGAATATACAAAATAAATATTCTTCCAGTTATATATGAATAGATTTGGAATTTCTTTATATTTTATCTATTAAGTTGTATATTTTTTAAAAATTAATTGCAATAATTTAGAAAGGTCTTTTAAAATTTTAACATGATTGTTTGCCTCGGCTGAATTAAAACTTCATCTAGGCTTACTTCTCTTGATTTTCATTTCATTAGGAATCTATAAAGCTAAAGGGGAATGAGATAGTGGACTACATAGGCTTATAGGTTGATTTGTAGTAATTTGGATATGAACACATCACTATTAGGATTATATAAAAAGTTTCACCTTAAAACAGATGTGGGTGGGAGATTATGTTCAAAATAGAGAGAATGAAATAAAAAAATTTGTAAAAAAAATTCTCTCGTAGTTGGATGAGATTGTTTACTGGGTTTGATATTTATATGATCAACTAAAAAGTTCATAAAATCCATCAAAATCCAATTAAAAAAAAAATTCATAAAATCTCTATGATTTTGAATAACAAATGACTTTTTTTAAGTTATTTAAAATCTCAATCGAATACCACAAGATTTCGTTGCCCTCTACAAAAAATCTTGATAATCTTAATTAAATACCATCAGATTATTTTTTATTATTTAACAATCCTAATTGAATACCCCAAGACATTTTTATAAAAAAAAAGTCATTAAAATCCTAAACAATCTTAATCCAATACATCCCCTATTGCAATTTTTTTTTTTTAGTATGGTAAATTTTCTTGGTGACTCATGTCTCATTTGTGATTATCTTATGTTTTTTTGTTTTTTGTTTTAACGAAGACTATATATTTGGTTTGAATGTGAGAAGAGGGTGAATTTTAGGAAAGTAGATAGTTGTGGATTTGAGTATATTTGGGTTTTATGGAAAAGTATTGTGGAAGTTTAAGAGAGAATAGTTGTCTTGTTGACACACAAATAATTATTAAACTTGTCCAAATTGAGTTTATTATGAATGAAGTAGTTGGTCATAAAGTTCAAGTTAACCTAACCAATTATTAAACTCATCAATATATGATGAAAGAGGATTATAGCTTCTACCACCTTTACAATAATATTGTTATTGACACCAATTATGTATAAGGTGACAAATAGAACCAACTATTATTATGACCGTCTCGTTTATCTAAAAATAAATTGATATAAGTTAGTAATTTTATATATTAGTGTTCTTCTAAGTAATAAGGTATACTATCATATTATTTTCATCAACAATAACAACAACAATATCTTATTATTGTTGTTAAACACTTTAAAAACATTCATAGTTTAAAGAGTAAGCATTTTAACAAGTATGTATAATCGATCAATGATAAGTCTTATATTACAATGGAAAATTTATTTTGATTAAAATGCGAAATTATTCATGTAATTATAAGTTAAAACTAATGTTGAAAAGAAAAAAGATAATGTCTCTAATTATTTTTCCTTAATTCTAATAACATCTAAATATTAACTGAGAAATGTGCATTCAATGGTGTGCTTGCATGTCTGTTCATATATTCAAGTAATTATCACAACGTGATGTCTAAGTTAATTATCTTGGAAAAGAAAATAAATTATGTTTTAATATATTTTTTCTATGATTTTCAATAATATCTAAATATTGACTAAAAACGTGTATTCAATATTTTTCGAGCATAATTCTAGTTAATCATTATTATAAGTTAATGTTTTCATCAATTTAAAATCTAAATTTCCACAAATATCAACCGTTGATTTTATATTGGTTTTGACCAATGAATGTGACAAATAAAACAATCATACAAGTAGTAAAATAAATAAGTAGAATATCATTTATAAAGAACTATGATATCAATTACCAATTACTACAAGAGATCACTAGTTGAATTGATTATTTAATAAATGTTTGATGTAAATCAAGCTAAAGTAAAAATGAATTTGACAATAAATGCAAACAAATCATGCACAATTACAAGATATTTACAATGGCATAACACAATAATGTGAATACAAGAGTGAATCACAACAAAATACTACCAATTTAATTTAATGAATACAATCATTCTTTATGCATGTTGAGGAACCGAAAGCCCAAACATAAAAACATTGTCAATATGTAAGGTTATAAATAAATAAAACCATGATTCTATTAAAATACATAAATTTATCGTCAATTTAGTGTTAACGATATTACGTTGGAATACACTTAATAGCGTAAGACAACAGTTTCACGTAGACATCACATAAGACATCACGAGCTTAGGGAATGAAAAAGTAGAGAGCGATGAATGAGGAAGGGGCTTGTATGGTGTTTGTAGTTGAGCGTATTTTAATTGAGGGAAAGGGTATACGCGTAGTTTTGTGTTGGGTGTGGGGCTTCAAATAGTAATAAGGGGCCCAAAACAAAAAGACACCAAATTCTAAGAGGACTAGAAAATCGGCCCAAAAAAAAATGACTGGGCCATAATCAATAAACCCAGTCTCAGAACATCCATCTAAAAGCCGTGTCTTTCTCGTATCTCCATTTCTCTCTTTCTCCTCTCACTTCACTTCACCATGGAGGTTGCCACAACAGCTTCTAGCTTCGCACTCAACAAGCCCATGCTGGCATTGCCCTCTTCTTCATCTCGAATCTCAACCTCTATCAGAGCCATGAACTCCTCCACCTCCTCCGTCGTCAGGACCTCTCTCTCCACCAACTTCGTCGCTCCTTGCGCCGGAATCAGCAGTGCCTCTAGCCTCTTCTCCGGCCACAAGCTCCGACCCTCCTCCCTCAATCCGGCGTCGTTTCGTGGCTCCAACGCCAAACGAGGCGTCGTTACTATGGTACGACTCTTTCAACTTTTCTCAACCGAGTTTCGCATTCGCGTTTCCGGTGTTGGTTTCTAATTGGATAAGAGCTTGGCGATTTAACGTGGATACTGTAATAGTTTACAATCTTATTTGGCGTGCGTATCTGTGATGATTTCGAGTGTGACATTATTGGTTTAGCCGTTTAATTTGTCACTAAGCACGCGTATGAGGTCGTAGGGTTTATAGGTTTCGTTTTGCTAGAGTTGCAGTATGTATAATCTATACAATTTGAACGTGACATGGTTTAGAGGTGTGGAATTTGACTTTGGCGGTGATTGAAGAAGAGGTTCTAAGGTTGTTTTAGAATAGAGTTTGAAGGTTAGAGATCAGGGATTTGAAATTTATCTATTAACGAGTCATGGAGGTCATCGATCACAATCTCACCCAGCAAAACCAAGTTGTTAGCAGAGAAGACACGCTTTATCAAAAATAGTCTTCTCTCGGAAGCAAAACTAGAAAATATTTTTTTGGGTGAGAAATAGAGTTAAAATAAATGTGTTTGGTTTAACAGAAACATGGAAGAAATAAAGAAGAGATAAACAAGTGAATTAAAATAGGTGACAAGTAGAATGGAAATAACTAGTGGATCCACACTTTTTTATTTCTCTCCTTTTTATTTCCTCTCCTCCCTGTTTCTTCTTCTCAAAACAAACTAACAAAGGGTAGCCAACCATTTTTTTTTTACCACATCCACATGTTCTATTTCCTTTTTGAAACCAAACATTGAATAGAAGTATAGAACTCATGTTATGTTCTGTCTTGTTCTAGCATGTTTAGTATTTACCAAAGGCCACCTTAATCCCTGAAGCAACAGAGGGTCATAAAAAGCACAGCACACCTTACCACAGAAAAATGTTAACAGTAAAATATTTGACTTTATTTCCATTGAATATCTATATAAATAAACTTCTCATTCTGCAAGCACAATGTTCATAGTACAAGTCAAAGATTATGATGTTCAATTTACACAAATGGAATATCCTAAACTACTTGTTGACTTGATGCTAAGAATCCCAAAGATTGACAGCTAGTAATTCTTTTAACATCCTGCTTACTTTACCCCCATTTATCATAGTG
Source organism: Amphicarpaea edgeworthii (assembly GCA_014843725.1). Lineage (NCBI taxonomy): Eukaryota > Viridiplantae > Streptophyta > Magnoliopsida > Fabales > Fabaceae > Amphicarpaea > Amphicarpaea edgeworthii. The sequence continues at coordinate 5,095,039 of CM026324.1, read as the reverse complement.
GATAGCAAGTTAGATGGCTGGGCTATTAGAGAATTTTCTACTCATGCTAATAAGACGATAGAGGCATGCATTGCCTGAACTAGTAAGGGCATTCCTAAGGTGCGAAGAGACACTGATCTATTTGGCACCTTGCCTTTCATGCCGTTTCTAGCCTTCTTTGTCACTTTGTCTTTATACCTGTCTTCTTGATAAGGGATAGGATTTTTATTGATGGATTCTCTTTGGTAGTCAGTGGACAGTTTCTTCAGAGTCTTTTTGGTAGGTATGTGGAGAGGTCAGGGAGCTCTTTTTTATTTTATTTTATTTGTCCTTGTTTGACTCTATGTGTATAGAGCCCATGTTATTGTTCTTCTTTTGTTGAGAACAGACTAATGTATGTAGACCTATGTTGTAATAGAAGTTGTATATGGTCATTGCTGGGCAGTTTCTCAAACAATCATTCTGTAACTTGCATGGTTCCTTAAGGTGTAAAGTTGTTTGTGCATGATTTACATATGAAGTAAATAAGTGGTATAACTTGTAAATTTGTACAATGTTTGAGGAGTGCAAGCAACACACTCTCTAACACACTCTACTATTGGTTAAAATTTATTGAAAACTACAAAATTAGACGATAGATTCATTAAATGTGAAGTGAGACCCACCAAAATTTGCAATTTACAATAAATTTCAGCCAATAATAGAGTATGTGTTCAAATGAGTGTGTTATTAGCATTTTTCACAACATTTTATAGCACATTGCAGCACAATATATGCTATCAATACTATTTATGCAGGTTTGTTGTTCTTTTTTTTTGTCTTTGGATAGGTCATTCCTTTTCAAAGAGGAAGTGCATGGGAGCAACCTCCACCAGACTTAGCTTCTTACTTGTACAAAAATCGAATTGTTTATTTGGGCATGTCTCTTGTTCCATCTGTCACTGAGTTGATACTAGCTGAATTTCTTTACCTTCAATATGAAGATGATGATAAGCCTATTTACCTATACATAAACTCCACTGGGACAACTAAGGTAATTAATGTTTCTCTATGTATTCAGCCTAGGATATTGTTTTCTCCATGAGAAATACTTTATCATAGCTTGATGTGCGTTGATAACTGATCTATTTAATTTTAAAGCATTTGCCTTATTACTGAAGTGCATACAGCAAGAGTTGCTTGATGTATAATGACGTGTTGTAAGAGTGAATAAAATGTGGAGAGGGAGGGAACTAGGGAGTGTGTGCATTAAAGGATTGATAGTGAAGTAGACGTGGCAGATGAAATTACGCAACTTCGTTAAAAATATAATTGGTTTTGTAGTGTAAATGCATTTATTTTTTAGGAATTAATAGATATATTATTATTCCCTAATGGAGTGCACCTCAATAAAATAAACTATTGCTAATCATAATCATTTTTAGATTTAGTTTAATGTTTTTATGGAGATGTAATGATGCCAAACCTCTGCCTAAGACATATACTATCATAGATAATTCAATAATGATTTAAATAGCTTAGCTAAATTAAATTAATAACATCAATAAAAAGGTGCTATATTTCTTTTTGTGTCAAAACGTAGAATTTGTATTATAAGCAGAGAGCTACCCAGTTTTATGAGAATATCATATACAACAATAACAACAGTGACTACATGAATCAATCTGAATTCTGAACTGTTGGGCTATAGTGTGACTACTTAAGAACTGCAAATAATTTTCATAAGATTCTAGAATAATGGTGCATTGGTGCTACAATCTCCATGAAAATATTCATTTGTTTAATAGATTTTTGTTTCCTTCTTTCAGGGAGGTGAGAAGTTGGGTTATGAGACTGAGGCCTTTGCAATATATGACGTGATGAGGTTGTTATCACTATGCTTTCTGTGATCTTGTCATTTATTTCTTGATCTCATTTATGTGGGGCTCTTCAACTATATACTACATAGCTGTCATTTAAATGGAAAAGAAATCTTTAACTACTGTCTTTCTTTATTTTCTCTGCTCCGCCTTGCATTGACGTTTTGGGTTGTAAGGTGGAGAAGTCCTTTTGTTGGCAGTGCTTACATAGGCACTGTGTTCAGATTTTAATAATTAGGAACCCACGAGTCCCTCTGTGGGGTGGCAGTTTGTGTGGCACTAGTACCTATATTATGCCTCCTTACCCAGGTATTTTTTCATTGAAAGCGATTATCTAGCTAATGTTGACTTTTGTAGGGTACCTTTGATGATCTCTAAATTGTATCAAGGTTTTCAACTGACTGTCAGATTTCTAAATTAGGTCTTTTTCTAAAGCTGTTCTTTTCACCGGGTGTTTCATGATTCGTGGAGCTAATATATTCAGCTTATGTACAATAACTGACCCAGTTTAGAAGTTGTTGTGAGTTTCCCAGATATGTTTTGTCATAAACTCTGTCTATGATGTCACTAAACACTGATCTGTATTTGACAACAATTTTCCCAAGTTTTGCTTTACTGCATACATTCTCCTTCTCTCTTTTTGATTAATTAATATTTCTCCCCTTGGATGTTAACAACATGATGTGAATGCCTTCCTAAAAAAAAAAACAATATGATGTGAATATCTATTAGATTTTAGTGACATGATGCTAAATGTTTATATTTATTATAGAACAGCTATGTTTACTTTTCCTGCACAACCAAAGAGAACACATCAACACATAATTTCTTTTGTTTTTAATCTATAGCTTTTTCCCAACTTGAAGAATTCTCCATAGAAAGTTTGTGTTTATATATCTAGGCAAGTTGTTTTGATACAGGTATGTCAAGCCTCCTATTTTTACTCTTTGTGTTGGTAATGCTTGGGGAGAAGCAGCGTTGCTTTTGGCTGCTGGTGCAAAGGGAAACCGTTCTGCTTTGCCATCATCAACAATAATGATAAGACAGGTTTGTTGTCAACCATTTCTTACTGTTACAAATTAAGAGGCTGTTTGGTTTGAGAAAACATTTCTTGTTTTCATTTTCTGTTTTTACTTTGTTTCCCGTTTTCAAAAGTTCAAATATGAAACTGTGAAAACAGAAAATAATAAAAAGGTGTTTTCACTTTTTTCTATACAAACATTTATAAACAGGAAATAAACTGAAAATAAGGTGGCATTTTTGTAATTAAAAGAGAAAATAAAAAAATGAAAATAGAAAACATTTTCTTAAACAAAACAACTCCTAACTATTCCAAAAACTTAAGTTGTTGGGTGCTAGTGCCTAGCACACGAATGGTCACTTCAGTTACTTAGTTTATTATATGTCTTTTGGGGATCTTTTATCCAAGCTTCTTAACTGTATGCCTTTTCAATTTGCAGCCAATTGCAAGGTTTCAAGGTCAAGCAACAGATGTTAACCTTTTAAGAAGAGAAGTCAATAATGTGAAGACAGAATTGGTAAGTACTTCAATCTAATTTTATATAGTTAAGTTTTAGTTGTAACTGATAATTGCTATCTGTAAAGCTATGTGGACCAGTGCATAATTTTGTGTTTTTAAGTCTCTTCTAAATATTGAAATGTCAGTTTGTTGAGCAGTAGCCAAACATTTGTCAGTTCCCTTCAACTGCAATGCATGAGATTATGAATTGCGTTGTATTTGGGCTTCACAATGGACTTATGCATGCTTTTGATTTAATACAGACTCTTAGGAATGTTGGTTTTACTAATTATCTTTAACAAAGGCCTGATTGAAAGATTATTGTAACAACTCAAATAGATGATGTTTATTTTTTTTAAAGGTTAATTTGTATGCAAAGCATATGGAAAAAACACCTGAGCAGATTGAAGCTGATATTCAGCGTCCAAAGTATTTTAGCCCTAGTGAAGCTCTAGAGTATGGAATCATAGATAAGGTACTTGCCATCAGACATTTTCTTTTTGTCATTTTTTTGCCTTGAAAATTAAAGTAACTGTCTTGTTGCAGGTTATATACAATGATAGGGGCTTTGAAGACCGTGGAGTTGTTTCTGACCTTAAAAAGGCACGGCTTATTTGACAGTTGGCATTTAAATTGCCATTTTCTTGGAGTTCAGGTAAAGTACATCTTGAGTCATATTACTGTATTAAACAGTTGTTCATGCAACTTCAAAATTGATTTAATGTTATCTTAAAAGAGTAACTGTCGCCTTTTTACTAAGAATTCTTTTAAATCTTGTGGTTCTTTGTTATTATTTTGCTGGGTTGTTTGTGATGCTCAGAAATTAAAAGCACATGAAGTTAGCTAGCATTGGTCAATTAAACAATCACCTGTGTTTATAATTTTTTCCATTTACACTTGGCTTTAATCATTTTGGTATTTGCCACTGTATGTGTAAAATGGGTAATTGTCTAGCTTGGTTTAATGATTGCACCAACCATGAAGTAGTGTTTCATGTTTGTGTAGAAAGGAAGCCCCAAAGCTCTTTGTGTGAACCCTTCTGGGAATATGATGCTTTCAATAAGCTTGTCACACTAAACATGTAAATAGTAAGCTTCTATTGACTGCGATATTCACAACTTCTGTAGTTTCTATTCTGTTCTATTCCACTACTAATTGCAAGCATAGCCCAGTTCATGCTATTAAGGGAGCGATTACATGTTTTCATTTAGTTTCATCTTGTTAGTTGGGTGCTTGCTTCACAACACGTGTTGAAGACAGATGTAAGGGAGACACAGGATTATGCAACTTGCACATTTGCTGGTCCGTTAGTCTTGGCTGTGTATTTTTTTGCATTATCTAATTTAAGTGGCATGTCCAGTTGTTGGATTGTGTTGTCAATATTGATGGCCATTATAACAGTGATTTGACTTGTTGCTTTTTAAAACAATACCCCCCTTTTTCCCCTTTTTCGGCATTGAATAATTATATATTTTGTTGGAGGTGGAAGAGGTGAAAAAGTAAAGATAGCGCTAAACATATTAACTATTCCTATCAAAGGCTGTTTCTGCATTGTATGGTATCATATACTATAAACGAAGAGTTGCGATTGAATGTGTAAAAATATTATTAGTGCATCATCATTAAACTCATGATATATTTCTGATGTTCCTGACTACAGCCTGACTACAGGAATTTGTGTGGAATTGGTATAGTTCTTGTGGATTCCTTATACTCTTGCAATGGTTGCTTTCTATTCTATTCTTAATAAATTTGATGTTTATAATTGAAGTAGATAAGCTGAAATGGAAGAAGATCAGCAGTCAAATTGTAGAACCGTGCCAAGCAAGTAACGTACATTGGAGTCTCATTGTTAATACCGAAGATAGGCCGAAGGATCTACCATTACTTGTTTTCTAATAGGGTTTGGTTGTACACATGATTGGTTTCTGTGGTACACATAATTGTATTCTGGTTCATTGTAGTTCAAAATGTTTTTGTCTGTATTAGTAGAACGAAACTCAAATACCACTAATGGCAATTGTTAGCAAAGTTGGAAAACAATATCGCAAATTTTAAACAGTAAGGAAATTTTGATACCTGTGGGTCATTCGGTATAATAAGTATTAATCTAATTTAAGAAATATTTCTCACTTAAATTTAGCTAATAGAATAATGTATGAAAATACACATTGATATTGGTCGAGTGTAAGGTCATTTGTTCAATTTTAGTGAATAATTATATTAGTAATTTTGGTCGAAATATGTTATTTTTTATTGAAAGAATTTACAATTTCAAAACAAGTTTTTTTTAAGGGAATTAGAAAACTTAACGGCCACTGTGTATTCTTCTTTCACATCACCTCGCTATATGATGAGATGGTAAGATATGAATATGTAAGTTTAGATTTTTATTTAACCGGAAGTAACTTTTACTTGGATAAAATGATTATGAACGTCAAAATTATTGGAGAATCATTATGAATTTTAATTTTTTTTTAAATATTTGACACAATAATATATGAGAAATGTACCTGCAATGTAAAATAATTATATAAATACAAATATCCTATTTCGCATTATTAAAGGAATTTCTATTATTCAAACAATTCATTGTGGGTAAAGGTGTAGAGCAAAATTTTTTAAAAAAAAAGTTAAATTATTCAAAGCACTATTCTCGTCCTGTGTTGCAAAGACTAGTGCGTGTAATAAGGAAGGAGGCACCAGTCCACATGGATGGCTGGACTTAAGAAGCACCTACTCCAATCCAATACATTTCAATTTTTGGTGATTCGATTTGGATTTGGATGCTTCCTTCCTTACACTTGCCCTCGTATCAATGCAAGAGTTCCGCATGCCATAAATAGAATCAAAATGCCATTATTTTGTTTATTGTTTTCAAAAATAGTTTTCTGTTTTACTTGGCAACCGTAAAATCGCTAATAACTTGGCGGCAGGCACAAATGAAGGTACCTATTATTATTGTTATCACTTTTTAATTATACAATTTAAAGTGGTTTCTTTTGAGCCCCAAGTAACAATTCAATTACAATTTGTCGATTTCATAGCGTGCCAAATAATGAATCTGTGGGTGCGTTGCAACCAACGTGGCTGCTAGAGATTTAAGTGCATGCGTGTGGAATCATGCACTCTAGTTGCTTCTTTATACGTTTCTTCATCTCTATATTTATCTTTAACAGTATTAAATATATTACAACTAATTTCATTGTTTGATAGTAACTGTTATTTAAACTTTATTTAAAGTCACTTAATTAAGTATATTGTCTTCATTTAAATCTTAACAACAATAATCATATCAGTCTCATATTATCAGGCACTAGGCAGACACAACTTAATTAATGCTGCAGTGATGCGAACATATATATATATATATAGCTGAAGATTTTATATATGCATGTATACCCTCTCCTCAGGGTTACGTATACGTATGGTTGCTGTTTGTGCTCTCACCGATTAACAAATAGGACGAAGTTGGAAAATAGTAAATGGAAAATTATACGTAACTTCCAATCAAAGTTACATCCAACTGAAAACATGTCTTAAATTGTAAATTATGTATCAAACACAAAAAGCACTCCATATCGTAATATCTGGTATTCAGAATCAGTAAACAACAGTTCGAAGAATCGGAAGAATAACTATAATAATGTCTACTAAGATAAAGAGAAAAAAAAATGGTTGTTATCATTATTATTATTATTGTATTAAATTATTAAACTTTGGATAAAATATTTGTCCGTATTCTGAACTTTGACTGGAGCTGCAATGCAAGAGTACTGTTACGATAGAATAGAACCAATTGAGTTAGGCATTTTAGCATTCTAATATTAATAATATGTAACAATATAAGAAGGACCCTGCTGGTGATTCAATATTGGTATTTGGTAGCTAGCTAGGGTCTAAAATGTACACATCATTATCCCAATCCATAGCCTCCTCGATCAAGTGGGAGAATAAGTGGACTAACACCTGTACTATCTAGACCTCAGGCCATCACTATATGTCTATAAATATGACCATATATCTCACAATTCAATATTCATTCCTGTTTCATATACTTCATTAATTACATTGGTCATTATGGAACTTCATAATATTAAGCACCTTTTTGGCCTTGCTTGTGTCATACTTCTCTTACCTGCACTGTGTAGCTCACAGGACTCTTTCACAGACTCCAGAGCAACATATTATGGTAGCCCTGATTGTTATGGGAATCCAAGTATGACCCTCCTTTTACTTCGACTTCTACTTCTAGAGCTATAGAACCATGGCATACATATATAAGTTATTTGTACCATGCATGCACATTTGTTTCCTGGCTAGGAATAAGGATATATATGCATGCTCCTCCCTTGGGATGCTTTTCACTGTGGTAGTGTGACATTATTCTGCTATTTAACATATGCCCCCATTGTTTCAACATTAAATAATTGAACACTTATTTTTTACCACAAGAGTTGTACAAAAAAAAACATTATTATTTGCAGCATGACACAAATCAAATATGATTGGTCTGCATGATATTGATAATAGTTATATTTCAGGGGGAGCTTGTGGCTTTGGCGAATATGGAAGGACAGTGAATGATGGAAGTGTGGCAGGAGTGTCTAGGCTATGGAGGAATGGAAGTGGCTGTGGTGCATGCTATCAAGTGCTTTTCTAATTCCTTTCCCTTTCCAATGATCAATATTTTTAAAAGTTTAATGATCATGCACTTCAATCACAATCCTTAGTTTATATGGTATTTTTATAAAAATTAATAGACTTATCATAAATGGTCGATTGTGATTTACTGACAATGTATGCATGATCAATGCATCACCATTAAACTCAATTTTTAATAGCCATAGTTTTGAAAAGAAGCTTGATCAACATTGGAACTATGTACATGAAAAATAAATTGCCAAGTATTTGAATTTTGAACTTATAATTGTTTATTTACCAAATGCAAACGATGATGATTAAGGCAAGGTGCAAGATTCCACAACATTGCGATGAAAATGGAGCATATGTGGTGGTAACAGACTATGGTGAGGGAGACAGAACAGACTTCATAATGAGTCCACGCGCCTACTCGAGATTGGGACGCAACGCTGATGCATCTGCAGAGTTGTTCAAATACGGTGTAGTGGATATTGAATACAGAAGAGTACCCTGCAGTTACACTGGCTATAATGTCGTGTTTAAGGTTCATGAACACAGCAGAAACCCTGACTACTTTGCTGTCGTGGTTCTCTATGTAGATGGAACATACGATGTCACCGCTGTTCAGTTGTTTCAGGTATAGTTACATTTTGTTGGTTGCAAATTGTTAATTTTGGTTGAAATAAGTTAAATCAGGCAAGTGAATCATTGAATTATATATGAAATTTATCAAAATTAATGATTTTTAATAAATTTCAACCAGTTGTAGAATCTCTTAAACAGAGGGTCATAGAGACTGTCTCTCTGGCACTGAAAATATAGACTGTCACAAATGTTAGTAGTAAAACTGGAAATACTTAAAGATATATAAATATTTACTTACAACTATGTTAAGTAGTATCTGAACGTGATTTTAAATATTAGTTCAGTTTTACTTTGTCACTCAATGTCTTACAAAATTTGATTCTTGAAAATGTTGTGAATTTTGCAGCAAGACTGCCAAGAATGGAAGCCAATGCGGAGGGCATTTGGGGCAATGTTTGACTATAGCAACCCACCAAGGGGCGAGATATACTTGAAGTTCCAAGTGAGTGGTAGTGCAGGGCTTTACTGGGTGCAGTCCAAGAATGCCATCTCTGGTGATTGGAAGGCTGGATTAACATATGACACCATGGTTCAGCTTAATTAGGAAGAAAAAAAAGCACTTTTGAAGAAAAACACTTTTAGAAATAGATAGGCACTATTATATTGGGAGGAGAATACCCATATTGTGTGTTCAAAGTCTTCAATAAAGATTAATTTCTGTTTGTGACTAGATTACATTGTAGCAATACTATGATTATAAAAAAGAAAAAAAAAAGAAATAGATAGATAGGCACTAGTAGTCATTTTGTTTCTCTTTATTGTCACTCAAAGAATGTTTGTGTGTTGTGTAGTGTGTACTGTTGTGTGTCTCTTGTTGGGGACTAAAATAATGGGGATTCATGTACTTTCCATCTTATATTACATGAATTTGAATAAAACTAATGCATTACAGTTCCCTTCATTGGTATGTGGCTTCCATTGCTATAACAATTGCCTTTTATTACATTGTTAAAATTAAACTGATATTGAGGCATATGACAATTTGCAAAATACCCTGATCCAGCCAAGCAAAGCCATCATTAATTAGTTAATTCCTAACAACTTCGGAATGGAACCTTAGAGCAATGTTACAGAGAAGAAAAGAAAAACCTTAATTCTTGCTTAATTAACACCAGTTTTGGTCCACAATAAAACAAGTGAATGCACCACATTTTTTCATAATTTCAATATCAGCAATGTAACTATAATTGTTATTAAAAACATGGTCCAAATCAAGCAGTGGTCTTTTTGGCTAACAAGTCAGAATGGACTTGAGCATAATGGTTTGGTTTGCAACCAAGGATATCAAGTGATGTCATGAAGGTTAAAGAAATGGGATAGTATTGCTGGAATGCTTGGTAGGTTAAAGAAAGGGGATATTATAATTTTATTTTTTTATTATAAATAAGGCCAAAATTTCAGTGATCGAAGATACATCCCAACAAGTTGGCATCCCGAAACCACAGAAAAACAACACTGACTGAATTGTATTAATATACCAAAAAGATATCAAAACACACGGGGAGATAAAACCAAACCCAAGGAAAACAAGTTAATGAAACCTGTAATGAGGGAACCATATCTAAGGAGCTTAGAAGAGATAAAGTTAGGGAGGGAATCCTATCAAATATATAACCAAAATTCTGTGCACCGTAAGAAGCGAGTTTATCAGCACCAACATTTATCTCACTGTAAATGTGAGAAATCTTAAATCTTAAAAGCCTAGTTAGATTTATAAAGTTAAGCAATGATTAATCAAATACTACTAGTTAAGCACTGAAATAAAGATTGTAACATGTAAGGCAATTTGGTTACACACTTAGTAACTTGGATCTCTACACTTAGTAACTTGGATCTCTATAGCAGTACACAAATATGCTATAGAATTAAGGAGACACCCTTTTCATTATGTTTATGTAGCATATTAGTATATGATTGGGGCATCTACCATTTTAATTATGTAGCATATTAGTGTATGATTAAGGGCATGCTTATATACATTATTTTAAAAAGAGTTTCAAGAGAAAAATAAGAATAAAAAATTAAAATTAATTTTTTTAATAACTAATATGTATAAATTTTTTTATATAACTTATTTTAAAAGATACAAGACGTCTATAAAATTATGAAAGAAATCAATTTAATTTTTTTTTAAAATTATTTTATTTTATTTTATTTATTTCTAAAAATCATTCAAAAATATTTATCCAAACATATTAGGGGTATTAACATGAAGTACATTATCGCCTCCTATCCATGTTACAGCTAACATAAGAAGCTCTCAAAAGTAGTGATGATGGCAAGAGGGATAGTCAAATTTTGGATATGTGAAAAAGGTTAGTCGGTAACGGTAATAAAAAGGGTCACACACCCATTTGTATTTAGTTGCTTGTTTACTCTGAATAAAAACTTGTACTTGTTTGTTTTGTCTCCCACTACCGAAAAAGAATAACTTGTACTACTACTACTTGCTTATTTGGATACGTCTCTGCTGATTTGTACCACCACAAAAAAACGCTAGAAAGTCAAATACTAACGAATAATCAACTGATTTGAGCCCATAGGCATATATATTCTTAACTTAAATTTAACTATTCATATAAACATAGTAAATATGATGTATTATGACTCCGTTTGTCGTAATTATTTTAAATAAAAGTTTAGACAAATATCCATTAATAAAAATTTCTTAAAATAAAAGTTAATTAATGAAAAAAATTAAAAATAATAAACTTTATAATAAACTAACAAGAACTGCTTATACAAAATTTATTTTTTTTTCATTTTTTTTTGAATTTCAATAAAGTTAAATTTTGAAATAATTAATATTTTTTATCAAAAAATATTAATAATTAATTTATTAATTTTATTAGTGGAAGAGTCAAATCAAAATCTTTCCATTTGATTATATTTTAATTTTAAGGAACTTTTAAGTTAAAAAAAAAAATATTAACAAAAAATTTTTTTTACTTATTTTTTTAAGTTTTCATTTTTAACTTTAATTTAAAAATAATTTATAAGTTAATATATGAAAAGAGTAAGATATAACGAATTAGTGATTATATATTCATTTAAGAGAAAGAAAAAGTAGTTTACAATTATAAGAACAACAAGGAAAAGCAAGAGCCCCTCGCCCTCGCCTTCGAATGAGTAAGAATATGGTTTCTATTACACTAACGACGAGTGTATCAAATTGCATAAGTAACAAAGTAATAAGTAACATATATTAGAAGACTTTGCAATACTTAACTAAAATCACACACGTTTTTCTATATAAACTATTAGAAATGATAATTGGTTTGAATAACAAAATTATAAATGATGAGTGTTAATTAAACAACGATTAAACTAGACAAGTTATGCCAAATAAATCTGACCCATCTCTTCATCTAACATAAATAAATAAAAAAAGCTAGACAAGTTATGAAACTCTTGGTAATTTTAACGAACACTTAGAATGCAAAAAAATTAGGTTTATCAAAATAATGGAAAACATTGGAGTTGAACTTCATGAAACCTTCTAACAATGTATCTCAAGACCATTAATCATATTTACAGTCACGGTAACATGGATCAGGATAGAAAACAATTTTTTTTTTAAGAATATTAACAAAATCAGCACTATCGTGTTGTTGGTATAGTCAATAATTGAACAAAAAGGTAGAAAGAAAGCAATTGAGAGAGAGGGATAAGATCTCACAGTGATACACTTAAATATGAGATTTTATCTGATGTAATTATTATTGTTAAGTGTAATCCAAGGGTTAAAATGATTTATTTTCATGTTCTTGTATTAAAAGTTATTTTTACTACGCAAACATGAGAACAAACTCTTTTTACACTTACATTAACATTAAAAGTAATGTGATTGAGATTAAAAGTTGTTAATTTAATCTCATCCATATGTTTTTTTTAATTTCAATCTAATGATTATTATGGTTTATTTTCATGTTCTCATTATAAATTTATTTTCATTTGAAACATCCCATATCTAAAACTTATCATCACTATCACCAAGAGTTGTCCTATTACCATAACCACTACCGTCAACATGGTTATCATCGCTAGGACTACCGTCACCGCTACCATCATGGGAGAAAATCTTAGCGGCAGTGATGATAAGTCTTGAATATTTTAGGACGTGATAAAATAATTTTTTTGAATAATTGGTAAATCTTTTTTTTTTTTAATTTTTTTGGATGCACTAAAGAGGGGAAGCAAAGAGATAAGTGAAGTAGGTGAGGTGTATGTTAATTTTTAAATGAGTGCTTTAATATTAACCGTCTAATTTAATATAATGGATGAAAACCTCTATTATTATTCTCATGTAAAAATGTAGTTCTTATACGAGTCATCCCTTATATATATATATATATATATATATAATAGCCCAAACACAAACTTAGAAGACACATCAAGATTGTTTTTTCATTCTCATATGATGCCACATCAACATAATTGTTCACGTGTCAAATTTTCTACAATACTCTTTGTAGTTAATATGTTTCTCTCTCATTCTTTTAATCTCTTATTGTAATAGAAAAGTTATAATAATATACTATAACATATCAAAAGTGAGAACCAAGTCAAGTTTCTTATAGTTTTTCACCACACTCTAATTATTTAATTATTTCTGTTTTCTATTTTCTTCTCCAATCACTCTTTTTTTTTTTTTCTAGAAGAATTTTTTTGTCAACTTTTCTTCCAGAGTTAAGATATACGTTTTATTATTTTTTTCAATTATTTAAGGTAACTAAATACATCAAATCCATGGTTAAGACCCAGTTAGCAAATATGGAGAAGAACAATTACGTAACATATCATTTTTGTGCATACATATGTTTGTAGCATCAATACAACATTTTATTATGCTTCATAAAAACAATAATTTTTGTGTATCATTTTTGAAGAATAATTATGTAACATGTCATTTTTGTGTATTGATTTAATGATATTAAAAACATATACTTAAATGAATCAATTATGCAGGAAAAAAATAACAAATAAGAGAGAAATTATTGTCAAGTGTAACATTGTGATTTTTCATAATGTGTGATTAAATCTTTGATTTAAGATACAAGAAGATTTAAATTGTAATTTATGTTATTTAATGAACTAATAAATAAAATAAAGTGTTATTGGATGTATAATGGATTTCAATGATATTTGGACTTTATTGTTATGTAAGAAGGGGTATGGTTAGATAATGTATAAGGGAAAATAAAAAAAAACTCCAAAACACTCTCAATGTATAAATACATAAAACTTATTGTTTTCAATTATCTTTTCATTTCCCTTCTCCTCTTTCAAGTTTATCTTCTTTCATGAGAGAAGTTAAACTCTTATTCTTGGTTGTTTGTTCTCTTTTTTCTTAAAGCTCCTTTGACTGTTATGAAGTGGATAAATTCTTCTCCTTTCTCCTTTGACCTCATATACACTATTTAAAAAATTAAAAAAAAATATGAAAAACTAGAGTAATGTCTTGAAAATTGAAAAAAAATCTTAAAAAACAAAAGTAATGTATTGAAATTGGAAAAGATATGAAAATTTTTAAAATATGAAAAAAGAAGAGTAAGGTCTTGAAAACTTTAAAAACAAACAAATTAAAAAACAAGAGGAATGTCTTTAAAGTTTGAAAAAAAACAAGAGTAATGCTTGAAAATTTTAAACAATATTAAAATCAAGAGGATTGTCTTGAAATTTTGAAAAATATGAAAAATAAATGTAGTGTCTTGATCTTTTTTAAAAAGTGAAAATTAAAAAAAAAAAATTAAATATAAGAGGAATGTTTTGAAAATTTGAAAATAAATGAAAATTTTAAAAATATGAAAAAACAAGAGTGATATCTTAAAAATTTGAAAAAACTAAATTTTTTTAAAAATATATTAAAAAACAAAGAGGAATGTCTTGAAGATTTGAAAAAACAAATGAATCTATGAATGATTAAAGGTTTAAAAATTGAAATCCCAGATGATTCAGTGTTTCTTAAATGAAACCAAATTGATTTAAGGTTTCATAAATAAAACTTCAATAATTCATGGTTTCAAAAATAAAATCTTAAATGATTTAAGGTTTCACAAATAAACCCACAATTATTTAGGGTTTTAATAAATGAAACCCTAAATTGCAATCATAAATATTTAGGGTTTTATTAATGACAACCTAAATTAAAACCCTAAATAATTAAGGTTTCATAAATAAAAACATAAATTTAAACCCTAAATATTAAGGGATTCATAAATAAAACCTTTAATTTAAACTATTAATATTTTCTTTTTCATAAATGAAACACCAAATCAAAACCCTAATTATTTAGAATTTCTTTAATGAAACCTTGAATTTAGGGTTTCATTAAAGAAATCCTAAAACACACCTTAAATTGAAACCATGAATATTTAAAATTTCGTAAACAAAATCCTAAATTTTAGGGTTTCATAAATAACAACCTAAATTCAAAACATAAATATTTAGGGTTTTATTGATCAAATCCTAAATTTTATCCTAAATTGAAACCCTAAATATTTAGAATTTCATAAACCAAACCTCAATTATTTAGGATTTCATTAGTCAAACCCTAAATTAAAATCCTAAATAATTAAAGTTTCATTGATGACAACCTAAATTGAAACAAAAAATAATTAGGATTTCATAAATAAAACCCTAAATTTAAACCCTAATTATTTATGATTTCTTTAATGAAACCATTAATAATCTGTGTTTCATATTTAAAACACTAAATCTAAACCCTAATTATTTAGGGTTTCATTAAACAAAACCTTAACACTCACCTTAAATTGAAACTCTATATATTTAAGGTTTTGTGAAAAAAAATCCTAAATATTTATAATTTCATAAATGAAACCCTAAATTCAAAACATAAATATTTATAGTTTCATTAATTAAAGTCTAAATTGAAACCCTGAATAATTAAAGTTTCATTAATGACAACCTAAATTGAAACTCTAAATAATTAGTGTTTCATAAATAAAACCGTAAATTTAAACCCTAATTATTTATGATTTCTTTAATGAAACCCTTAATTAAAATAATTAATAATTTGTGTTTCATAATTGAAACACTAAATCAAAACCCTAATTATTTAAAGTTTCTTTAATGAAACCCTTAGAGTTTCATTAAAGAAAACCCTAACGCTCACCCTAAATTGAAACCCCAAATATTTAAGATTTCGTGAAAAAAATCCTAAATATTTAGAATTTCATAAATGAAACCCTGTTCAAAACATAAATATTTTCAGTTTCATTAATCAAAGTATAAATTGAAACCTTGCATAATTAAAGTTTCATTAATGATAACCTGAATTGAAACCCTAGATATTTAGGGTTTCATAAATTAAACATTAAATTGAGACCATAAATATTTAAGGTTTCATTAATGAATCCATACTTATTTAGAAATTCATTAATGGAACGATAAATTGTAACTATAAATATTTAGGGTGCCAGAAATAAACCCTTAAATATTTTGGGTTTTGATAAATGAAGTCCTAAATTTAAGCCATAAATATTTAGGATTTCATAAACAAAACCTCAATTATTTTGATTTCATTAATGACATCTTAAATTGAAACCCTAAATAATTAAAATTTCATTAATGACAACCAAATTTGAAACCCGAAATAATAAGAGTTTTATAAATAAATCCCTTAATTGAAACCCTACTTGTTTAGGGTTTCTTTCATAAAATTATAATTATTTAGGGTTTCATTAATGAAACAATAGCTATTTAGTTTTTCACTAATGAAATTCTATAACTCACCCTAACTTAAAACCTTGAATTTTTAAGGTTTCGTAAATAAAATCCAAAATATTAAGGGTTTCATATGAAACCTAAATTGAAGACATATATATTTAAGGTTTAATGGATTAACCATAATTATTTAAGGTTTCATAAATGAAACATTAAATTGAAACCCTAAATATTTAAGGTTTTATAAATGTAACATTAAATCAAAACCCTAAATATTTAAGGTTTCCTTAGTTGTAGAAACCTAAATGGAAACCCAAAATATTTAGGGTTACAATAATTAAACCCTAAATTTCATCCTAAATTGAAACCCTACATATTTATGAAACCCTAAATATTTAGAGTTTCATAAATTAAACATTAAATTGAAACCCTAAATATTTAAGGCTTTATTAATGAATCCTTACTTATTTTGGAATTCATTAATGGAATCGTAAATTGTAACCTTAAATATTTAGGATTTTGATAAATAAACCCCTAAATATTTAAGGTTTTGATAAATAAAACCCTAAATATTTAGAGTTTCATAAACAAACCTCAATTATTTAAGGTTTAATTAATGACATCTTAAATTAAAACCCTAAATAATTAAAATTTCATTAATGATAGACAAAATTTAAACCTTTAAGTCACTAGTTGACCTGTATGACCTGATTTATATTGAAAAAAATTAAAAATATTTATTATATAAAATTTTTAATTTATAAAAGTTTATTTAATTAATCTTTAATGTTATTTAAAGTTATTTAATTTATTCTTCCTTTATTTTTTAGCATCTCCTATTATTAGTTGTAATTTTTTTTTATATATATTTCACTTTTTATTTTATAAATCACACCCTTTATTTTACTTTTATTCAAAATACTAAATTCTTGTTGAGAACACAAGAAATAATGAATAAATATATGATAATAAATAAAATTTATGTGAAAGATATATATATATATATATATATATATATATATATAAAAATGTTTTACAATTGTTATCAATTAGATTATTGATTTAGTGGTTACTTTGGCATTTAAAAACTAAAAAGGTGTGGGTTCAAATCCTAGTTTTTCCAAAATTTGTCTAACTTTTATTTAAATTAACTAATTAAGCAAAAGGGTAATTTAGGAATAAAAAAGGGTAATGATGTTATTAGCAAAAAAATTAAATAATTATTTTTATTTAAATAATTACTAATTAAAAAAAAAAAAGAGTCAATGTTAAAAATAACAATCAACACCTCTAAATTAATGGAGGGGCCAAAACTACTTGATTTTGAAAGCAAAGGAATCAAAATTGTGAATTTTAAACTAGGGGACCAAAATTGCGGATTTAAGAAAGTAGAAGGACCAAAACTACAATTAAGCCTTAATAATAAGGGTTTCCTAAATAAAACCCTTCATCAAAACCCTAGTTATTTAATGTTTATTTAATAAAACTCTAATTATTTATGGTTTATTTAATGAAACCCTAATTATTTAATGTTTTGTAGTGTTTCATTAATGAAACCCTAACACTCGCCCTAACTTTAAATCTTGAATATTTAGGATTTTGTAAATAAAATCCCAAATAATAAGAGTTTCATAAATAAAACATTAAATTGAAATCCTAAATATTTAGGGTTTCATAAGTAAACATTAAATTAAAACTCCAAATTGAAATCCTAAATATTTATGAACACCTAAATATTTAGGGTTTTATAAATAAACATTAAATTAAAACCATAACTATTTAATGTTTCATTAATAAATCTTTACTTATTTAGGATTTCATTAATGAACCCTAAATTATAACCTTAAATATTTAAGTTGTCATAAATAAACCCTTTATGATTTTGATAAATGAAACCTTAAATATTTAGGATTTCATAAATGAAATCTCAAGTACATTAATGATATCTTAAATTGAAACCTTAAATATTTAGGGTTTCATAAATAAAATACTTAATTGAAGCCATTAATAACTTGTGTATCATAAATGAAACCCTAATTATTTAGTGTTTCATAAATAAAATACTAATTATTTAGGGTTTCTTTAATGAAACCCTAAAACTCACCTTAAATTGAAACCCTAAATATTTAAGGTTTTGTAAATAAATCCCAAATATTTAAAGTTTCATAAACAAAACCCTAAATTTTAAAACATAAATATTTAGGGTTTCATTGATTAAATTATAAATTGAAACCCTAAATATTTATGGTTTCTTAAATAACACCTTAAATATTTAAGACTTCAATAATTAAACCTTAAATTTCATCATTAATTAAAATCCTAAATATTTATGAACCCTAAATATATAAGTTTTAATAAACTACACTTTAAATTAAAATCCTAAATACTGTAGGTTTCATTAATGAATCCTTACTTATTTAAAAATTCATTAATGGAACTGTAAAATATAATCTTAAATATTTTGGGTGTCATAAATAAACCCTTAAATATTTAGGATTTTGATAAATAAAATCCTAAATTTAAACCATAAATATTTAGGTTTTCATAAATAAAACCTCAATTATTTAGGGTTTCATTAATGATATCCTAAATTAAACCCTAAATAATTAAAATTTCATTAATGACAACCTAAATTGAAGCCCTAAATAATAAGGGTTTCATAAATAAAACTCTTAATAAAAATCCTAATTATTTAAGGTTTCTTTAATAAAACTCTAATTATTTGGGTTTTCATTATTGAAACCCTAATTATTTAGTGTTTCATTAATGAAACCTTAAAATTGACCCAAACTTAAAACCTTGAATATTTAAGGTTTCATAAATAAAATTCTAAATATTAAGGGTTTCATAAATGAAATCCTAAATTCAAAACATATATATTTAAAGTTTCATTGATTATCCTTAACTATTTAAGATTTCATAAATGAGACATTAAATCAAAACCCAAAATATTTAGGGTTTCATTAATGTAAACCTAAAATATTTATGGTTTCATAAAGAAACCCCTAAGTATTTAAGGTTTTGATAATTAAAACCCTAAATATTTAAGGTTGCAATAATTAAACCCTAAATTTAATCATAAATTGAAACCCTAAATATTTAGGGTTTCATAAATTAAAAATTAAAATAAGGTTTCATTAACAAATTCCTACATATTTAAGAATTGATTGATGAAACCGTAAATTGTAACCTTAAATATTTATGGTGTCATAAATAAACCTTTAATTATTTAAAATTTTGATAAATGAAACCCTAAATTTAAATCATAAATATTAATTATTTAAGGTTTCATTAATGACATCCTAAATTGAAATCCTAAATTATTAAAATTTCATTAATTATAGCTTAAATTGAAATCCTAAATAATAAGGTTTCATAAATAAAATCCTTAATAAAAACCTTAATTGTTTAGAGTTTCTTTAATAAAACTTTAATTATTAAGGGTTTCATTAATGAAACCCTAAATATTTATGGTTACAATAATTAAACCCTAAATTTTATCGAAAATGTAAACTTTAAATATTTAAGGTTTCATAAATTAAATAATAAATGAAAACCCTAAATATTTAAGGATACATTAATGAACCCCTACTTATTTAGGATTTTATTAATGGAACTGTAAATTGTAACTTTAAATATTTATGGTGTCATAAATAAACTCCTTATGTTTTTGATAAATAAAACCTTAAATTTAAATAATAAATATTTAAGATTTTATAAATGAAACCTCAATTATTTACCTTCCTTCCTTCTATGGGTGCAGAAATGTGAAAACAAATCTGAAAAATCTATTGGTTCGGGATCTACTGCAAGGAATCAAGTAATGTTAAAAATGCCAAGAGAATGCGTGGGCATGACAGCCAAAATCAAAATTTGCCAGGTTGGCTGAAAATTTTATGTCAACAAAGAAAAACCAAAAATATTCACAACTTCACATAACCTCCCTTGCAAAATGCTAAATATATGTTGAGCTTTTACTTCGAGACATGTTATTAAGACAATTGTGTTACTGTTCTTCTGTTACTAGCTGTTGGTTTTCTCTGCTGTTTATTGTTTAATTGAAGAACCATTCTCGACACTAATCAAGTAATCATGCGAATTTCAGAATTGAAGACAACAATGAGGAGCCCCAAAAGGGTGATCATAATAAAGCCTAGCTACGAGGGCAAAGAAGTTGTAGAAGAAGGCTCTAGCTTCAGTCCAAAAAGCCTCTTTGCTTTACCCCATGGTGTTGGTGGCTTGCACATGCTGGATTCTTTCAACTTTGTTGGCGAGAGTTCCGAGGATTTGCTGTTAGAGGTGCCATCTAACGGTTCTTTTCCTCAGGCGGAGCTCCTGCACCCGTCTTTAAGCTACGGTGCTCCTCAGGTCGGCACCACCACTAGTAGCTCGGTACACTTGCCTATTACTCATCCTTAACTAATCTTTACTAGGTTACTTGGATGGGTATGGACAAAATATTTAGTCATAATAAGGGTCCATATGATTTGCATCTGAAACACCAAAATTTCCTGTACAAGAGATATGATGATGGTTGGGTTTTTGTTTCCATGCAACCTTGAGCTTGAATTGCCAAAGGATGGAAGTTGAATGGCCTTTTTTATTTTTGTATAGATTGTAACATATAGCATGAAATTCGGAATGATCTTCTCTGGAGTTTTGTATGCAATTGTAGTTTATGTTTTATGAATGATTTTCACAACCTTTTATTTCTTAATAGGTTTAAATCATAACACTCCAAACTATATAATAAGATGACACAAGTTTTATGGGATGGATTAGAAAGATGTTGACAATTATTCTATCTTAAGTACTTTTAAAGCATATTTTTATTGAGATCAAAGTCGAAGACTATGAGTGTTCCCCAACTCATTGCATAAGAGACTAATCCTACTCATAGTGTGTGAATATCGTTGGCCCAAAGGAAATTTGCACACAATAGGAATTGAATACTAGATCTCTCGCTAAACAGATCATTTCTTCCACAAGTGAACGCTAAAACTTTTGAGTTACTTTTAAGGGAATAATGGTAGTGTACTTCAGACAATCACAACCCCTTATTTATAATAAATCAATTGACTTATATAAAATTATTTTAAAAGTCATATAAATGAGAGGTTGTGATTATCTAATAGTATAAAACTTAGTTACACGTACACTATCCTTATTCTCTACTTTTAAAGCATATGACATCAATGTATTTAACATTCTAGAGGTACTTTGACTTCATGCAATCCTAGGTCAACTAATTAGTTGCATGTCAAAGTTGAAATACGTCAACAATAAAATTCTCATCTTATTAGACTTATTGACTTATTTAAAAACCAAATTTTAAAGATACTATTCCTTATAAAATCTTTTAATTGTTTTTTTTTTCTCTCTCTCAATTCTTGGTTTTCCATTACTTGCTTTTACAAGGCTAAACGTTATACAATCTATTTTTCACACCAAAGCTTCCAGCAATAACCTTTGCATTTGTCCAAACTATCATAATTTTTGACACTTTTTTAACAAGTTTTATCAAAATTACTAAAATTTGTTCTATTTGTTCAAAACAAGACTCGTGATTGAAACACTAGTTCAAGGTTCAATGGTCTAATTATAATTGACCAGTTTTATATTTTTTAATAGGCTTAATTGTTGTTTTAGTCCACTTACTTTCTCAAATCTGTAATTTTGATTCCCTAGTTTAAAATTTATAATTTTGATCTCTTTACTTTCAAAATCAAGTACTTTTGGTACCTTCGTTAATTTTGACGCATTGACAGTTATCTTTAACGTTGACATTTTTTTATTGTAATTAAAAATTATTTAAATAAAATTAATTAGTTAATTTTTTTTTCTAATGACATAATTACCCTTTTTTTTATTCTTAAGTTACCATTTGATTTAATTAGTTAATTTAAATATGTTAGAATAATCACTAAGCCAATGATCTAATTAATAATTATTATGAAAGATTTATATATTTATTTATTATTTATTGTGTTCTCAACAAGAATTTAGTATTTTGAATAAAAGTAAAATAAAAGGAGTAATTTATAAATTAAAAAGTGAAATACATAAAATAAATTACAACTAATAATAGGAGATGTTAAAAAGTAAAGGAAGAATAAATTAAATAACTTTTAATAATATTAAAGATTAATTAAATAAAATTTTATAAATTTAAAATTTGTATATAATAAATATTTTTAATTTTTTTCAATATAGGTTGGGTTATACGGGTCAACTAGTGACTGACTAGTTCGAAGAATGACCCATTGATCTAGTGTTTTGATTGGTTCGATTATCAGTTCAAATTTTAAAACTATGACAGAGAGACGTCAAGAGAAATGTCGAAACACCGAAATTATTTAAATTATTCTTCATTTATTTTTTAACATCTCCTATTATTATTTGTAATTTTTTAATATATGTTTCACTTTTTATTTTATAAATCGCTCCTTTTATTTAATTTTATTCAAATTACTAAAATCTTGTTAAGAATACAAGAAATAATAAATAAATATATGATAATAAATAAAATTTATGTGAAAGATTTATATATATAAATGTTTTGTAGTAGTTATTAATTAGATCATTGACTTATTGGTTATTCTAACATTTGAAAACTAAAGAGAGCTAAATTTAAATCTTAATTTTGTCAAAACTTACTTAACTTTTTATTTAAATTAACTAATTAAATCAAAGGAAAATTTATGAATAAAAAAGGGTAATTATGTCATTAGTAAAAAAAATTAACTGATTAATTTTATTTAAATAATTATTAATTATAATAAAAAAAATAAATCAACGTTAAAGATAACAGTTAACGTTTCAAAATTAACGAATAACCAAAAATGTTTGATTTTGAAAGTAAGGAGATCAAAATTGTAGATTTTAAACTAGAAAGACCAAAATTACAAATTTAAAAAAGTTGGGAAATAAAATTGTAATTAAGCCTTTTAAATATTATATCAGTTATTTATCAATTTTGAGATGCATTGGATTTTTTAAGTAAACAAATCGGCAAATTCAGTTTGATTTTCAAAACAATGCTACACATACAATCATTCTATATCTTGTTTCAAGTAGAAAAAATGTAAAAGAAATTATGAGTCTCTAATCAAGGTTGAAAGTATATTAGAGGGTTTTATCCAAAAATATCGTGAGCAAAAGTGGGAGCATGAGACTAGTGTCCGGATCTAGAAATTTTATGCTGTGGGGGGTAATACTCATACAAATAAATGGGGCAATATTAATAATATTTTTCAACATTTTTATACTACATTTTAAGTTATAGCTACAATTTGTAATTATACATGCATATTACATTTAAAAAAAATTAAAGTTAGTAGGAGCAATTGGCCCAATAATGGGGAACAATAACCAAAACTCGAGTGAAAATCAAAGAAGTCTGTAGTTAGGTAATTGTTTTGGTAAGCTTATTCAAAAGTGTTTCTAGGATTAAAAAAAAAAAAAAATGAATTGAGTTTTTTTTATAAGTTAAAATTATCTTTTTTTATTAGTTAATTTATAAAAATTTTCTCGTATAATTTTTTTAATTTTTTTAAAATATGTAGGACTTTCACATATTAACTAATACATAAACTAATTTTAATTTTAAAAAAAAATTATTTTAATTTTTTATTTATTTTCTTTTCTATAGACGCTTATAAAGAAGCTTACACAACTATAAATATATGTAATAGTATTATTTAACTTATAAGTGTATATGGTTGAGTTGAATTAAATTCATTATCCAATCTGATCAAAATTCTATGAGATGGGTTAAGTCATACTTTTACAAATTCATTAACAAATTCAATCCAAATCAATCCAACCATAAATAAGTTGAGTAAATCAAGTTTAAATATTTTTAAAATAATTTTTATTTTATAAAATTTTAAATTTTTTAAACAACAATTTTTTTCTCTCTAAAGTTTTATAAATACATAATAAGACCAAACTTAGATTATATTTGATTAAAACCAATAGTTTCAATGCTAATACAATGTTTTATTTTAGATAGAAATTAAATATTGTATCAGCATAATAAAACATTAAAAAATCACGGTAGAAAAAAACACAACACATAAAAAAATATTAAATTATTTGTGATTTAATTTAATAAACCATGTTATTAAAAAATGACAGTGTTTTGTATTTAATAGTCTAGTTTAAATATATATAATAAATTTACTAATATATTATGTATTGAGTTAGACGAGTCACAAATTAAAAAAAAAAATAAAAAAATAGACTCTATTATTCAATCCCTTTATTGTTCGAGTCTGAAAAGTTAGATCAAATTTGATCCAAACTTCAAAATAATTTGATATGAATTCATGAGTTTTCCAAACTCGTGAACACCGCGTACTTGAATATCGGTATCTATGATTTTCATTCCCATTCGTTTTGGTTATTGTACCCATGTTTTTGTTCTTACCTATGCTCATCTTTTGATTTTTATATAGATTGATCTTTGAAGGCTAGATTTAAAAAAAAATAAAAAAATCAAACTTATCATCCCTACCTGACTAACCAAACACACTATCATCCAAATGCAAATATTGAACTAAAATCCAGATAACTCATAGGTAAATCTTATTTAAACAACGCATCCAAAAAAAAAAATCTTAATAATTAAACATAAAATCCTAATCATACATATTTTTTTTCTTTCAGCTAGATATATCTTAATTATAAAAAGATAAAATCTCTGGAAAAAAAAATTCCAATGTAAAAGATAAGATCTTGAAAAACTAAAAGATATTATTCCATTAAAAATCCAATCTTAAATGATAAAAAAAGATAAGATCTCAATATCAAAATAATCCAAACTAATATATAATCCTAATCTATTGAAAACATAATAACATCGCCAAAAGGTGAAGGAACATTGTCTTTTCTTTTCTGTGTGTTTCCAAACGTTGCTGATCGAAGCTCCTCTCTCTCTCTGATGGAAAACAAAGATTACGCCTTTGTTGTTGAGTCTCAGAATAGAAAGCGCAAACGTTTTGGCATTCGTGATTTCCCAGATGGGTGTAGCGCATTTGCCTCAAGGATTGATGAGGTTCTTTGTTTTGGTTCTGAATTCTCCGATGGCCAGATAATACTAGCTGTTTTCAATGCTCGTTTGAAGAAGGCTAGAACTAAAATTACAAAGACTTTTCTTCCAAGAAATGCAATCAGAGACTTTCCTCCTTTTTGCGGACCACATGCTTATAAATTTCAAGCCATTGAGAATGATACTGATTGTGATGATGCAGAAGATGGATCCATATGCTTCGAACAGGGGATCAGTGAGTGTACTTTGAGTTTATTCTGAAGTGAAGTGAATGTTTCAATAAGAAAGTGAAGAAACGTGTTATAAACTATGTTCATTATAACTCCATGTGTACACATTTATGTACTTATTTTATTTATGTACCTATTTTAATAATAGTTGTTTAACGGTACACATTTATGTGCTTATTTATTTATGTACCTATTTTGTGCCTATAATAACTATATCCTTATAAGTCATAATTATTTTTCTCTAGTTTAAGATAAAACAAACGATTTTTTTTTTTAAATTAGTAAAAAAAACTAAAAATAATTTATTAAACTATTATAATTATTTAAAATTTCTTTCAAATATTTTAAAATGTAAATAATCTTTTTACAGGTAGAGGGAAAATTATGACTGTTTCTACTTTTTATAGAATTAGATGATTCTAATATTTGACCTGATCAAGCCCCAAGCGATGACAATTGGTTGATCAGTTTCGTTCAAATGAATAAATATCTGTGGGTTCATTTCAAGTTTCAACAAAATTAAATTTGCTCGTTAGATATTTTCGTGCGTGTGGAACCTAGCTTGCACAATAATCAACCGTAGTTGTACATTAAAAAAAAAAAAAAACAACCGTAGTTGCGCGTGTACAGTGTCATCTCATTTATCTATTATCTATCTATAATGTTATATAATATTATAGTATTTAAACTAATTTTATTATTTGATGCTTTGTTATTTAAATTTTATCTTAAAGTACAAATATGATTTTGTAAAAATAAATAAATTTAGTAGAATAATTACAATCCAGTGAAACAATTAGTAATTAATTATGAATACATTATATTTTTAATCTCTATAAATTTTCTTAAATTTGATTTTAATCCTTCAAAAATATTTTTTGTTGATTTTAGTTCTAATAATTTATTTATTTTTAAAATGATCTCTACCACTACTTAATTACTTATGATATGACGTGATACGTTTCTAAATATATGTCACTTCAAGATATCAAGATAATAACTAATGCAACATATATATTTAAATTCTTACACATCATTATTAAGCAGTATACCATGAACAATTTTAAAAGATTTTTAAATTTATGAGAAAAAAATAACAAATAAATTTATTTATAATTACAACTAAAAAATGTCAATAATCACTCATATTTAAAATCATTTCAAATCTTACAAATTAAAATTCTATTATGTAAATAATAAAACAATGGGGCTTTGATATGATGCATACAAACATACACAGTAAGCAATATACCTCTAATATTATCTTTGAATCATATTATCTCTTACTATTATTTTTTTTGTAATGAATAAATGATACTCCATATTGATTAAAACGCTTTATGTGTGTCTAGTTAATTAAAATGAGTTTCCCCAAATAAAAAATGAAATTGACATATTTAATAAATAAATTTCACATAAATTTGGCCGAATAAGAGAGAAAGTATATATATATATATATATAAGTGTTGTGATTTAACATTTATCGTCATTAACTTTGACCCAACAAACGAACTTTGACAATTAATAGCATTGGACCCCTGATTTTTTTTTTTTTTGTTCTTGTCTTACAGTTTTGTTCTTGTTTGGACCCCTGATTTAACAAAATACATGCTAAATACTACTCCGCGTAGTAGGTTAGTTCAATTCAAAGGTTATTAAAGTAATAGTTTTTTTTTTTTATATACATATTTTCTTTTCAACATTTACGGCTTCATCAATAAAGAGTGCACTCAGGTGATTTAGTAGAATTTCACAAAATATTAATAAATTATTACACAGGGCATTTAAATATTAAAGGGTACATTGTTTTCCATTTTTCAAGGTTATCCACAAGTCTCAGTAAAGAAAAAGAAAAGGTTGTCCAATAGTCCAATCGGTTGATCAATTTTTAGACAATTGGAAAATCAACCTCACACATCATTACCTGAACCACGTGATGTAGATATATGCCAATAATATATCCCATGGAGTCATGGTTAATTTTTTTTTTCTTAAGGTACCAGGTCGGATATTTCGTATATAATATAGAATTTACCTAACTCAGAATGAAATAGTCCTGGTCTAGAGGAGGCGATACGTGCACTGTCACATAGAGTAATTAAGAATTAAGAAGAAGGAGCAAGTAATAGAAAACAAATGACGAAGTCAAAAATCATTTTCAACCATCCAAACTTAATTAAAACATGCCCAAATATTTATATTAACTATAAAAGATTAGTGTCATAATCTTGTATTTATTTAGAAACAATTTCATTATTTAAAGGCTAAATAAATGATAATGTACTTTATATAATAATTATTTTTACTGCTTGTTAAATATAAATGACACGTAGAATTTGCTATTAAGAATATTTTAGGGACCAGTAAAAAAAGAACATTTACGGGAATTCCTACATTCGAAAATATTTAATTTAAAAACAACGACCAGCAAGCAAATCAAAATTAAGGCAAACTGGGGGTAATAGTTATTATTTTATTACGCAGTCAAAGACATAACTATTATTTTATTACAATTCTTTTCTGTATGTTTACGCGCTTTGATTAGAAATTTCTATCCAGATTCTGAAGCTAGTGGAGCAGCAATCCATGGACCATGCATGGATCGATCTTCCCATTAAAATTATCAGTTTAATTAATTAGGTATATTATAAAATTAAAAAAAAAAAACAAAAAAACCATAAAATTCAATAAGTCTCACCTTTTATTTATGAATGTCTCTTAATTTCATATTTTTAAATAAAGTCTAACTAACCAGTAAAACAAAACTTACAAATAATAAAATATATTTTGAATTTTTTTTTTAAATGTATTTTTAATCTTCTTTAGAAAAAAAAAATGACTATATACTATACCGTGTAAAAACATAATTTTTACAAATTATGTAATATATAATCAATGAAATAGTAGATCACCATTGTCATTTGTCAATATATCTTTATCTAATTATCTACTTGATCCAGTCTGAGTGATTATATGTACACATCATCATTCATATCCTCCAGCATATATATAATACTATAGACGCCAAGGTGGAGAAAATTAAGGTAGGCTATGTATCACGCTGTTATATGCATCTAGACCTAAGGTTGTACTATAAATACATCACCCTATCCTTGTTTCCTATCTCATAATAAACCCTTCTACTTTCATCTCATTAATTTTCATTTCTTAGTGTCTATCCCGTTTTAATTCTCTCCTATATATCTTCGCATCATTTAGACATGGAGCTTAGTTTTAAGCACCAACTTGGCCTCGTTTGTGTCATACTGCTCTTTCCTGCACTGTGCTACTGCCAGGAATATACCAAATCCAGGGCAACCTTTTACGGTACCTCTGATGGCTATGGGACTCCAAGTATGTCACCCTCCTCTTCTACCTATCTATCTTATCTTATTCTAGATAAAATATGTATTCATCTTATGTGCTTGTAAAATTATCGATCCTGCACCGAGAGAGTTTAGCTAAATTAGTTGAACCATATATATGAATGTTATAAATTCTCTTAGTATTATCTTCGATTCCTACTAATAAAAAAACATCAAACTGCATAATAATATATGCAGAATCCATGTTTTAGGAGGAGGAAGGAAGCACATTTGCATGCTTCACTAAGATTTTGAAACCAAATAATTGACTGATAAATATGCATGCTAGCTTCTGTTTTAAGATGGTTTTTACATATTTTAGAATATTACAAAGTGTGCACTGTGACATGTCAGTTGATCACATAACAAATTGGTATTATGTATATATATTTTAGCCGGAGCTTGTGGCTTTGGAGAATATGGAAGAACAATGAATTGGTATGATGGAAGAGTCGCAGGGGTGTCTGGGCTATATAGAAATGGAGCTGGCTGTGGCACATGTTATCAGGTACTACCTACTTTTCTTTCCTAATTTTCTTTTTCAACGATCAATGAAACAAAATATTTATATAAACGACCGTTATGTGGTTAGTGTATGTTTATTAAACTCTTTAATATAAAAAATGATGATGGTGATTGATTTTCAGGTAAGGTGTCTAGTAGCAGAGTTATGTGACACGAATGGAGCATACCTGGTGGCAACAGACCAAGGTTATGGAGACAGAACAGACTTCGTGATGAGCCCACGCGCCTTCTCAAAATTGGGACGCGATCAATATTCATCTGAAGAGCTTCAGAAATACGGAACAGTGGATATTGAATACAAAAGGGTTCCATGCACATACACCGGCAATGTCTTGTTCCACATCGACGAATCTAGCTCCAACCCTGGCTACTTTGCTTTGGTCATTCTCAACGTAAATGGAATTCACGACATCACTGCTGTTGAAATCTATCAGGTATGTATAACTAACTTAGATTATTATTATATAATTATTTATATAATATATATGATAATTTTAATCATTGTTTTCAATGTTACAGGCGGAGTCTCGACAGTGGAAGTCACTTAACAGGAACCATGGAGCAGTGTTTGACTTTCCTAACCCACCGAGTGGTGAAATCCGGTTGAGGTTTAAGGTGAGTGGCATGTCTGGTTGGGTGGATCCTAAGATTGTTATACCTAGTAACTGGAAGCCTGGGAATACTTATGCCACCGAGGTTCAGCTTAATTAATTAAATACAAATTAAAGAGTCTCAGGATCATACTATAAATAATTGGCACTTCTATTCATGATCAGTTTGTTTCTGATAATGTGTCACTCAATGTTTTACACTTTTATTGTCAAAGGGATTGAATAAAGGGGCATTCATGTACCTTTTGTATTTAAGATTACATGTAATATCAATGAAATAAAATTGTCTCTTGTTGTTAACCTCAGGTGTATTATGTGTTTGGTATATAGCAGCAACAAATTTCTACGTCTCCATAATCTTAGCTTTGGAACGTGTTTTAATGGTATACGACGAACATATATACTATTAGAAAATTTATAAGTTGACTAATTAATTTGTTAGAATACAAATAAGCTATTAAAAAAAATGCTTGGTTAAGGGCTTAAAGCTAGTTAGGAAAAAAAAAAATAATGTTTGTACTGTACTCCCTCCAAACCTATATGTAACAAAAAAAAAAACTAACTTACACAGGTATTAGAAAAATTGGTTAATGTCATTTAATTTAACAACAAAATATTTCTTTTCCTAAAATTTTATTTATTGGAATTTAGTATCAAATATTAAAAAAAAAGGTTTATTTAAACTAAAATTACCATTAATTGAGTGATATTTTTGGAATGACATGTGATTAAATAAGAGTTCAAGCTAGTTAAATTTACTTTTGTTGCTTCTATTTAAGTCCGGGAGAGATCGAGTGTGATTTATAAATTATTACACCTGGTTGTATAATTGAAAAAGTAGAATGCGACAATTTGTTATGATGAAGGTGGAATTGACAATTTAATGGAGTGAAGGTGTACTTAAAATATAATTTCACAACCTAATTTGACAAGTATGGTGATTAACTAGTCAAGTAATAACAAGTATAGGATTGTCCCATAAACGGCATAAAGATTAGCTTGAGAGCACAATGTTGTAATCTTTGACATTAGTTAAACGTTGAAAGTTAAGTTGTTAGTTGTAAAAATTAAATCTACCTAATTTGAACTTCGACATCAAATTGACACAGAAACCTCAAATAAGCTTGACAACAAACTTAAAGTAAATCAGGTTTTTTTTTTACTCCTAACTTCTAGTCTTGCGCAAACAAACTCAAAGCATACCAAACAATTTGTAATCACTTCTATTACGTACATTTCTATCTTCATATTTTTTTTTCTTTATTTTCTTTCCTCTATATCTATTCCAATTCTTATCCAAACAAAATAAAATGTAGTTGCCGATTTCCAAATGCGTCGCACTCAATTTGATTAACAGCTTCAAACATTTCACCATTTTTTTTTGTTTTAAGAAAACACAACATGTAAACAATTTTATTTTATTCATATTATTACATGTAAACAATAGGTGGATCCCCTTTATTCCAACCCTTTTACAATAAAAAAAAAACGTTATCATCAATAACAAATAACATTGACAGTACTACTAATTACTAACAAACAGAGTAATCTGTTGTTGGGATCCTAAAGTGCTTTTTAATTTCTTTTCAACTAAAATTGAACCTTAGTGTCATAAGTAGCTCCAGGCTTCCAATTAGCAGGGATTTTCTTCACCAGCTTCCAATTAAAGCCCACTTTAAACCTCAAGAGGATCTCACCACTCGGTGGGTTTGCAAAGTCAAACACTGCCCCATAGGACCTTCGCAGTGGTTCCCATCGTTGCTCACTCTTCTGCACAAATACAAATTAATTAAACTAACTAATCTATCTATCTATATAATTAACAAAGTTGCAGTTTATATCTAATAGAAGTAATTTAGAAATTGCATGTATGAGAACAACTATATATGTTTGTATTATATACCTGCCACATTTGAACATCAGTGACGTCGTATTTTCCATTTACAAAGAGAATGACTACAGCGAAGTAACCAGGGTTGCTGCTAGTTTCCTTGATATGAAACAAGACATTGTTGCTGGTGTATTTGCAGGGAACCCTTTTGTATTCAATGTCCACTGTGCCCTTTTTCTTAATTTCTTCGGATGCAATCTTGTTGAGTCCCAAACCTGAGAAGGCGCGTGGACTCATGATGAAGTCTGTTCTGTCTCCATAACCCTGATCTGTTGCCACTAGGGTTACTCCATTCACATCGCATAATTTTGGTATTTTGCACCTTACCTGAATCATCATCATCATTTTTATTTCTTGATAAATTAATTACTAGTTTTTAATACATAATTAGTGCAAAATACTTGGGGAGTGCATATATATTTCATTGGCAAATGTTATAAATTAAAATAAAAAAAAATTGTTTACCAAAAAAAAAGAAATTAAAGTACGTACCTGATAGCATGCACCACAGGCAGCACCATTCCTCCATAACCCAGACACACCTGCGACTCTTCCACCATACCCATCCATGAACCTTCCAAATTCGCCAAAGCCACAAGCTCCAGCTGATATGTGTATTCATAATTTTTGTTATGTGATACTGCACACCCTAGCTATAATTTAGTAGTATTCATAACAATTGAGTTTTAGAAGCACATACTTGGAGTCCCGTAGCCATCAGGGGTACCATAATAGGTTGCTCTTGATTTCGTGAAATATTCTTGGCAGTTGCACAGTGCAGGGAAGAGCAATATGACACAAACAAGCCTAAAACCGAGTTCCATATCAGTGAAAATATGAGAGAAATATAGGAAGTAATTACGAGATAGTGACCAATGCGATAATGATCGAGATTGGAGTGGAAGCAAAGATTTGGAGTCGTATTTATAATACAGCCTTTGGCCTTACTCTACATCCTGTTTACTTTTGTTTTGAGTTGGCGTACGTTTCTTTTCTAAATTACTTAAATAATATTGCGGGTTCTGTGAACTGATTTTGAATAGCAAAGTCTACGTTTGATTTTTATTTTTTTATTATTTTTTTGTTGGATAAACAGGCAAAATCAGAACCCATTCTTGTTTCATGCATAATTTAGAAATTTTGGCATATTTTGTTTGAATCCAACTTGGTTGAAAAATAGTTTATTTTAGATAATTTTTAACATTTAAAATTGATTATGAATAAGAATTTTGAGATAAAATAATTAATAATCATCTTTGCTTTTATTTAAAAATTAATTTTAATAAAAATTATTTAAATATAATTTTTAAATCATTTATAACTAAAATCAAATTTGTAAAATCAATTCTATTTAAAATCATTTTTATTTAATGCCCAACTAAACACACAATAACTTGATTATACCAATTTCAATTCGGATTATTTGGATGACAATCATTTCAATTTAAAAACCATTCTAATAATTTGATTATTCAAGTTATTAAATCTTTCCTTGTATAAGTTGTATGACAATCATTGCATACCATTGTAGTATAAAGTTGCATGACATTTAATTACAAATTAAACCTTTATTTTATATAAGTTAATTATTATACTCAAACTCTCCTACCAGTAATAGGTTATTAAAATCGTATCTTAAAGTATAAAAATGTTTTACTATATTAATTATAATTAAATGAAATTGTAAATAATTGAGTATATATATATACCCAGTTATAACTATCATTGTAAATCAATATATTATTATACTGAAACTAATTAATTATTATAGTTTTAAAGACATTAGATAACTGAATTACTTGTTGAATTATTGAGTTATTAATTAGTTGGATTACATGAATCATATATATTAAAAAATTCTAAGAAAATTTAACTTCTAGATTTTATAATTTAAAATTTTATAAAAGAATTTATTATACTTTGAAAAATCGAAACACACCATTTCACTCATAGACCTGTCTAATAACCCATTTAATTTGACTAGTTCGACCAGTTTTTGGATCACCGGCGAATCCCTTAGAAAACTGACAATGTCACATTAGATTACACTAATTCCATAGCATTTTCAATCCAATTAACAATCACTACAATTCAGTTATGTCACTGGGTTTCCAGTCAGGTCAATTCCACAGATCACTGAAGCCAATTTTCATAACATTAATTAATTGTTGTAAAATCTTATCTCATTTAAATAATAAAATAATATGGTCTGGATATAATATATATACACAAAGGGTGTTAAAGGTTCCTTCAATTTTCTGTTTCCTCGTAGCCTTTTGATTTTGACCCAACAAACAAAACCTTTGACAATTAATATTCATATATAGTTTAAAAGCAAGTGTTTTACAAAAGAGTGATGATATATACTTGAACACTACATAGACATCCTTTGTTTGACTCTCTATCACATCAAATAATAAATAAAAAAAGTGATTCAAACTTAGAATATAATGCCCAAATTTCTCATTTAATCTACGCATCTAAACCGTTAATGGTGTACGTTCTGATTTTGTGTGCTTATCCAAAAGATCGAGTTTTCATCCGTTGATTTTTCTATTCATCAAAACCAGTGAACACAGTACCCAGAATCCGAAATATTTAACTAATAATAAAAAAGCCTACTAAAAAAACAAGGGAAACAATTAAGACTATACCATGAAGCTACACTATAAATAGGACCCATTACATCTTTGCCTCATATCTCAAAGCATTCTCTCATTTTCACATGCATTATTAGCCTGTCACATTGATCATTCTTAATTACCTGCTGCAGTTTTCTCCTTTGAGCCTGAGAATTTGTCTTGTCACTTTGGCATGGAACCAAGTTTTAAGCACCAACCTGGGCTTGTTTGTGTGATATTGCTCTTCCCTGCACTGTGTAGCTGCAACCAGTACTTTACGAACTCCAGAGCAAGCTATTATAATACCCCTGATGCCCTTGGAAATCCAAGTAAGCAAACTTTCTCCTCTTTCAGCTATAGCTACACCAAATTTATGATCTTGTTTTGTGTAAAATTAATAAATAGTTTGTATCACGTTAATTTGTTTGCAGGCTAGCTAGCTAGGAATTAGATTGTGTTATATA
The DNA here is from genome assembly GCA_014843725.1 of Amphicarpaea edgeworthii. NCBI lineage: Eukaryota > Viridiplantae > Streptophyta > Magnoliopsida > Fabales > Fabaceae > Amphicarpaea > Amphicarpaea edgeworthii. Next base: position 5,059,948 of record CM026324.1, on the reverse strand, counting down.
TCATATTTTGGGTGGGGGCAGGAAGCACATTTGCACTAAGCCTTTATATATTTTGAAACTAGCTAGATACTGTTTTCTACCTATCAAATTGATGCATTAAATTTGGCAGTGTGGCATATCAATCATATCATACTATTCTTCTATAACATTAACAAACTAATATTTATCTTAAAAAAAACACAAGTAATTTGATGGACCAATTGGTATAATATTTTAGGTGGAGCTTGTGGCTTTGAAGAATATGGAAGAACGATTAATAATGGCAGTGTAGCAGCCGTATCAGGAATATGGAGGGATGGAGCTGGCTGTGGCACATGTTATTGGGTACTTTTCTTTCCTTTTCTTCTTTGAGTACTCGATTATCATTTATCATATCTATACTAGATGTCTAATGCATATATTTATCCTTCTACTAAATATTGTTGTTAATATAAATAAATGATGAGTTAGGTACGCTGCAAAATTCCACAATACTGCGGGAAAGGAGTGCAGGTGGTGGCGACAGACCATGGTTCAGGAGACAGAACAGACTTCATAATGAGCAAACGTGGATTCTCAGGATTGGCACGCAACGAAGCTGCTTCTAAAGAGCTTTTCAAACGCGGGGTGGTGGATATTGCATTCACTAGGGTTCCCTGTAACTACCCTGGTAACATTAAGCTCCGTGTCCAGAAGAGCAGCAAAAACCCTGGCTATTTTGCTGTCCTTCTTCTCAACGTAAATGGAGTACAAGACATCACTGCTGTTGAGATGTGGCAGGTATAAAAGTTAACAAACTCTCCATACATTCTTGTTTGTTATTGAAGGAAAGTATAAAACTATTTTACGTAGGAAGTATAAAACATTAAGACCTTTTTTCATTTTGAAATTAATAGATAGCAACTGCAACTTTTCTATATCTATATTGGCTTTAATGGTAGTTTAGTTAGTTTAATATAATACTTGAGAGTGTTTCCGTGTGTAGTTGAATTGAATTACTTTGGTTGTTGAAATGTTGTGTAGAGAGGGCAGAAACGATGGGAGCCATTACGCAGGGTTTATGGGGCAGTATTTGACTATGCAAACCCACCTAGTGGTGCAATTCTGTTGAGGTTTCAAGTTGACTATAGATATTGGCTGCATTCAAATAATCCTATCCCTGCTAATTGGAAGTATGAAGCTACTTATGATACCAAAGTTCAGATTTATTAGAAAGGAATAAATGAAGTTAAATATGCACTTATTAGTAGCAATCCCAGGAAAATGTTACAAATAATACTTAAGTATTAGTATTAATTAATTATTCCGTTTGTTTGTTATAAGTGTCTTTAAATGTTGTTTGTTGTTAATTTACTTGCGTAAAATATAAAAAGAACTAGAATAATGTGATTGATGTATTTAAATTTCCATGCAGTTAAGATTACATGGAATATGAATAAAATACTATGGTTTGATGTTGTTAAATTTTAATTTATGTTGTCTATTTTAGTATATAATTATTGAAAAATGAGTATCATTCAGCCTAATGGGTTATATTTAAACACTTGAATGAATTAAATTTTATATCTCCAGACTGTAGTACTGTCTGGTTACAACTCCCTAATGTTTGTTAAGATTACATGTTAGATGAGTTTATCGTTATTTCATTATTTCTACTGAACCAAAATTTTGTTATAAACTTATAATCATCTGCTTAATGCTAAAATTTGACCAAATTAACTCAAAATGTTTGTGACAAGAATGATTTAACTTGATTTGTGGACATAATAGTATATTATTAGAGTATTCACTATATAGTTTAAAATATATAAAAAAATATTAATATAAATATAATATCATGAATTTGGCGGCATTCGTAATAGCCAGTCCGATGAATTTGGGGATTTTGAAAGGGAGGAACTTTTTTCGGATTTGGGTGAGTTGCCGGTGAAAAAATCCAAACTTTCGGAGCATGGTTTGGAGTTTGATTCTTCAGGGGGATGTTTGGGAGTTCAATCGCAGAAAGTGGAAGAGGGTGTGGGGAATGGTAAAGGGAAACTGGTTTCTGAGGAAAATGAAATTTTGGATGTTAGCTTGTTGAGTGAATCTCACAAGTCAAGTGATGGGGAACCAAGGCTGCGTGGTAGTTTGAAGAATGCAGTTTGATGGATTTTTTGTTGCTATGCTTATCCCAAAGTGGAGAAATGGAAGGCAAGTGGTATCTTGAAAGATGGTCTGAATTGTATATTTTGTCCTTAGAATGGTAGGATTCTAATTTCTAATTTCTGTCTGGTTTGGATGTTGTTTTGTCTCTTGTAATTGTGGTCCAAACCTTTGAATTAAGAACACCAACTTCTTATGTATGTGTCCTTTGTGTTGTGGCTGGTTACATTTAGAAATTAATTTCTATGCACCTTTTAGTTAGATTACTTTACTTGAATTTGCATATGTGAAATTGAGTTATGGTTTGATTCTATTTTTACCTTAACTCGGTTCATATCATAGTGCATACCTCACTTTCACATATTAATTAAAAATACAAGTTGCTACATATATTCATCATTCTGAAAATATTTGATGTATTTTACACCAGATTGATTTAACTGTAGCAACATTTCTTTCGATCATTCAATGAGTTTGGTTCCTATCATTTTCCTTGGCATTTCATTGTTTCTAACTTCCCATTCAAACCCAAGGACAAGAAAAACAGGAATTCAAAATTAACACTCTTTTACCTCTTTAAACACAACTTTTTAGTTGTTATTTTAGTAAGAGGCTATCATAAATTCATAATGTTTAGTTTAAAGGAAGAAAACTCAGAAGAATCTCTCTCCCCTTATTTACTCAATCTTCCTCCCCATATTTACTCAAAACTCAAAAGCAACTAACACAGTCAGTCTAGTGAAGTAGGAAGATATTTCTTCGGTTAATTAACAGTAGGTTTTAAAAACATTTATTTGCATAAAATTAAGAATTAAATAAAAAAAATTTATAAGAACTAGAATTGAAATTGACTAGGAGAAACATGTAATTGAACCTTTCATAGTTTCATCAAAAAAGTCAAGCTACAAAGCTTACATGGTCTAAGAACGTATGAAAACAAAACCATATGGCATATGGTCTAAGAACAAGAAAACATGTGTAACAGAGTAAGTAATAATAGACAAGAAACAAAGTCAAAGAAAAAACCAAGGGAAAAAAAGTTACACATGGAGTTGTAATGAACATAGTTTATAACACGTTTCTTCACTTTCTTATTGAAACATTCACTTCACTTCAGAATAAACTCAAAGTACACTCACTGATCCCCTGTTCGAAGCATATGGATCCATCTTCTGCATCATCACAATCAGTATCATTCTCAATGGCTTGAAATTTATAAGCATGTGGTCCGCAAAAAGGAGGAAAGTCTCTGATTGCATTTCTTGGAAGAAAAGTCTTTGTAATTTTAGTTCTAGCCTTCTTCAAACGAGCATTGAAAACAGCTAGTATTATCTGGCCATCGGAGAATTCAGAACCAAAACAAAGAACCTCATCAATCCTTGAGGCAAATGCGCTACACCCATCTGGGAAATCACGAATGCCAAAACGTTTGCGCTTTCTATTCTGAGACTCAACAACAAAGGCGTAATCTTTGTTTTCCATCAGAGAGAGAGAGGAGCTTCGATCAGCAACGTTTGGAAACACACAGAAAAGAAAAGACAATGTTCCTTCACCTTTTGGCGATGTTATTATGTTTTCAATAGATTAGGATTATATATTAGTTTGGATTATTTTGATATTGAGATCTTATCTTTTTTTATCATTTAAGATTGGATTTTTAATGGAATAATATCTTTTAGTTTTTCAAGATCTTATCTTTTACATTGGAATTTTTTTTTTCCAGAGATTTTATCTTTTTATAATTAAGATATATCTAGCTGAAAGAAAAAAAAATATGTATGATTAGGATTTTATGTTTAATTATTAAGATTTTTTTTTTTGGATGCGTTGTTTAAATAAGATTTACCTATGAGTTATCTGGATTTTAGTTCAATATTTGCATTTGGATGATAGTGTGTTTGGTTAGTCAGGTAGGGATGATAAGTTTGATTTTTTTATTTTTTTTTAAATCTAGCCTTCAAAGATCAATCTATATAAAAATCAAAAGATGAGCATAGGTAAGAACAAAAACATGGGTACAATAACCAAAACGAATGGGAATGAAAATCATAGATACCGATATTCAAGTACGCGGTGTTCACGAGTTTGGAAAACTCATGAATTCATATCAAATTATTTTGAAGTTTGGATCAAATTTGATCTAACTTTTCAGACTCGAACAATAAAGGGATCGGATAACAGGTCTAATTTTTTTGAATTTGTGACCCGTCTAATTCAATGCATAATATATTATTAAATTTATCATATATATTTAAACTAGACTATTAAATACAAAACACTGTAACTTTTTAATAACATGATTTATTAAATTAAATCACAAATGATATGTTTTTTTTCTACTGTGATTTTTTAATGTTTTATTATGCTGATATAATATTTAATTTCTATCTAAAATAAAATATTGTATTAGCATTGAAACTATTCATTTAATCAAATATAATTTCAATTTGGTCTCTTTCAAACATATTTAGTTATTATGTATTTATAAAACTTAGAGAAAAAAAATTGCTTGTTTAAAAAAAAATTATAAAATAAAAATTATTTTTAAAATACTCAAACTTTGATTAACCCAACCTATTTATGATCGGATTAGTTTGCATTGAATCTATCAATAAATTTACAAAAATACACTCAACCCACTTTGTAAAATTTTAATTAGATTGGATAACAAATTTAGTTCAACCCAACCCATATACACTCCTAAGTTAAGTAATGCTATTAGGTATATTTGTGTAAGCTTCTTTAGAAGTGTCAATAGGAGAAGAAAATTAAAAAAAAAAATTGAAATAAATTTTTTCATAAATTAAAATTAGTTTGTGTATTAGTTAATATATAAAAGTCCTACATATTTTAAAAAAATTATATGAAAAAACTTTTACAAATTAACTAATAAAAAAATATAATTTTAACTTATAAAAAAAAACTCAATTCATTTTTTTTCTTATTCTTTTTATCCTAGAAACACTTTTGAATAAGCTTACAAAACAATTACCTGACTATAGACTTCTTTGATTTTCACTCATGAGTTTTGGTTATTGTTCCCCATTATTGGGCGCAATTGCTCCTACTAACTTTAATTTTTTTTTAAATGTAATATGCATATATAATTACAAATTGTAGCTATAATTTAAAATGTAGTATAAAAATGTTGAAAAATATTATTAATATTGCCCCAGTTATTTGTATGAGTATTACCCCCACAACATAAAATTTCTGGATCGGGACACTAGTCTCATGCTCTCACTTTTGCTCACAGTATTTTTGGATAAAACCCTCTAATACACTTTCAACCTTGACTAGAGACTTTTTACATTGTTTCTACTTGAAACAAGATATAGAATGATTGTATGGGTAGCATTGTTTTGAAAATCTGAATCTGCCGATTCGTTTACTTAAAAAATCCAATGCATCTCAAAATTGATATAATATTAAAAAATATAAAACTGGTCAAGTACAATTAGACCATTGAACCTTGAATCAGTGATTCAATCATAAGTCTAGTTTTGAAAACATAGAACAGATTTTAGTGATTTTAATAAAAACTTGTTAAAAAAAAATGTGTCAAAAAAATTATGATAGTTTGGACATGCAAAGGTTATTGCTGGAAGCTTTAGTGTGAAAAATAGATTATATAACTTTTAGCCTTGTAAAAGCAAGTAATGGAAAACCAAGAATAGAGAAAGAAAAAAAAACAATTAAAAGATTTTGGTTTTTACCTAAGTCAATAAGTCTAATAAGATGAGAATTTTATTGTTGACGTATATCAACTTTGACATATAACTAATTAGTTGACGTAGGAATGCATGAAGTCAAAGTACCTCTAGAATGTCAAATAAATGGATATCATATTTAAAAGTAGAGAATAAGGATAGTGCATTAACAGAGTAACAAAATTTTATATTATTAGACAATCACAACCCTTCATTTATACGACTTTTAAAATAAATTTATATAAGTCAATTAACTTAACATAAATAAGAGGTTGTAATTGTCTGACAATATAAAACTTTGTTATACTGTCAGTGCGCTACCCTTATTCCCTTAAAAGTAACTCAAAAGTTTTAGCACAGCAGTGCAAGCTCTTACGTTCACTTGTGGGGAAAAACAATCTGTTTAACGGGAGATCTAGTATTCAATTCCTATTGTGTGCAAAATTCATTTGGACTAACGGTATTTACACACTGCATGTAAGATTAGTCTTTTATGCAGTGGATTGAGGAATACTCGTGGTCTCCGACTCCGACCTCAATAAAAATATGCTTTAAAAGTACTTAAGACAAAATAATTGTTGAGTTCTTTCTAATCCATCACATAAAGCTTGTGTCATCTTATTATTTAGTTTGGAGTGTTATGATTTAAACCTATTGAGAAATAAAAGGTTGTGAAAATCATTCACAAAACATAAACTACAATTGCATACAAAACTCCGGAGAAGATCATTCCGAATTTCATGCTATATGTTACAATCTATACAAAAATAAAAAAGGCCATTCAACTTCCATCCTTTGGCAATCCAAGCTCAAGGTTGCAAGGAAACAAAAACACAACCATCATCATATCTCTTGTACAGGAAATTTTGGTGTTTCAGATGCAAATCATATGGACCCTATTATGACTAAATATTCTGTCCATACCCATCCAAGTAACCTAGTAAAGATTAGTTAAGGATGAGTAATAGGCAAGTGTACCGAGCTACTAGTGGTGGTGCTGACCTGAGGAGCACCGTAGCTTAAAGACGGGTGCAGGAGCTCCGCCTGAGGAAAAGAACCGTTAGATGGCACCTCTAACAGCAAATCCTCGGAACTCTCGCCAACAAAGTTGCAAGAATCCAGCATGTGCAAGCCGCCAACACCATGGGGTAAAGCAAAGAGGCTTTTTGGACTGAAGCTAGAGCCTTCTTCTACAACTTCTTTGCCCTCGTAGCTAGGCTTTATTATGATCACCCTTTTGGGGCTCCTCATTGTTGTCTTCAATTCTGAAATTCGCATGATTACTTGATTAGTCTCGAGAATGGTTCTTCAATTAAACAATAAAAAGCAGAGAAAACCAACAGCTAGTAACAGAAGAACAGTAACACAATTGTCTTAATAACATGTCTCGAAGTAAAAGCTCAACATATATTTAGCATTTTGCAAGGGAGGTTATGTGAAGTTGTGAATATTTTTGGTTTTTCTTTGTTGACATAAAATTTTCAGCCAACCTGGAAAATTTTGATTTTGGCTGTCATGCTCACGTATTCTCTTGGCATTTTTAACATTACTTGATTCCTTCGCAGTGGATCCCGAACCAATAGATTTTCCAGATTTGTTTTCACATTTCTGCACCCATAGAAGGAAGCAATGTAAATAATATGAGTGTTCAAGACCAAACCATCCAATCAAAGCTGAAAAAATGTGAACCATGAAACTTGAAAAATTAACTGGATTGAATCAGGTTTTGGATCCAAATTTGAAAACTAAATCAAATTTTATAGATTATACACTGTAAAATGATATTTTACATCAGAATTTTTTATATTATTAATACCTAATGTAAGAAATTCCCTATTGTACCATCAAATCATGCTTAATTCCGCTCTTGGTTTTGGATATAAATTTGTTTGACATTTTCTAAACTATATTCAGAATTTAGATATATATTTTGATGTATTTGTTTAAACTTGTGTTTAGTGTGTTTGAAGAATTAGTTTTAGGCTTATATTTGATATACTTACATGAGTTTCCATATTAAAAAATTAACAAAATACTAATCCGATCCAAATCAATTTGGATTGGATAAACATTTTAAATCAAATTGATCACACGATATTATAACAAAACTAAATACATAAGATTTGTTAGCTTTTTTCCTTCTCAAAACTAATCCAAATCAAATTGGAGACCATCCTTGAATGTGATAAGTACTGATATAAAATAATTTTTCAACACAAAAGCATTAGTATCTAAATAATAAAACCAGTACAAACCTTGAGGAAATTATAGTGTTCTACCCATTTTGACTTTGACAGATTAGATAACACAAGCCTTTTTAATGTCTTCCATTCTTCAGGTTTTGCCCCCAACGAAGAGATGCCAAAGACACCTTCCCCGAGAAGTTGCTGAAAATAAGTTAAGTTCTCCTTGAATTGGAAGCTATTGAACATGTTTCTAAGGCTGCAAATACAACAAAACAATCAGTCACTAATGTAGGACTCAGTCCAGATATCTTCTATGCCCTCAACATTTGGATATCTGATTTACTACAGAAGTATTTTATTCAGGCATCAAATGGCAGGACATTGAAATGAAATATGGATAGTTTTGTTACTTCAGAAAATTCTAATTGAATGAGGACTCAAATGAAATGCCTTAATTTTCTTGGAATACAACATTTATAGCATATGTGGATTTAGAATTGCAATCCCCTCCTCCCTTTTGAAAGAACAGACTTCAAACTTAAAGCATTAGGAAAAGAGTATTCTATCATAAATAATGATAAAATTCAGTTCAAACAAGAGTAACAGATTCTAACCTATCAGGAAATTTAGCAGTATCAACCACTGGGAGATACTTCAGTAATTGCTGCTGCTCTTCACTTGTCAAGTTTCTCATAAACTCCTCGTAGTTGACTACATCCTAACCAAACATAATAGCAACCCATATATGGTTATAAATACGTTTGCAGAACAATACAATAGTCACAATACATGACCCAAAAAACATGATTGTATTATTTATGGAAAACGAATATTGCCTGTTTTCTAAAGAAATTTAAAATCATATTTAAAACTCAGTTGCTATCTTGAAAGTCCTGAGAGTAGTTACATGAATGAAGAATTTAATAAAAGATTCCGAAACAGATTATGTGTGTGTGCATACATGTGTGAGAGAGAGTAAATTTCCACACACTAATTGATAGTATTGGTGCAAAAACATGGGCAACTCACATTTAAATCAATTGAGCACAGTGGTGAATCATGATTTCCAGGAACTTGTAGTTTTTCAAGTTGAGGCTTGTCCCTGAAATTTACAAAAAAAAAAAAAAAAGAGTAAATTTTCTGTCACCAAAACAATTTCCACACATGTATCTCTGATTTCTTCACAACGCCACAGGTATAATGACAATCCTTAAAGTTGAGATCCTCATACCCTCGAATTTATGCTAGTACAAGAATTTATCTGTTTTTAGCCATAATAGACAAAATGAAACTTTTTTATTATATTAATGCTCCTGCATAACTGACTAGAATAATGAAAGATTGTAAACTGGTGTGGGAAAACATGCCTTTCAAGTTTCTCTTGTTGCATGATTTGGCCAGCTGAGTTTTTGATCTTTACAACTCCATGAGATGAGAAGTTCATGCCAATGCGATCACTATAAATAGGAATGGTACTAGAAAATGAATGAGATTCATTCATTAGGCATTGTTTATTATCAACTGAGAGAGAGCTAGCTTCGGACTCTTCATCACGAGCTATAGAGCTAGGATGCCTGATGAGAATGCTTCCATGTCCTATCTCAACAGAGACCATTGGTGTATCACTATCAAAAAGAAGATCCTCTTCAGAAGATGCAGAAAAACAAGACTGTTGTTCATGAAGAATAGTACACAGGTCTCGTGTGAGCTTCTCAACAGATGAAGGCTTTGGACGACCTGCACATGTCCTCTTTTTTGAAGGCACCATGGCATCCCAGACCACTGACTGAGCAGGACCTAAATTAACCAAATTATCTATGTTAGAATTATATGCTTTTATCAAAGAAACAAAGGAATCTGTTTTGAACTGCATTAACAAGTTATGAAGAACTAGACATGTTATGTCATGTATGCAAAACTTGACATTTTACTCCAAAATAAAGTGTTGATAAGGGAATACAGATATATACTAATAGATAATTGATAATCCATGCTTAATTGTACACCTTGCCATCAAAATTGTTTTGAGATAAAACTGGATCTTCATTATGAAAAAAAAACTTTAAATCACTTTTGAATTCTTAAAAGCACAATTGTATGTATAATGTACAATTAGAATTAGTATTAACTTGTTTTCTTCCAGGAAAAACAAGGCCTTGTGAGTGGATCCTCAATTCCACAATTTTTATTTTTCCTTTACCCCCCATTTCATTATCCAGTTATTGATTAAGCTCACATAAATCAGGACTGTCATTAAAACCCATACTATTTCAATGGAAAGGACAATGCTGCCATAATCAGTTATGAAGAAAAATCTTCCAATGAAATCAGCAAACAGTTATTGTTCAACCTGTCAAATCACTAGCATCTGTGCCACCAAATTGAACACAGCTCTCTGAGTTAGAGACAGCTGACCCTGAGCTTGATCTATTGCTTGTATCTTCATCCACAACCTTTCGGTATCCTTGATTATAATCAGGAACAAACCCTCCAGATGCATCATTATCATAATTCTGCTTTCGCTTGACCAATTTCACTTCTTTGTTCTTATTTAATGATATGCTCTTCACCCTAGAAATCTTTTGATCCTCATATTCAACAGTTTCTGCCCGAGCGTGCAAAGGGGTATAATTTGCAAGTGTTCCCTTTGTCCTCCATCGAGATCCACATGCATTGCATAGTACTGGCTTCTCAGGTGGCCCATTACGCCAGAGTGGTGTGCCTATTGCAAGGCTTATGTGTTAGAAAATCTATTAAATTTAAAAAATCTTGCAAACATGAACAGAAGTATCTTTGATTGAATACAAAACTAGCAATCACATATTCATATTTAGCAGATATACTAGAAAACTGAACTGGACAAACACCTTAAGGTTGAGACAGCATTATCTGTCAGTGTTCATCAATCATTATCATAAAGAACTAGACAGTCCTGCTTGAATGATTGACTATCTGTGCCAACTATCAACCAGTTTAAATATTTTTAGATATCGCATAGCAATATCCCTTTAGCAAGGAAAACTAGATCTTAGTCTACACTCCACATTTCACAAGCAGATATGGGTAAACTCAAATTAAGAATACATGTAGGATGGTAGGAAGACAATGCATTTGAACCAAAACAATTAACATTTATCTGCTCAGTATAGCGCCAACAATGCTAAGGGAATCTAACTGGAAATTCTCATTTTTTGGGACTGAAATCATTGTGTTCTCAAACACTGGAACTTGAGTTTTGAAGTGCACACCAATAGCAATGACTTCAACACTTGAACACCATTTTCAAGGTTTATCAGAAAAACAATGAACATCTCCGAGGTTTAAGTTGCGGGATAAGTTCTATCAAGGTGATCAGTATAATTGAGAAAGGCTGAAAATATAATAATGAATGATCATAGCAATATTTTTTTCCCAGCCAGAAGGCAATGGAGTAACACTCATCTGAAGAAGGATGAATACAATGCATACAAAGTGACAACAAATAACTCTGCAAAATCCTTTCAGAAAAGGAATGGATTAACTATGGACATTCTGCAAAAGCACAATTGTGCTACTTTCTTTTTCCCTCTAATGTCCACATAATCCAAATGCGAATCAGTGGAGAGTGAGTTGACTCTTCTGATAAAAGATCATTTAGATCAATAGGTGTTGTTCTGCTTATTGAGAAAAAAATCCATTCTAATATTCAATCGAAAGCTTAATTTTGCACCAATTACATTTGCACATACGTCAGAAATAGTCAAGGAAAGCAAAGAGCCACTTAATGAGTGACACAGAACACATCAAGGATGAAGTCAATAGAATTCAATTCTCATGAACTTCCATTTCCAAATATTCTGGGCAACAAGAACATTGGTATGGTTGAATTCTAATACATCCAAAACAGAGAACATTACACTAAATTTTCCCATTTGTTCATATTGCCCAGCAACTCTTCCTTGCGCAAATCTCTATTTTTTTTATATCAAAACCATTACCCATGGCATCGGTTGCAAGACAAAATTCAAACTAAAAGAGGAAAATTTTCAAAAAACCAACAACTCGACGAAAAAACTGCAAACAAAAAATTGCAAATTGGAGAAACATGAACTCACTTGTAACTCCACAGTGATAGCAAGGCCCTTGCTTGCCCATGTCTCAAACTTTTCCTCAAGTAAAGGAAGAGAAAAAAAAATTGCAGAAAAAAGGGGCAAAGCAAAATAATTTATTGACAAAAAGAAGAAAAAAAATTGGAAATTTACTGAAAATATAACAGTTATTTTGAAGGCTTTTGTATTAGTGGGTGTTGGAGGCTTAATTCTGCAGCAAACCCAGAAGCCAGTTTGCAAAAATAAATAAAAGCAGAAAAGCCAATAGACCCAGAAGAGTTTTTTTTGAGTTTTACAGTCCTTAAAAAAAAAAAAAACACCCCACAAATCAAATAGAATTACAGAGATTGATAACTGGGTGTTGTAGCTAGGAATCTGTACAAAATCCAATGGAAGAGAAAAAGAAACCGTGAAGGAATCTCACAAATGACAGAGAAAAAAGAAGAGGAGAAGAAGGGAAGGTGCAATGGAGAGAGAGACAGAAAGAGAGAGGAAGGTCTGTGTATGTGACCTCTTGTTGTATTGTACAAGAAGTAAATGACCAGCTTTTTTTCTTTCTCTTTCTTTTTTCTTTTTTTTTTTTTAACCCACATCTTCTCTTCTCTCTCTGTTTTGTTTTTTGTTTTTCCTTTTTAAATTGTCTTTTGTTGTTGTTATTTGAAAGGATTTTTATTTTATGTTACCTGAAAGATCTCCAGTTTCCATTTTGTTAGACTAAAAAGTTAAAAATGAGATTTTTTTTTTTTAACTATGATGTTGGTAGGGAGTAGTTTAGGTTGAAAGTATGTTCATTGGAAAGCATGATAATGCTGAAAACCCGTATATGTGTGAATATTTTTCTTTTATCATAATTTATTCTCCTCACATATTTAAAATTTTGAGTATAAAATAAGAAATATGTTTTTTATAATAAAAAAAGGTACAAATACAAATAGTATTATGGCATCTAATAACTTGTAATTTAATAAATTCATTTATGTTTTTATTAAGATTTACTGGTTATTAATTATGTATGATACGTTTTAAAAATATGCTCTGATTTTAAAAGAAACTGATAGGAGGAATATTAATAGATTGTTGCATATATCATGTTGACTGTGGACTTTTCTAGTTTTCTTTGCTTTTAATTTTTCAAATCCTTCATCAAACAAAATTTTAAAGGCTGCCCCAACTTCTTCACCATTCGGATTTTTGGTCTAAAACAGTTTTCTATTCATGAATAACTCAATATTGATGGCAAAGGGGAAGAAAAAAACAAGCCCAAAATTCGAGAAATATCAAAATAAGAGGGGTGAAAGAAACAGAGATTTTTGGCCTTTCCTAATTTTTCTACCTGTTATAATTATTTTTTTATGAGATTATTATTTATCATATTTATCCATAATTTTATTATATTCTCTGTCTCGTGTGTTGTGTTGTGATGGCATGCATGATGTTGATGAATTTTCAGTTTTCTTTTTTCTTTTAGTGGTGTTTGTAGAGAAAAAAAGGAATAAAAATAGGGTAGCAATACCTGTGTGACAATTTGTTGTCATAAACCCAATCAACACCGTTGATTAAGCCAGGGGCGGTTGTGACGGGGCCACCATTAGTGATATGCTTTTGCTTTAGTTAGTTGTTGTTTTTTTAATCTGATTTAAAATCAACGGTGATTAAGGAGGCTTATGGCATAGCCACATGAATCTCGCACTCAATTATTATTCAGAGCCAAATGCCCAAGACAGGTAGAACAATTATCAAGCTAGGGGGCTAGTAGTGTCACCAAACAAGAAAAGAAAAAAAAAAAACTAAGGGCTAGCAAAAAATAATAAGATAGTCACATTCCAATTGAAATTGAAATTAATAGCTAGTATTAAAGTAAATTTTGTCTTCCACATCAAAGGAGAAGGATTTTTTTAATTAAAATTGTTTTATGAACTCATTCTAGGAAGACAATATGACAAACAGTGTGCCCATGATACATAGTGGGTATCTCATGAATTTGACTAATTTGGTGCCTTGTGAAGTTCCCTTATCTTTTTAGTGTTTCCAATTTCCACCCTTTAATCTAAGATAGGAGAGTGTGTTTGCTTTGTGTAAAGAAAATTGGTCCAACCCCATCATCTCTTGTACAGTGTCATTAAATTAAATGATTTTGATTGTTGGATTTGGTGTGGGTGAAAATTATTTGGATCAATTACGATTACAATATTATAATTGTGATTAATCTTTAGATTGATAAACAAAAGATATTTGTGATAAAAAAAAAGAAATATATATATATATATATTGACTAAGGATATTGTGAGTAGCAGCCACTAGATTACTTGTCATCTGAAATATTTCTGAAACCTTGATCAAATCAAGGGTAAGAAACAAAGAACTGAAAGAAGGGTTCAATGAAGGATAAAAATAAAATGGCTCAAAGTCATTCCAAAGAACATGTCTTGCGTTGTTAATTAAAAACCTTTATTAAAAAAAGAGTCTTCCTGAAATATTAAAATGCATGTCCTTCATTTATAGTGCCCTTTAGGAATTTCACAAATCACCAACTAGTCAAATCTTGCATCCATATTATTTATTAAATTCAGCCTGGTCAATTTATAACTCTCTTTACATTGCAGATGAAACAGACATTTCAACACGCTTTCTTGTTGTTAATATAATATTTGGGTTAACGGCATTTTTAGTTGTTGAAAATTTTTAAATTTTGGATTTTGTTTCTCACTTTTAAAATTAATAATTTCTATTCCTATATTTTTTAAGATATTCGAGTTTTAGTTCTTAAAATTTTCTTCTCTTGTATGGGGCTTTAAGTTCAGGTATTTCAAAAGGTATAGGGATAAAAATTAATTAATATTTTAGCTCTGCATTGTGTAAAATAAATGTTTATTTTTTATATAACAAAAAATATAATATATTTTTTAAAATATACACATTATATTATAATTAAATTTGTAATAAATAATATTTTTAACATATAAATTATATTTTAGATTTATAAAATTATTTATATTTGATACAACGCTGATTTTAATTATTGATATTTAAAAAAAAATTGAAATCCAAGTTAAGACTTAAGAAATTGAAAATAATATATTGAAATAAATAAAATGTAAAAAAAAATTATTAGAAACGTTTTTGTTAAAGAAAACTTCTAAAAGCTCTAGTTAAATAATGACTCTTAAATATTTTCATTCTCGGACAGTGACTCTAGTGAAACATGCCTATGTTATATAAAAAAATATATATTTATATATTATTAGTGTAAAATTATTTTTGATCGTCGGTTAATCATAACCTATCATTATAATAATTTTTAAAATAATTTTATAGAAGTCACATGTCTTACAATAAATTAAAAATTATGTCTTACTATAAATTAAAAGTTATGATTGATTCACTTTTTAAAATAGTTTTACACTAAAAATACATAAATTTTTTCTCATAAAAAAATAGATTTTTTTCCTCATTTTCATAATTAGAGTTATCCCAATTTTCACTATGATAATTTCATTTCTAATTAGAGTATATTTTTAAGAGCTTCTATACAAAACATGTTAAACCCAATTTCTCATCTTTGAGGAGAAGAAAAGTAAAAATATACTGGGGGAAATACTATACCTCAGGCAATCTTCCATTTTGTTCACCATGCTTGCAATCCTATTTATGGTTAACATCTCTCTTTTTCTCCTTAATCATTATGTACGAATTACGATAGATCTAAGATACTAAAAATGTGAGATTTGTGTTTTTTGAATGTTCTATTGTTTTTACTTTTAAGTTATGATTTATGCATTTCTTACTAAATTTGTATTTTATCTACTTTGTCTTGCTTTTACTTAGACGAAAGGCATGTGTTTCTAAGGCTTTGTCTCTCTATATATCTATATCTTTTAATTTCTTTATTCTCTTATTCAACTAAAACTATGTCCCTAGAAAAGGCATGGATTAACGCATTGTTTAGTAAGCGCTTCTAGAATTAATCAAAGTATAAAGATAAGGGTTCGACGCGTTAAGCCTTGATGCACAATATTTATATATATGATTTTTTTTTTTCGTATTTCAACCTTGCATTCTCATGATATTTGATTGTTTGACTGTAAATAATTTGAACTCCTTTCTTCTTAAGATACTCCATTGAAATTTGTTTCTAAATCAATAAAAATCATCGTATACCAAAAAAAAATGTACCCAAAAATCAATAAAAATCTTTTTTATTTCTTTGATATCATCGTTAACTTTTATAGTAAGTAAATAACTTACACAATCATTTTGTCTAACAAATTAAATTTTGACCGTGTAATTTCATCATAGTTTTTATTCAACTATAATGTGTTTATTTGATAGAAAATGTTACGAGTGAAAGTAAAATTAGATTGAATGAGGTAAAAGTAAAAAAAAGATAAAAACATATGAAAAGTGTTAAAATGATATGAAAGTTGATAAGTTCCACATGAAATCATTTTATCTCAAAAGTGAGAGGAAAATGAGTAAAAATAACTTTCATCTCTTTTTATCTTATTTTTTTGTATTGCTTACCTAATTATTTTAATTCAACACTTTCATGTATTTCTATATATCTTTCATGTATATCAAACAATTTAACTTTCGTCTCATTTTCATATCTCTTTCATATCTTTTCATTTCTTATAATTTCATCCATTTTTATTCACATCTACCCAACACATCCTTAATCTCTCCTAAAGTTTCAACATCAAAGTGTGACTCACAAGTTTCATATTAAGTATTAATATACTTCATCTTCATTTATATGGCATGGTATTAGACTTTAAAATCTAACTGAACAACTTTGTGAGTCATTTCATATTCCTCTTTTCCAGCTTCTTTCATGTTGCAATAGGTATATTATACTCCAAAATTCGTAGCATTACGCACCCTCTCTTGATATCATTAATTTATAATTAGTTATTATTAAGATTTTTAATTATATCTTATTATGTACCAAATATATATAAATGAAAAGGAGATCCAATGCATAACACACTTATACAAACATGTAAATATATTCTTGAGTTTTACTGAAAACCAGAGAAAGGGAAAAGGTAGAAAAACAATATAATGGTGACAGACATACACAGGCTCATTTAGAGGATCTCTCTCATGAAGCTAAATTGAGAAGGTTTTATTATTGAAATATTAAATTTATAGAAAATGAAAAAAAAGAAAAAGAGAAACATAATGTCAGGGTCATAGGTGGGACCTGTTAAAATGCATAACTGCCCTAGATGGACCTCTTCTCTTGATTTCTTCCCTTTAAAGGGGTTATTATTGGGTGTGACCTTTCGAATGGTGAGGTCATTATGTCTGCGAATGATCTAGAGCTAAGTTAAGATATCTTCTCATTCATCATGTAACATGTTAATGTTATTACATCATATAGAGTTTTTTTTTACACTCTTCATTTTTAATGATAACACCTAGTCACCTATTATTATCTGTATTCCATAAGAATTTAACCTTATATTAAGGAGTTAACAAAAGTCATGTAACTTACCGGGTGTAAAAAAATAAGTTTGGATGGTTCGGAAATCAACAGAATTTTTATCCAAATAGATATGGAAAATGAAAAATCATATTTAAAAAAATAATAATTCAGTTAATTGAATTGATGTTTTGAAATCAAATGAATTAAAAAATTAATTTAAAATGAGCATTAAAAATTAATTTAAAATTGGTTCAATCGTTTCAATTTATCAAATTCATTTTTACACATGTCTAATGTAATTATGTTCAATCAATAGAATTAACATTCGCGCGAATAACACCTATTATATTTCTAATAATTAACATTAAGTCACAAAGAATATTTTATAAATCTTTAAAAAAAATAACATAATATATTTATTACATATTTACTCTTATATTAACTAACCCCCTTTCTTGTAAAAAAACAAACAAAACAAAACTAACTCCCTTAATTATTTTAAAATATGATATTATACTAATACTCTATAATTTAACGATAATTTTATACAATCTCAAAAATTAAGGAGATTTAACTTGCAAATACATAAATACATATAAAAAAAAAATATACCATCTCAAAAAGTTATTTTCCGCCGTACGAAAAAACTCATGAAATAAGCCAAAATATCATTAATGGGATCAGTCTTTTGATCAAATATGAATTGAAGAATACATCTTATTATTATAAGAAAAAAAAATGTTAAGTATAATTTATGGAGTTGCAGAATTAAATAGTTGTGGGTCCCGGAGGCCATGACTTAAGGTTGGGACACGTGTACAGCTAAAATGCTAAGGTGCACGTTGGAAATAATTTGCTGAGAAGTAGAAAGCTTCGTGTCTGTCGTTTTATTCAATGGTTGATTGGTTGTGGCCTGTAATAGAAACCTAATCTCCGGAATAACCAATGACCATTTTTTCTATTTTTTTATGGGGAAAGAATAGATATCCACATGCATTTCCTTTGTCTACAACACAACCTTCTACTTGTTTTTCTCTTTTTTATTATTTTACTCATATAAAATTCAAGACAACATCCTTTACCTAAACCACACGTTGATTTTTTTTATTGGCATATGCAATCGTTTAAAAAGGGATAAGTAGTAATTTGGAGGCCTTTTTTTAAAATAAAAAATTACGTGGTCCATCATATTCTAGAGTGAAGTCTTCTTAAAGGGCATAATTTTTTTACTATAAATTAATTAGGGTATTAAAATTCATTAGTCTGTTTAAGGTTAGTAAATATGTTTTTCATAAAATACCAAATAGTTCATCATTTAACAAATGAATCAAAGTCCATTTATAAAAGTAAGACTATGGGACTATATATTATAATTAAAAATTAGGGAACTAAAGATATGAATTTAAAAAATTAGGGGAACAAATTTATAATTTAACTTTATTTCTTTTGTTTTTTTTTACATTTTAGTTAATCAAATTATGCTTTGATGGGTTGTTTGGTGGACATGGTATTTTGAGTGAATATGTTAGGTTGAGACTAAAAAAAGAAAAAAAATATATATGTATAATCAAAGATCATAACAGAATTGTATTTTTTTTTTAAAATAGAAGGACCAAAATTATTTTAAAAAAATAGAAATACCTTGTAATTAAGATATGCCATTAATGAATATTTGTTATGCGATGTTCTTTTTATGCATTTCTATACTTTTTTATGCATATTTTTATGTGATCTATATCATAGTTTAAAGCGCACTTTTATACTTTTACTGTAGCACACATCCTTTTAAATTAAACTATATCTAGATATTTCTCATATAAATAAGTATAAACTTACCCTACGAATTAGAATAATAATTAAACAGGAAGAAAATGCTGGGGACAAAAATTGGACCATTTTATCGAAACTTCTAGCCACATTTGACTGTTATGGGGTTTAATGGTTAAGAAAAGGGAACAAAAAAGTGGTAAGGCATCAAATCATGTTAGCAGAATGAGAGATATGGAACAATTAAGAGGAAAGAAGCAAGCAATGTTTCTATATATTTCTAATGAGAACACTTCGATGCACTTAGTCAATAAGATACAGGGGAAAGATAAGTAGGTGGATCTGAGATGCATATATAATTTGGATGCCATGAAAGAAAATTAAGAAAAAAAATTGAAAAGGCAAGAAACCTAATTGAAGAAGTCTTGATCTTAGTTGCATCTTAGATGTGTTAAATAGCTTGTAATTCAAGTAATTATTTAACTTGATCATTTAAGTAAAATTTTGAATTGGAGTATTGTAAATGAGAAAAATATATTGAGAGAAAAGAATTCCACTAAAATTAATCAAGATTTTCAATAAAAATCAATAATTGATAAAAAAAAAAAAACAAAAAAAAACACCTTGTATCTAGGTTTTCATTATTCCAAACTTGTTGTTTTCTGTTTTAAATATAAATAACATACTTTTTGAAACCATAGTTAATTAGTATTTATAAATAGCAATTGGTCTGACTTGTGAAGCAATGAATCAAGCCTATATGTCTTCTAATTAATAATGTATATATTATTTCGTTGGCACTCTGATTATGCGGATAATACTAATTAATTAAATGGAGACAAATTTTATTATGAGATGATATTGCAGTGTTTCAAACATTTATAGTGCGCACACGTGTTACAGAAATATATTTCATAATATTATATGACAGTCACTTGGTAGCAATGGGAGGTACAAAACATTTGAATAAACTATACAGATATGAAAATACGGATTTTTAAAAAAATAAAATAAAATATGACATAACATATAAAATTAATCTAAAATTGACATAAAAACAAAAAAGATGTAAGAAAAATGATGTTTTAAAAATAAAAACAATATAATACATAAAATTATTTAGTTATTATTATATTCTAATAAATATTGGTATTTTTTTTGAAAAAAAATATACCAATATATTTAAAAGTATTTAAAATATCCATATCGTATTTGACATAAACGTGTGCAGTCACTGTTTAGAATTTCCTATCATTATTATTGTTGCCCAGATGAAAAATACTGTATTTCCCAAACAAACAGAGCAATTTTTTTTATAAGAAAAAAAAACATAAAATCAATCACTTTTTTTTAGTCGAAAATCACTTTAAACTTCCATCCCTCTTGCAAATTGATACTTCAAAAAAAAAAATTTCTATGTAATGCTTAAAATATAACTAATATATTATAATTATTGTATTTGTTTCAAACTAAACTCAAAGTCCAGGGACAAAAAAAACCTAAACTCAGTCCAAACAATCTAATAGGTTATTTTGGTTCAAAAGAAAAGCCATACCAAACTACTGAGTGTTGTTTGAGTACCACATTACAACAATATTATTAGTTGATCCTTCCATCTCAACTATAATGAACCTACTGATAGGTTAATCTTAAGAATATATTTATATACAGAGAAAAATATTTATGTATCATCAGTTATTATAAAATTATTTTATATTATTAGTCAATCTTTATATTAAGAGAGTTGATTTTATAAAATTATTTCAAAAATCATTATATCAATAAATTATGATTAATCGATATTATAAAATGATTTTACACTAATGATATAGAAGCATTTTACTCTTATATATATATATATATATATATATATATATGTATATGAATTAAAATTAGTATGTGCATGAGACAAAATCAGTTTTTTTTTTTGAAGTTAAAAAAGATTTTAACTTGTGCATCAAACAATTTTAATATAAAAGATAAGTTTATTTTATTTTTATTTTCTCCAACTAAAAATATATATGATCCGAAGAAGACTTAATACAATCAGAATATATTCATATGATACAAATCGATTTGTTCTACATTAGGTTGTTGTGCATTATTTCTAAACAAGAATTCCTATTACATAATAAAACAATTGTGTGCATCGTTTTATTAGATAAGAACCACACTATTATAAGTTGATTATAATATTTTATTGCTACATCAAACAATCAATTGAAATAGGATATCCTATCTTAACCATGAAACGATCCCTTTTGAATTTTGATTGAATGGTTGGCAGAAGAATTTGCTCCACCGGTTGTATCGTCGAGTCTGCATCATGATTTTATTTTATTATATTTACCTGAGTTGATTGAATGGTTTGCAAATTTTTTGCTGAATATTCAATTTAACCTCTTCCAAATTTGGATTCCAAACTCGGAGTAAATAAAATAGTTTATATTTATCTTAAAAAAATATGTTTGGATCTAATTCAATCTTAAAAAGTAAAGTAAAAATTATCTCTCATTTATATACTTTAATTTAATCATATAAGTGATCAATTGATATTACTCAAAGTCACAGTTAAGAGGAAAAAGAATGTATGCTTTTTTTTTTAGGGAAAAAAGGATGTATGCTATTAGATTACATTTCCAACAATTTAGTATTGATTTAATCACAATAATTTTTATCGCTTTTTTTAATATCTATTGGTTTTTTTTTTTTTCATTTCCTTATTATTTGGCACATTTAGATTTAGTAAGACATAAATAATTCAACAAGACATTATGATTTTACATTTTATTCTACCACGGGTTTGATGATATAAATTACTTGAAATTCATGCTAAGCTGTTGTTTGATTTGGACAAGTCCATCATACGCAAAATATATATAAGATGTGAAAAAAGTCACTCATAAAATTGTTTGTCTAGCATCATTATCGATCGCATTCATTTTCTTACAAAAATAATAGAACGAATTTCAGTATATGCTAGAAACAAATTCAAGCATTATTCACAAAATTCTGTGCATAAAGAAACATAATAAATAAATATCTAATAAAGCTATTTAGTATCAGTTTACGTATAACATAGGAAATTAGTGGTGGGAAAAGAGACCGAACTGATTTTTATCTGTATTGATTTAAAAAAAAAATTCAATTAAAAAATTATTTTGAAATAGGTTCAGATGGTATAGTTTTAAATAGATCTTTAAAATCAATTTAGTTTGATCTAATTTCTAAACGAATTTTAAAAAAAAAATATTTTTTCAAACTAATTTAACGAACTCAGAAAATTGGTTTATTTGGTTTCCAAACCGAATCAATTTTACACATTCATATTGGAAACGTGCTTCTTCTATTATGATGATAAAAAAAAGGGGGTGCCGAAAGATGTGCATCTTATCTTTCAATGTGACCAATCATTTTTCTTTATACACTAGTTAGCTAGCTAGCTCCATTATACTCTTTCAAAGTGATTAATTAATAAAATAAATTAATAAATACACAATATATATATATATATATATATATATATATATATATATATATCATAAAGTCAATAAGCCTTAAACACGGACTTGGATTTTGTCCAATATCAACAAGAAATTGACGTATGTCCAATTGAAAGTATTTATCTTTTATTATTTTATTTATTTTTCGTTGGTCTTGTATTATCAGATGCCTTAGGGATGAAGCAATGGATTTTCACTACACAACAGATGACATAATATAAAAGTTAATTACTTTACCTGCCGTTACTAGGTGGGCACCTAGGTGATTTTACGACCTAGTTCTTAATTATTTTTATAATTAAAATGTGTCCATGTCAACACTTATTAAACCTAAAGCATCTCATTCGATCTGTTTATCAAACTCAACCCTTTTAGTGTGTGACTCTATCTGAAAGACACAACAATAGTTAAATGGTAATAATATATGTAATTTACTTTTTTTATTTTATGATTATCTTCTACGAACTAAAAAATACATATTACAGTACTACTCAATTTGTTTTATTTGTCTATCCACTTCTGAAACAAATATCTGTCCATTTAAAGTTTAAAATTATATCAATATCAATTACCATCTATTAATTATTCTCATGTCTTACTTCACCCATTTCTTAATATTTAACATGTTTATCATAAATGAGATAGAAAAAATAATATATATTGTAAAGTTAAAAATAATTTACCCTAAATAAAAATTTAATTACATTGTTAAATCTGTGTATTCTCTTTTTATGCGGACAAATAAAAAGAAACAAAGAGGATATTTATTTATTGTTTGTTATAGATATATAATGAAAAGTCTTTCTTTGATTCGGACAAATTAATAATGAAAGTTGTGTGATGCATTATGGAACATAATATTGTCTCGCTTGAAAACAACTAATGGTATGATTATTTGATTTATTTATTTTTCATTGTTGATTTCGATTTTAATGGGAATTGGTATTCTTAATTGTTTGTCGGAATTTTCATGGATATTAATAATTGAGGACACGTGCTGTAAAATGTAACTGAGTTGGATTTGCTAATCCAATCAACTACACGGGCCGGTTTATTTTCTGGCCCATACTTGGCAACCCTCCTATTTACTAACTACACCTCCTAATTGTCCTGAAATACTAATCAAAATGTATAAGAGACTTGTCTTTACATGAATAAAACTCGTATAGTAAAAATCGTGACATATGTTATTTAATAAATTTAAATGTTTTAAAATTGTTGTGAAAATAATGTAAATAAAAAACAAAATATATAAAGATAGTAGAGAGATGCCAAATGTAGAAAAACAAAAGGAGAAGAATTATGTGGTTCCTAGTCCAACTTTTTTTTTTCTTCTTCTTATATTTAAGTTTAGAGAAAATACTTAATTTATCATTAATTTTTTTACGACATTGGGTGACTTTCGAAAAACGAGTTTAAAAATTAAAAAAGTTGTTCTATGTGAAAATTGAACTCATTAATCCATGTTTAAACACCAAGCATAAGACCACTAACTGGCACTAAGCCACTAAGTGCATCTCTATTGATATAAACAAAATTTGATATTTTAGTCCTCTATTTTTTTTTTATTTAAATTGTTTTATTTATTTCGCCATTTTACTCGCCAATGCTTTCTTCTTGGGATTTTTTTTTAAAAAAAAAAGTAGCTCTATTGGAGCTTTCCACGTTATACACTAAATTAGAACCATTCAACAAAGCCCTCTCCATGTGGCATCCCACATCCTACTACTTGATTTGATTATTCTCACATCAAATCCATCAATTAATGTATCCATATCAAAGAAAAAGACAATAAAGTTTTGGACAAGATTAGATAACTCATTTTTGGAAAGTTTTCAGAAACAAGATTTATATATCCAATTTTGAATTTAGATGCCTTCCAAGTAAAGTGCTGCTAAAAGGGACAAAGTTCCCACCCTGGTCTTGCTAAGTCGAGTCCCTTACCTACCGCTGCCAACTTCATTTTGCTAATTAAATTGTGTTTTCTGTAAGGGAATTGCTATTACTACTCATGATGTTAATCGTAGTAGAAATTATCGTCTCCCTAATTTAAGGTTTTAAATTGTGATAACAATCACAATTTCATTACGATCTTTGATATTGTGAAAAATTACAAATAGTAGTGTCATAGATTGTTTTTTAAAATCTTGTCTTATCTTTTTTTATTTTGGAGGATGTAGCATCTTGTGTCATGCTTCAGGCCATGCAGATACAAATCAATATCACTCTTAACCTTAAGACTCTAGTTAAGAACTGGAATTATGCTAACTTGAAGCATAAAAAAAAAATGTAAGAATCTCCTACTATACATACAAGACAAATAGGTTGGTGTTTTGTAGAGAGTTTCATGAGTAATGTGAAATCTGGTGTGTATGAGATAATTACACTTTGGTCGCATGTGTTTTGGTTCTAGACAATCAGTCTTGAGCTGAGAAATGGTCGGGCAATACGATCGGTTAGCGTAAGAAGTAAGGACACTCAATAGCCTATGATTGGAAGGGCACACAATCCTTAAATCTCACCAGTGTGAAAATACAAAGAAACTAAGTAAGAAAAACACTTAATCGATCTATGACTAAAAAGGCACACAATCCTTTAGTCTTCACAGTGTAGAAGCACAAAGAGACTAAATAAAAATAACTATTCCACCTATGACTAGAGGGTATAACAACAAATAATGAAATTTAGAATTTTAATATAAAAAAAATCAATAATTATTCGATACATGACAATAATATTTTTTTAATACTAAACGATGGAGGTTGATAAAACAAATCATCATGAGCTGGCAAGGCTTACATAAACATATCGAAAAGAGGATCATCTTTTATGATCGTTACAAATCCTAATTAAAATAACTTGAGTCACTTAGCTGAACATTTCAAACAATTACATCTTATTCACGTTTTCCTTGAGATCACCTATGTACATAAACACACAATCTTAAATTGTCCACCATTCAATATTACCATTGAAACTAAAGAGACAAAAATCTTAAATTATTCACCATTCAATGTTATCGTCAAAACCACCAAAAATTATCATGTGAAAGAGGGGTGAGACATGAGATGTACTTGAAATGAGGCATGAGAAGTAATTTTTTTTTTTAATTATTAATTTTCATTTTAAACTAAATTTGAAGACATCTGAAACATAATCTCTCTCTAAACTAAAATATTGAACTACAGCCTGAATAAATTAATTAAAAAAATACTAAACTAAAGCCTAAATAAAATTTAAAGGATAGAAATATTAATTTTGCTTTAAATGTAACACAAGTACTATCATTGAAATTTCTAAATAATGATTAAAATTATCAAAATAGGCTATGACTCACGAGCCAACCCAATCCACCATGAGTTCTAATTGAGTTGAGTCACTTTACTCATAATTGAGGTGGATTGGGTTATGGCCTACAGGTGAAGCCTAGTGATTCAAAACATCACGACAGTTACATTCTCCAATTAATGTCTTAGATAACATTTTCCACCATCGTCTAAAACTAACCAAAAAATAATTTTGAATGAAGCTTCCATGAACATTGTAGCTTGAACAAAAAGAGGTAGTATAATACTATAGATTTGATTACATGATCATTAGGAAGGAAATACACATCAACATGTTTAAAAGAAATCCTGACATTTACCATTACAACATACACATAGCTAATTAACTACACAAGGGGACCAACATCTTCTAAACAGCTTATTAGTATTCTCCTCCAAGCCGGTCACTCAATCTATCTATTAATCTCTCCTTTTCTTCTTCTTCTCAGTTCTCTCAAATGAATTCTTCAACTGTAAAACAATAATGGAAACCTTGTCAGCGCCAATTCAATGGGAGGAAACAAAAGAAATGAAAGAAAACCAATAAGAATCTTAAAAATGCTATTCTTTGGTCCAACTCACCATTATAATAAGAATTCGCACAAAGATTACAGCCAAATCAGTGAGCAGTGTCAATGCATGCTTCACATAATCCAGGTCACCAAAGTGAGCCCTCTCAATAATTTCTTGAGTGTCTACTATAATGTAGCCCACAAACACCAGAAGCCCAAAGTACAACTGCAAAAATTACAAATAACTGAATGAGTACCCCCTTAATATACCATAGTATAAGGATTTTTTTCTAGGTCTCTGTCACTAGCAAGAATAGCAGCATTGTTAGTTACCTCAAAGTTAAAGAGTGCTGTTGAGCCCCCAAAGAGAGAGGAAGCAAAGTGCAACCACATAAGAATGGACAACCCAGAAGAAAGCAAACCACCAAGGTAGAGGTACTCCCTACGCCTTGCAACTAAAGCTGCGGCAGAGAAGGAAGCAAAAGCCAAAGAAGTTGCCACAAATGCACTCAAGATAAGGCTGAAGAAAGGAAAAGAAAATGTCAAAACATCATCCAAAACTCAACACTAGTCACAGAAGCAACTGCCATTTATCACAAAGCATTAACTTAAGAAAAAGGTTAAGAGGGTAAGGTAAAAAATAGTACTATAACATAAAACAATGAAATGCTGGCAACACATTCTCTTCTTATGGGGTAAAATTCATGTGGATCATATTTTCATAGTGTGTTTGCCACACCTTATCGACACACATAAAGCCAGCAATTCATGTCAAATTGAGTAAACAATGCAGAAGCTAGTCTCAGTAGCTTCTTGTTTGAAGTGAATCCTGTGTGGTTGGACATGGAACCAAACAACATACTCCATTTGATAGGTCTCATTCCTCATTCCTAGAATAGGGTCATTCAGCCCCCCACATAAACTCTAACCAATAAGAGTTTTGGGATTGTTTGTATCAGGGAACATATCTTGCATAAATGAATCCTTAAATGGCGATGATAATCTATTAATCACATGATCAACTCCAGAAGATTCCAATTAGTAAATTTTAAACCAGATTATTATACGCAGATATGGATCAACAGATCAACACTGTTGAAGGCAACAACACACTTGTAAATTACTTAGCTTGCATGAATATAATCTAAAAAGGAAATCTTGCTATTGATTGCAAACAAGCTCTCTCTATTGTTCCTACACCTAATTGCTACACCAAACCCCAATACATTCCTAATCGAGAAAAGAAAAATAGAAAGAAACACACTTACTTAGCAACTCTCTCTTGCGCTCTCAATAAGGAAGGTGTGGGGAGTTTGACATGATAATTATGATTAAGAGAATCTCCAATGAGAGTGCTAAATGAGTTGCTTAACTCTAAATATCATTGAAGCAAATGATATTGGATCAACAGTTGCTTAAAAATCATTACTACAAATAATATTTTTTCAATTACTGCAAGATCCGCATAATTAAATTAAGTATTCCCCTTAGCAATCTTGTTATTGGAGTGAATTTCTGAAAAGAAAGTTTAAATCTACGTGAATCTACAAGACCAACAAAACTATGATAAAACAACTCAAGTAACCAACTGTGCATGTGCATTGTAGATGTTCTAAGAATAACACAACTCACGAGAAATATATACTATAAATTATAATCAAAATAAGCATAACAATAATTAAAAAAAAAAAAAACGCAATCAACAGGCACATACCTAGGATCAATAGCAATAGCCAAATCAATGAGAGGTCCGATGGAAGCGCCCTGAAACAGGGCCGAAGCCATCAACAGAGACAGCCTCTTTTGCTGCAAAACACAAAAAAACAAAAGAGTGAGAACAACAACATTACAACACATAACATAAAAAGCGGGTAGATTGATTCATAATTCATATTCACACCTCTTCAAGAGGGGGTGTCGATAGCAACCACACCATGCTTCCGATGGAAGCCAGCGTGGTGAGAAAACCCCCAATGTTCCACAGTACATGAAGGAAGGCTCCAGCAGCAGCAGCCACCACAGCGAAACATAGCGTAAAATAAACCTGCAATTTCCATCAATCAGAAAAGTTAATTAATCATTGGCTTAACCGAAATCCGTAATAATAATATTAAAAAATAGTAATTACTCGTTTGATGTGATTCTGAACGAGCGGAGAGATCTCACGGAAATTCTTGAGAGTATCGTAACTCCAGCGGCTTCTCGAAGAGAAGGAGGATTGGGAATTAAAGAAGGTATCCATCGTTGAAAACAAAACAAGGAATCGAATCGAATCGTTTTCGCAATACAAAAAGCACAAATTGATTAAAGAGCAAGAAAGTGAGACCAACTTATATAGAGTGCCCGCTTTTTGTTTGTTGGGGTTTGGTTTCCGCCAAATTTCTAGTTTTATCCAGAAACAACCACACAACTCTCCTCCGACCGCGTCCTCGCTTATCTCATCACACGTACATAACATATTTTAATGATCAATTGATTGCTATCAAATAATGAAAGGGTAGGGTTTATTAACTTTTATATTTAATTACAAGTTTTGTTCTCTTTTTTTGTTTTAATTTAAAATTTAAAATACGATAATTTTGATTATTTTATTTTCAAAATTAAATATTTTTGGTTTTGAATTCACATTCCTTTAATTTTTAAATATCAAAATAATCATTAATCAAATGGTCTAATTTAATTGATAATAATTATAAAATATTTATATATATAGACATAAAATTTATTTATTATCATATTTTTTTTTATTGTATTCTTAATGAAAATTTAGTATTTTAAATAAAAGTAAAATAAATTGAATGATTTATAAAATAAAATGTGAAATATATATAAAAAATTTATAACTAATAATAAGAGAGGTTAAAAAAATAAATGAATAATAAATTAAATAACCTTAAATAATATTAAAGATTAATTAAATAAAATTTTATAAATTTAAAATTTGTATATAATAAATATTTTTAATTTTTTTTAATATAAGTAAGATCATACAGGTAAACTAATAACTTATTAGTTCAAACAATGATCTAATGTCTTGACTAATTTGATCATTGGTCTGAATTTTAAAATTATGATATAAAAATGTCTCAAGACATCGAAGTTATTTAAATTATTTTTTTTATTTTTTAACATATCCTATTATTAGTTGTAAATTTTTTATATATATATTTCACTTTTTATTTTATAAATCACTCCCTTTATTTAATTTTATTTAAATTATTATTAAAATCTTATTCAAAATATAAAAAATAATAAATAAATATATGATAATAAATAATATATATATATATATAAATAAATAAATGTTTCACGATTGTTATCAATTAGACTATTAAATTAGTAGTTATTTTGACAATAAGAAATCAAAATTACAGATTTTAAACTAAGATACCAAAATTGTAAATTTGAAAAAATAAAGGAATCAAAACTGTAATTAAACATAAATTTTAATAATGATAATTATAAAGTAAAAAGAAAGGGATTAATTTTAATAATAATAGTTTAATTTAATAATTTATTAAATATGATAAGTGTTAATTTTAAGGCATAATTGTATTTTTTATCTCAATCTTTTTAATTTTTGAAATTTTTTATCCATATCAAATTAATTTGCAAATTTTATATTATGATATTTTTTTCATTAATAAATATAAAAGTTTGAATAAAATTTATTAAAAATAAAGAGATAAAATGTACAATAATATGAAAATAAAGATTTCATAAAGTTATGATAAAATATGTTAATTAATTTGTTGAAGATAAAATTTGTTAAAAAATAAAAATAAAAAGTTGTAGATAAAAAAAATGAAATCTACCTAATTTTATTTTTTAATAAAAATAAAAGGATGAGTGGCTATTGGGTTCATCCTATCAATTAAGGTAGTTTATTTATATTTGGACGACGAAACTTAAGAGTTTTGCCTTTTTTTTTTTTGGTGTTTGACGTCAGTTTTTGTCAGATTTGCTTGTTGCTTTGTTTATAAGTAATTGGATGCTCATCTAATTTTTAATTGGATGCAGACTTTAGTTCTTGGACTTTTGGTAATTATGAAGAGTTAATTATTACCAAATTACTCTTATAAATACCGTAAAAAAAAAATCATCTGTTTGGTAAAAAAAAAAAAAACAATCATATGATTATTTTATTATTTTATTCTGTACGTACCTAAATCTAATTAAATTTGATTAAATTCGTTTATAATTTTTTTTTAAGTAATTAAATTTATTTATAATGGTGACTGTATATTATATAGAGTGTAGATAAATACTGTCGTTATAAGAAGAATCTCCACTTGTGTTCATTACAATACATAAAATTTGCATTTAGAGAAAAAGTATAAAAAATTATTTCCTGCTCTTATAAAATACTTACAATTTTTTTCAATCATTAATTTTTATTGTGTATTTTTATATTTACAAAAACATATATTAATTGACATACTGTAAGTTATGTTAGTATTTATCTACTATATATTATAAATTTCACTATTCATTTTTTAAATAAAGGGGGAAATTTGTATAATAAAGGTTAGACAACTTTACTCGTACATTACCTTTTTCAACAAGCAGTTTCTTTGATTAGTTTTTGTTATTAACGTTCTCTTCGGTTAAAACCAGGAGGATATTGACTCATACTACGATCTATGTCATCTAACTAAGGGCTTTTAATTTTTTAGTAGGAACTTAAAATATTCTCACAAGCTTTAACATTTAGGTCAATAGTTTTTTTTTTTTTTTGCTGCAAGTTTAGGTCAATAATAGGTTAATTACGAGACATAAAGTTTATTGTCCTATTTGTATTTTGTGGAAATCAAACTCAAATTTTCCCACTATAACCTCATGGTTGGCAACTAATCCACGCTCGTCAAGTATTTAGGTGTTGTTTTTAAATATTGTAGCACTATTTTTTTAGTTTAAAACAAAATATTATCTTAACAACTCTTGCCAACATTTAATATCGATTGATCTTTAATAGCAAATTGTAATGTAAAACTTTAATTTTGATGAAAAAAAAAAAAAACAATGCAAGCACTTAGGAAGCGACATTTAATTTTTACTTAAAAAATGTTAATTATATGCTTTTGGATCTTGTTAATCAATGCAAAAGCGTTTTTCTTATGAAGAATGCAGAACTTTTTATTTAATAACACATTAAGAATGTACTAAAAATTATAGTAAAAACATATAATTTTTTAACAAGAAATTCGTTTTTAATTTCTTAACCAATTATAATTGGTCTAGTATTTTAATATTTTTTTAATTATTAAATAAATTATTTGTAATTTTTTTTTGACAAATCTTGAACTCAAATTAACTATTTGATTTGACTTATAAATTTCTTTAATTTAATAACTATTCAAAATAGAATATTTTAAACTCGGATTGTATTTAATTATAAATATTATCAAATTATTTTAATTTAAAAATAAAATATTTATCCTTCACACGTCTCCCATTTAAAAACCTAAATTTCAAACCTAAATTTCAATGATTCTATCCTTAAAAAAGTAGAGAAAAAACCTATCATTGATTTAGAAATTTAGTCACATAACTTGCTATTCACGATTGAGTTAGCTCGTATCTACATAATTTACCCAATAACAACTTGACATGTTAGCTCCGAAATGTTAAATATTTTGTAACATCTTTAAATTAGTAATAAGTCGGAATTCAGAAGAGATTTTATTATTATTATTAGAAAATGAAAAATGAACTATGTAATGACAACCCCATAAAACATTTTTTTCACATACATGTTGACTAAATTCTATTATTATTATTAACAAGTTGGAGTATATAAACAAAGGAAGAGAAGGCCATTTTCACACACACAATGACTAGGTGGTTTTATAGAATAGTAAGTAGTAGGTTTAAGGCTTTGATGGTTCTTTGCAACAACTAAGAAAATGTGCAAAACAGAGAAAAATTCCATTGAATAAAAAAATGAAAATCTTTACAATTAATAGCAAGAAAGTGTCTGCATGCAAATTATGTTCTGAAGAGTATGAAATCATTCTGTAGGTGGGGGTGGTGATGATGAAGATAACGATGTAAATAGTGACGGTGAAGGTAATGGTAACGATGGTGCTGAAGATAATGAAAGTTTTAAAAGTAAACCACACAATAAACCAATGAGACCCACAAAGATGGCAAAAGTGAAGGAAAAGCCTGGATCACGACGAGTTTTTCGCCTTTTCAGCATGTCCTACTCATCAACAAAACATAAAGTTTAGGATTAGAAAAACGTTAGTAACATATTCATGACAAACATATTGTAACACATTTTCTAACACACTTCTTATCAGTTAAACAATCCACATGAAATTCATCTGCTAATTGTGTGTTAAAAAGAACTTATCAAAGAATGTGTTAAATCTGTAAGCTTAATTACCAATTCCTGCTGCAGTTGCCGCGTTTGTAAGACAATGGCATCTCTTTCCTCCTTCAGTTGCTTCACGGTTTCACTCTTCAAACAAAGACAAAATTTAATTTAAGAACAAATGGTTAACCAAAATAAACAAGTTTGATCACAGGGTATTAGATGCAACATTGCTGGAGCAACAAAAACATATATAACAATGCGTGGTGTTATAGACAACAGCATTCAAACTCACAAACAGAGCTCATCAAGCAACTACTTATTCATTCACTGACAACTTGTTGCTTATAATAAAGACCAAATATTTGAAGTTCGTTGGTGTATTTTGAAAAGAGACCACACTTGGATGTGGAGATGAGGATTCCATCTTGATACATAATATGCAAAACATATGTCTAGACACATTAAAGTACCAAATTTGAGAGGAAGCTTAAAACTAAAACTTCAAACTGATTTTCCCCAAAAGAAGGGTGAATGGGAGAAACTCACAGATTTAGCATTAAGGGTGGAGTTCTTCCCTGTGTCATCTTCTGTGCTTCCACGAGGTGAAGTAGGAGAGATATATACCACTCTTAGTTTCATATCCTCTATAGACTTTTCACCATCCTTAGAAAACTGCATGCAAAAATAAGCAATGTTCTTGATCAATTTGTTTTTCCTTTTCATATTTTAGAACTGATTCTATAAAACAACCAGTGTTGTGTTGGCTCTCTCACAGTATCTGCCGGAAGATCATCAACATCAGTGTTTGCAGTCACTATTGTACTCTGCAAGAGAAACTTGTCTTTGCATTGCATGTCTGGAGGGTATTCTTGTTGGGCCTGGAGGGTGACTGCACAACACAAACGGAACAGTAAGCAATTATTACCACGTATGTTAACAGTAATGAGTTCAGAGCTCATAAGCAAATAACATACATACATATGATTGGTTTTTCACTTAGTATTATACTTTTCCTAGTTCTTAGTTATGTGGAAAACAAAATTCAATTTTTGTGTCCTTTGATTGGTTGAAGTTACCAAAGGGTCTCTGCATTCCTTAATGCACAATCATGTCATGAAGGAATACAAGTTAATTAATATATAAGAGTAACTAATTTGTTTTCCTACAATAGTTAGAAGAAGCACCTCTGATGATACATGAGTCCCATGGATGTACAACACCGGTGTTAGGTCGTACAAAGTACTTCTTTGGCGAAGTGGTTTTCACCTAGCAAAAGGCAAAATTAGCACTGAAATCAAATGCAATCATGTCATGCACTAAGGGGAGTTAATAGAGTACCTTAAAGGCAACGTAGTTCTCTGTATTATTCAGAACTTTAAGATCGCAATATGTTTGCTTCTCCAGCTCAACTGGTTACATGAACATTATGAGCATAACCGAACAAAAACTCAAAATTAATTGGGGGAATTAGGAATTCAGATAAATCAAATAGGCAAAAACCAAAATGCAGTCCTAAAGAAAGTGCTTCTTATTCAAATGCACAAAACCAAACCAATTTTCAAGTGGTAAAGGAAACTTTACATTGCCAGTCGATTTACCTATTCAACCTTGATATGTTTTATATATACAAGTATCGATAAATAACAACTATAGTACTAGTTATTATGCAAACATTCAATGGAAATTAACAATCATCAAAACTTCTACCCTTATCCCCTGAAACTTAATTTGTCGTATCTAAACTGTAATTAATTTCTGCACACAACCCTGGCTGCAAAGTTTTAATCTTCCCAAACACTAGCATTCATCAGAAGAAGAAAAAATGAACAACATGGATCCCTCAACCAAAACGTAAATCTAGTTTGTTTCTATATTGAAAAATGGTTTTTTGCGTGGGAAAAACAAGGAAAAGAAAAAAGAAGAGAGAAGTTAGAAGATACATTACATTGGAAGCGGAGTTCATCAGGGTTAACGGTTATCAACGAAGTTGAAGCAGAAGCTGTCATGACGTAGGAAGAAAGAAGAGATCAAAGTTTTCTACAATCACCAATTATCAACCAACATGCAGAGAGCAATAACAATAAGAATAGCAGTAACCACGTGCGTGAGAGAAAAGGGATAGGCGATAGCGGTTACAACATGCGGTGGAGCGAGGAGCATGGGAACCCAAGCCTCGTAAAAACGGTTCCAAGTTTGTAGCCACAGATGTTGCTTAATTGGTCTGAACCAACCAAGGGAAATTTAGAAACCTCGCAGTATCTGTATATTATGTTACGTACTAACCGAAAACGAATTATTATGCTTCGTGTCGTGTCGTGTCGTGTCGTGCGTGCGTGCGTGCGTGCGTGGCCTCTGTTTCCGGTTGTGGCAGAGAGGGTATGAATGAGAGAGTTTGGTGGTGCGGTGTTGTGTGTTGCACACTCAACCCAACCTCTCTTACACGTGTCCAATGGAGGAAACATTTACGTCCGGTTCCGAAATGCAACTTAGATATACACATGTAGAATGTAGATATAGATGTACACCAGACTCAAAGTGGGTCCTCCTAACGTGTCATGTCACTAAAAGCAAAGTCAGGTCCACTTGGCCTGGCCTAATGCATGCTTAATGCTCAATACTAATTTTATTTTATGGAAAAAAAATTATAATAAATAAATATTTTATTTCATTACTCTGCATTTTAGTTAACTAGCTATAGTTTTTTTTTAAAAGAATGGGTTAAAACAACTTAACAAGTTAATACTCTCGTGATTGGGACATTATATATACAGTGGGAAGAGATGCCTATCTGTATATAAAAAATAAATAAAAGTAAGAAAGAGTAACTAATAGGGGTGGGTGGTCGATCTAAGTAGTTATTTAGAATATTGATTATATTTTTACTAGTGGGTTTCGTGTCTCTATTTTTAATTTAAAATAAAAAAAATAAGTAATTGAGAAGAATAATGAATAGCTATAAAAAGTAGTTATTAAAAAGATTAAAAAAAAGTAGAGTAAAAATATTCATAATTATTATATTTTTTATTTATAACAAAAGATAAAGATAATATTATTTTAGTAATCTTTTTCGTCTTCACTTTTATTAAACAGTTTTATTTATAAATAATATTAAAATCTTTTCATTTAATATTTTTATCAAATGATAAAATAAAAACACAAAAAATTAATTTACTAAAGAAAAAATTTTCATTCTTTTTCAATTAGGTTTTTTTTTTTTTATCTTTTTCTCAACAGCATAAATACAAAGACAAAACAAGCATAATTAATTCTCAATTCAATTTCCTTTCACAATGGTATGTTTTTCACTGGGCATATCACAATTAAATCTTTATTCCTTACTCTCTTATCTAAGTACATACAATTTTACAAAAGAAACTATTTAAGAGTTGTCATCATTACTATGACCACTGTCACCATTATCAACATAGTTACCACCATTAAGGCTACCATAGCCACTACCATCATGATTATTATTATTATTATTTATTCTGATATTCTCGTATTAAAATTTTTCTCACTTAAAACGTTCCAATTTCCTTTATATATTAGTGATGAGTAATTTTTTTTTAAATTATGAGACATCAATCCAACTCACAGCCTAAATAGATTAGGTTGGGTTAAGGGTGAGATTGGTATACAATCTAGTTACTTGCTATTTACACCCATATTTGTTAAGTACATCCCACTTTTTTCTTGTTCTGAATACTCCTTTCTTTTTATTATTGATCCATCATACTTTTTAAAATTCTATTTTTACATTCCATTTTTATTATTTTTTAAATCTTGTTTGACACCCTATATTTATTATTATTTAAACCCTCGTCTTCATTCTTACTAATTATCCTTTAAACCTTGTTGATGTAATATCACATTTTGCATAAAAATTATTCGTGATATGACACATTTTCCACCATGTGGCATTGCATTTCAAAGTATGCCCATGGTTGACTTCATTTATTATTGATTGTACATTATATTTTCTTTTTTATACAATGAAATAAGAGTATCAATAACCATTAATTAAAGTTGTTGTCACAGGTGTCTCCTTACATTTTGTCTGTTGAAAATTTTAGATGCGGCTGTTCAAATTAAAAAGTGTAAAGTAAAATTATTGTAGTTCTGGATGGAATTATCAGAAATTACATACTTTTCATAACACTATATATCAATTGTAGATAATAGTTTTCATTACTACGTGTATTTTGTTGAAACATAATTTCAAAAATTACTTCCAAAATTTAATATATTTATTCTAAAAATATTTTTTTAGAACTAAGTTTTAGCAAATAAAAGAATATAATTGTCAACAAAATATATAAAGAGAAGGGAGGGGCGTACTTAATAAACCCAGCGAGTGTAAGTAGCAAGTGTCCTAACCCTATCCAATTTTATTTTATTTTTGCCGTTAAGAGTGAATTGGGATTGTTTTGCTCATTTTACATCTCACTAACAACAAAATATCTTAGTGTTGTAATATTTGGGTAAGATTTGGATAAAAGATAGAAAACTATATTTACAAACTTTATTGCATATTTCAAATTTGAATATACAAAATAAAAAAGTAAAATGATTATTTTATAGACGGCAAGATAAACTGTAAGATGTTTTGTTTAGTGCACGTGATTTTATTCTGTAATTTTCTATTGGATGTTTGGGCACGTGCACACCAAATAACAAATTTGATCATAATATAATTCATATTTTTTTTGATACATAGATAGAATGTCATATAAATTATGTTTATATTTTTTTACAAAAGAACAGGTATATTTTTTTTATACATACATTCATATTAATTCTAATAACTAAATAATAAAATAATATTAACAAATTAGTTCGTTAAATTTTAAAAATAAACCCAAGTTTAAATCAGAAGTAATAGTTTGATACTTTTAAAGTAAAAGTTGGTATATTTATATTAAAATCATCAAAAATAAAAATATTTTTGATTGAATTTTCAAATAAAATTTATTTTATCAAACGTACTTAATTTAAGTATCCAAACATAAATTTTGTTATATTAAACTCATTTTTATCGAACATAATTTTGAAACATATTTTTAATTCAATTGCAAACTTTAATTCAAACATACAAATACTCCTAGTTTTGTAAAATTTCATTTATAAGTTTATATCTTGAGATTCTAGTAACACTGTTTCTCGTAAATAATATTTATTCTCTTTTTTTCACAATATAAATTTTAAAATAAACTTAACATATTATAAATAAATCATTTAATATAAATAAATAAATTTAATGTTAAATTCAAAAAGGGAAAAATATATAATAATAGAAAACAACATAAAAAGGAAAAAAATGTAAATTAAAAGAGAAATATATGTTAAATGATAAAATGAAAAAGAATAAAGAAAAAAATTGAGTAAAATAAATAATAAAAATAATTTTATTTTTCTATTGAGAATAAATATATAATAAAATACAAAGAAAAAAACAGCAAAGAAAAGAATCTCACTATCTACAAATCTTTAGAAGAACACGTGTCTTGATTTTAAGAGGTCACATATTTTAACTTAAATGCGACAAGTGTAATCTTTCTAGGGATCAAGCTTTTTCTTTTTGACTTTCTCACTCCTACACCCAAACTCACTCATTCTTCCCTCATCTGTTACTCTTCTTTCTCTCTTTTGTTAATTCTTTTCTTTGGAAAGATTTGTAAATTTGGATAGTGAGATTCTGGATAGTGAGATTCTTCCCATCATTTAAAGTTTCTTCCTTCCGCCTTCACACTTTCTCTTCT
This sequence comes from Amphicarpaea edgeworthii, assembly GCA_014843725.1. Taxonomy (NCBI): domain Eukaryota; kingdom Viridiplantae; phylum Streptophyta; class Magnoliopsida; order Fabales; family Fabaceae; genus Amphicarpaea; species Amphicarpaea edgeworthii. The sequence continues at coordinate 5,021,226 of CM026324.1, read as the reverse complement.
TCTAATCAACCAAAGACTTCACCTTTTTGTTCCAAACACACATAGAAACTCGTTTTCGGTTAAGGGTCTTGTTTCTTTCTTCTTGGGGGTAAAGCTGGAATTGGTTCCTCACTGCATTCTCGGTGATTTAGGGATCGGTTAGTTTTTGTTGGGGTCTCATTAGCATTTCAAAGTTTCGTGCTTTTTTGTTGCTGGAGAGAGAGATACTCGTTCTTGTTTCTTTCAGTGATCAGAGTATTCTGGTGACAAAAAAGATAGGATTTTTTTGCTGTTTGTTTTACTGGTTTTTGTGAAAGAAAAACCCCTACATTGAAAAGGGAAGAGTAGAGTTTTTATTTTCTTCTTCTGGGTTTTGTTTTTGAGGCAGTGGCTGAGTTCTTTGTTGGGTCATTACATCTCATATGAGAATACCTGATAGTTCACTATTATATCTAATAGAAAAGGTAAGGTCTTGGGTTTCTTGGGGAGGAAGTGATTTGTGTTATTTGTTTGAGAAGTTTGATATGCTCCATAGTGGTGGCTGCACAATGTGTTGTGTGATAAATGCTTCAGGGTGTTTGTGATCTCTCAACAAATCTTGAATATGACAACACTGGAATCAGTTAAACCATTCGTTCCTGCAAGTTCTGTTGTTCTGATGCCAATAGGAGGATGTGTTATCAGGGTGGTCAGAAGAAGTACTGTGAGAAAGTGCACCCTTCTGTCTCTCCACAAGAGAGTCCCAGACAAAGTTCCCCTTCTCTGAATGCTGAATTGAATCAAGGAGCTCACTTTGAACGCTGTTTTCATGATCATGATTATGGATATTATCCTTGTTCTGTGGTCAACAAGAGGGTGAACTCATCTCGTACTAACCCTTCTTCGGTATCTACTCATTCATCTACCTTCAGGTATTCATATTTTCATCATTATTACAGCAATTTATATGCTTTTGTTTTGATATTCTTTGGTAGTTCATTAGAAAGTTATTGCATATTTGATGACTGATAACTTAACATATAGGTATTACAATTGAAAGATTAATTTTTCATTGGTATTTTTATGAATGAATATATGTTCTCACATATTTGTTTGAAACATAAAAGTTACTTGCATAATTCAAGCAGTCTATCTGATATGTTTCCTGGAAAGGAGAAACATAATGATGAAAACAAGGAACCTTTAAAAGCTGTCATCCAAGGGCATTGAAGAGCTCCTGTTTCACAACTTTTACAAGGAGAGGGAATTGAAGTTGGTAAGGAAAATGATTCTGAGGATTGGCTTCACATAGTTGCAACTTTGTTAGACTAGATACTAGCAAAGGTGGCGGTATAGATCCTGGTGATTATGTAAAGGTCAAATGTGTAGCACCTGGAAGACCAAGTGAGAGGTAATATGTCTTCCGAAATCTGCATATGTACTTTCTTTTATAAGTTTTCAAGATTATTTTTTCTATCTATCCATTTTATTGTAAAACAAGACATAAATGTAAGTCTTACTTTAATTTTTTATATAAATCTAACATGTTTAACAATTAAAAAGACAATAATGTAAAACTTAATGCAATATAAAAAATTTAGTATAATAATATTAAAAAAAATAATAATAATAGCCTGTCTATTAACGCTAATCGGATTCTCAAGTGAACTTTTGTTCACAATTTTAAATACTGTGTAAATTAAAATATGTTCATTCGGTAATTTTAATGATGCTAATAAGAATTAAAAGTGAATTTTTGTTTATAATTTTAAATTCTGTGTAAATTCAAAAGTTTCATCGGTGACCCTAATGCTATTACAAGTGAACTTTTGTTCATAATTTTGAATTATGTGTGAATTCAAAAATGTCTCTTTCGTGACCTTAATGATGTTATTCAGAATTACAAGTAAACTATTGTTCACAATTTTGAATTATGTATAAATTAAAAAATGCATCTTCGGTAACCCTATTGGCCTATTGACATTAATTAGATTCCCAAGTGAACTTTTGTTCACAATTTTGATATACGTGTGAATTAAAAAATATTTTTTTAATGACCTTAATGATGCTAATCAAAATTACAATAAACTTTTGTTTACAATTTTGAATTTTATGTGAATTAAAAAATGTTCATTCGATGACCTTAATGATGTTAATCGAAAATACAAGTGAATTTTTGTTCAGAATTTGAATTCTGTGTGAATTAAAAAATGTTCCTTCGATGACCCTATTAATGCTAATTGGATTTTCAAGTGAACTTTGTTCACGATTTTGAATTTTGTGTGAATTAAAAAATATTTCTTTGGTGACCTTAATGATGCTAATTGAAATTACAAGTAAATTTTTGTTCACAATTTTGAATTCTATGTGAATTAAAAAATGTCCATTCGGTGACCTTAATGATGCTAATCGGAAATACAAGTGAATTTTTGTTTAGAATTTGAATTCTGTGTGAATTCAAAAATGTCCATTCGGTGATCCTATTGATGCTAATTGGATTCTCAAGTGAACTTTTGTTCACGATTTTGAATTTTGTGTGAATTAAAAAATGTTTCTTCGGTGACCCACATATGCTAATCAAAATTAGAGTGAACTTTTGTTCACAATTTGAATTGGGTGTGAATTCAAAAATGTCCCTTCGGTGAGATGCTAATAAAAAATACAAGTGAATTTTTTTTTCACAATTTGAATTTTGTGTGAATTCAAAAATGTCCATTCGATGACCCTATACATTAATTGGATTCTTAAATGAACTTTTGTTCACAATTTTGAATTTTGTGTGAATTCAAAAATGTTTCTTCAGTAACCTTAAAGATGCTAATTGAAATTACAAGTGAACTTTTGTTCACAATTTTGAATTCTTTATGAATTCAAAAATGTCCTTGCGGTGGCCTTATATGCTAATTGGATTCCCAAGTGAACTTTTGTTCACAATTTTGAATTTTGTGTGAATTCAATAATGTTTCTTTAGTGACCTTACAAATGCTAATCGGAATTATAAGTAAATTTTTGTTCACAATTTTGAATTTTTTGTAAATTCAAAAATTTTCCTTCAGTGACCCTATTGACGCTGATCGAATTCCCTAGTGAACTTTTGTTCATGATTGTAATTATGAGTGAATTCAAAAATGTCTATTCAATGACCCTAATGATGTCAATCGGAATTATAAAGTGAATTTTGTTCATAATTTGAATTTTTGTGTGAATTAAAAAATGTCCCTTCGGTGACCTTGTTGACACTAATCAGATTCCTAAGTGAACTTTTGTTCACAATTTTGAATTCTGTGTGAATTCAAAAATGTCCTTTCAGTGACTCTAATGATGCTAATCGGAATTACAAGTAAACTTATGTTTACAATTTTGATTTTTTTTTTATGAATTCAGAAATGTCCATTTGGTGACCATATTGACGCTAATTGAAATTACAAAGTGAATTTTTGTTCATAATTTAAATTTTTGTGTGAATGAAAAAATGTTCATTTGGTGACCTTGTTGACGCTAATCAAATTCCCAAGTGAACTTTTGTTCACAGTTTTGAATTATGTGTTAATTCAAAAATGTCTCTTCAATGACTTTAATGATGCTAATCAGAATTACAAGTAAACTTATGTTTACAATTTTGAATTTTTTTGTGAATTCAAAAATGTCCGTTTGGTGACCATATTGACGCTAATCGAATTCCAATTCCCAAGTGAACTTTTGTTTAGGGTTTTGAAATTTGAGTGAATTTTAAGAATGTTCCTTTAGTAACTTTAATGATTCTTATTGGAATTACAAGTGAACTCCTGTTAAGAATTTTGAATATTGTGTGAATTAAAAAATGTTATTTCGGTGACCCTAATCGGAATCACAAGTGAACTTTTGTTTATGATTTTGAATTCTATAGGAATTCAAAAATGTTCCTTTGATGACCCTAATGATGCTAATCGAAATTACAAGTGAACTTTTGTTTAGAATTTGAATTTTACCTGAATTCAAAAATGTCCATTCAGTGACCCTATTAACATTAATCGAATTCCCAAATGAACTTTTTGTTCACATTTTTGAATTTTGTGTGAATTCAAAAATGTTTCTTCGATGACCTTACAGATACTAATTAGAATTACAAATGAGTTTTTGTTCACAATTTGAATTCTGTGTGAATTAAAAAATATCTCTTCGGTGACTTTATTGATACTAATCGGATTCCTAAGTGAACTTTTGTTTAAAGTTTTGAATTTTGTGTGAATTTAAAAGTGTACCTTCAAGTAACATTAATGATGTTAATCGAAATTACAAATAAACTTTTATTCCAAATTTTGAATTATGTGTGAAATAAAAAATATTTCTTCGGTGACCTTATTGACTCTAATCGAAATCACAAGTGAATCTTTGTTCACAATTTTGAATTCGGTGTGAATACATAAATGTCCCTTTGGTTACCTTGGAATTACAAGTTAACATTTGTTCATAATTTTGAATTTTATGTGAATTCAGAAAATTCCCTTCATTGATCCTATTGACTTTAATCAGAATTATAAGTAAATTTTTGTCCATAATTTTGAATTATTTGTAAATTCAAAAATGTTTATTTGGTGACCATATTGATTTAGAAATTTAAGCTCTAGCAAAGATAACTTCATTTCACCTTCCACATATTGTCAAGATAGATCAAGTTTTGTAACTCCTGCTTGTGGCGAGCTTATTGAATGGTTTGAAAATATAAATAATGATGTCTAAAAAAGTTATTTTAAACATTATTTTATTCATTTATAAATTTATTTAAAATATATTTATTATTAAATTATATATTAAAATTCACATAAGGATAATGATTTGCTTAAAAGTTTATTTTAGACATACTACCAACAATAGTGTATAAGCATTATAAAATGAGTAAAATATTTATACGGTGTAAAATTATTTTATATTATCGGTATCCATTGTTGTCCTGACTTTTAAAATAATTTTATAAAAATCAATTGTCTTATTATAAATAGAAGATTGTGATTGAATAGCGGTGTAAAATAATTTTACATCGACAATAAATGTTTTATTCTTATAAAAATTATGAGAATTATAACATTTACACATGAATTTTCGTCTTATGATTTTTTTTTTTTAATGTATTCATAACTTTATATGAGTATTCTTAAAAATAAAAATAAAAAGCAAATTTTTGTTTGTAATGTTAATAACTTAAATATATAGTCACAACTTTTTTTTTTGTGATCATATATTATTGTCACAGATTGAAACAATTAATATATATATATATATATATATATATATATATATATATATATATAAAAAAGTCACATCTACTAAGCTTGATGATGACATATTAAATTAGTAATATTAATAATTTAGATATACAGAACATAAAAAAATGTAATTGTAATAAATATTTTGTAAAATTTTGATAGTAGCACTAATAATTTTTTTTCTCACTAATATGTATCCAATTAAAATTGCATATTACCTTGTGGATAAAAGAATTGAAAAAATTAATATAAAAATTACAAAAATGTTTTTGTCCACAATATCAATACTATTCAACTTGTATAATAGAAATAAATAATGAAAATCAAAGAAACATGAAATATATAGCATTAGAATATCATATAATGTGCTTTTAAAATTAATTTATTATACAATTAATGAAAATAATTTAAATTTAAATTTGAATTCATAATAATTATATTAAATTTATAATGAAAATGTTATGATTATTATTGTTATTATCAAATTTATAAAGAGAAAAGATGATGATAAGAACATAGCAGAATTGGTATTTTTTTACATTTTAATATTATTTTAAAAAATAAACCAAACATACAAATAGAACACTGATCGACATGAACTTGAAAAAAATTAATACAAATTTTAATTGTTTGAATACTATAATTAATACAAATTTAAAGTTTTAATAAATATAATTAAATTGTAATAACTATATGAAAAAACAAACACGGTAACATGAAACCTAATTGGAATTCCTGCATTTTGTTATTTAGATTTTTGTTATTCTTGAGTTTCATACCTAATTAGAATTTTAAGTACATCTTAAAATATACATATAAAAATGCATAAATCATAATATGTAATTGTTGAAATAAATAAAAAAATTAAAAAAAAATATAGGAGAAAAAAAGAAGAAGAAAAAAGCACACAAGACAATAAAAAAAAAAAAAAACCTTAGGACCAAAAAAAATAAAAGAACGTAAAATATGAATTAGGAAAAGAAAAAACAAACTAGGTGCATAAGAAAAATAATGCAACTTCATCAAACCATCACCATGGCTTAATCATGAACATTACTCAAAATTATAACAATTGTAACAATTGTCTCCAAGTATTCCATAAGTGTTTACACATGGCAACAAATCCAAATAAAAAAAAATCACATTAAGAGGAATAACATAAAAATGTAAGAATGAAGTTAAACAATAAAAAATTATATAAGAATACCACACAAAATATAAAAAATAAATATAAGAAAAGAAAAGAAATAAAATAACATAGAATAAGAAATGGGGCAAAAGAAAAAAATACCACACAAGAGAATAGAAGAAATACTTTTAAAATGAAGCATGAATTAGTAATCTATACTGTAGATAAAAGGAATATTATTTTTGATAACTACCTTTAGATTTTACATTTTTGTTATCACTTTTGTTCCTTAATTATATATTATTATCTTATTAGTTTTATTTACAACAATATTATATATTTCAATATTTTTTTAATAATTATATAACTATTTATATATATATATATTTCTAATTTATACATACAATAGATAAAAATAGATAAAAGGAATATCATTTTTTATAATCACCTTGGATTTCACATTTTCGTTTTCACTTTTATTCCTTAATTACGTATTATTATCTTATCAGTTTTAATTACAATAATAATATATATTTTAATATTTTCTTTAATAATTATATAATTATCCACGACTCTTATTAATATATATATATTAACTTAAAATTAAAAATATAGAAAGTTACCTCTCCACACTAATATCAAATAATTTTAATAAAAATATTAATTTATTATTTAAATTATTTTTAAAATTTAACGGATTAATTTATTAATATTATTTAACATAAAAATGGTAGAATTAATATGATGTCTCTCACCTGAAAAATCATATTTTATAATATATGATAGATAGATAGATTTTTTTTACAAAATCTGAAAATCATAAAATATTATAATATAATTAAATTATACAATTTTTATTTATTTATGTCATGTAGCCAGTTTCAAACGGAACTGAACTCGTGGAAAGTGGGAGTATCCGAAATGACACGTTGAAAAACCGACACAGTTTGCAGCGGAATCCGAGGAAGGGAAAATAAAATAAAATAATAACGCCTCATTTGGCACGTGTAAAACAGTTTCCTTTTCCTTCTTTCCCGCTCTTTCCATCATCCATAATGAGATTTCATTTGATTTTAACAAACGTAAAAAACAACAACAGTAACATAATATATAACGCCAGGTGTAGCCGCCAAACTGAACGGTGGTGCCGACAGAGTCATTCTCCACCGCCCGTCCCAACCTCCATTTGTCATTCTCTCAATCCATCCACCCCCCCTCTTATCCCATTCTCCCCAAAACAAAAGCTTTTCCCTTTTCGCTTTAATTTCCCCACCGGAACAAACAAACAAAGGATCCATCATCATCGATGTCTCGCCATTGCGATTGTTGCTGCAACGGATACCCACCGGGGATTCTGCTACTGCGAGGCAAAAAATGGAACCTCCACAGGCACCGCTACATGGTCCTCCTCATCACCTTCATCGCCTACGCGTGCTACCACGCGTCAAGAAAACCCACCGGAATAGTCAAAAGCGTCCTCTGCCCCGAACACAAAGGATCCTCCCAAGGTTGGAGCCCCTTCAACGGCCACGACGGAACCTCAAAGCTCGGAGAAATCGACGTGGCGTTCTTAGCGTGCTACTCTATGGGAATGTACGTCGCAGGACACCTCGGAGACACCCTCGACCTAAGGTTGTTCCTCGCCACCGGGATGGTCGGCAGTGGAATCTTCGTCGGACTCTTCGGAATGGGCTACTTCTGGAATATCCACGCCTTCTGGTTCTACCTCTCCATGCAGATGATCGCGGGAATGTTCCAAGCCACGGGTTGGCCTTCCGTTGTGGCGGTTATCGGTAACTGGTTCGGGAAGAGAAAACGAGGACTCATAATGGGTGTGTGGAACGCGCACACCTCGGTTGGTAACATCAGTGGGTCCCTTCTTGCGGCGAGTGTTTTGGAATATGGTTGGGGGTGGTCTTTTGTTGTGCCGGGTTTGTTGATTGTGTTGGGTGGGGTTGTTGTGTGTTTGTTTCTGGCTCCTTATCCTGAGGACGTGGGGTTCTCTTGTGTTCATGGGAGCGATGAAGAGGCTCAGGTGAATGGTGATGATGATAGTAATAAGAAAGGTGGTGAGTGTGTTGGTGTTTCTAGAGAAGGGTCTGTGAGTAGGAAGGGCGTTGGGCTTGTTGAGGCGTGCATGATTCCTGGGGTGATACCTTTTGCTCTGTGCCTTTTCTTCGCCAAGCTTGTTGCCTACACGTTTTTGTATTGGTTGCCCTTTTACTTGACTCAGACAGGTAATGATCCATCGTGAAATTTTGAGTCTTTATTTGAAAGTTTAAAAGATAGTAATTTGTTCAAGGAAGTTTTTTTCCTGGTTGGACCACACATGGTTTGATTTCATCAGTGTTTGTTTGATTTGTTGAGCCAATTTTCAAACGTGTAATATAAGTGCATGTTTGGTTTAAAGTATAAAATACTGTGCATGCGCTCCAATGCAAAAGCAAACTCGTGTTGGCAGAATTACTTTTGTCTCAGACAGACTCTTAAATAGTGGAAGCACGTTGCTCACAAAAGAGTTAACTTTCATGATATGTTAATAAATGTTCACTCTTTTACAAATTGCAGTTATGTTATGGATATTAGTATGTGTTTTTTTATGAAAATTTCAATCTTATTCTGCTGTATGTGCATAATTTGGTCTGGTTTCCATGTTATATGACTACAATTTGATTGAAATGAAGTTATTTGACCAAACCATTGGAGCTAATAGTTTTCTATTGTTATTAGTTATAGGATTCCTCTTTGAAGATCAAAATGCAACAATTTCATGTTCTGTTTAGTTCTTTGGTTAAATGCCTATCAAAATCTATATACTGGTTGTTTCTGTTTAAACTGAAAATTTTTGTAATTGATTTAAATGTAAATTGCATGGGTTATAAATCCTTATAGTTTATATCTTCGTGTTGCAGAAATTGGTGGGAAGTATATCTCTGTTAAGTCTGCTGGAAACCTTTCAACCTTGTTCGATGTAGGGGGCATTGTTGGGGGTATTCTTGCTGGCTACATATCTGATAAGCTCAATGCCCGCGCTATAACTGCAGCCAGCTTCATGTATGCAGCGATTCCGTGTTTGCTTTTATACCGGCTTTATGGGAGTGTTTCTATGCATGCCAACATTGGACTTATGATGGTGACCGGATTATTTGTAAATGGCCCTTATGCACTTATTACCACGGCTGTCTCTGCTGACTTGGGCACACACAGTTCTCTCAAAGGAGATTCTCGTGCTCTAGCCACGGTGACCGCAATTATAGACGGCACTGGATCTGTTGGTGCAGCTCTAGGTCCTCTTCTCACCGGGTTCATTTCAACAAGGGGATGGGATGAGGTTTTCATGATGCTAGTTCTTGGTGCTTTTATTGCGGGGCTTCTTTTGTCACGTTTGATCATAGCCGAAATTGCAGAGAGAAGTGGCAAACCCTTATCAAGTGGACAGCAAAATCCTGGAGGTAATATTTTTAGGAGTTTAATGGTGATGCAAAGACATTTATAAAATTATCTTATAAGTCATATAAATGGTAAGCTATGATTACACAATAGTGTAAAACTATTTTATCAAACTGATAAATCTGTCACAAGTCATACAATCAGTTTCAGTCTTCTCATTGCCTTTCTTTTATCAATTGATGAAATGGTTATTGTTGAATTTCTGAATTTTGAACTTTGAATTTGTCTGTTTGTGTTATCACCCTTTGTAATGTTTTTTGACATACTTTTGATCTTTTGCAGCCACTGCGTCTCAACCACTTCTGGAGGAAGAAAGGTGATACTGATCAGGTCCTCCTCATGAATCATCATCAAACATAATGCTCAATACATGGGTTGTAATATGAGAAAGTTGTACAATTTTGTTAATAGTGTGCAGCACCCACTTCATTTTTCATTTTACTGATGAGTAAATCAACAAGTAGACTCTTAAAATCCATTCATTCAGCTCTCTCCAATCATGAATTTGTTGTCTAGACTCTGGAAGGTTCCAAAGGGGGATCACAACTCACAACTGGGGATGGAACTTGATATTCCTTTTCATCGTGGATTGATTTTCTGAAGGGAAAATTGTGGAGAGTGATTGCTTGTACTATATCATATTGACACTATATATTCCAAAGTGAAATGTATTCCCTTTATCCTTGTGTCACACAAATTCAAGGAGCCTTCGTTTTCAATTTTGTGTGCAGCAGATTAGAATACACAGCCAAATCCCCCTCCACCCATCTCCAATTTTGTTATCATAAGATTTTAGTTAATTCACTTGTATATGACACTAAGTAAATGAATAATCTTGGTACATAGTTTGATACGTGTGTTAGTTTTGTTTGTGAGCTCTGCTTTATGCTTGAGTCAGTGTATCTTTGTTTTCTTTATTCATGAAGTCATGATGTGCATTTTCCTGTTTCAGAAGAAATGGTGATATGTGAGGACTCTGTTAGGAAGGATAATGGTCCAAAATCTAGATTTAGACCATAGGAAAAAGAAGTAGCTTTGCATTGCAGTTGGCATGTTAAGGTGTTTGCTTCAGCTTATAAAATGGTCTATTATCCCACATTGTGGCCTTCAATTTAAATGGGAAGCGATTTGTAACTTGTCACTTCTGTACAAAACAAACACCAAATTTGTTTTGTTCAATTCTATAGGAGAACGTATAATTCTTAATTCATTGTTTGGTGGCACTATGATCACAGCAGAGACATTTTCCTCTTCGCATGGGACTCTACTATAACGTTCCCAATAGCAATTGATCCAATCCAACGAGAAACAAATGACAGGCTTGTTTCTTTCATGAAACGTAACATGGTCTCCAAAAGCATTCCAAGTTTCACAACTGATTCGATTCTTTAGGCTTTGGTCCAACACTTTCTTACTCTATCCATTCTTTGAGTGACCCTACATATATCTTGATGACCTCAGAGGATTCTGTCACAAACACATTACATCTTGTCCACACTTTGGTGTCAAGTTTTTGTTCTGCTTCCGCATAGCTGCATAGTATGGCTACTTCCCTCCAAAGTTCCTTATTGCTATGTTTGAATGCAATCGGCATGCGTTTCAAAACACCATTTTATGAGAAGTTAAAATTTGTAGTTTTTATTTGAAAGTTGGTTTTGGGGTCTGAACATCAAAACAAACATGTTATTTTGGCAGTGACCTTGAGGCTTGAATATCATAGTATGTCTTTATTTTGGTGTAACATATTGTTGTGAATTTCAGCCCATTTCTTGAGGAAGTTCTCTACGACCAAAACATCTGCTAAGGGTCTAATACCAAACGTGTATCCTCCACATTCAAAATGGGTCACCTGAAAAAACAAAACAAATCAAAAGTCCTTGAATTTGAAGCATGGTTAATGACTCACATACAACCTTATAATATAATACTAGAACACGGTCTTTTTAACTATAATAAATCAATAACAGTAAGTAATATATTGACTATTGACTAACTTCGTTTATCATGTCGAAGTTCAGGAATTGTTTTGTGATTTCATTAATTTGATACATCAATTTGTTGATTCTCTTGGTGATTGATTCTAGTTCAATCTGAGCAATTTTACAATAACATAACAATCCAAGTCTTCGTTTCGTACGGGTTTCCTTTAAGGCTTTACAGCTTTACATTTAATTTTACCCGGGACTGCATTGTTGCGATTGCGCAACACGTAGCATCATCATCACCATGTGATTATTACGAAGCAACACATAACTCAAAAACGTGTTTGTATGGCCATTCTCTTAATTTCCTTAATCATCAAGCCACTCGCAGTGGCCAAAAGCCCAAACCAATTTTCCTAAGCAAATGTATGTCTCAATAGTCAATTCTCAAACCACCACCTTCCAACCTTTTTTCCCTTTTTATCTTATATTCTTATGTTATTGCCCTCAATTCAGTGCTCTTTATAGATAGATATAAACTTAAATATCTTCTTATATGAGGGGAGTAAAATAAATAAATTCAACGTCAGGAGAACATTAATTAAGAAAGACAAACTTTATTTGGTGTAATTTATTTTTATTCAATAAAAAATAGGGTATATTTTATTCAAAATAGACTTAAATTGATTGATGATATAAAAGTAATTAGATTTATGGGATATGAAAATCAAACTATAAAAACTATCTATTTAATACAAGTATCAATAGTTATTATGCTGTACATGATTGCTATTGTCTACACAGACAGCACTATCCTAACTAATTAAAGAACCATCTCACGCTATGCTTTATTCTTAACGTCACCACACCAGTAGAACTGTAGAAGACAATTATTGTTTCTTATTATCACAACTTGAGAGCGTAAATCACTTTCTTTTTTTAGGGATGCGACCTTATCTTTGAATTCTTTTTAAATACACTTTGTGTTTATGATACAAGTTAATGTATTAGCTTTAGAAACTCTTTTTTTTTTTTCTAATTTTCTTAAAAAATATTTTTGTAGAAATTAACTCAAACATGTCCTATAAGTCTATAATCATTAACCACCCAGATTTTTTTTTTTCTTTTTTTCTGGATGAATAAGGGAATTTCACTTCTTTTTTTTTTTTTTGAAGGAAGGTACAAAAAAAAGAAAAAAAAAAAGTAATCAACCGGGTAACTGGCAGCATCGTGAGGATACGTGGCAGCCGTTGATCCTGATGATACGTCACCCCACTCGCACCCCTGCACTTCGTTCACCATTAAGACCTCCGAAACCCGCGGGTCATTTTAAAACGTCATCATTTCATCGATTTCTTCTTCTCTTTTCTCTCTTCGCTTCCCTCACCAATTTCTCTCTCTCTTTCTCCGGCGACGATCTCAGATTCCGGTCACTCCTCTCGCCGGCGAGCCCTCACTCCTCCGTCTTCCGTCGTGTCCTTTCGGATTCTAATCGATCCAAACCTCGCACCACCATGAATCCCGAATAGTAAGTGCAAATTCTCCTCACTCCTTCAATTATGCAAAATAATCCGTTTCGCGTGTTCCTTTATAAATAAAACTCGCTTAGATTAGATCTGCCGTAGTCGACGCGTGGTAGTGGTGAATTTTGTGTTTGCGTAGTGCTGATTTGGTTCTGTGAAATTTGTTTTAGTGGATCGTGCTTCTGGAAACTTCTTTACTCGTTTAGATCTGTTTCTTTAGACGATAGATCCGCTTTCGCATGTGAAATTATGTTTGGGCTATTTAGAAAATGTTTGATTCTCTGATCCAGTCTGAGATATTTTTTTTAAATATTAAATGTAAATTTGTCTATATATATATATATATATATATATATATATTTGTAATAATGAAATAACTGCTGAAACTGGATTAGAATCTACTACTTAGCAATAGATATTTAGATACCAGCTTGTTCGTTAGTTAAAATATGTGAATTTTTCTAAGGACTTGGTGCTGGTGGTGGTTGTGAGTTGTAAAATTCTTATAATTGATATTTAGTCTCTATTTTTTATTGGGTGGCGGTGATTAGTGATGTTGTACTCTAATTTCTAACTGAGGATTGTTATTGTTTCATTCTTCTGTTCTACTCTATGGATGTGATGGTTGAGCAACAAGTGGTCCTTACTCCTTCCTAAAATAAATAGATTGATTTTAAAATTTAAAGGCAATTTTAGCTGTTGATTCTTGCAATCTACTCGGGGTAGTGCTAAGTGGACAAATGTTTATAGGAAAAAAAACACAACTTTTGTGCAAAGTTAGTGGAATTTATCTGGATTTGTGTAGACAAATATTGTACAAATCTCGAGACAAACATAATAGTAATGATGAAAATGTTGTCGGTGTATGACCATACGATTATTATAAGTGATGTCCTATACGTGGCAGCCTGCATTCATGCTACAGCCTGCATTCATGCTACCTTTTTATGTGTTAGTATGTTGTTGTCGTGTCCTTGCTAAAAGATAGACAGTTGTTCCTTAATATTTTCATGTCGTTGATTGGAAGCGTCACCGTGTTTTTTGCAGCGATTATTTGTTCAAGCTTCTGCTGATTGGAGATTCTGGTGTGGGCAAGTCATGTCTTCTCCTGAGGTTTGCTGTAAGTTCTGAGTCTCTGTCCTTTTTCTTCTTCTTTCTCTATGTAAACTGTGTTTCCTTTTGTTTATTTTTTGCAATTAGTGAAAAACGAAGTTGAATATTCCCACTATTCCATTCTCTATATTTATAAAGGTCCAAATGTATTGACATATTAGAGATGCAAGGTCTACCTATGGTGTGAGTGGTAATCATTGCTTTGTTTGTTTAGAAGTTAGAACTTTGGAGTCCTTTTTTAGAGGCGTCACTGTAGCAGTGTAATGTGTGTGTTGGTGGAGGTTGCAATGCTGAACAAAAGTTTATACTTTGGGTTTGTTTTAAGAAGTGGAGGTTACACTTGTTAATATTTTATTTTGTTGTGAAACAGGATGATTCATACCTTGACAGCTATATCAGTACCATTGGAGTGGACTTTGTAAGCATTCGTATTCACCATTTAATCTAATTTCCATTTTATTTTCAGCACGAATATGTGACTAATTATTTATCATGCTCCTTTTATAGAAAATCCGCACTGTGGAGCAGGATGGGAAGACTATTAAACTTCAAATTGTAAGTACATGATCTTTGACTTCTATAAATGTTATTTGTGTTGTGTACTTGGACTCATTGATTTTGGTTCTGATGGAAATGTTTTTCGAGACTATGTGCCCATTTGTTTTCTACATCTAAATTACAGTTATTGAAATTGTCTCTAACTCTCCATTACTTTTATAAGGATCAATTTGAATGTGCCTAGAAAAAAATGCTCAACCTGAAGTTATCAATCACATACTGAAGAATGTATCTTTTTAGGTTTAATGTAATAATCATGTGGTTTGTTTACTAAGAGGCTCATTCCAAGTTGTTTTATGTCACCAATTTTATCCTTGGTTCCTTCAAAAACAAGGTTACCCGTCAAACGAAAAAATGGAATTTATTTGTTCAAACACCCTGTCCCAATTATCTGGGATTGTTGCTTTACTGTATTGTGTAATTGTTGACAGATTTTTCTGCTTTTTTTGACTATATAGTGGGACACTGCGGGTCAGGAACGTTTCCGGACAATCACTAGCAGCTACTATCGTGGGGCTCATGGCATTATTGTGAGTCTATTAAACTGGTTGTCCTTCTTGAGTTAATTTCCTTTGTTCTTCCGGAAGCAGTGGTGTAATCCGGTTGCTTTTCTTTCTTTTGTAGGTTGTTTATGATGTCACTGACCAAGAGAGCTTCAACAATGTTAAGCAGTGGCTGAATGAAATTGACCGTTATGCAAGTGAAAATGTTAACAAGCTTCTAGTTGGAAACAAGTGTGATCTTACGGCAAACAAAGTTGTGTCCTCTGAGACAGCAAAGGTGATTTTAAATTTTGTTGTTTCCTTCTCTAGTGAGTTGTGTACATTTCCCACTGATATCATAAAACTAGTATTTTGAAGCCTGTGCTTTCTATTTTTATCTTTTCAGGCATTTGCGGATGAAATTGGAATCCCCTTCATGGAAACTAGTGCTAAAAATGCCACCAATGTGGAACAGGCTTTCATGGCCATGGCTGCTGAAATTAAAAACAGGTGCTGTATAGTAGTACTAGTACCATTTCTTTTTGCTGCTACTAATGGTGGTTGTTGAGCATTTTGTTTACTCAAATGATTTTAATGCATAGTGATAAACTTGATGAACTTGTCCATGGTTGTTGTTTTCCACAGAATGGCAAGCCAACCAGTGAACAATGCCAGGCCTCCAACGGTTCAAATTCGAGGTCAGCCAGTGAACCAGAAGGCTGGTTGCTGCTCTTCTTAGAGACAAGACTGCGAAGTATTTTGTGGTCTTAGACAACGTTTATATGTGTCTCGGTGGCATGTAAAACTAGCTTTTCACATATTGCTTTCATATGAAGAAGATATTGTTCGTCATGCTTTGCTCCCTTATCGTTAAGTCAGTTGTTAAAACTTCCATTCTTTTCAATGTATTTGATTTTTAAGAAAAACATTTGTACAAAATTTAGGAATATTGGTGAATAGCAGTATTTTCCTTGTTCTTTCTTTGTCTCCCATGATCATTCGCCTCATTTCAACATCTATTGTTCACGTGCCTCTCTGTAGGAGTAGAGAATCTTGTTCAATTGCATCCACTCTTGTAAGTCTATGAAATAAAATAGTAATAGAAAACTGAATTTTTTATTTACAAATAAGTTCACTTCCATTTTTGTTCTTTTCTCATTTTTTCTAGTCTCCCTCGTTATTGAGTATATTTTTGGCTCTAGAAAGAACTTCAATTTAGAGTTAAACTATGAGTTGTGCGAAAAGCCACCCTTTCATTGTCCATGATAAAATTAAAACCTTAACTCTAACTATGATTTCTCTTCCTTCTAATGCTGAGATGTACTTGGTTGTAGAGTGGCAACAATCTCCACATCTGCATTAACATTAGTGTTAACAAAGGGTTTCGTTGCTTCCTCCTTAATATGATTGAATCTTTTGTTGTTTCAGTTTCACTATAAAACATGAGTTCGGGTGTGTAATTTGTTTGTTTCCTCAATCATTTGTTGTATGCGTAGCAGATTAAATAAAACAAAATACAAAATGAAAGTAAGAAAAATTATTTATTCCGTTGCCGGGACTTGAACCCGGGTCTTTCGGGTGAGAGCCGAATATCCTGACCAACTAGACTACAACGGAATCATTGTTTAGAATGTGTGGGTGGAACATTATATATAAGAATTAAAAACATGTTCCACATAAATATAACTTTTTTTAATAGTTTTTATAATTAAAAATTAAAGTTAAATTAATACTAATATATTGTAAGAACTCAATTATTCAGTAAATCTTGTTATTAAATATTCCACTTTATTGGTTGCTTGTATAATTAAGGAACACCAGGTGAAGAAAGTGCAACGATAAACGTAATCCGATTCAACTTATGTCAGCTCAAAACTGCACTTTGTTTTGTTCCTTTCTTTTTTTTTGACAAAGCACTTTGTTTTGTTCAGTCTTGTTCCTATTATCTATATTAGTTTCTTTTAAACTCTTGCTGACTCAAAAGTTTGAAATTGCTGCGGAGTGATCATGTGATTATTCGAATTTAGCAATTTCGTTTCGAATTGAACGTACGGATTCGCACATGTTAACCTCAACACTAGCTAATTAATTAAGCTGCGACACGCTGTTTTTTTCTTTTTCATTACATCATTTCAATGCAAATGGCGTGGCTTTAGTTTAAACAAATTATTCTAATACTAAATGAGACATGAAAATCATGTGTTAATTAATATTGGGAACGGTTGCCCTCCAGTACTGTCACTTTATTTGTGTTGTAGTATTTCATAAATTCTGAGTAGGGACAAATAATTGTTGACATTATTATAAAACAATATGATATCTTTGATTGAGGGATTAGAATTGATGATGATAAGTATTGAGTTAGAATTCTGATTAATCTTATTTGTTACATGATATGAGAAAGTTTGTAATTTAATTATTTGGATTTGGATTTAGATAATAAGCCAGCAATATATATATATATATATATATATATATGTGAATAATTTGGATTTGTGATAGTGCTTCACTGATT